>CM076572.1:1431002590-1431699878 GCA_034641835.2 Pinus albicaulis
GAAATAAAAATTTTCTCCTGGATTGATAATTAATGTGAGATAAATAGGTGTTAAAAAGATACCTTTTATGATGTCAACACCTGGTCATCAGGGACATCCTGGACCGTCTCAACCATCAGGCCAACCTTTACCACAAGGTCAACCTGGTGGCCCTCAACAACCATTTCAACAATTTTTTCAACCAGCTTAGCAACCATTGCAACCTGACCAGTAGCAGATTCCTTCATTTCCGCAGCCAGTTTTACTTGTTTACCCTGTCCAGCAGCCTACTCAACCTGCTCTGCAAGGTCAACCTGCACAACCATAGGGAACTTATTACCCTCAAGCTTCACATCAACTAGTATACAACGCACCCCATATTCTGTACCCTCAAAATAAACTAGTATATAGTGCACCTCATATTCCTTACCCTCAAAATCAACCAATGTACCAACAACCTCAATATCAACCTGTGTGTCAAAAACCTCAAAGTCATACTTACATTTCGCAGCAAAATCCTTATGCTACTCAACAAGGACCTCAGTGGTTTCCTTTGACTCAATATCTTGGTCCTCAACCCCCGTATCAACCGAATTATCCTGTTTCTAATCCCTATTATCCGAATTATTCAAGACAAAATGTATGGGGACAGAATCCCGCTCAGACTGGGTGGAATGTACAGATAGGTCCTTATCAAAGACCTTCGATGAATTTTAATACTTAGTTACCATTTCTTGCTACGTTGGAATTACCCGATGTGTCGAAGTTGATGAATGATCCTATTCATCATAATCCATATTGGCCTTTGGTTCCAACCAATATTCCTGGTGATTGTCATAAATTCTAGGGTAAACCTGGTGAAGACCCTAAAATGCATGTTATGACATACCACTTGTGGTGTTCTTCTAATTCTTGGGTTGACGATTATATTCATCTTCGTCTTTTCTAGCGAACTCTTACTGGTGCCGATGTAAAGTGGTACATTGAGCTGTCTCGTGGAGTTTTCCAAGATTTCAATTCTTTGGCCATGGCATTCCTTACACATTTTCAGTTACCGATCCGCTATGAGACCGGGACGCATTGTAATGTTCCAAAATTTTCATTAAGTTAATTGGAACATTAATTTTTCTTTCCTTTTAATAAAATGAATAAAATGGGTAAGAGGGCCCATGAAGAAGCATAATAAACACTCTAAATGTGCAAATGGGTCACTTAAGTGGCTTATTGCTCATCTCCTAGTGTGAAAAGGGGAAAATATAAGAAGACTAGGTCCAGTTTGACCAAGTCAAACATCGCTGCATGGAGGGAGTGAGTCACCTAGTGGGACAGCGTAGTTTTCATAGGAGGGATATTATTGGATGAGAGAAACCATAATGGGTGGGGTCCATGGAAAGGAAGCCTCCTCTTGGCATAAAAGGGGGAAGGAAAGCCATTGCTCATTATGTTGAAGAATTTGATTTTGCTCTGCTCTCTCCAGTTGTGCAACTGGGATATCTTGTGCTGCTTAGCACAAGGGAGATTTCTATTTAGAAGTTTCCTATCCTTCATTGGGAAGCTTTGGAGGACCTGATCTTCATTCTCCTCACATCCAGGCTTGAGGCCAAGGTAACCATCTTTAGCTACAACGTTTTCCAACTTGGCAAAAATGTTGAGTTGCTGGGGGTTGCAGTGAGGATTCATTATCACCCACTTCTGGAACTAGTTTTGCAGAGGAGGAGCTCATTATTTCTCTGGGAGATCAGTGAGGAAGATATCTAAGCTTCATTGCAGATTTTAGCATTGGTCCATATGTTTCATCTCATTCACAGTGCAGTCTCTTCCCCATATTGCGTTATTTTCAGCGGGCACTTGCAGGAGGGGTTCACACTGTGGATTGGAGGGTGTAATCTTTAGTGAAGGGAGAATCCTTTCACTTAGAATATCATTGGAGGAGGTTTCTACATCATTTTCAGCATTCCCATAATTCTCCATTTTTGTATTGTTATTTAGTTGCTGCTGCTACCTAGCAACTTTGGCATTTTTCCATTTTGTGTATTTTGGCCAATCCTTTAGGGGATTGTTGTAGTAGTGTTTTCTGGGGTTTGAGATCTTTCTCCCCCACTTTATTTGAGCCTATTATTACTACATCATTGTATCTATATCATTTTTCAATCATTTCTTACTATATATTGCGTAGTTCGATAGCTTGTTTCTGGGTTGTGTAGTTGTGTACTTCCATTGTTGCATGTACATCTATCTTAGGGCTGATTTGGCCTAACTTGAGAGGGCTTACCTCAAGTTCTTGTACATCTATTTGCTGCTGCACATAATATAATGGCTATGCACTCTTCTTGCACCATATGTATTGATATTTCACCGCTGCTGCTTGTAGAAGTTTATGCATTGTTGTAGCTCTCCCTTTTGAGCATTGTTTGGGATATACAGGTTTGGAGGATCTGAATAACCTTCCTAAGGTTATTTCTTTGAGCTCATCTTCTGGAATAGTAATGTATGAAGGGTGAAAAAATGGATCCAAGTCACGGTTCAACTTATATTTACATTGGATTCCTTATACAACATCCTCGAGGACCATTTTCCCGAAAATTCTAAAAAGGAATATTACATGCATCTCCTCACTTCATTGAAATAGGACCAAGCTACTCATATCTCAGATCATATTCATGAGTGGAGGCGTCATCGTCGCATTATCAAATTTGAGATAACTGATCATCTTCTGACTCATTAGTTCACTACCTCCTTTGTCAATCATATTTCCAAAGACATAGCTATGGGGGCATGTGTAACCGAGGAACAAGCCATTACTTACGCCCAGTACCTTGATCTCATATATTCTCGGTTTGGTGCATTGTACGATATCTTTCTTGATGCTCCTCAACCTGGAACTTCTAAACCACCAGCGACTCAATCTATTGATGGTATTATTGGTTCCGTATCACAGACTTCTCAGAAGTCTACTTCTTCCAATAATGTAGCTTCTCAGTCAACTTCGAATTCTGGCACACCCACATAAGTGAATGTTGTTCAGACCAATCCTACAGATAACACTTCAAAAGGTAAGAATAAGTGTAAAGCTAAAGCTAAAACTGATACCCTGAAACAGGATTCTCCAAAACCTCATTTTGTTGATAGTTCTCAACGCAAACCGAAGTATCCTTGTTTGATTTGTGACGATGAGCACTTCACCAAAGACTGTCCTCGATGGTCTGGAGTGAGTCGTTTTCTCAAAGGCACCCAAGGAGCTCCGGCCATTCTTAAAGAACCTTTCCCTCAGTAGCCTCAGATGGTAGAGCACCCTCATTCCTCTGCTCCATCTGGTTTACAAGTGTTCATGATGAATGGTTCTGCACCCGTTTCTATTGCCACTCAATCGAAAGATTATTCTGGTTCACGTCAAATAGCGGGGAAAGAGATCGCTGATGGTCCTCCTCCTCCTCCTATTTCTGGCCCTCTTGAGATTAAACGGCCTAGCACCGAATCCGTTGTGCGACCACCTTCCAAAGGTGTCCTCCGTAAGTCTTCGTATAATCCCAATGCCCGTGCCGCTCAACATTACAGTTTTGTTGAGGATTTGGCTCAGGCACCATCCATAATGTCTACGTTAGAAGTACTTTAGATTTTTCCTTCACAACAGAAAGCTTTGCTATCCACGATAGGTGGGATTGATCCTGCCAATACTAGCTTGATTACTTTCGATTTAGAGAATTTCGTCCCGCAACTCCCGCACCAAATTGCACTCATCATTCAAGTTGGTATAAATGGTTTGAATATTCATCGGGCTATCATGGAGGAGGATGCATCCACCTGTGTTATGTCATCTACTTGTTGGAAAGCCATTGGTTATCTAGCTCTTACCTCAGCACCCAATGCCATTGAAGCATTTGATGGAAGAGAATATAAACTTCTTGGTGTTCTCGCTAGTTTACCAATCACATTAGAAGGGAAGACAGTGAATGTCGAGGTCGAAGTTTTTGATGCAAAAATAAATTATAATATTCTCCTCGGACGCAGTTGGACTCACGCCATGCTGTGCGTTCCGTCCACTCTCTTTCATATTCTGAAGTTCCCGCACGAAGGGAAGATTATTACTGTTGATCAATTGTATTTTTTCACTTCTTCTTTCGAGAAAAACGTTCCATATGTGGACAAGGTTCCTGCTCCTTACGAGAGTATAGGGCCAGGCCTTTTCGAGGATCCTACCCTCATGGGTGTTTTTCCTCTTCCACCACCAAATACTATTCAAGTCAACATGATTTCTCGAACTGATGACCCCTGGGATATTTGTTCTCCTGAAAAAATCGATTCGTTCAGGGATACAATGCCTTTGAGTCAGATTGAAATTGATTATTGTGAACTCATTGCTGCATCGGATATGTCGTCCTCTGATTCTGCTCCTTCGAGCTTAACTCTTGACATCTATTCTCAATCCCCTTGGCTTGGTGATTTTGATTCACCAGATCCTTTGCAAGAAGTGTTTCCTTCCGATGAGGCTATCGTGGAAACCTTGTCTCTTGACGATCTATCACGGGATGATGGTCATCATTGTTCCTTGTTTCTACCAAGCCTCAAGGCCATGTATACCTGTCTTGAGTATTTTGCCTCTTAGGTTCCCTCTCCTCCACTTCAAACACCTGTTCAGGTCCATGATGTTTTTTTGGAAGGTAACTTGAGTAACGTCACTTAGATGATGCCTATTGACATTTCCATTAAACCAAGAATCGTCAAAAACATCCATATTGGGGTTACTTTCTCTTTAGATGAAGTGCAAGTTTATACTAGCCTTTTTTGTGAATTCCGTGATGTCTTTGTGTGGTCTTACGAGGAAATGCCCAGTATTGATCCTAGCATCATGGTACATGATATTCCTACTTACCCTGGTTCAAAACCTGTTTGTCAGCGTCTTCTTCCAGTGCATCCTAGGAAAGCTGTTGCCATTAAGGCCGAAGTGGAAAAGCTTCTTAAAGCTGGTTTCATTTATCCAATTCCATTGACAAAATGGGTCTCTAATATTGTTCCTGTAGATAAGAAACAAGGCACTATTAGTGTCTGTGTTGACTATCATGATATCAATCGAGCCTGTCCTAAGGATAATTATCCCACTCCCTTCATTGATCAAATCATTGACGACTATGCCGGAAGCGAGATTTTTTCCCTTATGGACAGTTTTTCAGGTTATAATCAAATCAATATTCTAATAAATGATCAACACAAGACTGCCTTTATCTGTCCTTGGGGTACCTTTTCATATAAGAAGCTTCCTTTTGGTTTGAAGAATACTGGTGCCACCTTTCAGTGTGCGATGTCTTATGCCCTTCATGATATTTGCCACATCGTTCAACCTTATCTGGATGACCTTCCAGCTCATTCAGCTAAGCGTAGAGATCATCCTGACCATCTTCGTCATATTTTTCTTCGTTGTAGACACTATTACATTCGGCTTAATCAGCACAAGTGTGTCTTCTGTGTCGATTCCGGTAGACTATTAGGGTTTATCGTTTCCAAAGACAGAGTTCACCTGGATCCTCTCAAAGTCGAGGCTATTATTAATCTCCCCTCTCATTCCTCATTGCATCAATTGCAGAGTTTACAAGGGAAAGCTAATTTTCTACGTCGTTTTATACCTAACTATGCCGAAGTAGCTAAAGGATTCACACGTTTTTTAAAGCACGGTGTTCCTTTTTACTGGGATGAGATCGCTCAGAAATATTTTGATGCGTTGAAAACATTGTTGGTTAATGCTCCTCTCCTCCTCCCTCCAGATTATCATCGTGATTTTTTCCTTTATTTGGCTGTCGCTTTCAGCATGATTGCCATGGTTTTGGTACAAGACGATGATGACAGGCATGAGCATGTTATTTATTACTTGTCTCGTAACTTTCTCGACGCCGAAACGCGTTATGCCCACGTCGAGAAGTTAGCGTTGGGCACTGTTCAAGCTGTTCAACATTTTTGTCATTATATTCTTGTGATTTCTGAATGCAACCCCATGACCTACATATTGTCTCGAAAATTGCTGGGGGGAAAATATTCAAAGTGGATTGTCATCCTCCAAGAGTTTGATTTTGAATTTACTACTACCAAATCTAAGAAATCATTGGTCTTTACTGATTTACTTTGTTCTTTCCCTTCCAACTCCGCTCCTTCTCGTTCTGAGGACTTCATTTGAGATGATTCGCTTTTCTTGATTAGCACCCTCGATCCTTGGTACAGTGATATCATCATCTATCTCCAAACTTCATATTTTAGATCTGAGTTGATGAAGGATGCTCGCTGACGCATCCGCCATCAGTAACAACCTTATCGTATCGTTGGAGATACTCTCTATCGTATTGGAGTCGATTCCATACTCCGACAATGTTTGACTCTTGAGGAAGCTAAAAATGCTCTGAATGATTGTCACGGTGGCGCCTGTGGTGGTCACATGTCTGGTTATGCTACTGCACAAAAAATTCTTCGTGCTATTTATTTTTGGCCTTCCATTTTCAAAGACTGTATTGTCGCAGTCTGTCAATTCCATGATTGCCAAATTTATCAACGCAAGATGTGTGTGCCACCTGTTCCTCTTCACCCTATCATTACCGTTGGTCCCTTTGCGAAGTGGGGCATCAATTTTATGATGTGTAATCCTCACTCGGCTAGGGAGCATGCTTATATTATCGTAGCCGTGGACTACTTCACTAAATGGGCCGAAGCAATGCCTACACTTGCCGCTGACGGTAAGAAAACTGATCAGTTCATATTCAATAACATTATTGCTAAGTTTGGTGTCCCTAAAGCCATCGTTACCAATCATGGTTCCCATTTTCGGCATTATATGGTGGCGGAGTTGACTTTTAAGTTGGGTCTGCGTCACGACAGCTCAACGTTGTACTACCCTCAAGCCAATGGCCAGGTTGAAGCTGTGAAAAAATTTCTTGTCATAATGCTTCAGTGTACGATTGGGATCCACAAATCAAATTGGCATCTCATGTTATTTTCAACTCTTTGGGCATACCGAACCTCAGTGAAAAACACAATTGGGTTCACTCCCTTCCAGTTGGTTTATGGCCTGGAAGCTACTCTTTCGATTGAATGTGAATTACCTTTGCTCAAGTTGGCTATTGAATTACTACCGAATACTTTTCCAGAAGAAGAGCATCTCCTTTATTTAGAAAGTCTGGATGAAACCCACCGCTTTGCTGCTCTCGTTATCGAAGCACAGAAAAAGCGGGTCAAAGCTCATTTTCGTCAGTTAGTTTCCCCTCGTTCTTTCGTTGAAGGAGATCTCATCCTCCTATATGACCAAGCTCGTGATAAGTTGGGGGCAGACAAATTTCAACCTATGTGGCATGGACCCTACATCATCAAACATGTGTTGTAGAATGGGGCCTATGAGCTAATTGACTACGAAGGTCATCCTCTTGAACAACCTAGAAATGGGTTGTATCTCAAAAAATATTATGCATGAGTCATTCATGCGTAATAGGTGTACATAAGTGTTGTTTCCATTTTTGTACATGTTTTTGGGTTTGGTGTGCTTTGTGAGCGTTTTCCTGCTTATTGGGTCTTGCTTATTGTGTAGATGTCTATTACCCCTTATGTCAGTTTCGCGGATGGTACTTCCCACAGTACCAGGAATTTTTCTTCGGCAGCCTGGGTAATCTATGATCTTGCTGGTGAGTTGATAGATCTGCAAGGTATTTTTCTAGGGTGAACTACAAACAATGTCACTGAATATAGCGCTTTCATTGAGCTATTAACTGAGGCAATCAACCTCAGCATACAAGCATTGCTTGTAAATCTAGATCCACAGCTTGTTGTTCTGCAACTCAATAATCATTATTCAGTTAGAAATCCGCACATTCTGAGATTGTATTTACGTATTCTTTTGTTGGAAAGAAATTTTGATTTTATTACTTATCAACATATTCCTAGACGAATGAACACATTAACTGATATAGCGGCTAACATTGTATTGGATAGAAATTTGCATCATTTGTAAAAGAATCATCATATGTAAGAGATCCACGTAGGGAAATAGATGTGTGTGTGTGTATATATATATATATATATATATATATATATATCACATGTTTTCAATTGTGTGCATCATAACGTCAAAAAATATATGTATGTTTCTGTTACATCCTGAGACATCATGTCTCGCAAAATATGTAGATAAAATAAACCTAGGTGTCTAATCAGGATGGTGATCGTGATAAGATGTCATAGCCCGTACTAGCCGTCTCAGAAAATGTTGAATTCGGCTGGGCACCCCTATGGTATGTCTCTGGTAGGCACGAGGAACATCATCAAAACGTTCATAATCCGGGACTCCTCGTGTGATCCCCTGTAGGTTGCGCATTATCTCATCTTCCTCACCGCCCTTGCCTTGAGGGTCGAAATCGTGAGGGATTCACCTCGCTATCGGTGACATGTCAGCAGGTCTCTCTCGGCCAACATCTGCATTTACATGGATTTAATGTCAGAACATGCATAATTAAACAAAAAAATTATAATACTCATAAAAATTAAAAAATGAGTCTCACCCAAATATTCATCCCAATCTTCTCCCTCTAGGAGTGGGAGGTCTGGATCATCAGTGAAATTTGTGCCAGAGTAGGGCCAGTCCTCCACGACAATCAATTGTCGATGGAGCCAATCAAAGAATTATGGGCTTCAGGACATCTGTTGGCCACCCCCTACCCTTGGCATCAGAGCTACCCATCGAGCCATCCATGGTTCTCTCGCTGGGAGTGTCAGGACTATGACCTCATGTCACTGAAAAATTGGTAATTATTCTAGGAAGAACGATACTAGAATAGATCCATAACAAAATTGTTTCAGTTTGGTCTTCTTGCATTTGGTTAGTTGACACTTCATGTTTATGGTCACGGCCTCTGCCTAGTTTTAGATGGTCGGTGCCATGCAGTCTACAGCAAGAAGCAACTGTGTCTTTGTTGCTTCGTGCGGTGCTTGTGATCCTGCAACCCGTGTGATGGTATGCAATACCACGCGTAGTGTCAAATCTGGGATAGTTTGTATATCAAATTTCCTAGTACCTGTTCCCTTCCATGCTCCTTTACATACCCTATCTATTACCATGGTCATGTTTTCTATGCAGGGCCAGGTGCCGGTCAGGAGTGGTGCTGCACCTCTCCGCGATAATCCTGTGATGAAGTACACATCAGAGACATCAATTTCAAGTTCTTGATCCCGTAGGATGAACTTCTCTTGATTTTTGCCCCATATAATGATCATATACTGTAGTAATTCTAGTTGGGCTCAAAGACATGGTGCTAGGAAGAGTTTTTTCAAACCATAGTTTCTGAGGGCTTCCATAACTCCCTCATTTTCCATGGCTAGCTCATATTCTTCACTATGTTCCCGTTCTTTCCATTCAATGACCATTTTTCCTCTTTCTACTTACAAACACATTCGTATGAGTAGTATTAGTCAATTTTAACCCTTAAATCTGTAAACAGTTGGGGTGTTTTATGCATATTTTTTTCTAGAAATGGTTTGCGCCGTTGGCGCGCCCTAGTGTTAAAAATCGAGCAGTTGGCACAACTCCATGCTCGAAACCCACGCCAACTGTGCAACCCTAATTTTTACATTTCCTCCACCAAAATTTGAAATTGACAATTATAGGAAGTAAAAAATAGCTTAAAATGACAAGAGAGATCTTAGCGCTTACCTGGAGATGACGGATTTACAATTGATCTACTGGATTGGTCACTATCATCACCGCACGATTGCACAGTAAAATGGGTAACTATTGCTCCATAAGAGGTAAAAAGTGAAAAGTAATTATTTTTACCATTTTTGGCATTTTATAACTTTTTCACAACCCTAATTAGGTTTTAAGGAATGTTTTTCGATTATTTTATTATATTATTTTTGAAAAATAGGTTTTACACATGTCTCTTGTGCAGCAATAGGTTTTCATGTGACAATGATGAAGTAACGAGTTATATTTTATACTTTTTCGTACTCGGTAAAAGCACGAAAAAGTCATTACTGGAGTCACCTTTCAGCTCTTTTCTGACTCTCTAAAATTGAAAAGATTGCCGAGATTCTTGTCGTTTTGAACTCGTTAAATGGATGTGAAATGATATCTACCCTGTATATGTTTAACCCTTTTTCGGGCTAGGATGGATTATTTATGAAAAAGGAATACCTTAGCCTATCGTGACTAAGAGGTTCTCATAAACACAATTTTCTACCTTTTTGGATCTGTGAGACTACCTACGAAAAGGGACTGCTAGAGTTTTATTTTTTGCCTTCTTTTCAAACTCTCTAAACATGAAAAGATGTCGAGTTCTCCATTTGTCAGACTCGTTAAACCCTAATGACATCAGACTTCATCACCATGATGTTATTTCAAGTTCCTCCTTCCTAGGGCTCGTAAAATGTACTAGGTTGGATTTTTTCGAAGGAAAAACTTACAGTACAAGCATATGCTATCCCCTTCAAGCTTGTTTTAAAAAAATAATTGGGGTACTTGCTATAAATGGTGGGGGAAAATGGAACCAAGTTTTAGTTATGTTGGCAGTATGTCGCTCTTGAACATGGCACTTTTCTGCATTCGTGTCGGGTTGGGGACATCTCATTTCGTCATTTTTTGCCTTCATGGGTTTCGGTAATCTCTTTTGACTTCTCATCTGCTCTTTGCCATGTCATCATGACCTCAGATCCTTTGATGTCAAATACTACCAAATCGAGTGTCGTGTTGTCAATATGTTCAAGAGAAGTTTTCCTCTACAATTTTCAACCCTCCTCTGATCTCCTATTGGTCCTGATCCACTTTCATCATGTTCCTCTGTCTCGTGTCGATGATGTGGGAAACATTATGGCCCTCCTTAGACTAGGTCACTTTCTGTCGACTTCAGCTCATTACCCAGGAATTTGATCTAGAGACTCCCTTCTGGTACCTTGGAGCCTGCATGCCTCAATGGCAGGTTTTTCGCATTCGACGCAAGGTTCACATCATTGGCATTCGATCGAGTGATTCTGCAGATGTTTGACGTCAGATCATTTTTCACATTCCATATATTGTACCTATTGTACCTTGAGGGCCATCGTCATCATTGATGGTTTCTCTCATGTCTATTAACAACTTTCATCATTGGCTGGTAATCAGGCAATTTTCCTGCATGTTCGACTTCAACTCATACATTCGCATGCTCAAAATTGTACTTGTTCGGGTGGAGATGGAGCACAAGACCCTGGATTTTGTCTCATAAACTCTAGGATGCGGATTTTTTTGGATTATTATGACTTATTGCATGAATCTCTTGATTGGATGGTTGCGACCATACTTGAGTCTATTATTGATACTTTCTGTTGGATGGCTGTGTCCATACCTTGGATCTCAGTTTTTATATACTCTATTATGGATGGTTGTGCCCATGCCATGTGATTCATGTATCATAGATATTAGTTGTATTTGTAATCGCAGGTCTTCCGATAGCGGTGTTTGGTTCGAACGTGTTCTCATAAAGCATTTCATCCCTCCCTCTCTCTTGGACTTTGTTAGTGTCCCGTAATTGGAAAATTGGTAAACCAAATGATAGGGTAACATCATACCAAGCTTTGGAGTCCTAGGACCTAGCCTTCCTAGACTCAGAGACGGATCTCTCAATTATGTGAAGGATGTGAACTTGTTCGTTTTGTACGTTTGATTTTAGGCTAGCTGTTAAGTATATTTTGGTTTTTTTTTTGCGTTTTTGAGGTAAAATGATCAAAAAGGACAAATAGAAAGAGATTTCATCAAATCAATAGGGCTATGGGGTCAGATAAAGTCAAGACTATCTAAATGGTGGACAAGGTATTACTGCAGGGCCGATTTAGTCAAGGTAAATGGATTCTTTAGGTGAAAATGAAGTGAAATGAACATTAAGTTTGTGAAAGACAAAGAGATCTTAAACATATATAGTTTTAAAGTAGGTATTCATGAGGTAGGGAAAACCATAAATCTCTATGAATAAAACTCAAACTGATACATATGAAAGATAAACAACCTGACGATACATAGAAGCATAAGAACCTCTAACTCTATAAAATCACCTTCAGTTGTTGGGAAAACAAATAAGATAACAAACAAATCAATCTATAAAGAGGGAACTCCTAAACAACATATATTGAGCTATCAGGAACTCTCAAATAAGTTTGCAAGCATGTACAAAAGGCAAGATCGAACAAGACCTCTTTGACTTAACTAAAACAACCAATATTTCATAGAAAAATTTCAGAAATGGAGTTTTGAGAAGCTATAAGTAATCAGGGCATAACTTAAATCATACAAGATAGAAAAACATACTGACCATAAATGAAAAAAATAAAAATTTCTTGATGGACCTAAAGGGCAGTTAAGAATCCTTTAGAAATGATCAAGAAGAGGAAAACATCAAAGTTGTAACATGCAGGATGTTTGAGGTGCTTCCATGAGCATGTCTCAACATATACTTTTATGATCTACAACAAATGAGAAGTATGGAACATTAATGAAAATAAGGAAACAAAAGCAAATCAGAGAAACATCACCATTCACAAGGCCATGTAATCTTTCACACAATGCTCCTCCACCATCAAGCCAAGAAAGACATCATCCACTTCATAAAACAAGTATTTCTTCCAAGCTCATAATGCTATGTATTACTCTCAATATATCAAGTTCTACCTCTTTGTTACAATGAATCCTCTTGGTTATATAAGCCAAAGAGGAGGAAACCCACCTAGAGCAACTAGAAGGCCATTGGCCAAAAACAAATATTTAAAACTGTCCTTGAGGCTTAACAAAGTCCAAGGCACAAAATATCCTTCAAAAATATATTTTCGGACCAAAATAGCAAAAAAAAATCACTTTCAAGGCCTAACACATAGGATAAACTTGCTTAACGCACATTTGGCCCAGTCATCACTCAGAAAACTGCTTTTCAGCAAAATCTATAGGAGCGTAGCACCAGAAAAAGTTTGTATTGCAGTGAAGTTTTGGTAGACTTCCTGATGTTGAAATGAGTCCCGTGATGGCTCATTGGAGAGCCATGGATGTCTTCTTTCCAAAAATACTTTATTTTTTCAAATATGATGCCTAGAAGTTAGTCAAAAAGTAGAAACAGTGAAAAAACCCAGGAGTGTAGCACCTGCTGATATTAGGGGCAGAAAGGTAAAAAATTGTTGTTTTTGGCCTTTCTGAGAGACCAAAACAGCTTCATTTGATCTGAAAATTTCTGAGCATGTTCCTTTGATGTCAAGGAATCTAAAAATATATTCTTCTTCAGCCGAGGATGCTCCGAGAAAAAGTTATGGCACCCATAATTTTATGCTTTTAGGCCTAAAATTCACAAAAAACAAGAATGTGTCCAAAAATGGCCAAATTTGGTGAGTAAAACCCTTAAGGGTTTTTAGAAACATGCAATGAATCTTGAGCAAGAATTCCAAGCTAGGATAGGCCCTTTCCACATTTTTCCACTGCGTGCCTCCTTTGTGTAGCTTTGAGTTTCCTTCGGGAAAACTGATTCAACTTCTTGTAGTGCTCGATCATTCTTCTTTGTAGGCCCAAATTCTTGTTAGATTTTTCCAATTTGGTTTCCAAATGTTGATTTTCCCTCTCGAGCCAAGACTCCTTACCATTCTCAATTTATTTGGCAAGGAGCTCCATAAGAGGGTACTGCTATGCGCGAGTTGATTCGTCTTCTTTCTGCTTTTGCAATTCTCTTCTAAGACCCATGGTCCTAGGTCTCTTTCTTGCTGGCCCTTCTTCTTCATCATCTTCAGCATACTCACCCATGTATTCTTCTAGCCTCACTTGTGACTTTTGAGATTCCCTTCTGTATTTGAGTGCCCGGGCCTCAAATATTTCCATATGTGCACTCATTTGATTATTTTGCAATTGCAAATAGTGGATGATGTCTTTCGACCTTTCTAGGCCATTTTCCAAGTCTTTAATCTGATCCTCCCGGTTTTGAAAAAGAGATCTAAGAATACTGGCCTCATCATCTTCAACATCACTATCTATTTGTATTATGTCAAATTCCATTTCATGCTCATGGCTGCTCTCTTGCTGTTCAATCTTATCTTTTCCCTTGCCTTTAATGATTTTCTTTCCTCTGGTTTTCTTGGCCAATTCTACTTTGCTCTTCTTTGGCAATTTGCCTCTACTCCTTAGTGCCCTAGTGACATTGCTAGTCACTGTTTGAGTGGTTTTCTTCTTTGCTGCTTTGGTGTGTTTTGGCTTTGCTACTTTTGATGAAGGAAGCATAGCCCCTTTCCTTGGAGAGGCAGTAAACACATGCTCTTGACCTTGCTGATGATGAGTGAGAGGAGTTAATACCTGGGCTTGTTTAGTTTGGTCTCCTACAGCCTCAGGGTTGTCCTCTTCTCCAAAAACATTCTCTGTTTGCACTTCTTGGTTACTTTGCTGTGAGGAATTTCCTTGTTCATTAAATTTGATATTTGTAATGAACTCATCATCAGGAATAAACTCAGAAAGGTCATGCTCTTTTTCTATTTGGTGGGAGATGTATAGGTCTACTGTTTTTTCCTTTCCAAAACTATCTCTGCCTTTGTCCATATTCTTACTGTCATGACTGTTTTTATTACTTCCCTCTTTGCTATGACTGCTTCCATCATTTTCATCTTGGCCTTGGTCTTCAAAGGTGTCACTATTTTTGATGTTTAGGCCTTGACTGTTTTGACTATTTGGGCTGCCTCTTTCCTCAGCAAATTTTTTGTCTTTAGTGAGCTTTGAACTGTTTGCTTCATCATTGTCATTGTTTTCAATGTTTTCCTGATGTGGGCTGCCTTCATCATGATCAATGTCTTCATTTTCTCCTTGTGGGCTTCCACTTTCATCATCTGATCTTTTGCCATCCCTTTGTGAGCTGCTTTCATGATCTCTCTATTGTTGATCGGCGCCTCCTTCATTGTCCTTACTATTATCACTATTTTCACTTTCCCCTTGTGGATTTCCTGCCTAACCATGCTTTTCTTTCCCTCTACTGCTACTTTCATCACTTTCTTGTTCTTTGTCACCATCACTTCCTTGTTATTTGCTTTTACTATATTCTTCTTTCCCACTGTCATCTGTGGAGGATGGTTTTTATTGGGGACTAGACTCATGAAAAGAAGAGGAAACATAGGGTGTGGAGGGCAAGGAATGAGCATGATGAGGGTCTTGGGATGAAAATGGCATGATTTTTAGTGGCATAGAAGATGCAGAATTGAAATCAGGGTGAGAGATGAAAGTTTCCCAAGGGATTGCCTTTTGTTTCAGTTGGTGAAGGATAATGATCTTAATGAGAGAGTGATGGAATAAACTTGCTTTCTGCTTAGCTGGAGGCTTCTTTCTAACAATGGAAGACATCTTGTCTATACTTTTGCACAAGAAAAAAGGTAGGTTTAGCAACTTAGCTTTTGTGAAATGCATAAGGATTCTGATGTGATAGGAATATACTCAGGTGAATCTACCTTCACAAGTGAAAAACTTCATGATTATCTTCATGAGGACTGCATAGTCATCCAGCAAGTGTGAAAAAGTAAAAATGGAGCTGCATGCATCTTGATGATTTGGCTTTAGAAAAGGTTGATAGTGGCTGAGGTCAAGGTATGATTGTTTGAACCACTCCTCTCCTATGTAAGGAATTTTGGTTGTTTAGAAACAACTCTAGGAGTGAGTTCAAAATCTAGACCTGCTATGTGAACTTGCTTTCCATCCAATCTCAGGGCAAACAAATTTGTTAAATAAGCATGGCTAGTGACCTCTCGTATTCTACTGCAAAATTCAAAGCAGCCTACCTCTTGAAAACAGGACAAGATTGAGGGAGAGGCAGTGATTTCTTGAACAATGGTGGGATCAAATATGTTGTGTTGGCCTACCTTTTTTACCATTTTCTTTGGAGGCATTTTGATTTTGTTGTCTCTCCCCAATTTCAAATAAAACAACCTTTCAAATTTAATAGACACTTTTTCTTCAAACTCCTTTCTCCTTCAATTCATTTTTCAAATCATATTTTATGTTTTAAGAGAAATTGAGGGGTAAAAGATAGTGATAAATACCTTGAAAAACTTCTTTGCAGTGATGAAATTTTTTTTGGGAAGATATTGGTAGTTTTTTGGCCTTTTTTCAATGAAATGAGCAGGTGCTACGCTTTTCCGCTCAGGAGTGTAGCGTCTACACGGAGGTTGCACGAGAAAAATACACTGTGCTAGTTAAAAAAACTGGGTTTCTAAATGAGGTTTGCACGCCGGGCAGTGGGCAGAGTCTGGGCGGAAAGTTGCATGTTCGGCCGAATGCCAGGCGCATCACACCAGTACACAGGTGTGTCATGCCCCTTATAGAATCCCTTTGCAGGTTGCTATAGGCGCGTAGCACCTAAACACAGGCGCATCGCAACCAAAGAATTTTGCACGAGGCTTGCCCGAAACCTGAAAATTTGGCTTGCTTCTTCTGCCAGTTGATTATTGAAGTCGAAAATGCCCGTTTCAAGGCTTTTGTGTCTTTTGGAATGTTTTTATAGCATGTAGTTTTCCTTTTGGATTTTTCAAAATAAATTCATTTAAACCTTTTGCCTCTTTTTCTCATTTACCTTATTTGATGAAAAGCTGGAAACATGTGTTACAATGTTTAATTTAAAAAGCATTTTGCAAGCAACAAAACAAGTTTTCAGTTTTTTGTGTAAAGGAAAACCTCCCCTCTTTCAACTTATAAAATGTGCCCTCTACCTTTCTTTGAAGGGGTACCTCATAAACACAAATCTATGCCCTCTGCTTTATAATTGAAGGAGGCACTTCAAACCAAGTTTTTGTCCTCTACTTGTTTAAGAAAGAGGCCCTTTTACAAAGTTTAGGTCCAGTCTCTGTTTACCAAAAGAAGCTTTTAGCCTTCTAAACAAACTGTTTGTGTTATGCCTTCTGCTTATCATCTTTGAAGGAGGATTGTTTAAAACTGTGTCTTTTCCCTTTGCTTATGATTGAAGGAGGCAATGCAAGCACAACTACTTAGGATCTCTGCTTATGATTTGAATGAAGCCTCTCTTGCAAACTAAACCTTGTGCCCTGTGTATACTTATCACTGAAGGAAGTAATATAAACAAAACTGTTTATAGCCTCTTCTTATCATCATTGAAGGAGGCGCCTCATAAAAACAAGTGATTTCCATCTGCTTATCATTGGAGGCAATTCAAATGGTTTATCCTTTATCAATCTGTATGAGACATGTTTCTTGTAGAAATTTACTACGAAGATAATGAACAGGTAAGATATTTCAAACTCCAACATATCTGCTTTGTGTCTCTTAGGTTAACTCTCTTTTGCAGTAGCTTTAACTTCCTTTGTGATGATAGTATCTTTGAAGGTTTAGAGTCTAGGCTATAGGCGTATAAAAAAGGCAGTTGTTCCCTTTTTATGCTTTTCACTTTGATACCTAAACCGCTAGAAGTCTTTTGCCAGAAAACTAACATACCTAGCCTCATAATACTGTTTTTCAGAGCTGTGCCCATATGTTTGGGAATAATGTGAAAATTCCATTGTGAGTTGACATGAAGTGCTAGATGTAGTAAGCTCCCAAACTTTGTACTCATTTTTCCATGATGGATGATTATTTGACTTTCTTGGTGCTTTGAGTTTGCAGGGATGAATATTGTAGGTTTCCTTTCTCTTTCAAATCTGCATTTTCTTTATTTCCCAACAATCAACTTTTCTAGCATTGAAAACTTTCCTTGAAGTGTTTTCTTGCCCAAAACTAATTAATGCCATCCATCCTAGCACCCCTGCAGAGATGCACTAATAAAATGACTTTGATCATTGGAGACCTTTTCTGAGGTATCATGATGATAATGCTTGAAAATTTCACTTGATCACCTTCTTCGGACATAGGACCTTCTTACTTTGTTTCTTCCTAAATTTGAACCTTATAAGCTTTGCTAAAACAAAACATAGCAACCATTTTGATGGTGTATGACCTAGGGGTAAACAAGGGTTTTGTTTTTCCAGATAAGAAAAGAGGATGGCTGACTGATATTAAAAACAAGGTTTTTTACTAGAGATATTATTCTCGTGATACTTATCCTAAACACCATCACCTAAACCTAGAAAGTTTGTCATAATTTCTGAAGGACTTCTTGGGCATATTTAGGTCATCATATGGGAATTTAAATAGTGAGAGGGGAGGAGACAACTTTGTCCTATGCTTGATAGTGAGCTGTGTGAAAATAGGGGGTTTTGAATATTCAGAGATACAAGGCTTATGACAGTTATGGACAGGGGAGTTTTATCAAGACTGAAACTTGATGACCACTTCTAACACAGTCTGCTAGAGAGGAAAAAGATAAAAAATTCTCTGAGGGGTTTTCTAGAAGACAAATTGACTGTTTGAAATTGGTTTCTAGAAAACCTAGGCAAGGCATATAGTCATCACAACAGGAAAAAATACTGATGACTAACAATGGCTCCATCTGGGGAGGGCAGCTCCTTTTCAGGAGGTGTCCAGAATTGCAGATCTCTAGCTTGTGAAGACCAGTGCCTCATCCATTGGCGCAAATTTCTATTTTTCTTGATGCTTTCTGACAAACTGACAGCAGGATTAGCATCAACCTCATCTCTAGTTACCCAGCTATTTTGCCTAACATTTTTTCTTCTTTGGGTGCACTTGGACTAGCAAACCCTTGACATGATATTTTTGAAAGTGAAAACACTATCTACTTCTACGCTTATATCTTCCGGGAGTTCAGATTAAACTGATGAAATCCTTTGATTCTCTACCTATACTAGATCAACTGTCAAGATTAAGCTGTTTGACAGGATTTCATTCGCTAGACTAAAACATGGAATTGAAAAATGATCAAATCAGGATTAGACAATCTGATTTTTCATGTGTTTGTGGCATAAAGACAAGTTGCACACAAATGTTATTTCCCTACAAAATGAGATTTAGAAAAATCAGGGCTAGGATACATAATTTTCTTTTCATTCCCATTTTCCTCTTTGGTTCCGTTTTGAGCATGTGGAACCAGCATCTTTGTTTCCTAATCTACTTTCTTTGATAAGTCAAGCTTGCATATTTTTACTATCATTCTTTTTCACTAACTTATTAGCAATCAATTTAAAACATGCTCAGTTATGATTAGGCTATATAAATGAACAAGACATCTTTTGAGCACTAGTAGTGGCATTTAGACTTGCACACTTTCAGTATGACTATTTTTTGAACATGGGGCTTTACTGCTATTTTAAGACTGCCCTCTTTTCCTATTTTTCTGTTGTTTTTGGATTTTCTGTTTTCTGATTTATTTCTTCAAACAAAAATATGTACAATGAGTAACAAATTGTTACTATAACTCTTGATAATGACTGTATTTGAGTATCTTATCTTCAAAAGTATCCCTTGATGCTCTTGGTCCACTTAGTTCTTGAAAAGAAAAATCAGGAAATTTTTCTCTTGTAAGCACAACATAAGGGTTCTTGCAAGAGTCTTTAAAAAACCCTGTGTCTGCTTGCTGTTTTTCCTTATACCTTTGATTTCCACTCATGTCTTTGTTGTACATATTCTTTAGGTAATACAGATATTCTTTGTCATTCTTAAAATAGATGATGAAATAATCAAGGTACATTATAGTAAAGAAGTTCAGCACTGGAAACATAGTCCTCTGAAACATGTCTCCGGTGTCTTGCAGATTTGAAAAACTGGGTTTGAACTTGAAACTACTTCCAGTGTATTTGAAAAAATCTTGGAGTTGTTTGTTTTTAAGAGGAATTAGCTGATGGTATCCTGAAATATTATCATTCAAGGACACATGGTTAGAAAATCCTAGCTTTTGTATGGTATGACCTGTTTTTGGAAGGATATGAGTGTTGTTTAGGGAGTGTTTATCTTTGTTTCTAAAATCTACACATATCCTGTATCCAACTGTTTTCTTTTTAAGTGTTAATGCCTGATCAAGATTTTTGTGTTCCCTTTTGTAAGGGTGACTTTTGGAAATGATGGCTGTGTCATGGTGTTTTTAGCTATTCTCTCGACATGTACTAGTATCCTGAAGAATCTTGGGTATCCTAGCACTTCTCAATTTCTGGTGTAATGACAAAATTTTAGCTAGTTCAATCAACTTAGGTTTTTTAAGACTGCTTTTATCACATTCCCCCATATTATCTTTATCAGAAATTTTTCCCAGATCTACAGAATTATTTGCAATAGTTAAAGTTTTATTTGGAGGGGTAAAGTCTTGGGATGGCCAGGTATTTAGATATGGTAAGAACATAAGGCTTTCTTGGCCTTGATTTCCAAATATTTTTGTTCTATTCAAGTTCTTTAGCGCCTCTGTATTGGGAAAAGGTTCTAATTGTATTTTTGAGGCTTGTACTTGGTTTGAGCAACTTTCTTGAGAGTATAAAATGTTTTATATTTTTGAGGTTTTATTTTCTATGTCTAGAACATCAGATTCTTTTTCATCAGGATACAATTGTTCCGGGTCATGATAGTTTTGAGTATCTAGCTCATCATAGAGAAGATGGTGTGCCTGCTACAGTGGGCCTAGATTTTCTTCAAATTTACCTATCTGTTTATCAAGGTCCTCATCAGTATGTAAAATGAAAGAATTGAGGTCTGAATGTACATAATAAAGAGGTACATTGTCTGGTATTTCTTGATTGCTAACCATATACTTCATGTGTGATTCTCGATACAATCTTCTTGTTTGGTTAAAAATAGGAATGGTGGCATAAGACATATTTAGTTGAAAATTTCCTTCGAGCTTGGCCCCCCAAGATCTGGATAAAAGCATTCCGTACTTGGGAGGAATGTCTGCTACTACTATGTCCATGACCAGGTGTTTAGCAGGTACTTGCACCAAATTGACACAAAGATCTTTTATTAGGCCTAAACACTTGACTCTGCTTGAATTGAATGAATATAAGTCTTTATAAGGTTTCGTTATTTCTAGGCCTAATCTTTCCATTACCACTTTTGGCATGAGATTCTGAGAGGCCCCAGAATCTAGCATGGCATTATGTAGGATTTGGTCATGTATATTCAGACTAATGTAAAAAGGAGGAATGTTTCCTTCTTGATATTTTCCTTCTATTTTTGGTCCAAACAACAACTCATGGGTGTCATCAGCTAGGTGTAAGGTATTAGCATCATTTCCTATGTTTAGGACTTTTAGCACTTGAGATTTGTATGAGTTTTGGGAAATTAGTTCAGTGATAGGCATGGAGATCTTAATTTTGGAAATTTCCCCTTCAAAACTGAAAGGTGCTTGTATTTTAGATATATTTGCTTCAATTTTCTCAGCCACGACTTTTTCTATAAGTTTATCTTGCTAATTTTGATTAGGGGCTTTCTTCAACAAAGTTTTTTCGGGGATCTTAGTAGAGGTATAGGGATAGCTAGGATCAAGATTTGTCTGGTTAGTTCTGTATTTGTTCTGATCAGTTTTATTAGCCATGATTTTGTTACTATCTGCTGTTCTTTTAAGAATGGTATCGAGGGTTTTTGTAACAATAGAGTCTGGGCTACTTTTCCTAGATTTGTCTTGGTTTTTCTTACTCATAAGATCATATTTCCTATGAACTTCCATTATGGCATTTTGTAATCCTATTTCAAGATCTTCGGGGTCCTCATAATTTGTTTCATTTTGGTTTGAGGAGAAGAAAACTTGTTCTTCTTCTGTGAGAAAAGCCTCACCCTCACTATCAGAACCTATCAAGTTTAAGTGATTTTCATCGGGTGGTTAAATATCTCTTTCTACCTCATCAACATAGTTTTCTTGGAAAGGTGGCCTGATCTGTTGATCATTTTCTCTTGGTTTGATTTGAGGTGGGTCCCTTCTAAAGTTTTGATTCCGGTTTCTGTTTTGAGGATTTGGCTGGTTGTCCCTTGGAGGTGCCTTCTCACTTAGATTTATTCTTTCCATCATTCTCTCCATAGTTCTAACCAGGTTATCTATTTTGGAATCTAAAGAGGAATTAGAAGGTATGGTCTCATCTCGGTAAGTGATTTTCTTTTCCAATCTTATCCTAGCTCTCTTCTCGGCTAGGTTGGATTCGGCACCAATAGCTACCTTTTGCATTTCTTCTAAAGTTGCGGGGTCTCTTTCTGTTAATTGGTATGTGATATCTGGATTGAAACCTTTGGGAAATTTTTCTAGTGATAGGCCAAGTGGAGGTTTCATGTGAGGCGGAAGGGCATTACAGACACTGTTTAACCTAGTGCAATAGTCTTGAACACTTTCCCCCATATTCCTTTTGAGATTGTTGTATTCGGAAAGGATTTGGATGGGGTTTTTCTTGACTTCCCATCTGTTTATAAAAGTTTGGTAGAGTGATGGGAGATCATGTATACTGTGAGGAGCCAAGTTTTTAAACCATTTATTGGCTTCTCCGCCTAGGCTTTGGGCAAACATTCTCATCTTTATGGTTTCATATTCTAATTCCATGTAGTCAAAAGCATCACTGATTCTATCTACATGTTGTTGGGAAGTAATAGACTCAGTCCCGGTGAAGTGTGGGATTCTAGATTGGTAATCATTTTGCAAAGGTACCAAAGGCTGTGGTAGCACTAAGGGCGCATACTAGGCTGCCATGATGGGAGCTAATGGTAGATTTACAGTATGAGGATTTGTAGTATGGGATGAGGTGATTTGCACAGTGGTGTTTTGAATGAGTGTGATGGAGGTATTTCGAATTGTAGATTGATTTTGAGCAGATTTGGGGTGGAAAGAGCCGAAGTGGTGGAGAAGATGAAAGTCGAGTGGTGTAGAGGGTGAGACTTCTCTTCTAGGACTCTGCTGCAAATCTAAGGACTCAAGATCAACAAGTTTGATTCTACTTTGTGACTTGTTTCTAAAAAGGCCTTTTACTAAACATAAGTCAAACTGGGGATCTTGCAAGGATGTAAGATGTTCGGGTATAGAGCTTTCTTTGTGAATGGTCCTATCGGTAGCTAAGTTACCAGTTTCAGAAGTTTGCCACAAAATCTTTTCTGGGTCATCAACTATGATAGGAGGATTTAGGTCTGGATGAGATTTGGTATTAATTCTTTGTGAAGCCAGATTTCAAATTCAAAATTTAGAGAGGATGATAGCTATGATTTTTTTTTGGATGGTTGTCCTCTCTAAGAGTCTTACGGATGCTAGTAAATTTTTAAAACTAAATGAAGGCTAGTGGAGTCACCAGGTGGATGCTTTGAAGTTTATGGTCCACCACCAATACTGACAAAGGTGTTTTTTAGGGAAATTCTTTTTTGCAAAAACTTGTAAGAATGTTGTAAAACTTAGATCAATAGTTTACTAGGATGTTGAGAAAGCTATAGTTCTGTTTTTAGGCTATTTTGCTGATTTTTTATGTTTGATGAAAATTTCTGAATTCCTAAGTAGTACTTAGTTTGTCATTGATTTCAGAGGCTGCATCATGAGATTTGTGATTGGAAAGGTAAGTCAACAGGATAGCATGCTTATGGAAATTTTTTGGTTTAAATGGAGTATTAGAACTACTGGAGGCTAGTGGAGTTGCCAAGTGAATATTATTGTCTTGTAAAGACAAAGTTTTATGGTCCACCACCAATGACTGATAGAAACCAATCTAGGGATGTTTTTGTGAGGTTTTTTACAGAGTTTTATATGTAGCCTAGTTTGTAAAAGTGT
The DNA here is from genome assembly GCA_034641835.2 of Pinus albicaulis. Classification (NCBI taxonomy): domain Eukaryota; kingdom Viridiplantae; phylum Streptophyta; class Pinopsida; order Pinales; family Pinaceae; genus Pinus; species Pinus albicaulis. The sequence goes on from CM076572.1 coordinate 1,431,026,182, forward strand.
CCTATATTTGATTCATCACTTAGCTAAGGTGGTGAAACAAAGAGAGTCTACTCTAAATGAATTTATAGGCTGTTTGTCTAATTTTAATATAGAAGGACTAATGAGTCTACCAAGGTTTTTTAGGTTGTTTATGTACTTAGTGTTTCAACCGAAATCGCCAGTATGTCAGTGTGGCAATGAGGAGGCAGATTCATCGGTATTTCTATGTCTAACTAAGCTTGTATGAGGTATTCAGGCAACTATGTACTCAGAAGTCCCACCGTGATCGCCATTATGTTAGTGTCCTGTAATTTGGTAGATTGGTAAACCAAATGATAGGGTAACATCAAACCAAGCTTTGGAGTCCTAGGACCTAGCCTTCCTGGACTCAGAGAGGGCTCTCTCTATTATGCGAAGGATGTGAACTTGTTTGCTTTGTATGTTTGATTTTAGGCTAGCTGTTAAGTATATTTTGGTTTTTTTTTTGGGTTTTTGAGGTAAACTGATCAAAAAGGACAAACAGAAAGAGAGTTCATCAAATCAACAGGGCTATGGGGTCAGATAAAGTCAGGACTGTCTAAATGGTGGACAAGGTATTACTGTAGGGTCGATTTAGTCAAGGTAAATGGATTCTTTGGGTGAAAATGAAGTGAAATGAACATTAAGTTTGTGAAAGACAAAGAGATCTTAAACATATATAGTTTTAAAGCAGGTATTCATGAGGTAGGGCAAACCATAAATCCCTATGACTAAAACTCAAACTGATACATATGAAAGATAAACAATTCGGCGATACATAGAAGCATAAGAACCTCTAACTCTATAAAATCACCTTCAGCTGTTGGGAAAAAAAAAAAGATAAAAAAACAACTCAATCTATGAAGAGGGAACTCATAAACAACATATCTTGAGCTATTAGGAACTCTCAAATAAGTTTTCAAGCATGGACAAAGGGCAAGATAGAACGAGACCTCTTTGACTTAACTAAAACAACCAATATTTCATAGAAAGATTTCAGAAATGGAGTTTTGAGAAGCTATAAGTAAGCAGGGAATATCTTAAATCATATAAGATAGCAAAAAATACTGACCATAAATGAAACAAATAAAAATTTCTCGATGGACCTAAAGGGTAGTTAAGAATCCTTTAGAAATGATCAAGAAGAGGAAAACATCAAAGCTGTAACATGCAGGATGTTTGAGGTGCTTCCATGAGCATGTCTCAACATATACTTTTCTAATCTACAACAAATGAGAAGTATGGAAAATTAATGAAAAAAATGAAACATAAACAAATCAGAGAAACATCACCATTCACCAAGCCATGGAATCCTGCACACAATGCTCCTCCACCATCAAGCCAAGCAAGACATCATCCACTTCATAAAACAAGTATTTCTTCCAAGCTCATAATGCTATGTATTGCTCTCAATATATCAAGTTCTACCTCTTTGTTACAATTAATCCTCTTGGTTATATAAGCCAAAGAGGAGGAAACCCACCTAGAGAAATTAGAAGGCCATTGGTCAAAAAAAACTATATCTAAAACTGTCCTTGAGGCTTAACAAAGTCCAAGGCACAAAATATCCTTCAAAAATATCTTTTCGGACCAAAATAGCAAAAAAGAATCACTTTCAAGGCCTAAAACATAAGATAAACTTGCTTAACGCACATTTGGTCTAGTCATCACTCAGAAAACTGCCTTTCAGCAAAATCTACAGGAGCGTAGCACCAAAAAAATTCTATTTTGCAATGAAGTTTTGGCAGACTTCCTGATGTCAAAATGAGTCCTGTGATGGCTCGTTGGAAATATACGGATGTATAATTTCCAAAACTACTTGATTTTTTCCAATTTGATGCATGGAAGTCAATCAAAAATTAGAGACAGTGAAAAAACCCAGGAGTGTAGCACCTGCTGATATTAGGGGCAGAAAGTTAAAAAATGGTTGTTTTTTGGCCTTTTTGAGAGACCAAAACAGCTTCATTTGATTTGAAAATTTCTGAAAATGTTCCTTTGATGTCAAGGAATCCAAAAATATATTCTTCTTCAGCTGAGGATGCTCCGAGAAAAAGTTATGGCACCCATAATTTTATGCTTTTAGGCCTAAAATTCACAAAAAACAAGAATGTGTCCAAAAATGGCCAAATTTGGTGAGTAAACCCCTTAAGGGTTTTTAGAAACATGAAATGAAGCTTGATCAAGAATTCCAAGCCAGGATAGGCCCTTTCCACATTTTTCCACCGGGCACCTCCTTTGTGCAGCTTTGAGTTTCCTTCGGGCAAACTGATTCAACTTCTTGTAGTGCTCGATCATTCTTCTTTGTAGGCCCAAATTCTTGTTAGATTTTTCCAATTTGGTTTCCAAATGTTGATTTTCCCTCTCAAGCCAAGACTCTTTATCGTTCTAAATTTCTTTGGAAAGGAGCTCCGTAAGAGGGTACTGCTGTGCACGAGCCGATTCTTCTTCTTTCTACTTTTGCAATGCTCTTCTAAGACCCATGGTCCTAGGTCTCTTTCTTGCTGTCCCTTCTTCTTCATCATCTTCAACATACTCACCCATGTATTCTTCTAGCCTCACTTGTGACTTTTGAGCTTCCCTTCTATATTTGAGTGCCTGGGCCTCAAATATTGCCATATGTCCACTCATTTGATTATTTTGCAATTGCAAATAATGGATGATGTCTTTTGACCTTTCTAGGCCATTTTCAAGTCTTTAATCTGAGCCTCCCGGTTTTGCAAAAGAAATATAAGAATATTGGCCTCATCATCTTCATCATCACTATCTATTTGTATTATGTCAAATTCCCTTTCATGCTCATGGCTGCTCTCTTGCTGTTCAATCTTCTCTTTTCCCTTGCCTTTAATGATTTTCTTTCCTCTGGTTTTCTTGGCCAATTCTACTTTGCTCTTCTTTGGCAATTTTCCTCTACTCCTTAGTGCCCTAGTGACATTGCTAGTCACTGTTTGAGTGGTTTTCTTCTTTGCTGCTTTGGTGTTTTTGCCTTTGCTAATTTTGATGAAGGAAGCATGGCCCCTTGCCTTGGAGAGGCAGTAAACACATGCTCTTAACCTTGCTGATGATGAGAGAGAGGAGGAGTTAATACCTGTGCTTGTTTAGTTTGGTCTCCTACAGCCTCAGGGCTGTCCTCTTCTCCAAAAATATTCTCTGTTTGCACTTCTTGGTTACTTTGCTGTGGGGAATTTCCTTGTTCATTAAATTTGATATTTGTAATGAACTCATCATCAGGAATAAACTTAGAAAGATCATGCTATTTTTCTGTTTGGTGGGAGATGTCTAGGTCTATTGTTTTTTCCTTTCCAAAACTATCTCTGCCTTCGTCCATCTTCTTGTTGTCATGACTGTTTTTATTACTTCCGTCTTTGCTGTGACTACTTCCATCATTTTCATCTTGGCCTTGGTCTTCAAATGTGTCACTGTTTTTGATGTTTAGGCCTTGACTGTTTTGACTGTTTTGGCTACCTCTTTCCTCATCAAATTTGTTGTCTTTACTGAGCTTTGAACTGTTTGCTTCATCATTGTCATTGTTTTCAATTTTTTCCTAATGTGGGCTGCCTTCATCATGATCACTGTCTTCATTTTCTCCTTGTGGGCTGCCACTTTCATCATCTGTGCTTTTTCCATCCCTTTGTGAGCTGCTTTCATGATCTCTGTATTGTTGATCGGTGCCTCCTTCACTTTCCTTACTATTATCATTGTTTTCACTTTCCCCTTGTGGACTGCCTACCTCATCATGCTTCTCTTTCCCTCTACTACTGCTTTCATCACTTTCTTGTTCTTTGTCACCATCACTTCCTTTTTCTTTGCTTTTACTATATTCTTCTTTCTCACTGTCATCTGTGGAGGATGGTTTTTTTTGGGGAGTAGACTCATGAGAAGAAGAGGAAACATCAGGTGTGGAGGGCAAGGAATGAGCATGAGGAGGGTCTCCAGATGAAAATGGCATGATTTGTAGTGGCATAGAAGATGCAGAAGTGAAATCAGGGTGAGAGATGAAAGTTTCCCAAGGGATGCCCTTTTGTTTTAGCTGGTGAAGGATAATGATCTTAATGAGAGAGTGATGGAATAAACTTGCTTTCTGCTGAGCCTAAGGCTTCTTTCTAACAATGGAAGATATCTTGTCTATACTTTTCCACAGGAAAAAGGGTAGGTTTAGCAACTTAGCTTTTGTGAAATGCATAAGGAGTCTGATGTGATAGGAATATACTCGGGAGAATCTACCTTCACAAGTGAAAAAATTCATGATTATCTTCATGAGGACTGCATAGTCATCCAGCAAGTGTGAAAAAGGAAAAATGGAGCTACATGCATCTTGATGATTTGGCTTTAAAAAAGGCTGATAGTGGCTGAGGTCAAGGTATGATTGTTTGAACCACTCCTCTCCTATGCAAGGAATTTTTCTTGCTTTAGAAATAGCTCTAGGAGTGAGTTCAAAATCTAGACCTGCTATGTGAAATTGCTTTCCATCCAATATCAGGGCAAACAACTCTGTTAAATAAGCATAGCTAGTGAAATCTAGTATTCTACTGCAACAATCAAAGTAGCCTACCTCTTGACAACAGGACAAGATTGAGGGAGAGGCAGTGATTTCTTGAATAGTGGTGGGCTCAAATTTGTTGTGTTGGCCTCCCTTTTTTACCCTTTTCTTTGGAGGCATTTTGATTTTTCTGTCTCTCCCCAATTTCAAATAAAAAAACCTTTCAAATGTAATAGACACTTTTTCTTCAAACTCCTTTCTCCTTCAATTTAGTTTTCAAAGCATATTTTATGTTTCAAGAGAAACTGAGGGGTAAAAGATAGTGATAAATAGCTTGAAAAACTTCTTTACAGTGATGAAAAAACTTCTGGGAAGATACTGGCAGTTTTTTGGCCTTTTTTCAATGAAATGTGCAGGTGCTACACTTTTCCGCTCAGGAGCGTAGCGTCTGCACGAGAAAAATACACTGTGCTAGTTCAAAAAACTGGGTTTCTAAACGAGGTTTACACGCTGGGCAGTGGGCGGAGTCTGGGCGGAAAGTTGCACGCTGGGCCGAATGCCAAGCATGTCACACCAGTACACAGGCGCGTCGTGCCCCTTATAGAATTCCTCTGCATGCTGCTACAGGCGCGTAGCGACCAAATAATTTTGCACGAGGCTTGCTTGAAACCTGAATATTTGGCTTGCTTCTTCTACCAGTCGATTATTGAAGTTGAAAATTCTCGTTTTAGGGCTTTTGTGTCTTTTGGAATGTTTTTATAGCACGTAGTTGTCCTTTTGGCTTTTTCAAAATAGCTTCATTTAAACCTTTTGCCTCTTTTGCTCATTTACCTTATTTTATGAAAAGCTGGAAACATGTGTTGTAGTGTTTTATTTAAAAAGAATTTTGCAAATAGAAAAACAAGTTTTCAATTTTTTGTGTAAAGGAAAACCTCCCCTCTCTCAAATTATAAAATGTGCCCTCTACCTTTCTTTGAAGGGGTACCTCATAAACACAAATCTATGCCCTCTGATTTATAATTGAAGGAGGCACTTCAAACCAAGTGTTTGTCCTCTGCTTGTTTAAGAAAGAGGCCCTTTTACAAAGTTTAGGTCCGGTCTCTGTTTACCAAAAGAAGCTTTTATCCTTCTAAACAAACTGTTTGTGTTATGCCTTCTGCTTATCATCTTTGAAGGAGGCTTGTTTAAAACTATGTCTTTTCCCTCTGCTTATGATTGAAGGAGGCAATGCAAGCACAACTGCTTAGGATCTCTGCTTATGATTTGAATGAAGCCTCTCTTGAAAACTAAATATTGTACCCTGTGTCTACTTATCACTGAAGGAGGTAATATAAACAAAACTGTTTATACCCTCTGCTTATCATCAGTGAAGGAGACGCCTCATAAAAACAAGTGATTGCCTTATGCTTATCACTGAAGGAGGAAATTCAAATGGTTTATCCTTTATCAATCTATATGAGACATGTTTCTTGTAGAAATTTACAGTGGAGATAATGAACAGGTAAGATATTTCAAACTCCAACATATCTGCTTTGTGTCTCTTAGCTTAACTCTCTTTTGCAGTAGCTTTAACTTCCTTTTTGATGATAGTATCTTTGATGGTTTAGAGTCTAGGCTATAGGGGTATAAAAAAGGCAGTTGTTCCCTTTTTATGCTTTTCACTTGGATACCTAAACTGTTGGAAGTCTTTTTCCAGAAAACTAACATACCTAGCCTCATAAGACTGTTTTTCAGAGTTGTGCCCATATGTTTGGGAAGAATGTGAAAATGCCATTGTGAGTTGACATGAAGTGCTAGATGCAGTAAACTCCCAACCTTTGTACTCATTTTTCTGTGATGGATGATTCTTTGACTTTCTTGGTGCTCTGAGTTTGCAGGGATGAATCCTATAGGTTTCCTTTCTCTTTGAAATCTACATTTTCTTTATTTCCCAATAGTCAATTGTTCTAGCTTTGAAAACTTTCCTTGAAGTGTTTTCTTTCCCAAAACTGATTAATGCCATCCATCCTAGCACCCCTACAAAGATGCACTATTAAAATGACTTTGATCATTGGAGACCTTTTCTGAGGTATCATGATGATAATGCTTGAAAATTTCACTTGATCACTTTCTTAAGACATAGGACTTTCTTACTCTGTTTCTTCCTGAATTTGAACCTTATAAGCTTTGCTGAAACAAAACACAATGACAATTTTGATGGTGTATGACCTAGGGGTAAACAAGGGTGTTGTTTTTCCAGATAAGAAAAGAGGATGGCTGACTGATATTAAAAACAAGGTTTTTGACTAGAGATATTCTTCTCAAGATACTTATCCTAAACACCATCACCTAAACCTAGATAGTTTGTCATAATTTCTAAAGGAATTCTTGGGCATATTCACTTCATCATATGGGAATTTAAACAATGAGACGGGAGGAGACAAATTTTTCCTACGCTTGACAATGAGCTGTGTGAAAACAGGGGGTTTTGAATATTAAGAGATACAAGGCTTATGACAGTTATGGACAGGGGAGTTTTATCAAGACTGAAACTTGATGACCACTTCTAACACAGTCTGCCAGAGAGGAAAAAGATAAAAATTTCTCTGAGGGGTTTTCTAGAGGACAAATTGAATGTTTGAAATTGGTTTCTAGAAAACCTAGGCAAGGCATATAGTCATCACAACAGGCAAAAATACTGATGACTAATAGACTTCATGCTTTAGGGGGCTTCTGTTACACATCATTTTGTCACTGTCCCTGTAATCCCTAACACACACATTTGTGTGTAATTTATGTGACCAATAAGCAGTGTCATTCTTTTCAAATACCATCCTTGCATCCCTTTTGATGAAAGCAACATTCCTCTTGTTCACATTTTACTAAGTAGAGTTGTGAAAATCCCTATTTTTTCCTTGGTGCGAGTAGCCCGTTACATCCTCGCGTTGACCAAGAAATTTAACACTGAGCCCATGCCACTTGGTGCTTTGTGCCAGTTAGACACCCGCGCCAAGCTGTTTATGGATTTTTTTAAAAAAAATAGAGGTGAAGGTTCCATTCCAACCACCTCGGGGATGAGTCATTGGGAGTGGTGTTGGCAATATGATGCAGAGTGTTGTCCTTGATGGCAACCCACTAAATGAAGATGAAGACATGAGAGTGTTGGCATGTGTTGTCCTTGATGGCAAACCACCTGATGAAGTTTGTCTTGACCTGATGGACTTGGTAAATGATGTAAATCTGATGTGATATGATGTTTGTTAGCAATATGGTGCTGAGTGTTGTCCTTAAATGGCAACCCACCGTGATGATGATGATGACAACTTACTTGATGAAGTTGTGCTTGATAGAATATGTTCTTGATCTGATGTATCTACAGTGAGTACAGAAGGGAATGAAGAAAGAAATTCAGTTGTGCTAGATCTATGATAAAAAGAGTATGTCTCTAGGCATACGCGGATTTTCCTAGGAGAAGTCGCGTATGCACGCGGGAATCAACGTTCCAAGTCGCGTATGGGCAAAAGCACTCATAAAGTGCAAAACCAGGGGTAACCACCATGGTATTTGTTGTTCCTTGAGAAACAATTCTTGGCTGTGTACAAGAATCCATGCTCAAGACATTAAAGATTATGTCACAAAAATGTATAAATGTGTCTCTGTTTCTTAACCCTTCAAAAGTTAGTAATAGATCCCTCAAATATCAAATCTTTAGTAGCCATGCAATGCCATATTCCCTTTACACTGAAGTGAACAGATGGAAGACAGAAAAAGAAAAGGATTTTAACTTGTCATGCTGCTTTACACAGAAACTGCCATTATAAAATCCAGAAGAAGTGAAAGAAAAATAAGTTAAAGAAGAGGAGCGCCTATTAAGGATATTTAACTCTTAGACATATAAATATCAAGAGACCTGCAGCTCTATTCACTCTACTTTATTCACAGACATGTAAATGAAATGGAAACCAAGAAAACTCTTCAACATAAATGGAATATTGGAAACCTGCAAAACTTCTTTATTCATTCGATATTGCTCAGTACAAAATTAGCCTTCAAAGGTTCAAAACTCGGAACCTTCTTCCTTCTTTCAAATGTCTTTAAATACAAGTTGAACCAAAATGGTTTCAGTTATAAAACTGATTCTAAATGACTGTAACTACTTAACTACTTTCTGTCACGGAGGTATATGCCTCAGTAACATTTCATTACATTGCATCATTTGACTTGAAAATAAAATAAAAGATGACAAATCCTAATCTAAAGGAACTGATGTTCCTGGAACAGCAACTGATTCAATGATTTCTTGCGGTTGTACGGTCACTTGTGGCTGCTTGGCGGGAAATCCTTTTTCTGTATCAATAGTAAATTTCTTACATTCCTTCCAGAGCTTGTCTTGAGTTATTGGAGCATTCTTATAACGATGATATTCTACTGTGAAGGCAACAATATGACTGTGAGTGAGGTTACTTGTAAACAACGTTTTCACCATCCACAGAAGAAGGAAATGTCTTTGTAAGAAATTGAAGACTGTTTCTCCCTTTAGTATCTGCGTCTTCTCATGTCGGCCATCTGCTCTGCTTTTTGCAAACACCAACTGATCTTCATAAAACTTCCAGGACATAAATTCACCTCCCTCCCTCCAGCATGATGGCAAGCCAGTTCTTATCAATTTATCAAATGAAATGTCAAATTTCTTAATCACCTCTTTGATTACCTGTAGCCGCTTCTCTAATGCTTTCAGAAGATCGTTTTTAATGATCATCTTGCTTACTTCCTCAGCATAAAAATACCTGTCTTGTATCCCCATCTCTTGCAACTCCTCATCTGTTTTGGAATTAATAAAATTCATGAATCTTTTGGCCCAATTTGATCTTTTGATTGCAACTGGCTTGTCTGATGACAATTCCTTTTCGTGATCAGCAACAATGCCTTTCTCTCTGGCAATTACTTGTATGGAATTCCATTTTGCTTGTATTTCAGAAATGATCTCATTCCAGATGAGATCCTTAGCTTTAATAAGGGAAATATTTCCCTTCAATTTCTCCTTGAGTTCCTTAATTCCCTCTTCAGCTTTATGTAGCTTCTGCTCATTTTCACCTGCATTTTCTTCCCATCCTTGCATTAATCTCAGAGCTGTATCCTTTTCAGACTGGGCCTGTTTGCAGTCTCTCTCTACCATTTTTAGCTCTGTATTCAATTGATCAACTTGAACCTGTGGATCAGCCGTACCTGCAGAAAAATCAAAAGTACAAGTGTGATTCTGAATTTGATTTTGTAAGGTTATGGCTGTTTGCTTCACCTTATCAAGCTCTTCATCTTTCTTTATCAATTGTTGTCGCAGCTCCTCTTTTTCCTTTTCTACCTCTGCTACTTCAGCTGCCAGCGAATGCTTTGCAGCTGGCAATTTCAGCTTCTTCCTTAATGAAGATATTTCTGCCTCTGCGCCCTTCATCAGTTTGTGCATTGCGCTCTTATCATTTGGATCAACGCCAATCTTCATTTATGATTTTCTTCAGTTCTTCATTTTGAATAGTCAATGCTCTGGCATTGGCTTTCTCCATCTTACACTGTTTGACCACCTTAGCAAGCATATTCTCTGTCTTAACTGATGTAGCATGAGTCTTACCTAAATCATTAACAATTAACTGACCTGTTTGCATATGGAGATTCATCTTGTCCCACAAGGGGATCTTCTTTACATCCATAACAATATTCAACTCCTTAAAACTGCCTGAGGGTCCCAGAGACATCCCTGTCGGATGCGATAGCGCCATTTTGAACTGGTCTTTCTCCAAATCCATTACATTCAATAGTCTTGTTTGGTCAGCAGATATATGATGTCCTGCTTGTGTCTCTATATTGGCCTTTATTCTTTGATTCTTTTCTTCAATTAGGGAGAACACCTGCTTCATGGAAGGAGCCTTCTCTAACTGGAGTTCTGATCTGCTAGGAGATGAAGCACCCTGTTCTTCACTGACCTGGAGAGTGAAACTAGGTGAATTAGAGGAGTGATCTTCTACTAATTTAGTCCTTTTCTCCTCTCGTGGCTCTTCCTCATCAATCTCAATAACATCATCTCTCACTCTCTTGCCCATCTTTTCCAATATTACAGGAGTTTGAATACTAATCCGTGATGAACTTGGCCCTCCTGGATTAGCCAACTTTTCTAAATCTGGTTTACTCACATGAGTAAAAGCAGCATAACCGTTCTCGACCCTTCTCTGTGAAATAATCGCATGTGGGTCATAGGCCCACTTCTCTCCCAATAATAACTGTGTTTCTTCCAACATCCTTGTCACCTCCTCATAAGCTTGCCTTGTGTTAACAACAAAAGGACCTACACTCATGGGCAGCTTGTACATTAGCCCCTTCTTCATTGAAAGAAAATGAATTTGATCCACATTGAGACTTTGCCTTATAAATTCCAGAGCAAACAGTCTCATGGGAACAAATGTTGGAAGCCTATAAGGCTCAACACCAACTCCATATAGCCTTATTTCAGAATGGTCTTCAAAAACAAACCAGTCTCCATATCTACAATTAGGTCCTAATTGCAAGAACTCCCGAGCCTTTGGCAAGAAACAGGGAGGCCGAGTTCCATTGAGAATTCTATAAGCAGTGGTCATAAAATTTTCCACAAATTCAAATAAACCAGCTTCATTTTCTTCTCTTCTGATCAAATCAGTCCAAAGTAGAACTGACTGCTTATTCTTGTTACTATCCATTATGTTCAAACCAATACCCATGAATTCTTCCACATTCTAATATAAAAACAGGTAAACTATTAATGAGGGAAATCTAAAATAACCTGTTAGTGGGAAAGAAAGCAACTGAGAATTCACCACTTCTTGCCAAACGGACGGAATATCTAACACCACTCCTGGTTTCATCATAAGAGTAAACATCCCCAGAGCTGCTTTGTCAACTTCGCCATCATCTTCTCTCCCCAGAATCTCCATAATACAGCTGAGAACTGACCTGTATTGAACATTAAAAGCATCCAAACCAAACTTTCCCGAACCAAACTGGGTCTTCTCTGGACTCGGTACCAAAAATGACATGCAGCGGTTAAATTCTTCAATTGAGAGCTCCTCGAAGTATTGAACTAGCGAATCTTCTGAGAATTGCAAAGGAGAATCATTCTCCGGGAAGCATAATGCCTGACGCATTAATTGAGCTGAAACTTGCAAAACACTTTCTCCCTGAGAGTTCATAACATAACATTTACCAGGGTACATGGACGAAACCAACCAGGAGATGAATTCAGGAAAAACATGGGTCTTAGGAATGCAGGCAAACAGAACTCCAGAACTCTGCATAGCGGAAAACACAGGTGACTGGTCGGTGTTCAAGGTCACTTGGTAATGCAAGAGAGGGTGATTGATAGAGGAGGCAGTATCACGGACGTCTTTCTCACTATCTAGGAGAGGACTCAGAGTGGACAGACCAGACACGGACGCTCGTTTGGCCATGGCTGACGAGAATTTTGAAAACAATTCGGTGCGAAGGTGGCGGGACGGGGTTTGAAACAGAACAACAATCACAAATGAACCGCAACGGAACAGCAAACTCAAATTTATAACAATGAAAACCGCAATTAATGCAAAGGTGACGTGGGACGACACGTATGTTGTTTTGCCAACTGTTTGCCACTTCAGAGAATGACGTAATGCGGGGGGTCCGTGAGTACGGCCGAGACCTTCAACCAATACCCCCCGCAATCCATCGGAGCCGTTGATCAACGATTCTCGTAGATCTGACTAGTCAACTGCGGGGGGTCGGGTTTTGATAACCGGCGAGCAAGTTGACCCCCCGCAGTTGCTTATCCAAAATCTTCTGCGCGTGATCGCGACTTCCGCTCCAGAAGTTGCTCGAACTTTATGATTAATAAAAGATATAACAATCTAAAGTTTGCCGCTCCACAAATCAAAATGAAAATGGAAACACAATGTATTACTTCTTCGTATTTCTCATATACTAAAGTATAAAACATTATACTATAGCATATTTCGGATCTTTAGAAATATTTTTTCAAAAACATTTTTCTTTTTCCAAAATTTCAAAACTTAACATAAAAAGGATATGCGGATAGAATGATCCACAACATCTGGCTCCACCTGGGGATAGTTTTTTTACCACGAAACACTAAGAACCTGCAGATTAGTGCCTTCACCTCGGGCATGGAGTCAAAAATTGCTTGATGAAAAATGTACAATGAACACTCCGGATATATACAATGATGAACCAGTAACTGCTTAATGTCGGAAATAATGCTTGAGATATTGCCCATTGACAGGCATATCCAGCATTTCTCCTTCCAAATTTTCCAACACGAAGGTGTTATTTCCTCTGACTTCACTAATTTTGAATGGGCCATACCACAAGGGGTCAAATTTCCCGTGTTTGCCTTTATCTTCCCTTCGTGTGTCCCATCTCAAAACTAAATCTCCTTCCTGAAACAAAACTTCCTTTGCCTTTCTATCAAACACTACCTTCATCTTTTGCTGATAAGTGAGCAAGCGATCCTGAACCTGATTTCTACTTTCATTTAATTCCATCACATTATTCATTCTTCGTATCATGGGGTTTGGTTCTGCTTGAGCATCTTGGAGGAAAGAAATTACAGGTTTTACCAATTGTGTGGGAAATAAAGCTTGAGTGCCGTACACAAGCTCATAAGGTGATTTGCCAGTAGACCTCCTTGTGGTCATCCTTGTTGCCCACAAAGCGAAGACTAGCTTCGTGTCCCAATTCTTCTGATTCTCACTGATTGTTTTCTTCAAAATCCTAACCAATGTTTTGTTAGAGGATTCGGCTAATCCATTGCCCTGTGGATGGTAAGCTGTGGAGTGAGACAACGTCACATTATAAGTTTGGAAAAAATTGATAAACCTGAGTGAACTGAAAACCTGAGCATTATCTGTCACAATCTTCACGGGGCATCCAAACCTGCTGAAAATGTTCTCCTCCAAAAACTTCATTACTACCACATCATTGGCTTTCCTGATGGGAATTGCCTCCACCCACTTTGTAAAATAATCCGTAGCAGTAAGAATCCATTTAAATTGCCCGCTGGATGGTGGATTAATCTCTCCAATGAAGTCCAATCCCCATTGTCTGAAGGGTTCTTCAACAAAGACAGGAAGAAGAGGTAGAGGAGCCAACTTTTTCTTCTCTGCAAATAATTGGCATTTTTGACAGCTTCTGACTGCCTTGTAAACATCTGAAAACACAGTCGGCCAATAAAAACCTGATTTGAATATTTTGTGAGCCGTTACCTTCCAGCTGTAATGCCCTCCACACAGGCATTCATGATACTCTTCTATCACTTCTTGAATTTCTTCCTCTATAAGACACAACAACAACATACCAGCTGGATCCTTCCAATATAATTTTGCTTCTATTATAACATAAGGCTAAGCTTTAAGTTTCAGGGCTCTGTATTTTGCTCTATTAATGGAAGGTGGACATGACAGAAAACACAGATAATGTACAATATCCTTATACCACTCTGAACAGAGAAATTTATACTTAACTGCTGTTTTTGATTGACTGTCACGCGTTTCTTCATTTGCTTCTTCTACGGGGGCCAGCAAATTGATTCCCAGCGCTTGGAAATTGGATTCTGTCAGTAATTTGGCCAAACCCAATCCTTTAACCAGCTTGGTTGGCTTTATATCTAAATCATACTCCTGTATCTTTGCGATCCATTTTCCTCTTTTACCTTCCACATCACTTTGTACGAGCACATCTTTCACGGCCGAATTAGGAACATATGCCAAAATCTGAGAGTGAAGAACATAAGTTCTGAAAGCCTTCAATGCCTTTACCAGAGCGTACACCTGTTTCTCTAATATGTTTTAATTCAGTTCTGCATCACGGAGAACTTTGCTGAAGTATGCAACTGGTTGTTCCTGCTTCTCTTCATTCCTTTGTAATAAAACGGCTGCAATAGTTGATGGAGAAGCAAATGAAAAAATTTGAAACGGCTTCAAATAATCTGGACTTACCAAAACAGGAGCTTCTTTTAAAGCCTCTTTGATTCTCTGAAATGATTCCCTCGCCTCCTTGTCCCATCTTACCTCAGCATTCTTTTTTAGCATGTCAGTAATCTTTTTAACGATTTCAGCATAATTTGGGACGAACCGTCTCAGGAAATTAATCTTTCCAAGGAAGCGCTGGATATCCTTTTTACTTCGTGGCAGAGGAATTGTCTGAATGGCTTCAACTCTGGCAGGATCAATCTTCACTCCTTCTTTCGAGACAATGTGGCCTAATAATTTACCCTCCTCCAGGGAAAATAAAGACTTCTTTGGATTCAGTGATAAACCAAACTTTCTGCACTTCATGAAGGCCTTCTGTAAATGCTGTAAATGCTCCTCATCAGACTTTGAAAAAATTGTGACATCATCCAAGTACACCACTACAAACGTGTCTCCTACAAATGCGATATCCATCGCCCTTTGAAATGTGGCCCATGTGTTCATCAGGCCAAAAGGCATCCTGGCGTACATGAACGTTCCCCAAGGCGTAGTGAAAGCAGTTTTCTTCTGATCCTCCTTCTCCACTGCTACCTGATTATAACCTGAGAACCCATCCACCATAGACAATCTATAAGCGCCAGTCACTTTCTGCAAGACAAAGTCCATTTTCGGCAGAGGATAATTGTCTTTTAATGAAGCCCTGTTCAAGTTTCTGAAATCCACGCATAACCTTATCTCTCCATTTTTCTTTCGAACAGGTACAAGGTTAGATACCCAATCTGAATACCTTAGTGGGAAAATTATCTTGGCTTGCAACAACTTCTTAATTTCCTTCTCGATTGGAGCCAATAGCAATGGATTAATCTGTCTTAATTTCTTTTTATGTGATTTAACTCCCTCCTTGAGTGGAATCTTGTGCTGTATAATGTCCTTATCATATGTTTTCAAATCATCATACGACCAAGCAAAAACATCCTTAAACTGTTTAAACAACTCAACATACCTTTCTTTATATTCCTTCGGAAGCCCCTTGAATAGTTTGACCATCTTAGGCTCTTGTGGAGTACCCAAATTGCAATCCTCCACTGGCTCGTCTTGGTTCTTCTACTTTTGATCCACAGCAACATCATTAGCCCCGAACAATCTTTCAAGCGGTACTAAGCCTCTGGGTAAGACGTTATCTTTTAACTGAATAATTTCCCGTCCACCAATTTCCTTTTGAAAAGTCTTTCCAGCCAACTCGTCTTCATCACTTTCCAGATCAATTTGATGATCCTCAAACTCCTCAGTCATCAACAAAAACTGCTTAATCTGCTCATCATCTTCGAAGACCTGCCAATGCTTAACATTATCAGGAATCGACGGCCTATGTCTCATTTCTATCTCATACCTTAGTTTCACGCTGATAGGAGGTTTGAACGTACTTGTTGCAACTACAAGTGAATCTGCCAATCTGTTTTCTTCTCTCGGCACAAACTGCAAATTGAATGCTTCAAAATAATTTTCAATCAGATCCCATACTTCATTCCGGTATGCTCGTAATCTAGGATGCTTGGTTTGACAGGAATTCTTAATCTGCCTTATAATTAACTCTGAATCTCCAAACACAGTCATAGCTTTAATCCCCATCTGCTTAGATGTTTGCAAACTAATAATTAATGCCTCATACTCTGCAACATTATTAGTAGACTCGAACTCCAATTTGAAAGAAAAAGGCACCAAATTACCTTCCGGAGAAACAAAGATGAAACCCGCTCCAGTACCTTCTTTGGAAAATGCCCCATCAAAATAACACTTCCACGGCTTTTCTGACTGTAATTCCTTATGCACAATTTCTGACTCAAACTTCCCCTGAGATTCCTTAGCAAATTATGCAACCTCCTGCAACATGAAACATGACAGATCGTCCTTTTCCTGACCATAAATTGGTGAATTACTGGCCTCTTTCTTTGTGGCAGTCTTTTGGAATCTGGTCTCTCTATACAATCTTCTCTCTTCACCATTAAAAACGGGAATAATAGCATACGTAAAGTCCAGCTTCAAAACTCCTCCCAGCTTCGCGCCCCATGACCTAGATAATAACATTCCAAACCTGGCTGGAATATCTGCCACTACAACATCCATCATAATACTTTTGGTTGGGATTTGAGCCAATGAAACAACCATATCTTTAAGAAGGCCTACACACTTAACTCTTTTCGAGTCAAAAGAATAAAGATCTCTGTATGGCTTGGTAATTTGTAAATTTAACTCCTTCATCACACTCAGTGGCATCAGATTGTGTGATGCTCCAGAATCCAACATACAATTGTGCAAAACGAAATCATGCAAGAGAAGAGATATATAAAAAGGAGGAACAGACGAATCTACCTCTTCCACATGAGGTCCAAACGTCACCACTGGCTTTTCTTCTTGCAGATTGACTGTATCACTCACTTCATCAGGCTGTGTCAGATTGATAAATTCAGCAATTTCCTTTTTGTAACCCGGGGTTTTCATGAGTTCAAGAAGAGGTACTTGTATCTTGACTTTTTCTAACTCTTTGGATAGACTGAAAGTTTGATTTGATCTTGTCAACTTTTCAGGATCTTCTTGATATTTTTTAGAATTTAAACTCTGATTAGAAACTGTGACCACCTTCTCCAAAATGTTAGAATCTTTTTCTTTCACCTGGGATGTTTCAGCTTGCTGCTTACCTTTCTGCAGTGGAGTCGCCTTTGCAGCAGGTGCTGTTTTCGGTTCTTTTTCTTCATTTTCTTGCGTCCTCAATCTCTTTTTCGACCTCAAGTCGTATTTTTTATGCAACTCGGATTGCATAAAATCTTTGAATTGTTTACAATAATCATCCATCTCTTCTTGATCAAATGAGGGTTCAGCTTCTTCCTCTTCCTTCTCCTCTTCTTCATCAATCTCTTCTTCTGTTTCATCATCCTCCATATATACAGCAGAAATTCGAGCATCATCCTCTCTATCATCATCTTCGTCTGCTGAACGCGACGGGGCTACTTCTATGTACAAAGGTGCTTGCACCTGATCCTGATCCTTCCTTTCTCTTTGTAGAATCTGCAAAGGTTGTTTTTTGAATTGAGGATTAAAAACCCCCCTGTTTTGTCTGGCAGGCTTGCTATCTATCTCCAACTTTACCAACTTATTTGAAAGATTCTTAATAACCTTAGTCATGTCTTCAATTCTTTGGTCCTGAACGGCTTCCTCCTTAGCTTTTCCTTTATCTGAAACTTTACCAGCAGCAGACATATTTGCTTCAATCTCCAGACCATCAGTTTGAATCTGTTCCAGCGTAGGAGACCTTCTTTCCCTTAGCGTGAAACTGAAATCTGGTTCAAAAGCACCAGCAAAAACAACCCTTGCTCCAATCGGAGGGGGTTTCATTTCAGCAGGCAAACTATTATACAATTTGTTGAATCTCCTAACAAAATCGTTCATATTTTCTTCGGATTTTTTCTTAATGGCATTAAATTCTGTCAAAGAATAACCATGGTCCCTTTTTTCGCCCCATCTCTCAATGAAACGTCTTTCTAGAGCCTCCCAATCATTAATAGAACCATTCTGTAATCCTTTGAACCACTTCCTTGCCTCTCCACTCAGATACTGAACGAAAAGTCTCATAACAACATCTAAGTGTTCAACATTTAAATTTTCTACAAAAGTGCAAAACAGGGGCAGGTGCTGTTCTGCAGTTATTTCATCTTCACCAGTAAATCTTGGGAGTAACTTGAGGTACTCCTGTGGTAAATCATGCAATGGTTGTGGTATATTTAAAGGTGCATATCTGTTCATCAAGAAAGCAGGGGCTGCAGGAACTGCCATGTTTGCGCCCAGGTTAACTGCTCCTTGAGCGGGGGTAAAATGAATACCAGTTGTGGGAAAAGATGAATGAGGTGAAACAACTGATATGGGAATGGGACTTTGAACAATTTCAGAAGAGCTGGCAACTGTATGTGACTGAGTTTCTGTAAAGAGAAAAGGCACAAACTCCAATGATTCCTCTTCTAATGTGGGTTCTTGAATGGGTGACGGTGATGATTCTTCTTCCGAGAAAATGAGTTTCTTGGAAGCTTTCTTGGATGAAAAATCATGTGAACTGCTGCCTGGTGCGAGCAGTGTGGGTTCAGGTGTAACAACTATTTTTGGTTTCTGGCCCTTCTTGGAAACAAGCTTCTCAGGATTTGACAAAACGGGAGCTTTTTTCTGAGAGGTGTCTGACCTCGTGTGAGGTTTTTTGGGAGCCAGATCTATTTTCAAAAATCACAGCGTACTATTTCCTCCTCTCTGAACAACCAGAGGAAATGTAGATCAAAACCCAGGGAAGAACTTCGACTCTTCGTTCCCCGGCAACGGCACCAATTAATGTTGTTCCTTGAGAAACAATTCTTGGCTGTGTACAAGAATCCGTGCTCAAGACATTAAAGATTATGTCACAAAAATGTATAAATGTGTCTCTGTTTCTTAACCCTTCAAAAGTTAGTAATATATCCCTCAAATATCAAATCTTTAGTAGCCATGCAATGCCATATTCCCTTTACACTGAAGTGAACAGATGGAAGACAGAAAAAGAAAAGGATTTTAACTTGTCATGCTGCTTTACACAGAAACTACCATTATAAAATCCAGAAGAAGTGAAAGACAAATAAGTTAAAGAAGAGGAGCGCCTATTAAGGATATTTAACTCTTAGACATATAAATATCAAGAGACCTGTAGCTCTATTCACTCTACTTTATTCACAGACATGTAATGAAATGGACACCAAGAAAACTCTTCAACATAAATGGAATATTGGAAACCTGCAAAACTTCTTTATTCATTCGATATTGCTCAGTACAAAATTAGCCTTCAAAGGTTCAAAACTCGGAACCTTCTTCCTTCTTTCAGATGTCTTTAAATACAAGTTGAACCAAAATGGTTTCAATTATAAAACTGATTCTAACTGACTGTAACTACTTAACTACTTTCTGTCACGGAGGTATATGCCTCAGTAACATTTCATTACATTGCATCATTTGACTTGAAAATAAAATAAAAGATGACAAATCCTAATCTAAAGGAACTGATGTTCCTGGAACAGCAACTGATTCAATGATTTCTTTCGGCTGTACGGTCACTTGTGGCTGCTTGGCGGGAAATCCTTTTTCTGTATCAATAGTAAACTTCTTACATTCCTTCCAGAGCTTGTCTTGAGTTATTGGAGCACTCTTATAACGATGATATTCTACTGTGAAGGCAACAATATGATTGTGAGTGAGGTTACTTGTAAACAACGTTTTCACCATCCACAGTAGAAGGAAATGTCTTTGTAAGAAATTGAAGACTGTTTCTCCCTTTAGTATCTGCGTCTTCTCATGTCGGCCATCTGCTCTGCTTTTTGCCAACACCAACTGATCCTCATAAAAATTCCAGGACATAAATTCACCTCCTTCCCTCCAGCATGATGGCAAGCCAGTTCTTATCAATTTATCAAATGAAATGTCAAATTTCTTAATCACCTCTTTGATTACCTGTAGCCGCTTCTCTGATGCTTTCAGAAGATCATTTTTAATGATCATCTTGCTTATTTCCTCAGCATAAAAATACCTGTCTTGTATCCCCATGTCTTGCAACTCCTCATCTGTTTTGGAATTAATAAAATTCATGAATCTTTTGGCCCAATTTGATCTTTTGATTGCAGCTGGATTGTCTGATGACAATTCCTTTTCATGATCAGCAACAATGCCTTTCTCTCTGGCAATTACTTGTATGGAATTCCATTTTGCTTGTATTTCAGAAATGATCTCATTCCAGATGAGATCCTTAGCTTTAATAAGGGAAATATTTCCCTTCAATTTCTCCTTGAGTTCCTTAATTTCTTCTTCAGCTTTGTGTAGCTTCTGCTCATTTTCGCCTGCCTTTTCTTCCCATCCTTGCATTAATCTCAGAGCTGTATCCTTTTCAGACTGGGCCTGTTTGCAATCTCTCTCCGCCATTTTTAGCTCTGTATTCAATTGAGCAACTTGGACCTGTGGATCGGCCGCACCTGCTGAAAAATCAAAAGTACAAGTGTGGTTCTGAATTTGATTTTGTAAGGTTAAGGCTGTTTGCTTTACCTTATCAAGCTCTTCATCTTTCTTTATCAATTGTTGTCGCAGCTCCTCTTTTTCCTTTTCTACCTCTGCTACTTCAGCTGCCAGCGAATGCTCTGCAGCTGGCAATTTCAGCTTCTTCCTTAATGAAGATATTTCTGCTTCTGCACCCTTCATCAGTTTGTGCATTGCGCTCTTATCATTTGGATCAACGCCAATCTTCATTATGATTTTCTTCAGTTCTTCATTTTGAATAGTCAATGCTCTGGCATTGGCTTTCTCCATCTTGCACTGTTTGACAACCTTAGCAAGCATATTCTCTGTCTTGACTGATGTAGCATGAGTCTTACCTAAATCATTAACAATTAACTGACCTGTTTGCATATGGAGATTCATCTTGTCCCACAAGGGGATCTTATTTACATCCATAACAATATTTAACTCCTTAAAACTGCCTGAGGGTCCCAGAGACATCCCTGTCGGATGCGATAGCGCCATTTTGAACTGGTCTTTCTCCAAATCCATTACAGTCAAAAGTCTTGTTTGATCAGCAGATACATGATGTTCTGCTTGTATCTCTATATTGGCCTTTATTCTTTGATTCTTTTCTTCAATTAGGGAGAACACCTGCTTCATGGAAGGAGCCTTCTCTAACTGAAGTTCTGATCTGCTAGGAGATGAAGCACCTTGTTCTTCACTGACCTGGAGAGTGAAACCAGGTGAATTGGAGGAGTGATCTTCTGCTAATTTAGTCCTTTTCTCCTCTCGGGGCTCTTCCTCATCAATCTCAATAACATCATCTCTCACTCTCTTGCCCATTTTTTCCAATATTACAGGAGTTTGAATACTAATCCGTGATGAACTTGGCACTCCTGGATTAGCCAACTTTTCTAAATCCGGTTTACTCACATGAGTAAAAGAAGCGTAGCCGTTCTCAACCCTTCTCTGTGAAATAATCACATGTGGGTCATAGGCCCACTTCTCTCCCAATAATAATTGTGTTTCTTCCAACATCCTTGACACCTCCTCATAAGCCTGCCTTGTGTTAACGACAAAAGGACCTACACTCATGGGCAACTTGTACATTAACCCCTTCTTCATTGGAAGAAAATGAATTTGATCCACATTGAGACTTTGCCTTATAAATTCCAAAGCAAACAGTCTCATGGGAACAAATGTTGGAAGCCTATAAGGCTCAACACCAACTCCATATAGCCTTATTTCAGAATGGTCTTCAAAAACAAACCAGTCTCCATATCTACAATTAGGTCCCAATTGCAAGAACTCCTGAGCCTTTGGAAAGAAACAAGGAGGCCGAGTCCCATTGAGAATTCTATAAGCGGTGGTCATAAAATTTTCCACAAATTCAAATAAACCAGCTTCATTTTCTTCTCTTCTAATCAAATCAGTCCAAAGTAGAACTGACTGCTTATTCTTGTTACTATCCATTATGTTCAAACCAATACCCATGAATTCTTCCACATTCTGGTATAAAAACAGGTAAACTATTAATGAGGGAAATCTAAAATAACTTGTTAGTGGGAAAGAAAGCAACTGAGAATTCACCACTTCTTGCCAAAAGGACGGAATATCTAACACCACTCCTGGTTTCATCATGAGAGTAAACATCCCCAGAGCTGCTTTGTCAACTTCGCAATCATCTTCTCTCCCCAGAATCTCCATAATACAGTTGAGAATTGACCTGTATTGAACATTAAATGCATCCAAACCAAACTTTCCCGAACCAAACTGGGTCTTCTCCGGACTCGATACCAAAAATGACATGCAGCGGTTAAATTCCTCAATTGAGAGCTCCTCGAAGTATTGAACCAGCGAATCTTCTGAGAATTGCAAAGGAGAATCATTCTCCGGGAAGCATAATGCCTGACGCATTAATTGAGCTGAAACCTGCAAAACACTTTCTCCCTGAGAGTTCATAACATAACATTTACCAGGGTACATGGACGAAACCAACCAGGAGATGAATTCAGGAAAAACATGGGTCTTAGGAATGCAGGCGAACAGCACTCCAGAACTCTGCATAGCGGAAAACACAGGTGACTGGTCGGTGTTCAAGGTCACTTGGTAATGCAAGAGAGGGTGATTAACAGAGGAGGCAGTATCACGGATGTCTTTCTCACTATCTAGGAGAGGACTCAGAGTGGACAGACCAGACACGGACGCTCGTTTGGCCATGGCTGACGAGAATTTTGAAAACAATTCGGTGCGAAGGTGGCGGGACGGGGTTTGAAACAGAACAACAATCACAAATGAACCGCAACGGAACAACAAACTCGACTTTATAACAATGAAAACCGCAATTAATGCAAAGGTGACGTGGGACGACACGTATGCTGTTTTGCCAACTGTTTGACACTTCAGAGAATGACGTAATGCGGGGGGTCCGTGAGTACGGCCGAGACCTTCAACCAATACCCCCCGCAATCCATCGGAGCCATTGATCAACGATTCTCGTAGATCTGACTAGTCAACTGCGGGGGGTCGGGTTTTGATAACCGGCGAGCAAGTTGACCCCCCGCAGTTGCTTATCCAAAAGCTTCTGCGCGTGATCGCGACTTCCGCTCCAGAAGTTGCTCGAACTTTATGATTAACAAAAGATATAACAATCTAAAGTTTGCCGCTCCACAAATCAAAATGAAAATGGAAACACAATGTATTACTTCTTCGTGTTTCTCCTATACTAAAGTATAAAACATTATACTATAGCATATTTCGGATCTTTAGAAATATTTTTTCAAAAACATTTTTCTTTTTCCAAAATTTCAAAACTTAACATAAAAAGGATATGCGGATAGAATGATCCACAACAGTATTGACCCATTGTATTGGGTAATGATTTGTCTAAATGACCCCGTCCAGGAATACCATTGGAAGTAATATTGTTTTGGCTCATGGTATTGAAAAAGGGGCTCATGGTATTGAAAAAGGGTAAACCTATATAAAGAGAAGAAATTCATTGTGCAAATCATGGGTGTGGGAGCAAGATGTCTTAGCTTGAATGACTACTTCTCTATGAAGTAAATCTGTATGGAAAGGGTAAAGGTTTGATAATAGATCTGAATCTATGATGCACCTATGAAGAAATGATGAAGCGGAATATCTAGATCTGGAATGTATTTGTATCTGCTAGATCTGTTTTTGGAAGGCTTAGATCTGAGATGAGGCGAACATCTGTCTGAAGTAAAAGGGTAAATCTGAACTGAATATCTGATTTGAAGAAGTATGCTGCTCTATAATAATTGAAGATCTATATGCTAGTTCGCCGCAGAGGAAGCGCGTATATACGCGGCTTTGCTGAAGAGAAAGCGCGTATGAGCAGTGAAATTAGTACAGAGGTATACGCTTGTTTATGTGGACGGAAGCGCGTATATACGCGACATCAGTGAAAGGAAAGCGCGTATGCAAACTAGGGTTTGTTGAAGCATGGGGTATGAAATCTCTGATCTGATCTGCTCTATTTTAGCTGTCTGCTGTTGATGTTTGACTGTGCTTAAATGTATGGAGAGGGTCCAGTCTAGAAATATGATGAAACGTGGCCTGCAAGTTGTGTTCTATTGAAGTTGTTGGATCCAGTGTGAAAATTGATGAAACGTGGTCCATAGAGGTGCTGAGGGTTGTAGCCTTCAGTCAGGGGGTGGTAGCTCCCTTCCAGGTGAGGCTGTGGCAGATCCGAGGTCGTAGCTCCCTTCCGGGTGAGAGTGACCCCAGTGAAAACGAGAGCGGGGGGTCGTAGCTCCCTTCCAGGAGAGGCTGGTAAACGAGTCAGGGGGTTGGAGCTCCCTTCCAGGAGAGGCTGGTAAACGAGCGCAGGTGGGTGCCTGCGTGCTGGTAGGAGTCTGCACCAGCACATATGTTGTAAGATGTTTTCTCTATAATAAAATATTTAAGGCTGAGCAACTGCAGCGGTGGTTTTCTCCCGACTTGGGTTTCCACCTAAAAAATCCTGGTGTTCATGTGTGATGCTTTGTGTGATGGTTTATTTTGTTCTTACTGCACATGTTTACTGTTTATAGAACATCTAATGAATGAATGATGGAATGATATAATTGAAGAACTAATGGCATAATTAGATCTCTGTGTATACGCGAGTTTTATGAAGGATATATGTGTGTATACGCTAGTTGGCTTCAGAAAAGTAGCATATGGGTTTTAGAGCATGAAAAAGTAAAAAGTTTCAGTTTGCCCTAAATACTGATTCACCCCCCCTCTCAGTATTTTTCCCAACAAGTGGTTGAACTGAAACAACCACAGACTCCTTCTTTTAGTTAGTAGTTTCCACCTCCCTTTGAACTCTCCTAAAGGGTAGGAATCCCTCCCACCTTTGTAGGGATCCCAACCTCCTCTTTTCCCTCTATATAAGAAACTATCTCCTTTGGTAGAAGCTAGCTGAACACATTATAAAAAAATGACTGAATAGCTGAACTAGAGAGTTATACTATAGCTAAGCTGCTAGAGGATATAGAGTAAGAAATATAGTGTTGATAGAGCTCGAGTCGATGACTTATAAGAGAGCTTGAGTCCGAATTCCCTGACCGACAGTTGAGACACGTTTCATCTGAACCCCATTGGAGGAGATCACAACGTCAAAGCATCAGTTGCACTCTTCCTTCTACTCATTAATATACATGACTACTGTTTGGTTCCACTATTGTGTTATGATGTTTATTTGATACGATATGTTTAGCCCTCTTTGACTGGCTAATATTTGTGAGTGAAACTACGCTGCTATATGTTGTTATTGTTCTTTGTCTTATGTGCAGGTACCTGGGCATGACAACGAATGGATCGTGACTTGTCAAGGCAGGAGCAAGAGACCACTACTCTTTCTGCAACATCGGCAGCATTGGATTCAAGGTAGGTCAATATACCATGTATTTTTTTCATTCATTAACTAGGAAGCAACACTTTAGTGTGTCATTTTGTTACCAGACCCACCCTAGGGCTAGAGGGATCATCTCTCTTCATAGAGAGGATTTACCTTCATAACAGTGAGACCAGCCCAGTTTCATTTAATTGTTGAGGGTATGGGGGGTTCTAAATGCTAACAGCAGATTCAGCTATCACAGATGTACCAGCCTTACTCGGATTGGCTAATGTAGGAACAACAAACCCTCCTAAGCTGGCTGCTATAGATGTAATAATGGGTGTTGTATCAATTGTTACATGTGTAACAACTGCCTCAGAATCATCCATATCCTTCCTGGGTGATTCAAATTCTTTGGTAATAATGGGGGTATGTTCAGATTTTATTACTTTCCCTAATTTAAGCCGAACCTCGTTAAGTCCGATAGGAGTAATAAGATAAGTCTGGAGGGTAACTGAAGCATCCATGCTCTGGGCTGCCTTATTATTTGGATTGGGGTTAGGTTGCACAGGTAATTGGGGTTGGACAGAAGGTGTAGGGATTTTAATAGAAGGAAGTTGTAACTGCTGTTGTTGCATTGGTATTAGAGGGGGTACTAGAACTTGGCCATTGCCACTCCAGTTCTGACCCCAAGGATTGGGTTGTGATGGAGGATATTGCATTGGTGGAGGAGATGGTCACTGGTTCCATGGTGAAGGAAATTGTGTTGAGGAAGGAGTAGGATACTACCATGGGTATTGCTGACTATTATAAACATTATTCCAAGGATAAAAAGAGGAAAAATCTGGATGCATACTTGTAGCTCGCGGCTGTCATGGTCTCTTTGATCTAATGAAATAAGAAGATGGGACATCCTCACTTGATTCTTGAAGTATCGCCTTCAGTCTGGGCAACTTAGTACACTAATTCGTAGAGTGCTCCAACTCATAGATGTCGCACAAGCTGACACTATTCAGTCCACATTATCTTTCCAAATGTTTCTTTTTGCATCGTGGAAAAAATATTGCTAAGGCTACTTCAGCTTCTTCTTGAGCTTTCTTGACTTATACCGTAGTGATCTGGGCAGAGAGAGTGCTAAGGAGGTTGGTTTTAAAATCCTCAAATAAGTTCCCGATCAATTCTCTGGTTACTCCTCCACTCATGGAATTCTGTATCCAGAGTGAAGGGTCCCAAACTGAAACTCTCCCCTTGACTGATCCTCTTGAGCTACGCAGGTAGAGCTTCATTATATCATAAAACGTTTCTTGTGATATGTCTCCTTTTCCTATTATGTTCAGATGCTCCAGAAAATCATCTCTTAAACCTCTTAAGAATATTGGCTTTACAATTTCTAGATCTAAGTTAATGAACTTAGACCTCTATAAATTTTAGTGAAATCACTCTAGATAGTCTTCCAGTTTTTCCTCCTCCTTTTATGCAATTATGAAAATCTCGTCCTTCAAATCCCTAGTTCGGCAGTAGTCCTGATACTTAAAGAGGAAGGCCTCTCTCATGTCATTCTAGGTTCAAATCATGCCAACACCCAATCTCATGAACCATCTTAATGCTGCTCCTTTCAGAGTAGCAGGGAATAATTTAAGCTTCTGGGCATCTGAAGTGTAGTCATAACCTCTAAAAAAGACATTGAATTTGAACCAAAAGGTATCAGGATCTTCAACAACCATCCCTTGAAAGGATGGTAGGGATGATAAAGGAATATTCTTCATAGGAGCGTCATCCCGTGTTACTACTATTGAGAATTCAAAAGTAATAGAGCTATCTATCTTGACATTCTTGTCCCCCATGGGAGTGGATATGATGTTCGAAGGATGGTGAGGTCCAGAAACGGAAGACACCGATGGTCCAGGACTTGATATGGTAGCTTCTTTATGTGGTCCTGTCTTCCTATTATCTCTGTATGACGCGGATTTTTCCTTTTCTGCCCTTGAAATCATATCTCTAAAGAATGTCTTTCTTCCCAAATCTGCACTCTTATTTTCATTCTTACGACCCGTATTTCTTGTAGTCAATAGAGTGGGGGGTGTTTGTAGATGTTGATTTTTTCCTACTGGCACAAATGGCCCCTATGTGTATCAATTCATCCTATAAGTGCTTCAGTTTCTACAGCAGTGAGCCCGACCAAGTTTGTGAGAGCGATGCACAGGTTCTTACCTCTTGTCTTACTGCCCAACAACTATATAGTTGAAGGCACCCTAAAAAAACACCCGAAATTCAACTCCTAAGTGTCCCAACAATACATTGGTGAGCCCACTCAAGTTTGTTAGAGCGATGCGTAGGTTCTTACCTCTCATATTACCGCCTGACAATTATCACACTGGAGACACTCTAAGAAAAAATTGAAAATGCTCATAAATTCAATCTCCTAAGTGTCCCAACAAGACATTGCTGATCCCGCCCAAGTTTGTTAGAGCACTGCGCAAGTTCTTACCTCTCGTCTTACTGCCTGAAAATTGTGTCACTCGAGACACCCTATGAAAACACACAGAAATTTCACTTCTAAGAAACAAATCTGATTGATTGGATCGTCACTGCCATCCCTAGCAACGATGCCAAAATGTTGGGGATATATAAATCACTGTTAAATGACTAAACAACACAAATTAATTATCAATCCAGAGATGTCTGTTTATTCCAATGATAGTTGCCCTGTCTGTGTCGATACACCAACAAGAAGAAATTTCAAAGAAAAGAAATCGTTGCTAAAGTAAATGCTGGAATTAAATCACTCATGCAGAATTAAATGGATCTACAACATTGGAATCACACTTCAATTAATTTGTTCTAGCGCGCCACACAGCATGTAACCAGTTGGTGTCTCTAATATCATATGTGTAACATCATACAAAGTATTGAAATTGAAGCATATATATTCATAGCTGAACAACAACAACAACACTCTACTGATACATAAACTTAAATACAAATACATACACACAACTACTTTAATCACTGAAATCCATGCTAAGAAGGAGGGCCCTTCCTCCCTTGTAGGGCATAGGTAGAGGAAGAACTTTAATGAAAAATAAATTGAATAACGCATGTAACAACAATAATAGGATAATCTGTATTAATCTGAACACAATTACAAAGCCAAAATAATGTTGTTCTCCACTACCCGTTCGACCTCTAGGGCCGAGAACTATATAGTGGTTACATCATAAAATCAAGGGATGGATCGATCATGAGAATCTTATGATTCTCATGCTGATCGAAATAGAACACATATAGTTATAACCACTTTCTAATAAAGTTTTGACTAGGAAATTATAGATTACAATCAAAACTGCCCTTAGGCTGTTATCCCAAAAATACAATGCTAAACAAATTCTACAGCTATTGTAATAGAATCAAAACTATAGTGTAACAGCTAGAGGAGAGATCAGCAACAAGTGTTGACAAGATTAGTCAACGGAAAAACTGTATCAATAGTTCGCCTACGGGTCTGTAACAACAGAGTGTAAAAGCAGTTTGTTGGCAGGTCTGTAAAAGCAAGATGACATAACAACATCGCTTTGCTATAACAGCACCCTCTTAATTGCTCCTGTGAACTTTATGCTTGGGATCTTTGGTGCTATAAATGACATTTGAAAAGACAACACAAAGACCATTGATATTATCCAAACATTCACCATCAATTAGTCATAAAAAGGTACGATATATCATAATAATTGGTGAATTGGCAAAGTAATAAAAACAAGGTGAAGAAACACAAGTTAGGGTAGAAAGGTAGGAGAAAGAGGCAAAGATACTCCCATTGGTTATAGTTAAGAGGAAAAATAGGGCAAACAAAGGTATGAAAAGTGTACAAAACTAGCACCCAACAACCATCCCTGCAATCCCCATCCTGAAAATTGGAGAACCATTACAGTGACCCCTGTGTACTGTCATATATTGCCATAAATTTCATTACATCCCTTGGCATGTCAAGAATATAATCTTTGTTGACCATTCCTTAAGAAGACCTTCAAAAGCATGTGATTTTGGACCGACGTTGGTAGGAAGTTATGGCCTCTTGCCCATGGAGAGATTAACATTGGACCCGGTGCCCTTTGGCTCTCTGTCTCAAAAGGGCACCCACGCCGATCTGCTTTTGGAAAGTTTTTTAAATAGAAACAAAGCTTCCATTCTTAACAACTTCATGAGTGGAGTCATCATGTTTTTTTCGACTGAATAGCATTGGATTTCTCCCTTTGGCCTATTTTTTCCTACAATTGTGCAACCCCCCAAAGGGATAGACCTCTCCTCCACGTTATGTGGGATCCCAAACCACCTCCTCACATTGATTTAGCTAGTTGAATAGTCATTAGTATAGATGGTGTGTTGAAGAAGTAGAGAAGAGTCCATTGTGGAGAGAGAGTTTAATCCCATTACCTCATTGAGTCGAATGCTGAACAAATGCTTGAGACGCGCCCGAATAAACTCGTCGAAGGAGATCTGCAACATCAAGGCATAAGGTTGTAAACTTATTTTTCATTTATCAATAATACATGATTGGTTTTTGGTTCCAACTTTGTTTCCATTTATATGCAAAGTGTTTGGTTCTCCTTGACTAGCTGAATAACTATAGATGAACGTATATGCTTGTATTTTGTCATCGTTTGTTTGATCTTTGTGCAGAAACATGAACATTGTCACCAACATGGAGCACAAGGCGTGAAGAAAAATATTGAAGGATCGTTGCCGCATGCCACGACAAAAGCATTGGACCGAGGTAGGATATTTGTCCCGATCCACATTTCATTTATAAGCTAGGAATTCAGGAGTCCAGTGTGTTCCCTTGTTCCTAGACCCACCCTAGGGCTATAGGGATCGCCTCTGTCCACAAAGGGAATTTTCCTTCACAACAACGAAGACCTTCCCAATTGGGAAAATATGTGGGCGATCACCAAGAGATAGTTCAACACCAGGTCGAGTAAAGTAAAAAAGGAAGAAGATGAAGATGTATCCTTGGTATCAAAGAGGCAGCAAAGGAGAACGAAGTGGTATTTTTCAAAGATAAAGTTTTTCCAGTGCGGAAAACTAGGACATTTCGCTAGAAATTGTCCTCAGAAGAAGAAGGAAAAGGAAGCTTCTAGCTCCAAGGATGTCGTGGCGGATGATGGATTCGAAGATGACATAGCCATGAGCGCTCATGAACCACGAAAGTGTTGGAAAAATTGTCATTGATGGCAAAGGAGAAGAAAGGAGACAGACAAGAAGCAGAGAAATAACAAAAGAGAGGCAAGGAGAACATTAGACATGAAGCAGAGAGAAAAAGACCTGGAGAGATCTGGGGGGACATATTAGTAAGGTTGAAAGGGCCATCAAACTAAAGATCGGGCCAGATATAACTATAAGTGACTCCATTTATATACAAAATTTTACCCCTGAGTCAAATATGTATTGTAGAAATTAGTTCTATACTTGGTTTCAATAAGTATATGATAGAACCCTGAATAGGGCTCTTAGATGATGTTGTGTGTACTTCAAATTGAATTGTAATTTGGATGAATCGACCAATGAAAGGATCGATTCCTGTAGACCGTTTAATTGCATGTCTCAGGTTATATATGATAAGTTAGATGCATCGAATGTATGAAAACCCTGTATAGTTGAGAGAGGGTTCGATTCTTCCTACTTCCTGAGTTATTATATTGAGGAGGAATTTGAGTTATTACCCTCTGTGTGAGAACAATTTTGGTTCCTTCGAACTTTATGGAGTCACATGTTTTGCATAGCCTTTGTGTGGAACGAATTAATCTTTGTGGAAGCCATTTGGTATAATTGTGAATTTGTGTAAAGTAATCTTAAGGAGTATCGATTTGGGTAAATCGATATCGATTCTATATGGAGACATCATACAAAAATTATTGATTATTGAACGCGTTTAACTAGTGTGAAAGAATCTGGCTTTCATAGGGGACCGTAGTCAATAGAGTTATGAAACCGATGGGAATGTGTGAAGGAACAACATTGAATCTACTAGAAATCAAATTCAAATCAATTTCTGTGTTTCTGAGTTAACTGGCAGCGTTGAATGCTTGACGCAGAATGGAGGTCATGTTAGTGTCCTGTGATTTGGCTGATTGGCAAGCCAAGTGATAGGGTAACATCAAACCAATCTTTGGAGCCCAAGGACCTAGCCTTCCTGGACTCAGAGAGGGCTCTCTCTATTTGTGTAAGGGATATCTGTGTGTTTGCTTCTTGTGTTTCTGATTTTAGGCTAGTTATGAAGTAGATTTTTTGATTTTGCTTTTAGGTTTGTGAGGGAGGAACTGATTAAAGACTAAGATAGGTAAAAAGATGTCAGATCAATTGGGCTATGGGGTCGAAAAGGTCAGGAAAGCTTCAGATGGTGATACAAGGTATGTTGAAGGGCCGATTTGATCGAGGTAAAATGGATCTTTGGGTAAAATGGAGTGGGATGGAAATTAAATTTGTGAAGAACAAAGGATTTCAAACATAAATAGTTCAATAGCTGACATAAACATGGTAGGGCTAACCATTAATCATGAGTAATGTAACTAAAAATGATAAATGCATAGAAATAAACATTCAAGCAATACATAGAGATATATGACTCTCTAACTTTAGGAAATTGCTATCAGAATTTGGGGAAAGACACTTAAGACAAACAAATAACTCAAATCACTATGAGGAAATGCCTAAGCATAATATTTCAAGCTATTGGGAACTTTGAAGCAAGATTTCATAGTTTTAGGCAAAGGGCAAGATTAGTACAAGACCTATTTGGTTCAACAAATGACAATCAAACAATCAAAGAAAGGTTTCAGAGGTAGATATATGACTAGGCATGAGTAAGCAGGGCATACTGTGAATCATACTTAGCATGCATAAAACCATAAATGAAACAAGCAAACAATTTCTCCAGTTATCAAAGAGCAATCAAGGATTCTTTGATGTGACTAAGAAGGAAGAAAACATAGAAGCTATAAAGAAACAGGAAATTTGAGGTGCCTCCAAGGGCATGTCTCAAATCTATTCTCTATTGTCTTATAGCAAGCAAGAACATGGAATATGAATGAAAATTAAGAAGCATAACAGAGAGGAACACTATACCATTTTACCAAGTCAAGGAATCCAACAAAAATCCTCTTTCATCATCCAAAAACATTCAAGAAACTATCCAATGCATAAGACAAGTGTTTCTTCCAAGCTTGTATAACCATATATTGCTTCTATTCATCAAGTTCAGCCTTGTTTACAATGAAATATCTTCGAATATATAGGCCAAGATGAGGGAAAACCTCCTAGAGCAACTTGCAATCTCATTGGCCCATCAAAAATATCTGATTTTTTCCTTGAGGCTTTGCAAAGCCCAAGGCACAAAATATCTAATAAAATATCTCAAAAATGTTAAAAAAGGAAAATATATTGACTTTTCATAACTAACCATGCCCAAAAATAGCTAAACGCACATGAGGAAAATTCACTTTAGAAAAGTACATTTTTCACAAAAATACTTAAGAAATATATCAGCAGAAAGTCCTCTGTCTTGCCGGAAACTTTTGGAGGCCTTCCCGATCTTGAAACAAGGCCCGTGATGGCTCGTTGGAAAGCTCTAATTGTATATTTTCTAAAAATTCTTATTTTTCTCCAAATTGATCACTGGAAGTTAGTCAAAAGCTGACCTATGTGTAAAAACCCAAAAAATAGACTTTGCTGATAAACGGGGCAGAGTGTGGAAAAAGTGAGTGTTTTTTGCCATTTTGGGGGAGAAAATCATCTTCAATTGATCTGAAAATTGTTGAGTAGATGCCCCTAAAATTATGGCATCCAATGATACCATTTTCATCCTTTGAGGATGCCCCAAATATAAATGGCGATGCCCATGATTTTTAGCCAAAAACCCAAAAATGACAATAAACCAAAACTTGTTGAATTTCGCCCAATTTTGGCGAGCATGACCCTCAAGGGTTTTCAGAAACATGCTGAGAATATGAGGCCAAAATTTGGAGCTTTGAGGTGTCTTTCTTCATTTTTGGTGCCAGGCGCCTCTTTTGAGCTTCCTTGAGTTTTCCTGTGTGGCCTTCAATTTCTGTCGGGCGAACTGATTAAGCTTCTTATAGTGCCCAGTCATCCTCCTTTGAAGGTCCAAATCTCTATTGGCCTTTTCCAACTTCTTTTCCAAGTGATCATTCACCCTCTCAAGCCATGCTTCTCGATTGTTCTCTATCTCTTGGGTGAACAAAGTAGTGAGAGGAAAAGATTGGAGAAGGGCAGCTTCTTCCTCCTTTTGTTTCTCAAGGGCTCTTCTGAGTCCCATGGTCCTTGGCCTCTTTCTCCTTGGCTAATCTTCATCTTCGCTATCATTGAACTCGCCCATGAGTTCTTCCAATTTAACTTGCACCTTGGAGGCCTCTTTTTTATATTTGATGGCTCTTGTCTCATATACCGCCATGTGGACACTCATCTGTTTATTTTGTGTTTGCAAGAAGTGATTGAAGTTTCTAGACCTCTCTAGATTTGCCCTCAAAGCATCAATTTGTTTTTCTCTATTGATCAAGAGAGATTCTAGGATTCAGGCCTCATTGTTGCTATCATCACTTTGGATTTAAATTATGTCAAAGTCCCTCTCCTTCTCATGGTTGCTTTCTTCTTTCTCCTTTCCCTTGCTTTGGGTGGCCTTCTTGGTCTTCCTCCTCTTGGGTAATTTGACAAAGGTTTGCTTGGGAAATTTCCCCTTGCTTCGGAGAGCCCTAGTGACATTTGGAGTTATATTTTGAGGCACCCTTTTCCTTGATGTCCGGGGCTTTGTCACTTTTGGAGAAGAGCATGGCCCCTTGCCTAGGAGAGGCAGCTATCACATGCTCTATTTGTTCTTTGCCCTTGCTACTTCCCTCATCATCCTTGCCACTATTTTGAGTTTCTTCATGAATGTTTTGACTGTCATTGTGCTGCATATCATCACTGTGTTTTTCTTCATGAGGTTGCCTTTCCTCACTGTGCTACACCTCCTCATCATGCTATTGTTCTTCTTCATGTTGATGTTCTACTTCATCTTACTACCCCTCCTCATCTTGCTGCCTTTCCTCACTATGCTCTTTTTCACCTTGCTGCGCTTCTTCATCATGCTGTTGTTCATCATGTTGCTGCTGTTCATCATGTTGCTGCTATTCATCATCATGTTGTTGCTCATCTTCATCATGTTGCTGCTCATCTTCATCATGCTCTTCTTCCTCATCATGCTCTTCTTCTTGTTCAATCGTGGGAAATTTGAGCTTTTTTGGAATCAGATTACTTGAAGAAGGCGAAGGATGGTGAGTGGAAGGTGAAGGATGCATGGGATGAAGGAACAGTGGCGAAATATGGATGTGCAATGAAAGCGTCCCAAGAGATTCCCTTCTTCTTAAGCTGATGAAGAATGACAACTTTGATGAGGGAATGATGGAAAAGAGAAGCTGACTACTGAGAAGGAGGTCTTTTCTGAACAGTGGAGGCCATTTTTTCAATACTTATATGGAGGAAGAAGGGGAGATTTAACAATTGGGCACTTGTGAAATGCATGAGCAACCGGACATGGTAAGCATAGACCCGGGAGAATATTCCCTCGCATGTGAAATATTTCATGATTATCTTCATGAGTGGAGCATAACTAGTCAACAAATATGAGAAAGGAAAGATGGATGGGCATGTATCTCTATGCTCCGGTTTCAAAAAGGGTTTGTATTGTTCTGACTCTAGGTGGCTCTGTTTAAACCATTTCTCTCCGACATAAGGTATTTTGGTGGCTTTGGAAATGGATCTAGGAGAAAACTTGAAATCTAAGCCTGCCAGCTAAAAGTGTTTCCCTTGAAACCTAAAAGCACAAAGATGTGTCAAGGGGAGATAGCTTTTCACCTCCTGCACCCTTTGACAAAACTCTAGACATCCAACTTCATGAAAGTTAAACAGGACTGATGGATGAGCATTTACCTCTTCAGTTGAAATAGGTTCAAACCTCCTGTGAAGGCCACTTCTATTGTCTTGCCTGGGAGGTATTTTGTTTTGGATACTCTTTGCTGACTGACAAAAACAAGCTATCTCAAATGGTCCTTGAAATGGTTCTTCAACAACACACCTTGTCCTCCTTATAAGTCACTATTTTATCCTCTTTGATGCCAATCAACAAGTGTTTGTCAAAATGAAAAGCAAAAAGTCAATTTATCACTGCGCTTGGGCAAAGGTCTTGAACAGACGTGTTTGTGGTTTCTTGGTGAAGAAGGGAATCTTGTGTTTTGACACAAACAAAAACAAATTTCCCCCAAACAATGTTCTTTTGCTGTTCAATGCTCTTTTACAAAGTAAATAAGACACCCCTAGCTGACTTGAAAAGTCTTTCAACACACTCTGTTTTTGGAACTATAGAGGCTGCACAAAGTTCACTATTTCACCATACAGAGAGGACTTTTAAAATGACAAAGCCTTCACATTATGATCACTGTTTTCCCCTTTGAGTTTTAAACAAAGTCTGCTCTTGTTTTAACACTGTTAGGACACTCTCCAAACAAATTTAGACCTCTACAACTCCGCTTATCTGTCTTGTAATTTGTGTATGGTTTTCATTGTTTCTTAAACGAAGTTAAGGCCCTTTAAGACTGATAAAAACACCCCACCCTCTAATCACTATTTTTTTCTTGTGCTCTTTATATGACAAACTGTCCTTAAAGCCACTATTAAGACATTGTCCAACAATTTTTGGATATCTACTCAACACAGGAAGAAAAAACACCTTCTAGGCTGATTTTGGGACTTTTAAACACAAGAAGGCCTTCTTGGTTTGGACAAAAACTCTATCTTTTACCACTGTATATCTCTATGTTTTTAAATGGTTAAATGCTTTCAAAACCACTATTTCTCCTTATGGAAAAACATAGCAAAACACCCCTTCAAAATTCAAATTTTACCATGAGGTAATGGAGAAATACCTCGAAGAAAAGCTTAAGGGCCTTGGTCGATTGTTGGAGGAGCTTTTAGAGCTTTTTCGGAAAGCAGATGGAGGAGCGACGCATTTAGATCGGAGGGCACCATGCAGTAGACTGTTGGGTCAGCCTCGGGCAGTTGGTGACTGCGCATACATGTGCGCCGCGTGCCGCTACACGCACGTCGCGCACTTTTCTAAGCGCGCCGCGCATGCTTGAGGCCTTGAAAAACTTGGAATTTGCTCGAAATCTCTTGCTTCTCCGGTGAAAAAGCTGAGGGGGTGTTTGTTTGTGTTTTGAAACTTGCAAATGAGACTTTGCAATGGTCTCCTCCACCTTTTAGAGTCAAAAAAGCCAACCACCTTTTGAAATTACTTTGTGAGAATTGAATGCCCTTTGAAAAAGGTTTTTTTCACATAAAGACACAAATCAATGTCTTTGTCATTTTTTATCTTTAAAACATCATAAAGACCTACATTTGATCAGGACTCCTAAAAATATGCTATGGATACTACTTTTGAAGGTCTTCCTAGATATGACCTTTCCCAAAGTGAAGAAGCTATCTCAAACGCTAAAATCTCTTTCACTATCTCTCCATCTCTGTCTTTTAAAGGAAAAACTACACAAATCCATATCAGCGATTGTAGATGCATCCTTACAACGATATTTATTTTTGAATGTGGGTAAAACCCTATTTTGAACTTTCCAATGGCTTGATTCATACCTGTTTATTAAAAGGAAAATCCTTTAAAGACCCTTCATAAAATCATATGCAACAACAAGGTTTTTTTTGTTTCATATGTTTCATAAAAAGGTCTTTGTTTATGATAGTAGCATGTTTCATTTCTTTGAGTGTTGTCTATGAATTTAAAACATATGTCATACCCTTTCCTCACACATACTGTCTCTGTGTGTTTATTTTCAAAAGTCCCTTTCAGAAGCAAGGCTTAGAATACCTTATTTGTCATTTTGATGAGGTTGTTGTAAGCTTGGGCATTCTAGCCTTTGTTACTCTCCAAAGGAGGCTTTTGTAGACATGACAAAAAAAGCTTCTTAACTCATCATAGTACCACTGCTCGTCATATTTTTAACACCATTTTCTACTAATGATCATTCAATTGTTTCCCACTGCATTTGAATTCTTTCTTTCAATCAGTGAAACTATATAAGCAATCCTTGAAACACCACTGTTGTGTTAGTGGTTTCATTCATTGGAGAAAAGGTGTAAACAAGTTATTAAGGCCATTTGCAGCATTGTTAGCCTTGAGCTCTTTGAATGAGGCTACACCTCTGTTCCTGACCCTCTGCTTGTTAAATGAAGCAGGCTAGCATAATATTTCCAACCCTCTGCTCATGTTTGGAGGAGGTTTTACACAGTTACCCAACCCTCTGCTCATGCTTGGAGGAGGTTTTACAACAAGTGACCCAACCCTCTGCTCATGCTTGGAGGAGGCTTTACATAGTCACCCAACCATCTGCTCATGCTTGGAGGAGGTTTTACACAGTCACATTTTACCCCTTTCTCAAACTGTGTTATCTTTCCTTGTAATGCCTATCTCTGCTTGGTATATTCACAATAAGTAAAAAAGTGAAAATTTGACAATATGCTTATGAGAGGAATTCTCTAAGATATGTATTCTGTTGTTTAAAATACTCTTATGCATCTTTAGAAACCAGAAGCAATCCTGACCTGTGTCTGTAGAGTATTACTTGCTATTCATAAGTCACTAACCTTTTGACTGTGTTTGCAGGAGTTCATTGAATTACCTCTTTGACTAGTAGTTGCATCCCAGGCTCAAAACAACATGAGAAGCAGCTGTCTTCTCATGTTTATTTTAATAATGTCTTCTAGAACACTGGTACACTTCTGCTTTTGAAAAAGACATTGAAACAGTATAGATCAACACAACATCAGTTTGGCTTTTGAAACATGCACTGCTGAGACACCAAGACTTGTTAGTGGCACGACTTAAGGGTGTATCAAGCTTTGTTTGCAGAATAGCAAGGTCATCTAGGACTGGTTGATATTAGACAGAGGTTCTTTTGGCTTAGGATAATTTTCTAAGGGAGGATTTCCTAAAGCGCCACTACCTAACTTAGGGGAGATTTTTGACAGATTTGGAGTATTCTCTTTGGTATGATCAGATCCCAAGATGAGATATGACTAGAGGTAGGGTAGCTGACATTCTTATCAGTCATTTGGTTGATGAATGAGCTGGGGATGAGGGTGAATGACAGCAGATGATTTTAGCTTATGACAGCTGATGGACAAGTTTGTATGACTGAGACTAGATAGGGCTTGACAATTAGGTTTTTTCTCATCATAGGCTAATTGAAAAGGTAGGAGGGAAAAATGTTTATGGGTGTTTTGTAGCTGAAAAATTTGACAAATTGGAGATCTGCTGCTAGAAAAATTGGCTTTAAAAACTAGTCATCATCAACAGGTGAAAAATACTGATGACTAACAGGTCGAAGGAGAGAAGGGTTACTTTAGTTAGACACAGATAAAACTCAGTTTGGATGCGCAACAAATGGGAGGTGCAGAGACTTATTTTACAAGAGAGTGGAGCTTTTTAAAGGCACAGCGGAACCATGTATGAACCGTAACCACGAGCCAATGGGCGTTGTACAGTAAAGGCAGTTTGAGAAACCATTTATGGTTTTCGCACAATTTAAAAGTGGTAATTGGTTTTTGTGAAAAAAACGCGATAACAGTCATCGGTTGACACACATCCAAGAGTGGTATTCAAAACCCACTTACATCCCGTAAATTTGGAGGATTAAGTCCTGAGCATTTTTGTAATACGATATCCGTTGGATGAGGGTTTCACTGAGGTTTGGAATGCGACAATCTTGGAGCCGTCGGATGGCGAGGTGAGTTAATTGTTGGGGCCCAAACATGATTATATGTTGGCATTTGTATTTTATTAAAGTCTAGGTTATATATGGATGAATATTCATATGTGGTGGCATTAAATAATGCATGAAGGTTTATATCTAAATACATTGGTTCTAAATCAACTAATTCAAACTTTGGAGTAGTGATATTTACAGGTATATTGAGCTGTGGGACCCAAAGGAAAATATGTGCGGATTATTTGTTTGATGTGCATTGATGCGTTGTGATATGTCGAGGTTTTTACTCAAGGTCAAAGATTAAATTAAGCGTGATATATATAAAGTCAAACCCTGTATAAATGAATTTATATGCTGGCATATTATAGTTATATGCGAAGGGCAAGTGGGTTACATATGTGTGGGCCGGAAGTGCATA
This sequence comes from Pinus albicaulis, assembly GCA_034641835.2. Classification (NCBI taxonomy): domain Eukaryota; kingdom Viridiplantae; phylum Streptophyta; class Pinopsida; order Pinales; family Pinaceae; genus Pinus; species Pinus albicaulis. The sequence continues at coordinate 1,431,065,750 of CM076572.1, forward strand.
TTAACTATGTTGATGATTAAATGAAGTCGAACTCCAAATTGTAATGTGTCCACATGATTGAATTGTGGGCCCGGATATGAAATATGGTGGGGTTGAAATAATGCATTGAATATGAAGAAATGTTCACAGTGGAGTTAAATGAGAAAAAAAAAAAACCTTAGATATAAGGTTTGTTTAGGTTTCGCGTAGAAGAGCATTTTATATGCACTATGGGATTATGTTATGGTTTGAACCATAGGAAAGAAGCTTCTGCCTATATTGATTAAGTGTGCCCAAATTTAAAATTATTTGGAGTAAACCTTAAGTACATCATTTTTGTATGAACAAAAGTGCTAATTGTGGGTTGAGTGTGGTGGCCCAGGCATCAGTCACACATTGGCATTCAGCTTTCCATAGCGTAAAAGCCCGTGAAACTGATGGATGGTAAATAAGAGCTAAAATCTGGGTTAATAGTATATGCAGATTGGAATATGGATGAAACCATATGTATGGTTTGCATAAGCCATAAGAGTTTTATAAACAGATCTCAAATCAAATATTTAAGATACTATTAGCTTCCGCATGCAGAGTTTATGATATTGCCAGATTGTGAATTTATTTGGATAGGAATTTGCATGCATTTTTTATATGCATGAGACTTTGAGATTTATTTGGGGCTAAACTTGTAAAGAAGTTATATATGCAGCAGATACACAATTGCAGTGATCAGGAGAGTATGCAGAAACAGAAAAAGACAGTGACAGTAGCAGAAAATACAAACACACAATGAGCCAAGAACTGAAAGGGCTAAGTGAATTGAAATAATTATTGTAACTGAAAATGTAAAGTTTTATTTATTTTATATTTTTTGTGATGCAAATGCAAGTCTCCATAAGCAAACAAAACTCCATTGTAAAACTGAAATTTGTACATATTGCTATATTCCTCTGAATGAGATGGACAAAGAAATGAGAAGGCAGAAGTCAAAGAGTCATGGCTATTCATTTCAAATTCCCTGTGGAATACAAACAGCCATGAGGTGAACTCTATAAATGATATCACATAGATATGCATAGAGAGGTTAGAGAATGGAGAATTGAGGCAGAGAGGGTAAGAAGAAGGAGGAGCAGATAGAGAAGCTGTGAAGACTCGGAGATGTTATAAGGCAGATATGAAGGCTGGTGGATAGCAGTGAAGAAGTACAAAATAGAGCTGATATCCAGGTAAATCAGCAATTTTTTTTTTTCTTGAAAGAGTGAGGAAGTTGGTGCTTCCATATGAAGTTGTAGCTTGATAGAAGTCAGTTGTAGATGGCTGAGGTAGGAGCCTCCTATAGGTTGTAGCATGCAGAAAATAGATGGGAGTTGGAGCTTCCTTGCAAGTTGTAGCTTGCATAATTGAGGTAGGATCCTCCTGTAGGTTGGTGCCCACAGAAAATCAGTGGTGAGAGGGAGTTGGAGCTTGCCTTTGCATCACAACAATAATAAGATGTGGTTTTCTCGCTTATGGGTTTCCACTTATATCTGTTGTCTATATGCATGATGATTATGTGTTGATACTCTGTATTTATTCTGCTTAATACCTGCTACTCATTTATTAATATTGATGTTCCATTGTATATTAATCTGATCACAAAATTATGATGTGAATGAGTATAAAAATAATTTTAATAAGAACATGACTGCGTTAAACTGATTCACCCCCCCTCTCAGTTTAACCAAGGGTCCAACAGAAAGTGGGGTGACATGGACCTGTAGAGAAGCTATAGAGTGGAGGAAGGTTCCTTGAGTAGCCCAAATCTTGGATCACATATGAGCTACGGGAGCCTTAATACGGTAGCGGGACAAGTGGAGCAGTGGGTGCAGAGAATCACAGATGGAGAAGAGGCAGATCTGGATGCTGAGAGAGCAATGTAGTAGCAACTTAGCAACAGTAGCGCAGGGGCTGATGTGACTATAACAGCGTAGATCAGGCCTACTTACGAAGAGCATAACTGTAGCAGTGTAGAGGCTTCAGGGGTACAACGTAGTGCAACAACAACATAGGGGACTTCAGCGTAGAGGCAACACAGAGGAGGTATGCTTATGCAATGTAGAGTTGTAATTGTGCAGCAACCTCCATATGACAGCACAGAGCAGCAAAATATGGAGCTTCAGTGATGAGATGCAGCCCAACTAACTTTTCTATCAAAGATTGGGTAGGAGATTTCTATTTTTTCTCTGAGCAACTAAGTTTCAGTGCAAGATTTGGCAGCACGATGCAACCGATTGAGAGGGAGATATAGTATAGATGTGGAAGTGGCGATGGAAACGTCATAAGTAGTAGTAAGAAAGACTAGCAACATCGCAGTGATGAAGGGTAGCAGGCCAAGAATCAGTGCATAAACCCACATGAGATATTAGTGCATCGTTCAGGGTGAAGTGTTATGCTAGAGCACATTCCTCGCTAAGAGGGAGTGTTGATATTTTTGAGTGTTGGATTGGCATCGGATGTGCTCTAGCTCCCAAAATTTGTGGAGGGACCAAAGTAAATGAGATATCCAAGACCCAGAAAGAGATTTGAGAAGTTTCATCCTATTTAAGAGATATTTAATTAATTCATATTTTTAATTAAGGACCCTATGTCTAACTTAGGAAAATTAAAAGATTAAAGTTAATTAAATTAAACATGAGATGAAAAAGACTTAAGTCACATGGATCAAGCTTTCTTTTAATCTTAGAAATAAATTCAAGATTAAATAACATTCATTGGTTCCCCAACAAGAAAATTATAAAGGAAAGGCTTGGGGTCAGTTGAGGAACACACACAGTGGCAGAGCACTGAGACTAAGCTGGAATTCTAGGGCGTGGTTTGATAAGAATTTCCAAAAGTGTTTCAGCTGCAATGAGGGGTAGTATTGGTGGAAGGGATGATCTAATCCTAGGGCTAAGAGTGCAATAAGAGGCAGAGAAGTAGCAGATTGAGCAACACATATGGAGCACCAGCTGCGTAGCGCAGAGGCTTCAGGTGCTATATAGAGGCCACTCAAGCCCAGAAAGGGTAGTGCAGAGGCAACAAGAGGCTAGCAAGGTTGATGCAGGCCCAGTTAGGACAGCTAGGGGTGGCGTAACCCAGTCTGGGGTGACACAGGCCCTTCCTAAGCAATGTAGGGGTTGAGGCAGGCTAGCAGAGCTAGTGCAGAGGGCTTCAGAGAAGTGCTAGGGTTTATGAAGGATTAAAAGGGATGATTTCTATAAATCTTGTTTGAGGGTGTAAAACAATCAGTTTTTCTATCTCTGAAACAAAGGTATTGCTGCAAATTGTTTATTTCTCTATCGGGTAAACCAGTTTGGTGCCTAGATTTGTTGTGCATAGAATCTACTTAATAAGAAAACCTTGTTGGCTGTGGAGCTCGATTTTCATCCTAATTCAAAGGTCTTTGTTTCAGCTAGATGTATACCCTAGGAATACTGTCCCCCCCCCCCCGCCCCCGCGGGGGTTCGATGGGGCCGATATGCCCCGGATGGGGGTTCTGGTGGCCAGCGGTCCCCAGACAGGGGTTTAAAGTGTAGCACCCTTGAAGCTAAAAACATATGTAAAATTTCCTTGTAAAATATTGTAATTTAATAGTCAGTCTGGGTCATTCATTAGACGAATGTTATGACAGTAGAAGTTATGTTTCATGTAGGGTTTTTTCCCCTAAAAGGCAACCCCTCATTTTGTATGAGGGCATTGTGTTGCAGATGTGTATTGTATGTGTATTATGAGTGGGAAAGAGAAAGGGGGGCTGTGTGAGAGAGTAAAGGATATTATAATGGATTTTTTGTAGGTTATGTCTCTTCATCTTGTTGGATAATATAAAGGAAGGACAAGCTGTTCTGGGTGGACGTAGCCCAGATTGGGTGAACCATGTATATATTTGTATCTCTTGTTTTATATGTTTTCTATGTTTGTGTTTCTGCATATTTTATGTGTTCCATTTCTCTGTAATATATAATTTTCTAACAACTGGTATCATAGCCGAAGGTCTATTTGGCTGTTAAAATCACATGAAAGAAGGGTTCCTCATTCGAGTGGGAGCAATGACAAAAGATGGTAGGTTTAGGGTTAATAAATTTAACGGCCAAAACCACCCATTGTGGAAGATGCAGATGGAAGATTATTTGTATCAGAAATATCTATACCTACCATTGAGCGGAAAAACAAAGAATTTGTCAAGTATGACAGACATAGAATGGGAGATTCTCGATAGAAAGGCAATTGGAACAATACCGTTGTTCCTCGCAGCGTCGGTAGCCTTCAATATTTTTAAGGAAATAATAACAGAGGCTTTAATTAAGGCATTGAAGAAACTATATGAAAAACACTCGACCTCAAATAAGGTATTTATTATGAAACATTTATTTAATATGAAGATGTCGGACGTGGATCAGTTGCAGACCATTTAAATGAATTTAATACGGTTACCAGTCAGTTAAGTTATGTAGGGGTAAACTTCGATGATGAATTCAGAGCTCTGTTATTTCTCTACCCATTTCCAAAAAGTTGGAATGGTTTAGTTATGGCCATTAGTAACTCTGTCTCTGGATCTAGTACTTTAAAGTTTGATGATGTTGTCGGTGCTATCCTTAGGGAGGAAATGCAATGGAAAAGCTCCGGTGAAACATCGGTTAATTCTTTGAGTGTAGAGACTAGGGGAAGAAAAATGGAAAGGGGAAAGAGCTCAACATATCACAGTAAATCAAGGAAAGGCAGATCCAAGTCCATATCGGGGATAGTGTGCTGGAAATGCGGAAGGAAAGGGCACCTGAAGAAATACTGTAAATCTCGAAAGGGAAAATAAGGAGATGCACATCAAGAAAACAATCATGAAGCAAATGTGACAGGTGATGTGTTACAATATGATTTTATTCTTTCTTTAGAAAATGTTATTGATTCTTGGGTGGTAGATTCAGGGGCCTCATTCCATGCCATACTTGATAAAGAAAAAATTTCATGACTATGTTCAAGGTGATTTTGGACAGGTTCGTCTAGGTGATGATAAACCCTATAAATCATTGGAATGGGTAAAGTTCCTATATAACAGTAGAATGTAAACCAATTCTTATTAAAGGAGGTAAGGCATGTTACGGATTTGAAGAAAAATCTGATTTCAACAGAGTAGTTAGGCGGTGAAGGTTGTGTGACAAATTTCATAGATAAAACATGGAAGGTCACCAAAGGAGCCCTGGTAATCGAAAAAGGTGAAAAGGTTCATACATTGTATTTATGCAATGGTATTTCTAACTCTGTTAATGCTTTAAATTCCAAAGGAGTAGATGCAACAATATGGAATCATAGGATCAGACACATGAGTGGGAAGGGGATGAAGATTCTTCACTCAAGAAATTTGTTGCCAAGTTTGAAGAATATTGATTTGGATTTATGTGAGAATTGTATTTATGCAAAAAAAAAGAGAGTCAGATTTCTTAGAGTTGGAAAAGAAAATAAGAGCGAAAAATTAGAGCTTGTGCATATAGATGTATGGGGACCTGCTCAGGTATCCTCTCTCAGTGGCTCACGTTATTATGTTACTTTTATTAATGATGCAACTAGAAAAACTTGGATTTATTGTATTCAGAATAAATTTGATTTATTTGATACTTTCAAGAAATGGAAAACTTTGGTTGATATTGAGATAAGAAAGAATTTGAAGTGTCTGAGATAAAACAATGGAGGTGAATATTGTAGCAAAGTTTTTGATAGGTACTGTTCAGAGCATGGAATTCACAGAGAGAAGATAGTTCCAAGAACACCACAAGAAAATGATGTGTCAGAAAGGATGAACAGAACAATTATGGAGCATGAAAGGTGCATGAGATTGCATGCAAGATTGCCTTTACAATTTTGGGCAGATGTCGTAGATAATGTTGTTTATCTAATAAACAGAGGGCCTTCAAGTTCCTTGGATGGTGGTATTCCAGAGTAGGCATAGACAGGTAAAAACGTAAACTACTCCTTTTTAAAGCCTTTTGGTAGTGAGGCCTTTTTCCATATTAATAAATAAAATAGAACAAAGCTTGAGGAAAAATCAAAGAAATGTACCTTTATTGGATATGGTGTTAATGATTTTTGTTATTGCTTATGATTATGAAAATCACAAAATATTAGGAGCAAAGATGTAATATTCAATGAAAAGGTCTTGTATAAGAATCAGTTTCAGGAAAAGAAATGAGAAAAAGAAAACAAATAATACACATTTCTTGATGAGATCACAGAAAAAGTAAAAGCTCCTGAAAATAAAAATAATCAACAACCACAACAACAATAACCACCGCAACAGTAACAGGCACCTCAAACACATGAAATTGGTGTTAGAAGATCTACCACGACAAGTATACCCCCTGAACGATACTCTCCTTCATTATATTATTTATTGTTGACTGATTCTGGTAAATCCGAATGTTATGAAGAAGCAATGCAGATAGAAACTAGGAAGAAGTGGGAGCTAGCCATGAAAGAAGAGATGGACACCTTAATACATAACTAGACTTGGGACTTAGAGAGGTTTCTTGAAGGTAAAACAACATTGTATAATAAATGTGTTTATAGGATGAAGGAAGAAGATGGAGGAAAACAAAGGTACAAAGCTAGACTTGTGGTGAAGGGGTTTGCACAGAAGAAAGGTATAGAATTTTATGAAATATTTTCTCCTGTAGTTAAGATTACTTCAATAAGAACTATTTTAAGTCTTGTAGTAGCGAAAGATTTTAATCTTGAATAGTTAGATGTAAAGACATAATTTCTCCATAGAGATTCGGAGGAAGAGATCTATATGCAACAACCACAAGGATATGAGGTCAAAGGGAAGGAAAAATTAGTGTGCAGGTTAAAGAAGATATTGTATGTCTTAAAATAGGCTCCAAGTAAGTGGTATCTAAAATTTGACAGGTTTATGTCTGAACAAGGTTATACTAGGTGTCACTCTGATCGTTGTGTTTATTTGAAAAAGAAAAATGATGGCAGCTATATTATATTGTTATTGTATGTAGATGACATGCTTGTTGCATGGCCTAACATGCAGCAAATAAATGTTCTCAAAAGAAAATCGGCAATTAATTTGCAATGAAGGATTTGGGAAGTGCAAAACAAATCCTTGGTATGAGAATAATTAGAGACAAGAAAAATTGCAAATTAACATTGTCTCAGAATGAGTACATACAAAATGTGCTCAAAATATTTAATATGTAGAATGCAAAACCAGTTAGTACACCTTTGGCTAGCCATTTCAAACTTAGTAAGGAGATGTGCCCCAAGACCCAAGAAGAAATGGATTATATGTCTAAAGTTCCATATTCATCAGTAGTTGGAAGCTTATTGTATGCAATGGTCTACAAAAGGCCTGATATTGCATAGGTAGTGGGAGTTGTAAGTAGGTACATGAAAAATCCAAGAAAAGAACATTGGATGGAAGTGAAATGGATTCTTAGATATTTGATAGGTACCGTAAATCAAGCATTATGCTTTGGTGGTTCAAACATTGCTCTATAGGGATATGTTGATGCAGATATGACAGGTAATAGAGATAACAGGAGGAGCACTACAAGGTATGTATTTACTGTAGGTGGAACAACTATCAGTTGGGTTTAAAAAATGCAAAGTGTTGTGGAACTTTCAACAACAGAAGCATAGTGTGTTTCTACTACAAAGGCTATTAAAGAAATGATTTGGTTACAAAGGTTTATGGATGAATTGGGTAAGAAGCATGAGATTGGAAGGTTATATAGTGACAACGAGAGTGCCATTCATCTTACCAAGGACTCAACATTTCATTCCAAGACTAAACACATACAACTCAAGTACCATTTCATATGATCAGTGTTAGAGGATGGACAGTTGAAGCTAGAAAAGATACACACTAGCTAGAATCATGTAGATATGCTAACAAAAGTTGTAACCAGGAAGAAACTGAGATTTTTCTTAATTTCAACTGGTCTTCAAGTATGATGATGAAGAAAAGAAAAAACCAGGTCCAAAATGGAGTCATTGTCTAGCAAATGAAACAGTGGTGGAGTTGCTACAATCAGTCTCCCCCGAAGCTAAAAACAGATGTAAAATTTCCTTGTAAAAGATTGTAATTTCATAGTCAATATGGGCCGTTCATTAGGCAGATAAGCTGACGGTATAAGTTATGTTTAATGTATGGTTTTTTTTCCCTAGAAGGCAACCCCTCATTTTATATGAGGGTATTGTTTTGCGGCTATGTCCTATATGTGTATTATGAGCAAGAAACAGAAAGGGGGACTGTGAGAGAGAATAGAGGATATTACAGTGGATCTGAAGTGGGTTTGTCTCTTCATCTTGTTCGATAATATAAAGGAAGGACTGGTTGTTCGGGGTGGACGTAGCCCAAATTTGGTGAACCACGTATATCTGTGTCTCTCTTGTTTTATATGTTTTTTGTGTTTGTGTTTCCGCATATTTCATGTGTTCCATTTCTTTGTAATATATAACTTTCTAACAAACCCTCTAGCAACCAGAAGACCGATTTTCTCGCATTGGGTTTTTTTCTGGGGACATTTGTCCAGAAAATCCCGTGTCTCACTTTTTCATTGTGCATATATTCAGTTTAGATTTGTATCTGTGTATACTATTAATGTATTTACTTCGATGTTAATGTTGAATATTTCATGTTAATAACTTTTCTAAGTAGAAGAAGTAAATCAAGGTTTAACAGTAGGGTTTCTGCATAAGTAATATTCATAAATTTTCACAATATGGACTTGGGAAGATAGGAATTTGGTTAAGTATTGACCAAAGTTGGCTTGTGAAGTAGTGATATAGATTATACTTGTGTAGTGGTTTCTCAGGCTTGAGAGAACATTGTATTTCTTCTCTATTTTCTGACTAATACAATAAAAATAGGAAGGGGTTTGGAGCAGTTTATTTCCCTTAGATAAATCCTCGTGTATGTATGTTAAATCATGATGCATGATTTTGATATATGTTCTCAATAGTGAATTGATTTATGCAGATGGGTAGATTAGATTTGAGTCTTATGTTTTAGAACATTACATGAGCAATATTGAATCTATAATTAATTTATACATGAAGAGACACCCCACTGGCTAACCCCCTACTAGTTCCTCCATCAATTAGAACTAATTTAACTCACTTTAACTCAGATAAACTAGTTAATTACTTACAACTCAAAATAAACTCAACGAGGGATCCTATAATGTAGGAGACACTCTAAATGACTAAAGGTATACCCTCAAATAAATTTAATTGAACCAAATAAGTCTAATTATGTTAGTTAACTCATACAAGTTGCCACGAGATGTAGAATTACAATTTTATTCTAATTTAATTCAAGGGAAAATTAAATTAGGATTTTTCTTGGTGTCATTTTCAACAGTTGGAGGGGGAGAGTGAGGGAGGGAAGAAAAAAGATTAGTGGGATAGAATTAGAGAGAGAGGAAGTGATAAGGTAGAGAGGGAAAGAGGATAAGAGGGAAGACATAGAGGAGGTGAGAGAAAGGGAGAGAAAGGGAAGAGAGAGAGGGAGAGAGGGAAGAGAGAGAGGGAGGCATAAATATGGATGACGAGACAGGCGGAGGGAGAGGGGGAGAGAGGGGGAGGGAGAGGGGGAGAGAGGGAAGAAGATAGTGACTGAGATGAAGGGTAGAGAGAGAGAAGTGGGGAGAGAGAGGTGGGGGAGAGAAATGGAGAGAGAGAGGGGGGGAGAGATGGATCTAGCCTAGATATGGTATGTGTATATAAAAACAAACCTAGATCCATCTTAACCTCAGATCTATCAAGCATGGAGAGGGATCAAATCTCTTTTGACTTTAAAAGAGGTTTGCATCTCAAGAGATTTGATCCCTTTGGGAGCTTGATAGATACAGAGTTAAGATGGATCTAGGTTGGTAAGTAAACTTGACTCCTATGTAAACATTTGATCCTAGTATGGTAGATATCTTGTAATGTTAAAAATTTTGACTCGGCCTAAATAAAATAAAATAAAATAAAACCATCATAGATCCATCTTAACTCTAGATATACAAAGCTACGAGAGGGATAAAATCTCTTTATAATTTAAAAGAGATTTGCAATTCAAGGAATCTGATCCCTCTCGACTCTTGGTAGCTGAGATAATATGGATCTAGGTTGGTTTAATTATTGATTATAATTATAATCATAAATATAATTATTAAGAAAAAATCTTCTAGATAGATCACATCAGTTTTTTTATCAACATGTTTTGAACCCCTACTGAGGTTCATCAACATGAAGAGAATGGGAACTCTTAGGGGTTCAAATGGATTTTGATTCAAAAACTAATGTGATCTATATGGAAGAGTTTTTCTTAATAATCATGAATCACAAAAGTCTCCATTGTGAGATAAATATAATTATTAACTTTATGTTTTTTTATTTTTTATTTTTATATTATGTTACTTAAGATACACATTTCTACCATATTTTATTTTTATATTTATGTTGAACCTCAGAATTATCCTCTATTTGACAGCTTTTCTCACCTCTTTCCCTCACTTTCTCATAAGATCACAGACCCCAATCAATGATAAATGCTAGGTTTTGTCTTAAGGATGCATTAAAATGATTTCCATATTATATTTTCATGTTCTTGCTATTTGGATAGATTTTTGCAATTTAGCTACAAAATGCAGCCTTTTCTAAAGCTAATTGAGGATTCCGTAGCTACTCTCATGGTTTTGAATGTTCCAGGTGTAAAATGAAGAATTGGGCCACATGGGCGTTTCTAGAATCATCTCTACATGGATTCTATCCTATTCACTGAGTCCAGATCGACAAAAAAGCGAGGCTAAGATCATGGTCAAAGGTGTGGTCAAAGTACGTTATCCAAAAGCAACAGGACTCTTGATTTTCTCTATCGTAGCAAATAAAGAGCCTGACATTCCTATTGCAAGTCTAATTCGATTTAGCTACCTACAACAAGTTTATCTCACAAACAGTTATGTATTTTCCTTTAAATATCAGTTGTAAAAGGCCAAGAAGTCAGTTTATAATTTAAAGTGTTAAGTTTAAGCTTTTTTTTGATACTCTATATTCAGACTTCATTTTAATATAATACAAAGTTCGTGTTGCCAATAACTATTTAAGTACACCCCTAACCAGCTAGCAGTTCAGCTGAATCAGTTGCAAAGGGCCCCTGCACTGGAGGAGGTTTTTCATTTGTTGTTTTTAGTTCAATTTCCATTACTCTTTTTTCAACAAATCTGTTTTCTAATTAGGTTAATGTTCATTCCAGTTTTTGATTAATAGCATAACATTAAATCACAATTGTGCAGCCTTGTTCTTCTAACATATTTCGTGAAGATAGAAAACTCTGTTTTCAAATCAAATTAAGATTGGAGTAATACGAATACACAGTTGCTTAGTTTCCTTACTACTTTGTCATTCATTTGCTTAGAACTGAATTGTCAATTCACTGTGCCAATGGATGTTTTCAAAATCCATTTCAATATGATGATCCTAAACTAAATGGTTAAATGTCTAATTCATACAGTGATTGAATTTACTCTGCACATTGTTATTTTCTTTCTAGGAATTTAGAGACTAAGGCATAATTGACTTCTCACATAGCATCTCAAGAGGGTAACACTTCACAATTGAATGTTGTAGAAAAGTCAATTATACATTAGTTGTTTTTAGTTAGTTTTACATGTTTTCATATTTTTCTTTCAGATCCTCACTTAATTGCATCACTGATATTCCTAAAAGTCATTCGAAAATAGATTGAATTAATCATGTTTCAAGATTGAATGGTTGAATGCTTAATGATTGCAATTACTGAGTTACCTTTTTCATAATTTAATTAGTTTTATAGATCATAGGTATAATTGGTTACTGAACACTATCTCAAGAAGATCACACTTCACAATTGAATATTGGAAGTAACTGAATATAGATTAGATGTTTTCATTGCATTCTTTGTTTACTGTTCTAGGACATTAGAAGTTAAAGTGTAGACAGTTACTTAACATCATCTCAATAAAGTCATACCTCATAATTGAATGTCGGAGTAACCAGAAATACATTAGTTTTTTCATTTTCTTCTTTTACTTAAGATAAGCACTATAGTTTCAACCTTAGTTTTACAATTAGATCCATGGAATAGAACTAATGATAAGATAAGATAGATGCTCTATTTTCCAAATTAGGTCTTAACTAGCCAACAGTTTTTGGTTTCTTTTTATGAAAATTAGACTAACTTAGAAACACTTCTTTTCTTCCTTCTTAGAATTCATTAGATTCATTTAAATATTTTCATAGTTTTAGTTTAAAAAATTCTTAGACATCAAAGAAAAAAAACCCCCCAAAACAACATCAAATACAAAACAACGAAGTAAGAAATAGGTTAACTAAGCACATACAATGCACCACTCTTCATCAGTTTAGAAACCTCGGTTGATAATTAATGAAATCAATTTAAGACATTAAATTGACTAAGCATTTTGGTGCCATTGTTGGGGAAGTGTAATTAGGTAACCTTATTTCCTACATCTAAAAAAATGATATGCATAGAGAAAGAGACTCTAGGGGAAGATTCATAGCTAGAGGCAAGAGTTTAATTCTTAGAACACCACTCACTCCACCAAGACTAAGTAGTGATACACCTCCATCTCAAACTCATATTCCATATTTCACTAGCCATAGACTTTCTGAAGTTCTAAGGTCAGAAATCCAATTAGGAGGATCCCCTACTTCATCTACTGAGGCAGTTGTAGAAGAAGAAGATCTTAGGTCTCCAACAGAAGAAGTAACCTTTTTCACCTCACAGGAGAACACATTTTAGCTGAAGAGTTAGAAATTACTAGTGGAGAGGAAGAAGAAGAACCTTTCTTCGACATACCATTGATAGAAGAACCAGAGGAAGAGCAGTTAACCTTACAAGTTGACTCTCATATCAGCTCTAAAGAATCTATAATAGCAAGAAGAGGAGAAGAAGGATAAGGAGAAGGAGAAATCCTAAATGGAGAAAATGTAATATTTCGAGGAGGAGATAGAGGTAGAGGTAGAGGAAGATATAGAGGAAGAGGTAGAGGAAATGTAGGATGAGGCAGAAGAAATAGGGTAATTGAGAGTTCTTTTGGATTCCCTTTAGTTGATGAAGATACAAATGCCACCATGAAAAATATCTCACCTTCTGTCCTCCCAAAATTTCATGGATTGAAAAGTGAGGACCCTAAAACTTTTTTGTTTGAATTTGAAGTCTTGTGCAGAACTTATGATTATTTACAAGACTCTCAAAAACTCAAATTGGTTCCTTCAACATTGAAAGGAGCAGCTCTAAAATGGTTCATGAGTCTAATCACTAGGTCTATTAGGACATGGAATGATATGAAGAGAGCATTTCTAGAAATGTATTTGGATTATTGCATATATATTAATCACAAGGAGGAAGTGTTTAAAATGATGCAAATAGAGGATGAAAATTTGGAGGATTTACTTGAAAGATTCAATTATAACATAAAAAGAGCAAAAATTGAAAATTTAGATCAAGACACTTTAAAAGCTGTTTTGTTGAAAAACATTAGAGATGATGGATAGACATCCTTAACATGATGGGGAAGGGATATATCTCTCAACTCCCATTACCTAACATTGGGGAATTATGTATTCATCTCTCAAGAGGAAAATAAAAAACTAGGAAAGGTCTAAGAGATCCTGCTCTTGCTAGGGTAAATAAATATGCAACTAGAATAGTGAGTAGGGCCAAAATTGGAAACATGCTTGATGAATTTAAATCAGAAATTTTAGGGAGTCTTAGTGAATAGATAGACACCCTTAAGTTACAAAACAAGCATAAATATGAGATTAATTCTTTAGCTATTTTTTGTCACAAATGCAGAAAGAAGCATGCTTTAAAGGAATGTCTTCTTGATGCAAAAGTCATAGAGACCTGTATGATTTGTTTAGAAAGTCATGATACTAAGAGTTGTCCTTCAATTCTTGGTCTTAAGGCTATTTTTCAAGAAGAAAAAAATTCAAATCCAACACAATCTCTTTTCTTTGTCTCTAGAAGGCCATGGCAGGGGCCACAAAATTAAGGTTTTAATAACCAAATGTATACTCAGCCCCCACCAAACTAGAATTCTTGGCAGAAACCAAGTGGCCTCAATCTCAATCTCAACCTTGTGCTCAAGGAATTCAAAATCCCTATGGAATATTCTCTGAATACTATCAATATCCTCCATCATATCCAAACTATCCTCCACAACAAATTCCTCAACAAAATCAACAACCCCAACTCCAAAACCAAAACCAAAATCCACAACTCTCACTAGCATTCCCTCAGAGACCAAATTAGTTACCTGCCCAACCATTACCAAAACCCAACAATAAAATTCCTCAGAATACCTATATTATAGAAGGAAAATAGTTTCCAACCTACACGATTACTCCTCTAGATCTTAATGATGTCCAACTTATATCTAGTAGGATTTTATAAAAGAAAAAGCCTTTTGTAGTCATTCAAGAACAAGACAATTCCGAGGAAGATTCTCTACAGCCCAATAAAAGTTTTGAATAAGGAACATCTCTTCAAAACTAAAATTCTGAAAATGAAAAACCAAAAGAACCAATAAAATCGACTCCTATCATAGATCGACCATTAGTATCTACTTATACACCTCCTTTTCCTAAAATATTACAAGTTGATAGAGGGGTAGAAAAGCATATTATGTTTCCTAATTATAATTTTCTAAATGAATTGAAAAATGTTTGTATCAAAATCCATTTGTTACAAGCCATCAAGGAAATTCCAATTTTAGCTAAAACAATAAAGGAGTTGAGTATGAAGAAACGAGGAAGAAAAACAAAAGAAATAAAAAGAATTCAGCTTCTAGGAAAAAAAGTAGACATAATTATGGGAAAAATTGTCATTCAAAAATATTTAGATCCAGGAAGTCCAGTTGTAAAACACATATCAATGGAGTTGAAATTCAAAATACATTGATTGATTTAGGAGCAGCAATAAACATCATGAGAAAATAGACCATGGAACAACTCAAGCTTCCTAATCCTCTTTATACACCTAAATTACTGCAATTAGCAGATAGGTCTGTAATCGAGCCTGATGGTGTGTTAGAAGATATCTCAGTGTCCTTAGATTCTTGGGAGTAACCTACTGATTTTATGATCTTAACTCCTAAGAATAATCTAGGAGGACACCCACTCATATTAGGAAGAGCTTGGTTGGCTACAACTGATGCTTTCATTAGCTGTATATCTAGTGACATGTATATTTCTTACGGTAACTCAACTAAGAAATTCACTCTATATCCTCCAGCAAGAAAAATTACAGAGATAGATGACAAAGAATGGATTGATGATGAAGATGATATACAACCTCTCTTTACTATTTCAACCATTATTGAAGATAGTCAAATATTAAATACAATAGAAAATTATGAATCATCTCCAAAATATGAACATGATCAATTTCAAGAAAAATCCAATATTGAATATTTGTCATCTAGGCAGATGTCTCTTTATTCTATGGAAGAATTTGGTAGCTCTATAGTTGAAATCTTTCCAGGGAAAACCTTGAACATAAATAATAACTTGGAAAAATTACAACAGGAAAAGCTAATCAAAACATTACAACAACATTCTTCTACATATGCATGGGAACACACTGGCATGAAAGGAATTAGTGCTAAGACTTGTATACATCACATTTACATTGAGGAAAATTTCAAATCTATCAAACAACCTCAAAGAAGGATGAATCCAAATCTTAGGGAAATTGTGAAAAAGGAGTTGCAAAAGTTGCTAAATGTAAACTTCATTTACCCAATTTCAGACAATCAGTGGGTTTCCCCTTTAGTGATTGTGCCTAAAAAGAATGGTAAATGGAGGGTATGCATTGATTATCGAGAATTGAATAAAGCTACCCTAAAAGATCATTTTCCTTTACCCTTTATAGATCAAGTGTTGGATACATTAGCAGGTAAAAAGTATTTCTCATTCCTAGGTGGTTTTAGGGGTTACAATCAAATTCAGGTAGCACCTAAAGATTAAGATAAGACAACATTCACCTGTCCATGGGGGACTTATGCCTACCGAGTACTTCCTTTTGGATTGTGCAATGCACCTGCAACATTCCAAAGGGAAGTGCTAGGAATTGTTTATGATCTAATACATGATTGTGTAGAGGTGTATATGAATGAATTTACAGTTTATGGTAATACATTTGAAGAAGCTTTAGAAAATTTGGAAAAGGTTCTTAAAAGATGTAAGGAAGCAAACCTTTCACTAATCCATGAAAAATGTTTCATGATGTTTACAGAAGGAATTTTTTTAGGACATCACATTTCAGGAGATGTAATTAAAGTTGATAAATGTAAAGTTGAAGTCATCTCTAAGTTATCAATTCCAAGTTGCCAAAAGGATGTTAGAATTTTTCTAGGATTCACAGGATATTATAGAATATTTATATAAAATTTCACCAAAATAACATCCCCACCCTTCAAATTACTCACCAAAGATTGTGAATTTAGTTGGAATCCTGATTGCCAGTTAGCATTTGAGACTTTAAAAGCAAAAATTTCCGAAGCACCCATCTTAAGAGGTCCAAAATGGAAACTACCTTTTCACATTTCAACAGATGCTTCAGATACAGCTCTAGGAGCTATATTAGGAAAAAAATATTTTATCCCCTATGCCATCTATTACACAAGCAAGAGTTTGACTCCCATAGAGTTAAATTACATTGTTACTGAAAAGGAATTCTTAGCTATTGTTAATGCTATAAAAAAAATTAGACATTATATAACAGGCTATGAAACCATTGTTCATACAGATCACTCTGCAATTAGATACTTAATGAAAAAATATATTAATAATGACAGAGTTACAAGATGGTTATTACTCCTGCAATAGTTCAACATTACTGTTTTAGGCTGACCCGGAAAACAAAACACAGTTGCTGATTTCTTATCTATAATTCAAAATATCAAAGATAACACTCCAGTTGAAGATAAATTTCTTGATGAATATCTTTTTGCAATAACTAATCAGACTCCTTGGTTTGCAGATATTCCCAATTACTTAGTTACAGGAAAATTACCTTCACATTTGCTTTCTAGAGAGAAAAGAAAAATCATTCAATTAAGTGCAAGATACTCATGGATTACTAATGAATTGTATAAGACAGGTCTAGATCTCATTACTAGAAGATGTGTTCGAGAAGATGAAATTCCTGAAATTATTACAGCATGTCATGATGAACCTTGTGGTGGACATTTTGCTGACAAGAGGACAACCTATAAAATCCTTCATTTAGGATATTATTGGCCATCCATCTTCAGAGATGCCAAAGAATATGTCAAAAGGTTTGACAGTTGCCAAAGGGTAGGGAAACCTGCTCCTTCAAATGAAATGCCATTACAACCTTAGGTACTCATTGAACCTTTTGAAAAAATGGGCCTTGGTTTTTGTTGGACCTATCAATCCTCCATCTAAAAAAAAGAAGTATATTTTGGTATGCACTGATTATGTCACTAAATGGGTAGAGGCTAAAGCATTACCTTTTGCTAATGAAGGATCTGTAGTTAATTTTCTTTTTGAGAATATCTTCACTCGTTTTAGTGTTCCAAGAGAAATTGTAACAGATTAGGGAAGTCATTTTACATCAAAGGTGGTGAAAAGGCTTGTGGAAGATTACAAGATCAAGCACATAAAGTATACTCCTTATCATACACAAGCAAATGGTCAAGTTGAATCTACCAATAAGGTGATTGAAGGAATTCTCACTAAGACTGTACATCTACACATAAGAGATTGGGTAGAAAGGCTTCCTGAAGCTGTATGGGCCTATAGAACTACATCGAGGAACACAACAGGACATACTCCCTATGAACTTGTTTATGGGAAGCAAGTTATATTCCTTATAGAGTTTCAGATCTGAACCTTTAAGATGTCAGTCCAATTTGGACTTGATTTATCAGAAGCACAGAAACATAGATTAGAGAAACTTAATGAGCTAGATGAAATCAGAAAAGATGTAGTTCAAAGAACCAATATAGTCCAGTAGCAAAGGGCTAAATGGCATGATAACTATATCAAGGAGAAGAAATTTCAAGCAGGGGATTGCGCACCTTTGTTCAATTCAAAATTCAAAGATTTTCAAGGAAAGTTTCAGACTCATTGGCTTGGGACATATGAGATTGAAAAATTATTTGATAAAGGAGCAGTGACGATAAGGACAATAGATGAAGAAAAGGTATCTCTTCTTGTGAATGGTCATCGGTTGAAAGTATATCATAAACCACTTACAAAAGAAGAGTTTGTCAATATTTTCCAAGATAACATTGATATGAAGTTAGTGAAGAAGAATCCTTCTTCTTCACTAAATTAGCTTTTATTTTCCCTACATACATAAATAAAAAAATAAAAGATAAACATATAAAAAAATAAAATGTATAAGTATGAAAACCAATCAATGATTGACATACTTATATAGAAAATACAGGGTGAAAATCAGAGATTTCTGACATCCTATATTTTCCATTTTCTTTTCTGTAATAAGTAGTGACACAAAACTACATTCATATTTTCAGTTCATAATCTGCAAATTCATTTCATTTTACAATTCCATTCCATCTCACTTCACTGTTGTTTTACAGTTTCATTCCATCTCACTCCACTTTCATTCCATTTTCACACTCATTCCATTCCAAAAGTCATATTCCACTTTTATTCCATTTTTCACTCATTACATTTCATATTCGTGTTCCATAATTATTTTTACAAATTACATTCTGCAACTGACTGTATTCTGCAGCTCACTGTATTATGTAGTTGATCACATTTTGTAGCTAATTCCATTCTGCAGCTAATTTGATTCTGCAACCACTTCAGTAGTTCTGACACATTATGATTGCAAGGAATTGAAGGATTATGTTTTGAATACCAACATGCTAAAAAGGGTACCTAATGATCAACACCAAATCAAACAACAAACGAAAAGGTTAAGTTCTAAAGGTAAAGTGAAATTTTTTTAATAGCAAGGTTAAAACATGAAACATGTATAATATCAACATTCATATGTTTCCTTGACAACTCATCATTTGATTTGATTGCAATCCCCATCATACTACATATCAGCCACGTTCTTTGTATTAAGTTGCATAACGGTCCATCATTAACTCCCTTTTTGATGAATAACAGTCATGATCTATGATGTGACATACTTGTCTACGTCTCTCCAATACCCCACCATATATTTATTCCTACAAGCCTGCAACAACCTTTCATCAGATCTGCAGCCAATTCATTTTCATAAAACAAAAGGGTAATTCTAAAGGTTGAAGAACTCTGCATAGTAGAAGGATGGGGCTCAATGTCAGATTAGAACCGGTGGGAGAAAAGTACATGGAAGGATTGTTGGGCACCGGATTTGTATACTTTCTTCTCTCATTCTTACTGTTGAGCGTTGAAAAAGATATGAATTCACCATGTGTTTTCTCATTCTTTTACTTTAAACATAACTCTTTTTATTCTAGAAAGGTGATTTATTACAGAATTGTGGTAGAATTGCAAAGACTTATGTTTACTGTAAAAAGTAACTAAAAACTGCCTTTTATTGTCAAAAACAGGAATCAAGTGAGGTGAACAACTATACCAGAGGCGAGGCTAAAGCAGTAGTAACTGTTGTTCCTCCAGTGATAGACCATATCCTGTCAAAGAGAAGAAAATCAAAACGCATTGCTAAGAGAAGGCAGGGGACAACACGACTTCAGCCGAAGAAGATCAAGTGATAGCTAAAGAAAGAAAGGAAGTGAATCCCTTAGGATCCTTCGATCCTGAGGGATCGCTATTCAAATCTTATCTTGTTCCTTGTATTATCTGTCAAAGTTGTTATATAAGGCAATGCTTTTAGAGATTGAAGGAGTCGAATCATTGATTAAAACGTTTCTCTTGTAATTCTACACTTTATTGACTCTCGTGATCAGAGAGCGGTTGTTGTAAACACTTTTTATGTTCAATTAATACAAAGACGCGTTTTCATTCCATTTCTCAAGCTCTGAAGTAACCCAGTAGTGTTTCACTGGTGCTAAGGCCCGGCCCTGGTGGAATCGATCTGTTGTTTGTATTTCTATCCTTCAATTATTGTTGTGTGATAATTGTGTTCGGTTTTATTACGTTTGCGGAGTTAATTAATTACTATTGAATTGATTATTGGTATTTTTGTGTTGCACTAATGAATTGCATTGCTGTTCCATTTCAACAAGGATCTTAATTCCTGTATTATTCATCTCGTTATTGCTTATAAAGCTTTGCTGTTAAATATTTAACTCTATTTGTTGTTCCATTGGATTTCTGTTCATTTCGATTGCTACTTGATAACATTTGTTGTCGACAGGGTTTGGTGTTCAACATAGTTCGTTAGTTGATTTCATTAAGTTAAGATTTGATTCATTAGTTAGCATTTGCAGTTCAATTCCAGTGTGTTGTTCATTTCCAATTCAGTAGTTTCTAGATTGCAGAAAGCTTGCTTTTAAAGAGTTATTCTTAGTTTACTTTGAATAGCATTTAGTCCAATTTATATTTCCCTTTGATTTATTGAAATCAGGACTGTCAACTGTAGAGAACACTGGTTATTGCTTCCAAGTTCCCAGATTGATTGCCTTGTTCCAGTTTGATTTCAGTTGCATCAATTTCTAAAGGAATGAGTTACTGCTACTGTATCCTTGATTGATGTTTGTTGAGTGAACAAGTAGATTTTAGAGTATTTGAATTCATGTTATTGTAATTAGATTTCTTTTCCAGCATCCATTTACTCTTGTATTTAGAATACTGTACTACATCTCTCACAACATTGCTCTTAGCTCAAATTGCAGCCTCAAACAGAGTACACTCTTGAAACAAAAAGTCGTTCTCGGATTGATAATTAATGTAGGATAAATAGGCGTTAAAAAGACACCTTTTATACCTCAACATTTTGGCACCATTGCCGAGGAGAGTGTATGCCATTTAGAAGGAGTGATGCACATTTTATTTTATTTTTCTGCTTGGGAAGAATTGGGTATTAAAGACGGAAGGTAAGAACATGCACATCGAGCAAGGAACATACTTGCTCATAGCCCGCTTCACAGCAGAATTGGGTAAATTTATTTCTCTAGGTAGGAATGAAGGCTTGTTTTTTTGAATGAATAGAAAAGCTAAACAAAAGAAAATTCCTCCTAAATCCGAAAAACCTAAGGGACCAGTGAACCTTGGGCGAACAACTTTCATTGACGAAATCCTTAAGAAAACTGAATCTCAGCCATCAGTAGGACCTAGGAAAGTTATTTCTAGACAACCTACTAGTTCCCTTCAGGCCACAGAGTCACCATCTATAGCCTTTGCTGAGATACATAGTCAAACGGAAGAAATTGAGCAAGATTCCCAAGAAATTGAGAATTCTCACCTAATTTCTCCACAAGAAGGGAACTCTAGTAATCTTCGTGAAGGAGAGGGGGAAATAGGGGAAACAGAAGAACCAAAATATCCTCTTGAAATAATCCAAACAGTGAGCAACCCAGATAAGGGAAGTGTTGTCAACATCATTCAAAACAAAGGACCTGAATCTCCTCAGACAGTAGGCCAGCAAGGAACACTTATTATTCCAGATCAAGGGAGTGTTTTTAAGGTCATTCCTATTCCTTCTAGTCAGCCAAGGAATTCCCTTGAGATCCCACAAGGATATTGACACATTTTTGATCAAATGGCTCAGAACCAGAACCAGAACCAGTGAACACCTCAACAAACTTCCACACTGCAATATCCCATTGTGGACACTGCAGTTAATGCACCTATGAAAGCCATTCCTCTTCAACAGATTCCTACATTTCATGGCTTGACATCGAAAGATCCAGATGCATTTCTGTTTGAATTCGATGTATTATGCAGGGGGTATGACTATACCACCGATCCTCAAAAATTAAAACTATTTCCTTCCACATTAAAAGGAGCAGTCTTTCGATGGTTTATGGGGCTAAGTGGGGGTGTTATAAATGATTGGGACTAGATGAAAGCTGTGTTTCTAAAGAAATATCAGGATTATTGCAAGTCCTGGGAACTAAAAGATGAAATATTTCAGATGACAGCAAAACCCAATGAAACTCTGGAAGAATATGTGGAACGATTTCAATACAACCTCCAGAGATCTCCTTATGCATCTTTACCCTTACCTGATAATGTGTTGAAAACTACATTAATTAGGGGGGTGAAGGATCAATGGGTTGAAACATTAAATATTATGGGAAAAGGTGATATATATCAGGAAATCTATGCTAACATTATTGATTTGTGTATCAGGAGTTTGAGAGGCAATACAAGGCTAAAATCAGCAGAACGTGACATGATCACAAGGGATAATAAGACATCCAGTGAAGTTGTAACTCGTGCAGAGATTGGAAATATGCTGGAAGATTTTAACACAGATATTCTAGGGACTCTAACAATGCATTTTGACATTATGCAAGCGAAACAAAAGCAAGCAGAGGTAGAAAAAAATTTGGCAATATTTTGTCCTAAGTGCAGGAAGAAACAGAGCCACAAAGAGTGCCCGCTAGATATAATCAAAGTTTGTGCAATTTGCACGAAAGATCACCCCACACAAGGATGTCCCTCGCTTCCTGGGTTAAAAGCAGTCCATAAAGAGGCAGAAGAAGAATCTGAAGTGGTATTCTTACTTAATCAGCGCCGACAATGGTAGCCATGACAATCAGGTATGCCAACTGATCCATTCTCTTCTTTTCAGCCTCCTCAATATAAAGCTCAGAAATATAATGGAATGTGGAAAAATCAGCCACCTTTCCCCAGTTGGTCACAACAGTTATTTCCTACATCATCATGGCCAAATCAAACAAACCAAACTAATTGGCCAAACTTTCCTTTCTGCCCACCGTTTTGGCAAAACAATGCTTATCCAACACAATGGTCCCCCTCCACTTCGTAGAGTCAAGCCTGGTAGTCAAACTGGAAAATACCTACAAATCAACCAACTGGAACAATTCCTCTCTCTCAACCTAGACTTCCAGCTCCCTATACATTACCACAAAACCCCCAGACCAATTTAAGACCACAACTCCCAGCCCAACCCAACCCAAACCCAAATAACAGGCTAGTTTAGTCTTTCCAAATAATGGAATCACCAGAATTAGAAACTGAACCAAGGGAGTGTAATGACCTTCAATTGAGGTCTGGGCGCATAGTAGAAACAGAGGGAGACAAAAATGTTCACACTGAAGATCTGTTACCTATAGAACAAACATTGCAAAAAGAGAAGGTGGTTCAACAACAAAATCAACCTCAAACTCCACAACAAGCAACCACCTCTTCTCCACCATTCCCAGAATGATTAATCATACCTCTCCCATTAGAATATCCTGATTTTGATCTTCTAGGAGAATTAAAAATTTGTGTATAAAAATCCCTCTCCTCCAAGCTATCCAAGACCTTCCTATTTATGCAAAAACCATCAAGGAATTATGTATAAAGAAGCCAAAGAGGAGAACAACAACCAACCAAACTGTCCAAGTAGTCGGTACTGTAGCTGACTTATTATCAGGAATGGAAACACTTGTAAAATATGAAGACCCTGGAAATCCTATAGTGACGATGCAAATCAATGGGAAATTGTTTCCAAATGCCTTAGTTGATTTGGGAGCTGCAATTAATATCCTAACAACCACCACTTGTCAAAAACTTGACATTACATCATTAGATCCAACAACAACCTTATTGGAATTGGCTGACCGATCGGTAGTCAAACCAGAAGGTACACTACAAGATGTAATGGTATCCGTAAATACCTGGGAGTACCCTGCTGACTTCTTGGTTATCAACCCAAAGAACCGGCTACATGGACACCCGTTAATTCTAGGTAGACCTTGGTTGGAAACTGTTGATGCTTATATTGGCTGCCAACAAGGCAACATGACAATAACAAGGGGAAACTATGTCAAGAATTTAGCTTTATATCCCCCAGCCCAACCAAGCCTATCAATAATCAAAACAAGGAAGCAACATGTATCATATCTTATGGAAAATATGAGATCACCACTAACCATAGAAGATGCCTCGATTTTAAAGATCAAACAGAGGATGATATCATTAATAGTTTTATTAACAAACCACAAATCAGATCCCATCTACAATGTCACATGAACAAGGCAGAATTTGATAATAAAGAAGAAGAAGATCCCCTGAAAGGCATTCCTGATCAAATAATAAACACTACTTTTGTGTACAATAGTAATATTGTGGAAATTGAACCAGGAAAAACTTTAAACATTAACAAAAATCTGACTGCTAAACAAGAAAAGAAGACAGTCCAATTACTACAAAAATATAAAGGAGCCTTTGCATGGGATTATCTAGACATGAATGGAATTTACCCCCAGTTATGTACACACCACATCTATACTGAAAAATATGCGAGACCCATTCGCCAACCCCAACGAAGACTAAACCCTCACCTTAAAGATATTATGAAAGCTGAATTACAAAAGCTGTTGGATGTTAATTTCATTTACCCAATATCTGATAGCAAGTGGGTCTCCCCATTAGTAGTGGTACCAAAGAAGAACGGAAAGTGGAGAATATGCATAGATTACCGAGAACTCAACAAAGCAACCCAGAAAGACCACTTTCCCCTTCCTTTCATTGACTAGGTATTAGATACATTGGCAGGAAAGAAATTCTTTTCTTTCCTAGATGGTTTCAGTGGGTACAATCAAATTCAGATTGCCCCTGAGGACCAAGACAAAACCACTTTTACCTGTTCTTGGGGGACATTTGCCTATCGAGTCCTACCCTTTGGCCTATGCAATGCCCTTGCTACATTTCAGAGGGCCATTCTCAGCATCTTTTCAGATTTAATAAATGAAGGGCTCGAAGTGTATATGGACGACTTCACACCTTACGGAGATGATTTTGAGCTAGCATTAGAAAACTTAGAAAAGGTGTTGCAAATATGTATTGACACTAGGCTTTGTTTAAGCCATGAAAAGTGTCATATGATGATGACCGAAGGACTTATCTTAGGACATTATATTTCAGCAGCTGGAATTCAGGTGGATCCAACCAAAATTCAGATAATTTTGTTAATACCTACACCCACCACACAAACAGAGGTACGTAGCTTTCTTGGATTTTCCGGTTATTACAGAAGATTCATAGAACATTATTCTCAAATAGTTACACCTTTATATGCACTAACAGAAAATGTTGATTTTACTTGGATAGATAAATGTGACCATGATTTCAAGGATCTAAAAAAGCTTGTATCAACAGCCCTAGTGCTGAGGGGCCCAAATTGGAATTTGCCATTCCAAATTTCATCTGATGCCTCAGACACAACGATTGGAGTAGTGCTTGGGTAGGAAGAGGATAAGAAACCATATGCAATCTATTACATCAGCAAAAATCTATCTCCTGCTGAACTAAACTATACTATGACTGAGAAGGAATTTTTAGCTGTAATACATGCTGTAAATAAGTTTAGACATTATATAACTGGGTATCCTGTAGTTTTATATACCGATCACTCTGCCATTAAATTTTTAGCAAATAAACCTATTACCAATGGAAGAGTGACAAGATGGTTGATTTTATTGTAGGAATTCAATATTACAATTAAAGATTGACCTGGAAAAGAGAACCATGTAGTTGATTTCCTGTCACGAATGCCAAAGCCAACAGATGTAGCAGCAGTCGAAGATCACTTCCCAGATAATCATTTTTTCGATGTTACTGTTAGAACCCCATGTGATGCTGATATAGAAAATTATTTGGCAATAGGTAAATTACCTAAACATCTAACGGTTAATGAACGAAAGCAGATAATACAGCGTAGTACCCGATTCTCTTGGATTGGGGGCTACCTGTTTCATACAAGGTCAGATATGAAAATCAGGAGATGCATCCGAGAGGACGAAGTATTTGATATTCTGAAAGCATGCCATGACGGGCCGTGTGGCGGACATTTTTCAGATCGTAGAACTGCCCACAAGGTTTTACAGATAGACTACTATTGGCCTACCATTTTTAAAGATGCTAAAAAATTTGTGCAGGCCTGTGATAGCTGCCAAAGGGCGGGTCGCCCTAGACAGTCCGACGAAATGCCTTTGAACCCGCAATTATTAATTGAACCATTTGAATGTTTGGTGCTCGATTTTGTTGGTCCCATTAACCCCCCATCGAACCAAAGAACATACATCCTAGTTGCAATCGAGTATGTCACTAAATGGGTTGAAGCAGAGGCACTTTCAAAAGCTACAAAGGACTCTGTAATACAATTCCTTTTCCAAATCTTTGTGCGATATGGCCTCCCAAGGGACATAATCACATATGGAGGACCATAGTTTTTAGGTAATAAACTCGCTGAAACATTACAGAATTACCACATTCAGCACAACATTACAACCCCATACCACCCACAGGAAAATGGCCAGATAGAGAGCACGAATAAAGTGATCGAATCTATACTGACAAAAACAGTTGCCTCACACAGACGTGACTGGGCTTACAGATTTCCAGAAGCCTTGTGGGCGTACCGAACAACATGGAGAGGTACTACGGGGTATTCACCATATCAATTGGTATTTGGAAAAGAGCCCATCTTTCCAATAGAGTTTGAAATTCAGACATTAAGAACAACCCAGGAGGTGGGTTTAGATTTAAATGAAGCCCAGGCCAAAAGATTACAGCAAATCAATGAGTTAGATGAAATTAGGCTCTCTACTCTTCATCACACTGCGTTAATTCAACAACAGAG
The DNA here is from genome assembly GCA_034641835.2 of Pinus albicaulis. NCBI lineage: Eukaryota > Viridiplantae > Streptophyta > Pinopsida > Pinales > Pinaceae > Pinus > Pinus albicaulis. Next base: position 1,431,092,508 of record CM076572.1, read on the forward strand.
AGAAAAATGGCACGACGCCCTCATCAAAGAAAAAATCTTCCACGAAGGAGATTAGGCACTCCTATATTACTCCAGGTTTCAGGATTTTCCAGGGAAACTCCAAACACGATGGCTTGGACCTTACGAGATACAAAAATTGCATGATAATGGCACCATTACATTAACCACCATTGATGGATCTGGACATTCCTTCAAAGTAAACGGTCATCGAGTGCGACTTTACCATAAACCACTTACTCGAGAATCCTTCTACCAACAATTACGAGAAGATTCTACCATGCAAATTCTTGCTGAAGGAGAAAACTCCTCCTTGGCACCCATTCCTTAAATCATTTCTTTCTTTCGAAATTTGTACATAAAGATTGTTCTTTTACTTTGCTTGTTTTTTGTATGGAATTCTGTTTCTTCAACTATTCTTATTTTTCTTATTGTGAATTTTTGTTGTTCCTTTCCAAAGGAACAACATTTTTTCTGATCCTTTCAAAAGGAACATCGGCATTTTTGCGAGTGTTTTTGTTGTTCCTTTCGAAAGGAATATCAGTTTTGATGTTTATTTTTACTGTTCCTTTTGAAAGGAACAACAGTTTTGCAGATTGTTTTTGTTGTTCCTTTCGAAAGGAACAACATTTCCATAGATTGTTTCTGCATTTCCTTTCCAAAGGAACAACACTTTTCAAGTGCATTTTTCTTTTTTTAGAACAACATTTTGAGGATTTCTAATGACTCTTCTAAAGGCAAACATACTATTTATGCAATATTACACAAATTAAAGGTTACTGGAATCAGCAAATCAAAAGAAATTGTCATTTTTTTAAGAAATTGTTTTGCAGTGATAAGAAAAAGGAAAAATGACATAACCACCAATATTACTTTGCTGTCTTATTATCACTAAAATTAATATGATCGATTATCTTTATCATGTTGGTTCTTCCCCAAATTTTTATAACTTTCTTTGATTTTTATTTATTGAGTAAGAATAATGGCATATTATTTTCTATTGAGATGTTTAGACTTCTTCCACCATCCCTACTCTTAAGGAGTGTGGAGCCATCCTTTATATATAAGTAGGAAAGTGCTATATGAAAAAAAGAAGAGAAAAATATCTATATATATCACTAACAATTCTATGATATGGAAGATGGAGGATAGGGAGTCTCATCAAGAGCCAGCCTACCATGATCATAAGGAAGCAATGAAGTGGCATTCCCATTATGGCCACCACACCAGGGATATGGTCCAATAGACAATTGAAAAAAAAAACTAAAAATTCCTTGGAACAGGAGGTCTCATCACGAGCCGGCCTGCCCACTTTTCACTTCTTTCCTGTGAATGGCATTGTGATTTATCTGGTCCCCAAGCCAGCACAATGGCCTCCATCATGACATCACACAGCACTTCCCTAGGCATAAATAAAGGATAATGGTTCCAAGGGTGAGAAAGCAACTTTGTCAAGGTTATGGACACCTATGAGAAACAGAGCTCTACTGATGGTATTGGAGTCACATTTTTAAAATCAATAGTAATGTTAAACCCTTTTTCCTATACCTCTATCTAAATATCAAATGAAAGTATGACTCCTAAACCCTTGGTTTTGAACCTATTATACATGAAATTCATCATAAATCGATCACATTAGTTTGAGTGAGTAATAAGCGCATTGGTACTTGTGTTCACATCAGCTGTCCCTTTTCCTTATCTTTGAATCATTACAAACGTTTCTATATCTATTTACAATTTAATCACACACATCGATTTCAGTAATGCAATAATTTGATTGATTGTATCATAAGTATGCATGTTTTTTCCTAATGTACAACTACTCTGCAGTACTTTCCTCTCTTATTTGACGGTCGAGGATGACCTATTATCCTTCAGGGGGGGCGCGGATGCCTCTTAATGACTGCATGAAGATCGAATCCCTATATTTTTTTACCTGCACGTGAATCAAATCCCTATATTCTAGGTAATAACAAAAACTTAACGATATTATTCCAATCTACTGTGTTGTGCTGTTCCATTACATTACTGTGCGTTTGTAAAGAATTAACAGTGTGCAGAGAAGATGGGAGGACGACCAATTCGTAGTGAGCCACAAGTGCTAGTTGTTTCTAATGTTGCACGAGAAATTTTGGAAAAATTGAGATGGATTACATACCTCACAAGGCTACAAAAACCTCATGAAACAGTACCTATCGAGTTTTTACAGAATTTGCAGGAAGGTTACTCCATGGTTAGAGGTAGACAGATAGCAGTGACAGATGAAATAATCGTAGAGGTGTCTAGTCTACTAGTGGAAGGAACCATATGGACTCATAAGAAATTCAGGCTTCAAGAAGCCATGAACAGTTTCCAGGAAGAAGGATAGACATTGGTCGTCAAAGGCAAAGGAATTCAGCTGGCATCGTTGGGAGAACCATGGATGGAATTGGAAAAAGTAGTGTAGGCCTATATAACATGCGATGGAAGAAAAGACGTGGTAAGACCTCGCCACCTTAAGTTATTGGCAGTATTAAAGCAAAAATGTACTGTAAACTTGCCTACATTTTTAAATTCTTTATTGCATGATGTTGCCTATAGTATAAGAAAATCTTGTCACACAGACATGGAGGTAAGCCACCATTTCTTAATTAGATTGATAGTAAGTTACAGCCTTGCCCAACAACAGACCAGTTGGGAAGAACTGATATTTTTGATTGATGGAGGATTAGCCTTACTTTCCCCAAAATGCAAGAGAATGGCTAGCATAGCAGTAGAGCCATCAAAATGTAGACAATCCTCCCGGTCAAAAAGAAGTAGGGGGATGATAGAAGGCCTTCAGGGCAGCAGTAGCCAGCCCTTGGAATTTCCCGGCTCGGAGGATGAACAGCCCCCACAACTGGAAGGAGGGAGTCACTGCACTAATGAGGATGAAGAAGAAATGAGCCACCACACTAGCGGTGAGGAACAAAGTCACCACACCAGTGGTGAGAAACAAAGCAGCACAAGAGAAGAAAATGATGAAGAAGAGGGAATTGAGGAAGAAGAAGGAAGTCCTTATACTAGTGTAGAGGAAGAGATTCGCTACTCTGATGAGGAAGAAGGTAGTTACCATACCTGTGAAGAGGAAGAAGATAATCGCAGCAGTGAGAATGAAAGAGAGGGAGAAAAGCCTCCCAAAACCACCACTACAAGTTCACCACAAAGCCCTTTACAAGAGGACCAATTGGCCCAAATTTTGGCCAACATGAGTGAATATGTGCAGCCCCACAGCCCACTGAACCTTAATGTTGATATCAAACAATTGCATGAGCAAGCTGTTACCAATAAAGAAACGACTAACGGAATGCCAGATGAAATAGAAGGAGGAAACCCTAACGGAAAAACAGAATCAGCTGGGTTACTTCCCCCAAGAAGTGTAGATAGGAAGAGGTGAACACTAAAGCAGTGTTCCAAACTAAAAATTCTCAAGGAAAAACAGAGCCAATTGGGGTTATTACCCCTGAAGAATGCAGCCGAGAGCATATGAACACTGAAGAAGTGTTCCAAGAAGAAAATAGAGAAGTAAGCCCAACCGAAGGCACGACTACTGAGAAGTAAACCCCAGCTGAGCAATTGGGTTCAGAAAAAGGAACAGATGTTCCTCCCAGGAAGAGAAAGAAAATAACTGAACTTGAAAAACTTCGGAGGGAACGACAGAAGCTTCAGAGACTAGTGGAACAACTTACGCAGACTATTAGGGTTCTTAAAATGAAGCAAATGCCCAAACGAACCCCAAAGAAGAGAAGCATAGTCACCAAACGAGCCCCGAAAAAGAGGAAAGTGGCCACTAAAACAAAGCCCCAAGTTGTAAAGACTATGGAAAACCAGGCTAAGCCTAATCATGAAGATATGGAACAACAGGCAGCTGTTCCAAATGTAGTTGTTCCAGATGGGGCAACCTCAAGTGAAAATGTACAAGCCTGTAGTCAAAACACTTTTAGTGATCCTACTATAGCCAAACTCCAAGAGGAGTTGGCACAGGCTCGACAGGAAAGGGAAAAACTTGAAGAGAATACTGTCCCTAGAAGAAAATACCAGGAGGTGCAGCAGTAGATGAAGAGCATCCATGCAGCAGAGGCTGAAGCCTATGAGAAGTGTCAGAAGGAAGAGGAGAAGGCTGAAAAGGTAATGAATAAATTAAAAATAGCCCAGAATCGAATGGATACTCTCTGCTCATTATACGTAGATGTTTTAGCTTGTAGATGCCCTCCCAAGAATTATGATTTATTTTTATTAGAGAGATATTTACAGTTAAAAATTAAAGCAGTTAGGGCAGGAAATTCTATAGAGTTAAACACTATAGATGATTTTGTAACATGCTGCAAACTCTATGGGGTTAAGGTACAACGTCTCCTGTGTGAGTTCTATTTGCATAATCTCATATTGGAAAATGATATTGAGACAAATCCCAGCCCTTTTGTGGGTGACATCCAATACCAAGCATTTATTTCATTTGCTGTTAATTAGTTAAAATGGCTCAAAGCCTATAATGATTTTCAAAGGAAAGAAAATGAGTTAGACTTGTGGGTTAGGAGTGAACCAAAACATCCATTACAATTATGGGCTAGGCAGAAGAATTTGATGACAAGAGAAGGTGTTATCCAAGCATTGGGGCTTGTCCATAAAGAAATTGTCTTGAATGGGGTAGAATATTTTCTATCTACTAGAAACTAGGCCTACATAGCAGCTAAAGTTCGATGGGGAATTTCCAATTGGAATATTCAAAATAGAGAGCCATTTAACTATAAAATTTTTGGATTAGCTGCTAACCGCTTAGTTCTCTATAGCAACCTCATTTTGAGGGAAGGCCCATTCTGGCTAGGGTGTAGGTTTCAATGCCCCATTGCATGGTATCCTACAACAAATTATAAATCCATCTATGAAATACCTAAAGGACAGACAGGGCATGTCTTTGAAGCTTTAGCTGCAAATCATGGTTTTAGGCCTCTTGATGAAAAACCTTCTCCAGCCTATTCTTTAACTGCTCTGCATGTAAACTATGGTTTTCATGAGGACATGAAAAATAGTAAGCGGGAGGGTATATTGAGCGTCGAAAAAGGTATGAATTCACCATGTGTTTTCTCATTCTTTTACTTTAAACATAACTCTTTTTATTCTAGAAAGGTGATTTATTACAGAATTATGGTAGAATTGCAAAGACTTATGCTTATTGTAAAAAGTAACTAAAAACTGCCTTTTATTGTCAAAAACAAGAATCAAGCGAGGTGAAAAACTATACCAGAGGCGAGGCTAAATTAGGAGTAACTGTTGTTCCTCTAGTGATAGACCATATCCTGTCAAAGAGAAGAAAATTAGAACACATTGCTAAGAGAACGCAGGGGACAACACGGCTTCAGCCGAAGAAGATCAAGTGATAGCTAAAGAAAGAAAGGAAGTGAATCCCTTAGGATCCTTCAATCCTGAGGGATAGCTGTTCAAATCTTATCTTGTTCCTTGTCTTATCCGTCGAAGTTGTTATATAAGGCAACACCTTTAGAGATTGAAAGAGTCGAATCATTGATTAAAACGTTTCTCTTGTAATTATGCACTTTATTGACTCTCATGATCAGAGAGCGGTTGTTGTAAACACTTTTTAAGTTCAATTAATACAAAGACGCGTTTTCGTTCCATTTCTCAAGCTCTTAAGTAACCTAGCAGTATTTCACTGGTGCTAACGGCCCGGCCCTAGTGGAATCGATCTGTTGTTTGTATTTCTATCCTTTAATTACCGTTGTGTGATAATTGTGTTCGGTTTTATTACATTTGTGGAGTTAATTAATTACTATTGAATTTCTTATTGGTATTGCTGTGTTGCGATAATGAATTTCATTGTTGTTCCATTTCAACAAGGATCTTAATTCCTGTATTATTCATCTCGTTATTTCTTATAAAGCTTTGTTGTTCAATATTTAACTCTATTTGTTGTTCCATTGGATTGCTATTCATTTCGATTGCTACTTGATAACGTTTTCTGTTGACAGGGTTTGGTGTTCAACAGAGTTCGTTAGTTGATTTCATTAAGTTAAGATTTGATTCATTAATTAGCATTTGCTGTTCAATTCCAGTATGCTGTTCATTTCCAATTTAGTAGTTTCTAGATTGCAGAAAGCTTTCTTTTAAATAGTTCTTCTTAGTTTATTTTCAATAGCAGTTAGTCCAATTTATATTTCCCTTTGATTGCTTGAAAGAAGGACTGTCAACTGTAGAGAACACTGGTTATTGCTTCCAAGTTCCCAAATTTATTTCCTTGTTCCAGTTTGATTTTAGTTGCATCAATTTCTAAAGGAATGAGTTATTGCTACTGTATCCTTGATTGATGTTTGCTGAGTGAAGAAGTAGATTTTAGAGTATTTGAATTCATGTTATTGTAATTAGATTTCTTTTCCAGCATCCGTTTACTCTTGTATTTAGAATATTGTACTACATCTCTCACAGCATTGCTCTTAGCTCAAATTGCAGCCCCAAACAGAGTACACACTTGAAACAAAAAGTCGTTCTTGGATTGATAATTAATGTAGGATAAATAGGCGTTAAAAAGACACCTTTTATACCTCAACACTTACCCTACCTTTTTATATCTTTGTGCCATTATTTATCTTAAAAGCATGAGGTAAAACCCTTATTCCTATATTTTATGAGATATTTGATTAATGATGTACTTGTCATGGAGGTTTTACCTTTTTATGTATTAACTCCTATATTTTTTCAAATTTGGCTACAACAGGCACGTCGTGGCCGCAAGTCAGGGCACAACCCATCATTTTCCAGCATCTCCCTTATTTTTTGCTACAGTGTAACAACCATGGATGTATCAGCGCTATCTTTGGCTTTCTTACGGTTTCATGTTGGGCAATCCGGTTGCAGTTGTAACAATATGTATTTTTGTAACAATAGAGTTGTTGGGAGGAATTAGGGGATTTCAGGACTAGGGTATAAAGAAGCCTATGGGCTGTGAATCAGGAGACCCTTACACATATATAGATCTTGTAATTAATCTTTCTATTATTAATTGAATATACATCAACTCACTATTTCTCCTGTAATCTTTGAGTTTTTGCAGCCCTGATCCAAGAGTTGGGCCCACTCTTGTGATCAGGTGCTACGTTCTTCTTTCCTTTATTGCAGTACTGTGTTTTGTGTGATTCTTTAATTGCTGTTACAGTTGAGTTAATTGTTGTGGATGATTTTTATTTCTGCAGTTCATTGATTTCTGTCACAATGGTATTTGTGTTATAGATTAAACCTGTGATTTACAGTAGACCATGTGCTTGTATCTACATATACTTTACCGTTAGTCTTGAAATAACTAACACCCTCGGGTTGATAATATAAGTGGAAAAAGGATTGAATCTTGTTCATATATGGACATCAACATTTTGGTGCCATTTCTAGGGAAGGCTAACAGGTGCAAGAACAGGATCTGTAGTAGATCTCAGAGTCGATCTCTCGTTTTGAGGTGGGAATCTATTGCCCAGCTTCAAGTCCTGAGCGTAAGTGCCTTGTATTCTCTTTTTACTTTTTTTCTTTCCTGTTTCTTGTATCATTTTTTTTTTTCCGTAAAAATTAAACCCTCGTCTTGGGGAAGGTGTTTTGTAAAACCTTGCCCTAAGTCCTGGGCATAGTCCAACTTTTCTTTCCTTTTTTTTTCATTTCCTATTTTTCTTTCTAGGGGCCAATTTCTCGTCCTAGGGAGGGTATGTTATTACTCTGCTTCAGGTCCTGAAATCTGATCTCTTTTCTTTTTTTATTTTGTTTTATTTCTTGTGAATCTCTTCTCTCGTCCTGGGGAGGAAGTTATATGTCCTACTTCAGGTCCTGAGCTTTTTATTGATTTTTTTTAATGAACCCTCTCCACAATTTGTATGAACAAAGATACGAACAATAGGGGTAGAGGAAGACCCCCAAATAAAGGGAAGGATTTGGGAAGGAAGACGTATATTCAAGAAATTATTGAAAAATATAGATTTGAGGCATCATCTTGTGTTGCTGCTAGGGTTAGGGTTCAGACGAAATCTAAAGGGAAGTCTGTGTAACAACTAGTGCCATCCACAGTACCAGAAGATGTTCTTTCTACAGTAGAAGATTTAATAAATAGGATACCAGTGGAAGAGAAATCCTTATCAATTGTAGACAGGGAATAAGTGGCAAGTAAGGGATCAGAAGAATTGAGCAACTCTAACTAGGAAGAAGAACCTCAGAAAGGTTTTTCGTCCCCAAGAGACCAAGGCAGCGCTGTGAAAATTCCCGTTGCTGAGTTAAGAGGCTCTGATCCAGTAAAGGAATTTTTGAAGGACTTTGAGTAACCAAGGGACCAGGGGAGTGCGGTGCGACCACCTTCGATTGAATCACTCCAGATATCAGCTACGAAACCAATCAAAATTCCAAGTGAGTATTGGAAAATATTTATGGCACCTGTAAGTTCCTCCATTGATTTTCCTATGGGAAACGTTATAGGTGATGCACCAATGAGACCCATACCTTTGACAGCCTTGCCTAGTTTTCATGGGCTCTCTTCGGAAGACCCTGATATGTTCCTCTTTGAATTTGATATTGTTTGTCGAGGATACGACTATATGACTGATGCTCAGAAATTGAAAATATTCCCTGCTACCCTAAAAGGGACAACCCTGAGATGTTTTATGGGTTTAGGGGGAAGAGCGATTACTTCATGGGAAGAAATGAGAGAAAGCCTTCTTGGAAAAATATCAAGATTATTGTAAATCTCGCGACATCAAGGAGGAAATATTTAAATTTCCACAGAAGGAAGATGAAAATATGGAGGACTGTGTAGAACGATTTAAATACATACTGCAGAGATTTGGACATAGTGACTTGGATAAGGACATTCTAAAGATCATTCTTCTCAGAGCACTCAGGGAAGATTCTCTGCAATTCCTGAATATAGTGGGTAAAAGAGATATTTCAAAAGAAAACTTCGAAACTATCTATGATTACTGTATTAAATGTTCAAGGGGGGTTGCAAGAAGTGGACATATTCGGTCATTAAAGACCTCCGGTGGAGGGGTCACAAAAGGAATCTGTTAGATAATTTGAGGACCGATATCCTGAGTACGCTATCAGCCCAAATGGACACTCTATAGAAAAAACAAAAGCAGATGGAGTTGGAAAAAACCATGGCCATATTATGCCCTCAGTGTAGGAAGAAACACCCTTTGAAGGAATGCCCACTGAACACAGTGAAAGCCTGTGCAATCTGCGAACAGACTCACGCGACTAGTGCATGTCCTTCCTTGCCCGGGCTGAAAGAGGTTTTCCAAGGAGCAACCGAGGAAAGCACAGTGGACTAGCTATATTTCATGGTGCAGAAGAAGCCATGGCAACTTCGACCACCGGCAGTGAATCCAGGTATGTTTTAGGACCAATCCTAGTATTTTCATAATTTTAGTATGGGTCCCCAATCTGCACCATTTTCAGCCATGTGGCCTCAATACTAGTATCTCCCTTGGCATAAATGGGCTCCTCAAGCCAGTCTTAATCCTTCATGGAGTCAGAATTGGAGCAGATCCCCTCCCGCTGGATAGTTTCGTCAGCCTATGCCTCAACAACAACTTCAGATACCTTCCAATGTGCCTCCAGGAAACCCAGCCATTAGACCTTAGCTTCCTCTCCAGCCTAACCCAAATCCAAATAATAAAGGGGTTCAACAAACAAATACGTTGAACCTTCCATCCTACAACATTTCTACCGCAAGGCTCAATGAGATAAATCTACGGTTTGGCCGGGTAGTAAATTCACCTACTTAACCATTATCATAGAACAACTTGACGGTGAAGATACAGAACCAGAACAAAGAATAGTGAGGGAGAATGCAGATCAAAACATAATAAACTAGACACCTCCCTAAGTTGTTCCTAATCAAGGTCATTTAACATTTCCCCCATATCTTGAAAGATTGACCTTGAGCAAACCAAACCCTCTAGAAGAATTTGATTTTCTAAGGGAACTACAGAATTTTTTTTGTTAAAATACCTCTTTTACAAGCTATGAGGGATGTACCTATTTATGCAAAAACTATAAAAGAATACTGCTCAAAGAAACCGGGTAGAAAACCAAAGGATCCATTAACTGTGCATGTAATGGGAAGACTATCCGATATCATGTTAGGAAATATCATGCCTGTAAAATACGAAGATCCTGGAAACTCGATTCTAGAAGTACAAATTAATGGGATTGAAATCCAAAATGTACTGGTGGATTTGGGAGCTGCCATTAACATTATCACTGCTAAAAAAATGAACAAATTAGGACTTGGAAACATTAAATCAACCCCTACTATCCTGGAACTTGCAAACATATCCACAATTAAACCAGTAGGGAAATTATAGGATGTGATCATTTTAGTAGATTCATGGCATTACCTTGTGGACCTCCTTATATTGCAGACTCGATCTTCAGTAGGTGGTCACCCATTGATCCTAAGAAGACCCTGGTTGGAAACTGTAGATGCCTATCTAGGATGCTGGTCTAGACATGATCATATTAAATGGGACAGTTACGAAGGACATCAAGCTTTATTCTCCTACGAAACCAAGCCCATCTGAAAAATCATCAACCAGTTAGAAACCTCTACCTGCAAAAGAGCTTGAACCTAAAAATGAAGATGTTAGACCAGTTCTTACTATTGGCCAGGCCCTTCGATTTAAAACAGAGACTGAAGATGATGTCATTAACACCTTCATTAATGATTTTAATTCTGTTCCCAATCGAACTCAATATATTCTAGAATCTGCTATGAGATGTGAGACACAGGAAAAAATTGAACCAAAAGATGACATAGAATACATTCCTGTGACCCCATTCCATGATAGTACTCCAATCGAGATTGAACCAGGGAAAACACTTAATATCAACTCGAACCTGTTTGAATCCCAGACCAAACATCTTTTGAAATTCCTTCAAGAACATCAGGAAGCTTTTTCCTGGGATTATACTGACATGAAGGGTATCCCTGCTAGCCTATGCACTCATCATATTTACATTAAGGAAGATTGTTGCCCTGTAAGACAGCCTCAACAGAGGATGAATCCTGCTCTCAAAAATATTGTTAAAGAAGAGTTACAAAAAGTGTTAGTTGTAGGATTCATTTATCCCATCATAGATAGCCAATAGGTATCCTCGCTAGTTATCGTTCCCAAAAAGAATGGTAAATGGCAGATCTGTGTATATTACAACGAATTAAATAAGGCAACACAAAAAGACCATTTTCCTTTGCCATTCATTGACCAAGTCCTGGATGCCTTGGCTAGAACTTAGAAGTTCTTTTCCTTCCTAGATGGATTCAGCAGATATAACCAGATCCAAATAGCCCCGGAAGACCAGGATAAGAAAAATTTCACATGCCCATGGGGAACCTTTGCATATAGGGTCCTTCCATTTGGCCTGTGTAATGCTCCTGCTACCTTCTAGAGGGAAATCTTGGGAATTTTTTCTGATTTGGTCGACGATAGTGTCGAAATCTATATGGATGATTTTACTCCATATGGGAATTCATTTGAGGAGGGATTGGAAAATTTGGAGAAGGTACTCAAAATATGTAAACAGACCGATGTATCATTGAGTACAGTCAAATTCCATATGATGAGGGAAGAAGGAGTAGTATTGGGACATTTGCTCTCAACTGCTGGAATTCAAGTTGATCTGGCTAAAGTAGAGGTAATATTAAATTTTCCGATACCCAAAACACCTACACAAGTACGTAGCTTTATTGGTTGTGCTAGTTATTATAGGCGTTTTATAGAAAATTTTGCTAAAATAGCACATCCACTATTTCAATTGCTAACAAAAGATGCAGAATTTTTGTGGATTGAAGATTGCGAGACAACCTTCACGAAAATTAAAGGGCTGGTGTGCATGGCCCCAATCCTTCGAGGACCTGATTGGGCATTACCATTTCACATACATACTGATGCTTCTCAGACAATAGTAGGGGTTGTTTTAGGACAACAAGTAGACAAAACACTGTATGAAATTTATTACGTCAGCAAGAATCTAATTCTTGCTGAACTAAACTATACGGTGATAGAAAAAGAATTATTAGCTGTCATTTATGCTATCAATAAGTTCTGACACTACATCACCGGGTACTCTACTACTGTCCATATTGATTATGCATCAATCAGGTATTTGATGAATAAACCCATTACTCTTGGTCGTATTACGAGATGGTTACTATTGCTTCAAGAATTTGATATTACAATAGTATATAAGCTAGGAAAAGATAATGTAGTAGCTGATTTCCTATCTAGAATGGATAACAATGATGAATGCACACCAAGAGAAGATAGTTTCCTTGATGAACATATTTTTGCAGTCTCTACTAAACCTCTGTGGTATGCAGATATTGCTAACTATATTGCTACAGGGAAAGTGCCTCCTCATTTGTCATATAGGTAACAATGAAAGATTATTCATCATTGTGCCCGATATTCTTGGATGGAAGGGTACCTTTTTGATATAGTAGATAAGCAGATCTGGCGCTGTGTGTCTGAAGATGATATCTATGAAATATTGAAAGCTGCCCATGATGGCCCTTGTGGAGGGCATTTCATAGACAAATAACAGGCCATAAGGTGCTACAAAGGTGATATTACTTGCCTTCCATTTTTCGTGATGCTCAGAATTATGTCAGGAGGTGTGATAGTTACCAACGTATGGGGCGGCCCGGTAAAGCGGATGAAATTCCTTTGTAGGCATAGCTAGTTATCTAGCCTTTCAAGAAATGGGCTATTGACTTCGTTGGACCCTTTAACCCACCCTCCCAGCAGAAATTCCACATCTTGGTTTATACTGATTACATCACTAAGTGGGTGGAAGCCAAAGCAGTTGTGAAAGCAACAAAGCAGGTAGTCTCAGATTTTCTATTTGAAGAAATTTTTGCTCGGTATGGTACTCCAAGAGAGGTTGTTTCAGACGGAGGAGAAAAATTCACATCACATAAGATAGCAAAGCTTATTAAAAAATACGGGGTCAAGCACAGAGTGACATCTCTATACCATCCCAGGCGAATGGACAAGTGGAAAGTGGAGATTGGGCACTACTTTATGACTCTCGTTTGAAGGATTTTAAGGGAAAGCTTTGCACTCGGTGGATGGGACCTTATGAGGTGAATGTTTTATTTGATAATGGAATAGTCAGGCTAGTCACAATTAATGATACACGCAATTCCTTTATAGTCAATGGACATCGCTTGAGACTATACCACCGGCTGGCCTCTAAGGATGCTTTTATTAAAAAACTCTGAGAAATCTGGTTTGAAGGTTATTAGTGTAGAGAATCTTTCCTCTGCATCCTTGCTGTAACAAAAAAAAAAATAATAATAAAGAAATTTGTTCTATTTTCTTGTCTTTTTGTAGGAGCTACGACTAAGGAGTAAAAATCAAGGAATTTTCATGTTATTGTTACTCAGTTGCTGCTACTCATGATTATTGTTACTTGGTTACCGATACTCCGATGCTGCTACGCCGGATGCTGTTACTCGGTTGCTTCTACTCATGTTGTTGTTTTGCTGCTACTCCGATGCTGCTACACCGGATGCTGTTACTCAGTTGCTGCTACTCATGTTGCTGTTACTTGGTTGCTGCTACTCCGATACTGCTACACCAGATGTTTTTACTCAGTTTCTGCTACTCATGTTGCTGTTACTTGGTTGTTGCTACTCCGATTCTGCTACACCAGATGCTGTTACTCGGTTGTTGCTACTCATGTTGTTGTTAGTTGGTTGCTGATACTTCGATGCTGCTACACCGAATGTTGTTACTTGGGTGCTGCTACTCATGATGTTGTTACACCGATGCTGGTACTCCGCTATTGTTACACCGATGCTGTTACACCGATGTTGTTACTCCGCTGCTATTACATCGGATGCTGTTACACTGATGTTGTTACACCAATGCTATTACACCGATGTTGTTACTCCGATGCTATTACACCGATGCTGTTACACCATCCACATCATTACTTCACCGCCACCCTACCAACCTGTTGTACAGTACAACAACCCTCCCCATTTCAAATTTTTAGAAGAAATATCATTTAGAAATAGGTCCCACTTTTTCTTTTTAGGAATAAAAGACTTAGATGAAATCTGAACATTTTGAATAAAACAAATAAAGAGTCCATTGTTTCATAAATCACTAAGTGCTTATAAACAAATAAAACATTGAAAATCCCCAATCCGATGAGATATAAAAAAATTTATCACATCAACATAATACATAAAGTGTTCACATTTAACTAAGTTCGATGTGATACCGTAATCGCAATCGCAAATCGGAGATATCTTAAAGTTTTACATTTGTTTTGAAGAACTCCGATGCGATGTGATGAATCACAAATCGCATTTCGAAGAAGAAATGTCATGTATGATTATTTTATAAATTCCGATGCGATATAACCCATCGCAAATCGCAAATCGCAAAACGAAAAAGCAAACTCTTCATTTGGTCAATTGCAAAACTCCGATGCGATGCAATTTATCGCAATCGCATTTCGGAGGAACAAACATCATATTCACTCATGTTACCAAAATCCTGATGTGATGGACCCCACAGTAATCGCAATCGAAAATCGGAAAATATCATTTGCAACTTAATTCATTTGGAAAGAGCCAATGTGATATAACATCATCGCAATCGCAAATCGGCGGGGATCATGAAATGTTATTTGTCATTCATTTTGATAAACTCTGATGCGATCGATACTTAATTTTTACACTGCACATATGTTATTTATTCATCACAATTGTAAAAATAAAAAGGAAAGTTTTAAATTCACATTTCAAATTTTCCGATCTCCGATTGTACGTTTACTATTAAATGGAAAATCAAACGAATAATGATGATTGATTTTATTTTGAATGCATGAGTGTGAATCTTAGAGAAGTCATTTAAGTTTTAACACGAAATTAATAAATTGAAAATAATGAATAAATATTTTCATATAAGTTGTTCTCCTCATTTCATTTTCACTACATCTGAAAGATTTTCTCCTTTGCAGAACCACAGAACACCTAGTCCTTTCGTTTGCTGAGCAAGTGAGACATTACCAAACGACAAAATGTCGAAGAGATCTAAGAAAGGAAAGGCTGCTGCCGCTGTAAATTTCACTGCTATTCCCATAGTACCAAAAGAAAAACCAGCCAAACTCAAGTTGGTAACAGATACTTCATGCCAGGGACTTGGCAAAATGACTTGGGAAGATGTATACAATTTAATTGAAAAATAAAAACCTAAAGTCACTGAAGAGAAGGCAACAGTCCCTGATGAAGATGACTCAGATTCTGATTCTGAGACTCCTCTTAAAATGCTTGCAAATTCGTTCCTTCATAGAATTGCAGCTCGGGCAAACATTTTCCCTTACTATGATGTAATTCAGTGGGTAATAGACAATGTCACCATCCAAAACAGGACCTTTGTTTTAGCTGCAGGAACAATGTTTGGGTCTTTCAGAGAAGAAGACATAAAGGCAATGTACCATCTTCCAGACCCGCAAAAGGTCTACAGCAAAGCTTTTATTAAAGATTTTGCTGCAAGTAATGAAACTCAGTCTGAGCCAATCAGAGAATGGAGGAAAGCTCCAGAGAAGCATAAAAATGAATCATCAGGTATGTACTCCGTGGAGTCCCTTTCACCTCCATATTTTTATGCTGCCGCAATGATGTGCAGACTATTTGGAAATGATAATTTAGCTAGATTTTCAATTCAAATGGTACCCTTAATCCCTTTTGATGTGAATTCTGAAATCATGGATTGGGAAATTATCCTTTCAGATAAGATAGCCAATAGAATCCTAGAGTATAGAAAGTATAAAAACATGGGAAACACAACCCCGTTTTACTTTTGTGCCTATATTTTAGATGCCCTATGTTTTAACTTTGAATTTCCCATTCTTGCCTGGAAATGGACACCCAAAGATCTCGTTCCTATTCATATTTACCATAAGTTCTTATGGAAGGTGCATTTTAAAAACCATGTTTATAGAATTTGTCACGGTTTCCTCGTCCTTGTCTATCAAACCATTTTTAACCAATTTCATCCCCGGCTTTTTGAAAAAGCCAAGACTGATATATCCCAGATTGGTGACTGGTTTGGAGAAGAAAAATTTACCTATGTCAGAGTATTTAGGAGTATAGTGGAGCCCCATATTTTACCTTTGTATGTCCCAGATAAACTGTCAGCACAAGAAATGTCCTACCAGTTAACAGTAGAAGGCATGTCAAGGTGTCTCAAGAATAACAATAAATTAATGTGGCCTACTTTTCCATTTCACTGTGGGCATTATACTCTTAATAAATTCACACATGCTGAGAAAGAAGTCATCAAAATAAGGGATCTTAAGCTCTCAAAATTCCTAGGAAGGCAGTACGATCTGAGAAAAGTAGCATTTGATTTTAGGACTTTAGTTTCAATTGCTCGGTTCGAACATGAACCTGATGATTTTGATGATTTATTTGTTTCTATTGATAAATTTCCCCTAGTTTCTGACTTGGCTAAATCCGAATTTCAGACTGAGGATATGAATAAATTCATGTTATTTAGAAGTCAAAGAATGCTAAAAGCTCCTCTTGACCAGTTAAGAGTTATGTTGCAAGAATATGAGAATATAGAAATGGATTAGAAGGAAAAAGAAGATGCAGCCAACAAAGCAGGAAAAGAAACATATACCAGCAAGGGAAACATGCAGACTGAAAATGTAAGCACAAGTGACAATCCTGATGTGCAAAAGGAGAATACTGGCAGCAAAAAAGATGAACCTATTGGAAAAGGAACTACAGTTCAAACAGGGAATGAAAGTACAGGTATTGAGACCAATGTGCATATTGAGAAAGGAAATACATGCAGTGAGACTAATGTACAGGCAAAAAAGAAAGATATTGATAATAAGTCAAATAATCAACTTGAAAGAGAAAAGACCACTGAGAATGTGGCGATTCTGCTGAAATTATTGTTTCTTCCCATTTTCTAAATCAATACGAACAATTTGTTCAGCAAATAGGATCACAAAATAATCCTCAAGTTGAAATGTTGTTGTGTAACCAGCTCCAAAAATAGAAGAAAAGAGATATCAACGCCTGAGAAATAAGCCACTTCGAGGGGGCAACCTCCAATACATTACATGAATGAACAATTCTTGGATGATACAATTTACAAAACCTCCTTTATATATATAGGAATCCATGGGGCCATAATGTAATCCTAGTGGGCCACAATGTAATCCTAGCCGACCTAACAATAATAATTTAAGGGCACAATAATAACAAAATGGGGGTTACAAGGGTACAATAATAACAATAAGGGGGTTACACTAACAACAATAGGGGACTATACTAGTAATATAGGGACCTAACATGCCCCTCTCCTTCAAAAAAGTGTTGTCCTCAATGCTTGAGTAGCTCTGGGTGCTTCTGTATAAACTTATCATCCTCCCATGTAGAATCTTCAGTGGGTAAGTTCTTCCACTTGATGAGATACTCTGAAATTGATCGATTATGTAGCTGTCGATTTCTTGTTTCCGTGACCGCTTCAGGTTCCAATATGATTTTTCCTTCCTCATCAAGTTCTGGCAATATTGTTTGAACTGGAAGATTTTCACCTATAACCTTCTTTAAGCATGAAACATGGAAAGCTGGATGCACTCGCGAAGAAGCAGGAAGCTCCAATTTGTATGCCATAGTACCAATCTTTTGCAACACCTTGTAAGGACCATAGTACTTTGGTGATAATTTATTATCCTTCTTAGCTTGCTTGAGGGAAATTTGTTTGTATGGTTGTAGCCGTAAAAATACCCGATCTCCTACATCAAAACTTCTCTCGCTGCGATGTTGATCTGCCTGTTGTTTCATTTGATTTTGTGCCAAATTCAGGTTATCCTTTAAGAGTTGGAGAACTTCTTGCTGATGCTCGATGTGATCTTCCACTGCTTGAACCTTCGAATTTTCACTTAAAGATGATGTGATGGATGGTGGATGATATCCATAAAGTGCCATAAATGGGGTCATTTTTGCTGCAGTATGGAAGGAAGTGTTATACCACCATTCGGCAAGAGGTAACCACTTGACCCATTGTGTTTGTTTATCAGATACAAAACAACGAAGATATCCTTCCAAACATTTATTTACTATCTCAGTTTGACGATCAGATTGAGGATGATAAGATGAGCTATGAGCTAATTGAGTACCCAAACAAGAAAATAACTCCGTCCAAAAATTTCCAGTAAAAATGGGATATCTGTCGCTCACAATAACCCTTGGGTTTCCATGTAGCTTTTGAATTCTTTCCATAAATGTAGTAGCAACTGTACTTGCTTTAAATGGATGAGATAATGCACAAAAGTGTGCATACTTGGTAAGTCTATCAACTACCACCATGATGACACTCTTTCCTTTAGACTTAGGTAAACCTGTGATAAAATCCATTGAAATCTCCTCCCAACGTTGACTTGGAATGGATAAAGGTTGTAGAAGTCACAGGGTCTTAATTGTTTCCACTTTATTCTACTGGAAAACCAAACATTCCGCCACAAAATTTTGAATATCAGATTTAAGGCCATCCCAAAAAAATTCTTTCTTCACCCTGTGGTAAGTTTTTAAAAATCCTGAGTGTCCTCCTAAAGGAGAAGTGTGCAATTCAGAAGAATATTTTGTTTTAGTTGGGAATTCTTACAAAGATATAAGCGATCTTTGTACCATAAGGAATCATTTTTCCAACTAAATGTATCAGATGTACTAGGATCTTGCTACAACTTTTGAATGAGTGTCCATACATCTTTGTCCTTCTTCCATTCATCTCTTGCTTCGGTTATCCAATCTGGTTGGATAATAGAAATGGCACAAAGAAATGCTTCCACCCAGGGAAAATTTTAAGGATGGAAGTTTATCTCAAAGTTTAAAATATTGGCGAATATTACTTGTCCCCAAAATATAAATTGTAAAATTTTTTATGATATTTTTGTAAAAATATTTAGGTTTCTAATTATTTTATATTAGTACATATGAAATTTGGAAATTTTTAGGGTAAAATCATTTTATAATATAAAATTTTGGCGAATCAATTTTCAAAAAAATGGAAATTGGCGAATCTTTTTTTTGGAAAAAGCATGGAAAATTAGCCCACCTGCGAATATTAGCCCCTAAAATTTTCCCTGCTTCCACCTCTTCATTCTTTCTTGAGAGTGCATCTGCAACAACATTAAGCTTTCCTTTTGTGTAAATTATTTCAAAGTCATAACCCAACATCTTTGTGACCCATTTTTGCTGCTCTTTTGAAGATAGTATTTGTTCCAAAAAGTGTTTAAGACTATCATGATCAGTTTTTACCTTGAAGTGTCTTCCCATTAGGTAAGTTCTCCATTTCTTTAGTGCATGCAGTATTGCTAACATTTCCTTCTCATAAATAGGTTTCTATAAATACTTTCCTTTTATTGGATGACTTTCAAAAGCAATGGGTCTTCCTTCCTGCATTAAAACAACACCAATTCCATTTCCTGAGGCATCACATTCCACAATAAAGGTTTTTGTGAAGTCTGGCGTAGCTAAGACCGGCGCTAGGCACATTGCCTCTTTAAGATGTTCAAAGGCCTTAGTTGCTTCATTATTCCATGAAAATGCATCTTTCTTCAATAACGTTATTAGAGGTGCTGCTATTCTTCCATAATTATTAACAAACTTGTGATAATACCCTGTTAACCCGAGAAATCCTCGCAACTGTGTTATGGTTGTGGGGACTTTCCATTCCTTAATGGCTTTAATTTTGTTAGGGTCTACTTTAACACCCTCGTGAGATATAATATGACCCAGATATTCCACCTCTTGTACTCCAAAGAAAAATTTGGATGTTTTTGCATATAATTGTTTCTCCTGCAATAGTTTGAGCACCCTGTCAACATGTTCAACATGATCCTTCCAAGACCTGCTGTAGATTAGTATATCATCAAAAAATACTAGCACAAATTTTCTAAGGAAGGGTTTGAAAATGGAATTCATCAACCCTTGAAATGTAAAAGGTGCATTGGTAAGGCCAAAAGGCATGACCAAAAATTCATAATGACCCTCATGAGTTCGAAATGCTGTTTTTGGAATATCTTCAGTCTTCATTCTAATTTGATGATATCCTGAACGAAGATCCGACTTGGTAAAATAAATTGCTCCATGTAATTCATCCAATAATTCATCAATCACAGGAATGGGAAATTTGTCTTTAATGGTGAGCTTATTGAGCTCCCTATAATCCGGACACATTCTCCATGATCCATCCTTCTTGTGTACCAATACTACGGGAGCAGAGAAAGAACTTTGACTAGGTTGAATTATACCCGCCTCTAACATTTCTGCAATCATACGTTCAATTTCGCTCTTTTGGAAGTAAGGATATCTATAAGACCTGATGTTTGGAGGAACACTTCCTGGAATCAAATGAATAGCATGATCATGATCACGAATAGGTGGGAGTCCTTTTGGAGTTTCAAACACCTTGGAATGATTGTCCAAGACTTGTTGGAGATCTGCAGAAATAGATGATTTTGATGTTGGAACTTCTAGTGAGCATAATTGTGCAATTACGCCTCGTTGTTCTTTCTTTAGAATCTTTGTCATGACATTAGAGCTTATTATCTTTCCCGGCTTCCCTGCAATACCCCATAATTCGACCTCCTTTCCTTCTGAAAAAAATTTCAAGAAAAGTTCTTGAAAATTAAAAGCTACTGTCCCCAAAGATTGTAACCATTGTACTCCTAGTACAACATCAGCACCTCCCATAGGAATGGAAATCATTGGAATATTCAATACATATTCCCCCATGGTTAGCTTGATATTATGGCATTTTCCAGAGAAATTTATAGTTCCTCCATTTGCAACCATCACTTGACATTCTGGTGCTGGGTATAGGAAACAATTTAATTCCTTGGCTACCTTACAATGAACAAAATTATGGGTGCTACCAGAATCAATCAACCCTATTACCTTTTTCTTCTTGATATGTCCTTCTATCTTGAGAGTTTGAGGAGTGGTAATTCCTGCCAGTGCATTACACGATATGGTCAGATTCATTTCTTCCTCTTTTAGGGCTGGTTCCTGGTGTATATCCTCTTCTTGTTCATTTTCTTCTTCCTCTTCACAATCTATGTAAAATAATTTCTTCTCAGCACACTTATGAGCTTTAGTGTATTTGCTATCACAACTGTAGCAAAGCCCTTTTGCTCTTTTTTCTTCAAATTGTTGTGGTGTCAACCTTGTAGGTTGTGGAAATCTAGGCGTAGCAACACTTCCTTCTTTATAGAATTGAGTGGTAGGCTTCCTTGTCGCCATAATTTTACATTCAACTTTTCTTGCCAACTTGAATGCCTTCTCCAATGAATCAGGTTCCAAAACACGAACTTCATGTTGGATGTTATCCTTTAGAGTACCTATGAAGAGATCAATCCTGTGTTCCTCTGGAATATCAGTTACCCTTATATTCAATTTTTGGAAGTCCTCAATGTGATGCCCCATTAAACCCTTTTGTTGAGATTTATCAATTGGCTAAAGAAGGTGTTGCTCTTTGTATCCTCATAATGTGCTATCATTTCCTCCGTAAAAATTGACCAAGTGACGATTTTTTTACGGGAGCAAAGCCATCGATACCATACAAATGTATTTTGTTCTAAATGTAAAGTTGCAATGCGTACCTTTTGTGTGTTTTGCACGTTATGGAGATCAAAATATTGCTCCATCTGTAGTATCCATGTTACAGGATCCTTTCCATCAAACTTCCTCATATCCTTTTTTGGAATATGGTGGTTCTTCCCGCCAACATTAGAGTTTATGAAATCACGATTAACATTTATTTTTTTCTCATCATGAGGTTCTTCTACTATCTTTTCACCATTAGGAAACATTTCTTGTATCAACTTTGTCAAACCTTCTATGTCTTCTTTTAGATCATTCTTCATGTTTTCCATGTTGTCTTTCATTTCATCCATCTTAGCTTCCATGCCTTTCTTCAAAACTTCCATTTCATTTTTTGTTGCTCTTTGCGAGAGTGAAATTTGTTGCACTTGCTCTTGTAATTTTGATAGATCATGTTGCAATTATTCATCTTCATGAGTCATAGCAGAGCCTTCTGAAGGCTTAATGGGTGTTGAATTATTTTTACGGGGCATATTTTAGAACCCAATACTGATATATATTCTACAATATGCCCTTGGAATCAATTCAAATTGATTCTTAAAACAAGACTTATGCAATTTGGAAAAAAAATACACACCTTTTTCTTGCTTTTGAGGAGCTCGATATTGAAATTGGATTATCTCTGTGATTGCAGCACTTCAATATTTTAATTTCAGTACCGACGTAGCCCTATGAATTAGCTTTTGAATGCCACAGTTCTGACCTGATTTGGATTCTCCAAGACAAATTTGTGTCCAATCTCCCACAATGACCTAATTATGGACTGGTTCAGTAGAGCAAACTTGTACGACTTGCCACGTGTCACTGTTTCATCCTTCGGATCTGAAATTGATAGCCAAGAAACTAAGGTCTGTTTAATTGTGACCAATTTTTACGTCTCTCCAATCTGGTGCTCAAAGAGAGAGTTATGAAGACTTTCCCACGATCACCTCTTTGAGATGAAATTCAAGAGCCAGAAAAAGCACTACCTTCCACAGATCATATCTCCGAAAATATTGTGAACCAAGCTCTGAATTTTTTTGACAATTTTCCTTAGGATTTCAGCTTCGTACCCTAAAAATTTCAGCTTCTGAAACTTCGTAGAAAAAACGTTATAGCGCAAATGCCACGATGACCTGTTTAGGAGCCTGAAAAAAAACCTAACTTCCACATATCATATCTACACAAATATTGTGAACTAGGCTCTAAAATTTTTTGATGATGTTCCTCAGGATTTCAGCTTCGCACCCTAAAAAATTTAGCTTCTGAAACTTCATATAAAACAAGTTATAGCGAAAGTGCCACGATGACCTGTTTGGAGTAGCGAAACACTAGAATCCAAACCTCTGATACCAAATGTTGTGTAACCATCTCCAAAAATAGAAGAAAAGAGATATCAATGCCTTATAAATAAGCCACTTCGAGGGGGAAACCTCCAATACATTACATGAATGCACAATTCTTGGATGATACAATTTACAAAACCTCCTTTCTATATATAGGAGTCCATGTGGCCATAATGTAATCCTAGCCGACCTAACAATAATAATTTAAGGGCACAATAATAACAAAATGGGGGTTACAAGGGTACAATAATAACAATAAGGGGGTTACACTAATAACAGTAAGGGACTATAATAGTAATATAGGGACCTAAAAAATGTTGAAAGATCAAGATATGGAAATCATTCCTGAGTATCCTACAGAAGAAATTGTGTTGAAAGTAGAAGAGATTCCTCCTCTAGATATCTTTTATAGTCCTAAGCATAGGGTTGTTGTCAGGAAGCAGAGGAAGAGAATAAGAACAGATCAAGAATCTCTTTCAACATCACAAGTTGAACTGATGAACATTGTCTGGAAAAATACTGAGGTGAATCCTTCAAAGGATCTCACCAAATTGTCACAATATGCAGGCGCCTATAGTGCAGCTACTATAGCAAAAGCTTCGGAAGTCACCCAAATGATGAAACAAAAGGAAGTACAGATAGCTATGCTGGAGGAACAAGCAATAGAAAATTAGCAAAATATTATGCAGTTGGAACAGCAGTTGCAGGATGAAAAGCTCAGATCTAAATAGTTGGAAGAGAAACTTGGTATTGAGAAGAAAAAGCTTGATCAACAAGCCTTGAATAAACAACAGCAGCTAGCTCAAGAGGTGGCAAAACTACAAACCCTACTGCAAAATGAGAAAACTGCTAAGGCTGAGCAAGAGAATGTAGTCCAAGCAAGATTGGACAAATTTAGGGATTATCCTAAATTAGATCAATTTAAAATTTATGCTCTTGAAATGAGCAAACTACTGTCTCAGCAGTTGAATGAATTGTGTCAAAAGATGACACAAGCTGAGCCCTTGTGTGAAATAACATCATCTTTAATAGATGAAGGAATCAACCTTAGGGTCGAGTTTGATGATGCAGATGAGAAAATTTCTGAATTTCTTTCATGGAAAGACTTAGAGTAGGGAAGGAATGCAAACCTTCCCGGGATTGAAGAAAGACACAAAGAAATTTTGTTTACTGAATGGGAAAAGCAGTTGATAAAAGGAGAAAGAGCTACATCAAGGGCCAGAAATATGATGAATAGTATAACACAGTTGATTAATGATAGCTTATATGCCACCAATTTAATTTCAGATTGTATCCCAGGAAAATTACCAAAGGTAAAAGAGACTGATTCTAAGTGGAAGCAAGAATTAATCAATAAGAATCAGCAAATCACCAAACTTCAAGGAATTTCATGGGATATCATGTGGACATATCTAATCAAGCCACGCAGTCAGCAAATGGAAATTAAATTCCTTTCCAATGCCATTCATTGTATCATTCCAGATTTTTCTGATGCCACGTACACTGGTCAGTTATCTTCGAGGCAAGTCATTTAGCATAGGTTAAAGATATGCTCAAAATTTGCCACCTAGGCACATTGAATGCAGGGGAAAATCAATGAATTGGTTTCATTTTAATATCGCAAGTCTATTTCTAGATTTCCAATGATAGATTGTAGTAGTAGTTTTAGTTATTTTGTTTTATTAAGTTCCTATTTAAACCCCTTTCATGCATTTAGAAAGAGGTCCTGAATTTGTAATATTTATGACTTGGATGTTACATTTTTGTACTCCATTGACTATTATATTTTTATAAAGGATCACATATGGTGGTTTATGGCAAATTACCTCTGAGAATTGCATTTCTATTTTTAGAGTTTGTTTTACATTGAAGCATTGGATCTGGATATTGAGTTGCATTTGGAAAAGTATCAAGATGAATCTGGTATTTCTATCGATTTACTGTTATTTTTCTCATGTTATGAGATATTCTATTTAAATTTTCTATCATTTATATTTACCTGCTTTACAAATGTTTCTTTATACATATAATTTGTAAGTGTATAGAAATATTTATCTTTCACAGTGTATACAAATGATATATAAAATGATGAGTACAATGTGTTATTATAACTCTGTTTAATTTCTTAAACAGAGTTATCATTATTTGATGCTGCATATTTCAGTTAAATTACAATACATTTTCATGGTTATTGATTTGATTGAAACAATCTTAAAGTTGTATTCATATATGACACCCGAGTTAGTTTTAGAAATAATTTATAAGTTATAAATTAAATTAGATAGATTAATTCAGTCATTTAGTATTCATTATCCACTCACACAATAATTCCATCAGCAACCCTTCTAGTTATTAGGAAAATAGTCCTATAAATCCAGTCGGAGCCACCGCACCAAATGGAAAAGGAGTTGTCCTAAGGTCCCGATCAGGTGGTTTTCCCCAATGTTTGAAGCAGCGATTTTCGAGGCTTCAACACAACCATCCCATCATCCAGGTAGGCCATCAGGTACGCCTCCATGTGACTTGTACTGATTTAATTAAATATCCCATGTGAAGATTTTAATTCCACAGATGTCAACTTTTTAAGTCGGCGGGCGCAGGAGGGGGGTGTCGTCATGCCAAGAACGATGTAATAATTACCCCATAAGTTAAGAATGACATCCCTCTCATGGTACACCTTAAGAATCACATCAATATGTGATATTATCATTTAAATCCTACTGGGATTTTCAAGATGTCTCATCCACCCTATATGAGTAATTATTATTTCTATTCTACCACACTTACCATACTCTTTTATGATTTTTCTCGGTTTTCGAGAATTACCAACCGTATTTACCGTTACCACTTGTCCATTTTCACTATGTTGTTCCTCCAAATTCGGTACCCACCACATTTCCCAACGGTTTGATGCTACAGGAAGTGTTGCTACAAGTATCCACAGTATGGGTGGGTTGGCTATGCGGCATGAGCTTGAAAACACAGTTTCAGTTCGCAACAATCCATAGGTTTGGAAAAATTTTGTCGACGCAGGATGGGATGTCTACTTTGACAGATTGCAGGGATTCGATGGAGGTATCACAATGGAATTCAAACTCAATTTAGAGGAGAATCATTTGTGGGTTAGAGGTCTAAAATTTCCTGTTACAGAGGAATTAATTGTAGAGGTTAGCGAGCTGAGACAGTAGGGGCAGCAATGGATTTCTCGGAAGGTTTTTCTCTTGGAGTTTCCTGAATTTTTTTTACACGAAGGAAAAAGTGTAGTTCAATTGGGCAGGGGATATGAGGGTAGAATTGTACCGTATCCTTGGAACGAATTTGTAGTTTTCGTAATCAAATATATTACCTGCGAGGGTCAGGCCTCATATCTTTTCAACTATCACTTTAAAATTATAATGCACCTCCGATTTCCACAGAATCAGGTGCATGCCCTAAACATGCCATGTTTTCTATTGAAACAACTGCAACATATGGCACAAGCTTCTTAGTGCTCTTGCCGGATGATGGCAGTACTTTCTAACCATGGATTGGTGCGATTATTGGTCGTACATGTAATAGGTAGGCTGCGGGTTTCTTGCGTGGAACTCTGCGGATCCTCAGAAGAAGTGGTGGCAGTTATGATTACTGCTAGAGAAGAAGAGCTAGCCTCTCTTGCTGGTTAGGTGGAAGAAGAGCCTTCAAAGGAAATTGATGAAGAGGAATCTGAGGAAATGGAAACAGAGATTGATAAGGAAGAACCAGAGGAAGAGGATATGATGATTGATCAGGAGGAACCTGAAGAAATGAGTATGGAGGAAGTAATCGGCAACGCAGCCAAGGCTGTCACACAAGAACCAACCTCATTGGAAAAAGCCATGGAAGAGGAAATAAGAATGGAAGAGTTGATTAGTGGCACAGACAAGGCTGCCACACAAGAACCAGATTCACTCGAGGAACCCACAGAGGAAGGGATTATGGACGTTATGTAGGAAATTTCTATTGTGATACAGTCAGCAACCTTTTCCAATGAAGAACAAAGGGATGGAATTGTGGATAGAGAAATGGAAAGTGATGATGTTTTGCAAGAAACAACATCACCTTCTGAGATAAAAATATATTTTGATACAGTTGGGGGTTCTACACAAGAACCACCCCCAATTCGGCTGGAACAGGAGGAGTCAACCAGTGGAATCGATGTTGGACCTCAAGAATTGGTACCAACTGTGAAAATGAAGGTGATTCCTAGGGAAAAAGAGGCTAAAGAAGGAATGAGTCGGGTGGTCGATACTGTTCCACAAGAACCAGTATCGACCCATGAAGAAGAAGTGATAAGAAAAGGGCAGGAGGAAAGAAGCGAATTGAGCCATGGAATCAATGCTGCTCCATGAGAACCAGCATCAACTTTGGTTGAGGTAGTAATGCATGAAGTCCCAGTCCAACCCGAGAATGATGATGAGGGGTCTGTTCCATGTTCTCTGTTCCAGTCCATGATGCCCAGAGGGGCAAGGGGATTTCGCTCGCCTAAACGGTTAGTGGAAGAAGTTGCTATTTCCCTAGTATTAAAAATTTTTGACACAGCCAAGGTTGGCCTAGACACTATTGAACTGGAAAAATTGGAGGTTCACTAGGAATAAATAGTTCCTGTATCAGAACACAGAGGGGTCAATGAATTTTCCAGCCAAACAACAAAATTTTATGGAAGAAATGGAGAAGAAGAAGGACCTACAGGTCGAGAGCCCGATCAAGAGGGTTTGAAAAAAGAATCTGGAGAAGATGTCGGCAACCTTCCGCCGGCTTCTAAGCCTATCATAGGTCCAGAAACTGAATTCACTGTTAAATAGGAATGGGTCAAACAGTGCGAGAAAATAAATTTACCTCTTAAAATGAGGTACCGGCTACAATTTAGTGAAACCATGAGACTGAAGAGAGAGGTTCGGAGTTTGAAGAAGTAAGTTTCACGTTTAAAAAGGAAGGTAAAAATCTACAAATGGAGGTCAATAAAGCCAAAGTTGAAGTCTCCACTGTGGATACCTAGATCGGCCCAATCAAAGAATTGTTTGAAGGTCGAGAATTCATATTGGCCACCAAAATTCAAAAATGGCAGTCTGCAGCGAGCAACCACAAGAAAGAAACAACTAGGGTTCGAGAATAGGCTGTTGGAGTCGTTACAGGGTACATCGATCAATTATACAAGGCTTGACTGAAGCAGGCCAAACAGAAGGCTAGGATAGAAGAGTTGGAAGAACAAGTTCAGTTGCTAAAGACAGATAAGGGGAAGATGTTCTCCTTAGAACAACATGTAATGGCCTGCAGACCTCCTGCACATAGCTATGCCTTATTCCTTCATGAAAAAATTATTTTCTTTTGTCTTGAAAGTATATATAACGAGATTTGGTACGAAATTGAGGACCCCATTCAATTTCTCTGTATTTTAAAAATTCATGATGTTTTAGGACAACACTTAATGTGTGAGCTATACATGCATGGGTATTATTTAAGGCATGATCAGTCGTTTAACCCTGTTCCATTCGTGGGGGACATCCACTTAAGGGCTTTCACCTCCTATACCATCAATCAGATTAAATGGAGAAAGGCCTAGGATACATTTGAAGAAAATCAAGCTGGAAAGCCATTAATGGTGAGAAGAGAGCATGGTTAGTCCTCAAATATTTACAATAAGCATTATACCTTTCTACAGATTGAGGGCCGTAAGGAACATATGACGGCAACTCAGAAGTGGTGTGTTGACCTGTGTGTCAGCCAGATTACGACATTTCGCAAGGAAGCCCTAAACAATTGTCAGAAAAGATGGATGTTGTCTTCTTCAGCTGTCAAGGGAAGAGAACCATTTGGGGCACCTAACTTTGCACGTGCCTTATAAATAATGTTGTGTTATGTGGCATGTATTCATACCTATGGGGTTAGATGGATGGGATTGAGATTTCGATTTCCCCTTTTATGGCTGCCAGCTGAACAGTATACTCCTGCTTATAACGTTGAACCCGACTGGTGGAAAGACATTGTTTTGACAGAAGGATATAAGCCACCAGGAACAGAGATGGAAGTAGAATATGACCTCACATAGCTTCATGCTGATCACAGTCAATCCAATCTGGACCTGAGGAGACGACGAGCTGCATGAGGACATGCAGATATATCAGTTGGGGGGAGATGTTGGGCGCCGAATTTGTATACTTTCTTCTCTCATTCTTACCCTAGCTTTCTATCTCTTTGTGCCATTATTTATCTTAAAAGCATGAGGTAAAACCCTTCTTCCTATCTTTTATGGGATATTTGATTAATGATGTACTTGTCATGGAGGTTTTACCATTTTACATATTAACTCCTATATTTATTCAGATTTGGCTACAATAGGTGTGTCGCGGCCACAAGTCAGGGCACAACCCATAATTATCCAACATATCCCTTATTTGCTGCTATAGCGTAACAACCATGGATTTATCAGCGCTATCTTTGGCTTTCTTACGGTTTCGTGCTGGGCAATCCAGTTGCCGTTGTTATAATATGTATTTTTGTAACAATGGAGTTGTTGGGAGGAATTAGGGGATTTTAGGATTATGGTATAAATAAGCCTACGGGCTATGAATCGAGAGACCCTTACACATATACAGATCTTGTAATTAATATTTCTAATATTAATTGAATATACAACAACTCGTTGTTTCTCCTGTAATCTTTGAATTTTCGCAGCCCTGATCCAAGAGTTGGGCCCACTCTTGTGATCAGGTGCTACGTTCTTCTTTATTTTCTTACAATACCGTGTTTTTTGTGATTCTTTAATTGTTGTTACAGTTGAGTTGGTTGCTGTGGATGCTTTTTATTTCTGCAGTTCATTGATTGTTGTTACAATGGTATTTGTGTTATAGATTAAACCTGTGATTTACATCGGACCATGTGCTTGTATATATCTGCATATACTTTGCCGTTAGTCTTGAAATAACTAACGCCCTCGAGTTGATAATTTATGTGGAAAAAGGATTGAATCTTGTTCATATCCGAACACCAACAAGGATACCCACAAATCAAATAATTGTTACAGAAATCTGGATAGCTTAGGTTCATAGAGAAATTTAATGGTTTTCATAAGGAGATTACAAAATCATTTACTCGGTATTTTGATGGAACCGAAGTAGAAATTGGAGATATTAAGTTTGTAGTGACTGAGTCATTCATGGTTGAGGCTATAGAACTTCCAAGGCATGGTGAAATATTGTTCAAAAATAAGGAGTTCCACAGTGACTCATGGAAATTAATACTCAAAAAACCAAGTCTGGATGTCTCTGTTTTTAGAAAAGGTATCCCAAGTTCAGCTCTTAAAATTAAATGGAGAAACATGCTCTTGGTTTTACAAAAATTCATCACTTTTGAAGGAAGGTTTGGTTCCATGTATGTCTACCATATCTGTTTACTAATGAATTTCCTAGAAAATGGTGAAATCAATCTTCCTTTATTTTTGCTAAATAGTTTAAGATGGCCTCAAATGTGCAAAATATAATACAATTCATAGATACCACCATGCATCATCATGGGTTGGTAAAAATATTGATTGAGTTTCATTTAAGAAGCATAGGAGATACCTAGGAGGATTTCCTTATTAAAAATCATTTTCAAGAACCACCAGAGTCACCCAAGGAAGATAATGTTAGAAGAAGCAGAAGAAAGAAGACTGATATAAATGTTGAAAACAGACCTAAAACCTCATTACAAAAGAATGATGAAAAGCTAATTTCTTAAGAACTGACAGAAATTAGAAAACAAATCAAGACAAGGGTTAAGAGAAGAAAGAGGAGTAAGGTCATAGTTGAGGAGAATGAAAGTCCTTCGAAATTGAGAAGAAGCTTTAGACTCCGAGGGTCTATGAAGAAAAAAATATCAAAAGGTATAGAGCTTATAAATTTAGATGAGGAAACCCCAATACCATCTCTTGTTAATATTTCTCCTACACATAGTCCTCAAAATTCTCCTATTCATCATTTTGAAGGTAGCCCTAGCAGAAGATCTCTAGGCATAGACCAAGTTTAACAACAAATATATGATTATGTAGAATCACTGGAGAAGAAAAATGCATCAATGAACCTAGAACCTTCTATCAATCCACAAGAACCTCTAGTTGATTCTCTTAAGCAAGATATTTATAAACTAGAGATATTAAATAGACATATCAAACATGAGAATGAGGCCTTGAAGCAACAAAGCAAGTTGGACAAGGTAATTCATGACAATACCATTTTGCATCTAGGATTGTGGTATAAGAAAAACAGGAAATTAAAAAAAAAAAAAAAAAGTTACTACAAAGAGCAGTCATTAACCTCAAGTATAAGCTTAGTATGAGAAGGCCCAGGATGACAGTCACTTCAAAGGTGAAGAAAAGAAGGAAATTGGATGTGCTAGTAGAAGTGTCTGAGAAAATGCAGTAGGGAAGAAGAACTCACATTTTTTGCAAATTGCATAAGGACATGCAATGATTTTGCAGTCGGGGTATGTTGAAACTCAGAATTATCCTCTCTTTGACAGCTTTTCTCACCTCTTTCCCTCACTTTCTCATAAGATCATAGACCCCAATCAATGATAAATGCTAGGTTTTGTCTTAAGGATGCATTAAAATGATTTCCATATTACATTTTCATCTTCTTGCTATTTGGATAGATTTTTTCAATTTAGCTATAGAATGCAGCCTGTTCTACAGCTAACTATGGATTCCGTAGCTACTCTCATGGTCTGGCAGGTTCCAGGTGTCAAATGAAGAATTGGGCCACATGGGAATTTCTAAAATCATCTCTACATGGATTCTATCCTATTAACTCGGTCCAAATCAATAGAAAAACGAGCCTAAGATCATGGTCAAAGGTTTGGTCAAAGTATGTTATCTGAAAGTAGCAGGACTCTTGATTTGCTCTATCATAGCAAATCAAGAGCCTAACAGTCCTATTGCAAGTCTAATTCGAGTTAGGCACATGTAGCAAGTTTATCTCACAAACAGTTATGTATTTTACTTTAAATATCAGTTGTAAAAGGCTGAGAAGACAATTCATAATTTAAGTGTTAAGTTTAAGATTTTTGTTTATACTCTATATTCGAACTTCATTTTAATATAATACAAAGTCTGTGTTGCCAATGACTGTTTAAGTACATCCTTAACCAGTTAGTAGTTCAGCCGAATCAGTTGCAGAGGGCCCCTGCACTGGAGGAGGTTTTTCATTTGTTGTTTTTAGTTCAATTTCCATTACTCTGTTTTCAACAAATCTGTTTTCTAATTAGGTTAATGTTCATTCCAATTTTTTATCAATAGCATAACATTAAATCATAATTGTGCAGCCTTGTTCTTCTAAGATATTCCGTGAAGATAAATAACTCTATTTTCAAATCGAATTAAGATTGGAGTAATAAGATTACACAGTTGCTTATTTTCCTTACTGTTTTGTCATTCATTTCCTTAGAACATAATTGTCAATTAACTGTGTCAATGGATGTTTTCAAAAGCCATTTCAATATGATGATCCTAAAATAAATGGTTAAATGTCTAATTCATATAGTGATTGAATTTAATCTGCACATTGTTATTTGCTTTCTAGGAATTTAGAGACTAAGGCATAATTGATTTCTCACATAGCATCTCAAGAGGGTAACACTTCACAATTGAATGTTGCAGAAAATTCAAGTATACATTAGTTTTTTTTAGTTAGTTTTACATGCTTTCATATTTTTCTTTCAGATCCTCACTTAATTGCATCACTGGTAGTCCTAAAAATCATTCTAAAATAGATTGATTTAATCATGTTTCAAGATTGAATGGTTGAATGTTTAATGATTGCAATTACTGAGTTACCTTTTGCATAATTTACTTAGTTTTCTAGATCATAGGTATAATTGGTTATTTAACACTATCTCAAGAAGATCACACTTCACAATTGAATATTGGAAGTAACTAAATATACATTAGATGTTTTCATTGCATTCTTTGTTTACTGTTCTATGAAATTAGAAGTTAAAGTGCAGACAGTTACTTAACATCATCTCAATAAGGTCATACCTCATAATTGAATGTCGGAGTAACCAAAAATACATTAGTTGTTTCATTTTCTTCTTTTACTTAAAATAAGCACTGCAATTTCAACCTTAGTTTTAGAATTAGATCCATGGAATATAACTAATGATAAGATAGGATAGATGCTCTGTTTTCCAAATTAGGTCTTAACTAGCCAACAGTTTTTGGTTTCTTTTTATGAAAATTAGACTAACTTAGGAACAATTCCTTTTCTTCCTTCTTAGAATTCATTAGATTCATTTAAATATTTTCATAGTTTTAGGTTAAAACATTCTTAGACATCAAAGAAAAAAAACCCCCCAAAACAACATAAAATACAAAACAACAAAGTAAGAAATAGGTTAACTAAGCACAAACAGTGCACCACACTTCATCAGTTTACAAACCTCGATTGATAATTAATGAAAGAAATTTAAGACATTAAATTGACTAAACAATTTGCCAAGTCAAAACTAGAATCCTAGCTAGAGAACACCTCTAGTAATTTTATTAAAAGAATAACAAATATTATATTATATTTTAAAATATTATATTCAAAATTTAGAGTCCACCAACGCTAAATTACCTATTTTATTTTAATTATTTCACATTTTCTCACAAATAAAATTCCACTTCTCACATCGTGATGGTAAAACCAATGTTGAATTTATTATATCAATTTTTAATTAAGGCTGACATTGGTATTAGATTCAATTTGTTAAATATTTAAGCATGGCATCTACCTCATATAGAGTGTCTTTGGGTGCAATAAAAAAACATAAAATTATTAATTATATTTATTTTTATTTTTATAATTATAATTAATAATTAAATAGACTTAGAGCCATCTTTAACTCAGTATATACTAATAGTTTAGAGAGATCAAA
This sequence comes from Pinus albicaulis, assembly GCA_034641835.2. Taxonomy (NCBI): domain Eukaryota; kingdom Viridiplantae; phylum Streptophyta; class Pinopsida; order Pinales; family Pinaceae; genus Pinus; species Pinus albicaulis. The sequence goes on from CM076572.1 coordinate 1,431,126,441, forward strand.
TTTCTTGAGTTGCAAACCTCTTTTAAAGTAAAAAGAGATTTGATCTCTCTAGGCTCTTGGTAGATCCAGAATTAAGATGTATATAGATTAGTTAAAAAAAGAAAAAAAAATAAAAAACTGATCTCCCACTTCCATTATGTTTTTTCTATCATAAAAAATATTTATTCAAAGTCGTTGAGTGAATATGAGTTTATGTTGCAGACTAGTTAAAAAAATAAAAATAAAAAACTGATCTCTCACTTCCATATTTTTTTTTTCTATCATAGAAAATATTTATTCAAAGTTGTTGAGTGAATATGATTTTATGTTGATTGCAGATTATATTTATTGCATATCATTTCGGAAAGAAAAGTTTTTTTTTTATAGTCAATTTTTTTACATATTCTCAATCACATGACCATGTAATCTAAGATGTGATCAGAAAGGAGATTTGGTCCCCGCAGGTCATATGGTCCAATCTCTATATACCTGTATACTTGAAAACTTGTCTACCTGAAAACTTGTCTAAACACAATTTCTTCACTGCAAAAAAATAAAAAAATAAAGATGCCCAGTCTTAGACTTATACTTTATTGGTTATTCAGAGTCGTTGAGTGAATGGAGTCTCAAACGATAAAAATGATGAGCTTCAAAATTTGAACAGTTTGAAATAGTGACCTCATCGTCAGTGCACGCAGAATCTACAAATCCATGGGAAACTTAAAAACATGGTCTATGTGTCTGTCGATATCTGTGCAGAGTAATTTAGAATTCTGAGGAGCACTAATATTCGCAAATCCTTGCACTTTAGGTTCTCCATTCTTCATTGGCCATGGAAATCCTCCATGGTATATTTTCTTGCTCGAATCTCCTTACGAGCCAAACCATTAAAATTATTCTATGGAATGACGACTTTTCTCTTGATGATCATTACTCTTAAGTCGCAAATTTGTAAGGCACAACAAACTATATGCCACCACAATGTAAACTATACGAAAGGCAGTAAGTTCGAGGGAAATATGAATATAGTGATGAATAGTCTTATCAAAGAAACGTCCCAAATAGGGTTTAACACTTATGTGTCTGGCCAAAGTCTTGACCAAGTATATGTTGGAATTTTACTCCCAACCACCGCCATGAATGAGAAGTGGCAGCAGGCCACAATTTCATAAATGTTTGATAACAGAGAAGGACAGTAGTAGATATGAGAAGTTGGAGGTGTTTTCACGAATCCACGCAAAGATCAAATCAGAGTACCAAGCCTTAAACTCTGTGTTTAATTCCACCTACCGCATTGACTCACCTTTTGCCAGCAGCACGCAAATCGTAAATCTTTTGTTCTATCATTTAAGCCATTCGCCATATGTTGTTTTACTGCCGATGCGATATCTGGCGGGACATACCTTATACCTTACCTCATGGACAAAAAAATTTTGTTTTACGTTCATTTCTTTGTATTTCGCATTTCACACTTACCAACTTTTAACTGCCCGCAAAGCACATTTCACATTTTTTGTGACTTACCTTTCCATAGCCACAAGTTAAGTTATTTGACGTGCGATACAATCATGCTGCCACACATCACATTCAAAATCATTTATGTTTTTCCATAAAGTACCACAACATATGTTGTTTGTTTTGTGACGTGATTAAGCCATCACACATCGTGCCCACAACCTTTTATGTTTATCCGTGTTCACGCCAAGTTAAAAGTTAAGCTCGCTAATCTGCGATCTGCGATGAGGAGCCGGATGCAATGAGGACCCAAAGCCAGATCAAATAATATTTGAGATCTGTCAGTGTTATGTTTGAATGTGTTTTCGTGTGTTTTTGTATATGAGAGGAATACGGCTTGCATGTCGATTGAATGCAAAAATGGGTCTTTTGACAACCCAAGGACAAATTGTTGTTGAACGTCTGCTCAACATTGAAGCAACATTGATTAGAATTAGGTTTTCAAGCTTCAACCATTTTTGATAAAATGTAGAAATGTAATTTCATTATGTGTGATGGAATAGAAACATAATCCTATTCCTCTCCTGTGTATCACTGCTTGTGTATGACTTTTAATTTTAATTTTCGCATTTTTGTTTGTATTCTCTGTGATTGGGGAAACACATTTCCTCTGTTTGATTTCGTTCAATATTTTCAACATGGAATCAGAGCTTGCCATTTTGAAATTTTTAACATGGTATTAGAGAAGGTCTAGGCTCTCAGTAAAAGATGCAAGATCTCGCTCTTCACTGCAGAAGCTGTAAGATTGGTTTGAGAAGCATATTTCTCTAGTAGTGAGAAAGCTTCTGTTTGATATATTCAAATTGATTTTTTGTTTAACACACTCAGAATTGCAGTAGTAGGCACAAGCCTGAAAAATCCTCAACTACCACAGTTTAATGGGAATAACTATGATTATTGGGCCATTACAATGAGAGCCTTGTTTGCTTCACAAGATATATGGGAGCTGGTGGAACAAGGTTTCCAAGAACCTGCAGACGCAACAACGTTGGCTCCTTTGACAACAGTAGAAAGAGACTTGTTGAGAGATAATAGGAAGGAGGAATCCAAAGCCCTCTTCTATCTCTATCAAGCAGTACATGAGAGTATTTGCCCAAGGATTGCATCAGCAAAAAAGTCTAAGGAGGCGTGGGATATTCTTAAGACAGCCTATCAAGGCATGGCGAAAGTGAAGACAACAAAGCTAAACATGCTGAGGAGAGACTTTGAAAAACTTTATATGAAAGAGTCTGATAACATAGACTCATTCTTCACACATTTGATTGGGTTGGTTACCCAGATAAGATCTTATGGAGGGACACTTGAGGAAATAAGAATGTGGAGAAAATCTTGAGAATTCTACCCTCAAGATTTGATGCCAAAGTAGTGGCAATAGAAGAGACAAAGGATCTCTCAATATTTTTAGTGGATGAGCTTTGTGCATCCCTGATGTCTCATGAACATAGACTGAACTGAACAACAAAATCCTCATTGGAGCATGCATTCAAGACATATATGTCTTTTGGTCGAGGTAGAGGTCAAGGAAGATCGAACAACTAAGGAAAAGGAACAAGCCCACAGACAAGTGGAAGAAACAACCCTGCAAGCACAAGTGGAAGGGGCAGCAACCAGAATCAAAGAGAAGGCTCAAGGCAGGGTCAAGCACAAGGAAAAAGGTATGATAAATCCCAAGTCCAATTTCATTATTGTAAAATGTACATGGGCCTTATGCCAATTAATGTAGAAAGAAACAAAATGACATGAATAATAGGAAAAATGATAATTTTGCAAAAGAAGATAAGAACCAGAGTAATGTGCTTTTAACATGTAATGTAGCACAAGAAAAACAAGAATATGTATGGTTCTTAGACTCTGGTTGCAGTAATCATATGACTGGAAACATAGCAATGTTTGCCAATCTGGATGAAAATGTGAAATCTGAAGTGACAATGGGGACTAAAAGAAAAGTCTCTGTCATGGGAAAAGGAAGAGTTAGTATACTGACAAGGAAGGGAGAAAAGAAGTTTGTGCCAGATGTTTATTATGTACCTAGCCTGAAATGTAACCTTCTAAGCATTGGATAGCTCATGAAAAAGGGCTACAATGTGTCATTGCAGAAGTGCACATGATAAAGAATAGGATGTTTCCTCTCAAGCTCAAAATAGACTTGAAGGAAGGAGGTGTGGTAGCAGTAGTCACACAAGAGGTCTTTCAAGAAGAAGTGAAAGATGAAAACTGGTTATGGCATTTGAGATTTGGACATCTCAATTTTGAAGGTTCAAACCTCTTGCATAGAAAAGGGATGGTAAGAGGATTACCACTCATTGAGAAGGTAGACAACCTTTGTGAAGGCTCCATCTTGGGAAAACAACACAGAGAATCATTTCCAGTAGGAAAGAGTATAAGGGCAAAGGCACCCTTTGAGATATTCCATTCATATTTGTGTGGACCAATGCAAACGCCATCTTTAGCTGGAAACCATTATGTTTTGACATTTATAGATGATTACACCAGAAAGACATGGGTGTATTTATTGAAACAAAATAATGAAGTTTTTGAACAGTTCTACCACTTCAAAGCTCTTGTTGAGAAGCAGAGTGGGCACTACATCAAAGTGTTGATAACTGACAGAGGTGGAGAATATATCTCCAAATATTTCCTACGTTTCTGTAAGGAAAATGGCATACACAAGAATTTTACCACAAGGTACACACCACATCAAAACAATGTTGTAGAAAGGAAGAATAGGACCATCATGGACATGGTCAGAAGTATGTTGAAGGAATTTTTTTTTTCCAAATGAGTATTGGGATGAAGCTGTCAATTGTGAAGCGTATATTTTGAATAGATGCCCAACCAAAGCTATTATGAACAGAGTTCCAAAAGAAGCATGGAGTGGAACAAAGCAACTTTTCACTCACACGAAAGTATTTTGATGTGTGGCTTATGCGCATGTCCTAGATCAACTAAGGAAGAAGTTGGAAAACAAGGGAGAAAAGTGTATCTTTGTTGGATACAATGATGAGTCCAAGGCATAAAAAATCTATAATCCATGCACCAAGAAAGTTATAATCAATAGAGATGTTCAGTTTATTGAAGAAGAAGCTTGGGATGGAAGCTTAGAGAAAACAATAAACATGAAGACATGTGTGTCTCACGAAGAGAAAGAGGAATGCACAACAACAAATAATTCCTCCACGGTGGTTCCTCCTCCAACTCCACAAGCATAGCAGAGCACACCACAAACAGGAAATAGAAAAGCCTTGAGAAATCAAGGAAATTCTTCTCCAAGCACACCACATGGATCAGAAACTCCCTCGAGTTCAAGTGGAACTCCAAGCACACTATGAATACCAAGATTAAGAAATTTGAGTAAAATTTATGAGAAAGAAGTTGATAATGGTAATGGTCTGAACTCTTTATTTGCTTTGTATTGTCATGTTGATGACCCAATTCATTTTGAAGATGCAGTAAAAGAAGAAAAATGGATTGAAGCAATGAATGAAGAGATTGGTGCAATAGAAAAGAATAACACATGGGAGTTAGTGGACCTCCCAAAAGGTAAAGATGTCATTGGAATAAAATGGGTCTATAAGACCAAGAGAAATGCTAAAGGCAAGTGAAAGGCTACAAGCAACAAAAAGGAAGAGATTATGAAGAAACCTTTGCACCAGTTGTAAGGATGGAGACAGTGCAGACAGTGTTGTCCATAATAGCACAGAAAAAGTGGAATGTCTACCAAATGGATGTGAAGTCAGAATTTCTGAATGGGGTGTTGAAAGAGGAGGTATATGTTGAATAACCTCCAGGCTATGAGATTGAAGGCCAAGAGCAAAAAGTGTGCAAGTTGAAGAAAGCTATTTATGGGCTGAAGTAAGCACCAAGAGTAGGTACAACAGGATATATGCTTACCTGACAAAAAATGGGTTTGAAAAATGTGATGGTGAACACGCACTCTACATAAAATAAAATGATGGTAAGATCCTTATCGTTGTTTTATATGTAGATTATTTAATATTTACTGGCAATGAAGTTTCTCTCATTGCTGATTTTAAAGCAGTCATGAAGAATGAATTTGAAATGAATGATTTGGGTTTATTGAGATACTTCTTCGGCATATAAGAAAAGCAAAATGAAAAGGGAATTTTATTTCCCATGAAAAATATGTTGCAGAAAATATCATGGGGTTAAATTTAAGAAAAGAATATTGCAACAAAAATGTCGATTCGACATTGTACAAGAGCATAGTTGTCAGCCTCATGTATTTGACTGCAACTAGGCCTGATATTATGTATGTTGTAAGTTTAATTTCCAGATTCATGGAGACACCAAAGGAGTCACATTGGCAAGCAGCCAAAAGAATTAAAGGTATGTGAATGGAACGAAGGAGTATGGTGTTCTATACTCCTCAAATAATAATTTTAAATTGATTGGATACACTGACAGTGATTGGGCTGGAAGTGTAGATGATAGGAAGAGCACATTTGGGTATGTGTTTCATTTGGGACCGGGAGCCATTTCATGGGATTCAAAGATGCAACAAACAATTTCTTTATCAACAACAAAATAAGAATATGTGGCAACAATAGCAGCAACATGCCAAACAATTTGGATGAAAATGATGCTGAGAGATTTATGTCATGAGAAAGACAAGGGAACCACAATTTATTGTGACAGTAGCTCAGCAATTACATTGTCAAAGAATTCTGTTTTCCACAAGAGAACGAAGCATATTGATGGAAAATATAATTTTATAAGAGAGTTTGTTAACAATGGTGAGATTGTTTTGCAGCATTGCAGGACAGAGGAACAATTTGTTGATATCCTCACAAAGCCATTAGCACAAAAGAGTTTTGAGTATCTCAGAATTTTTTTGGGAATGACCGATGGCGGCAGTTGTGATTAAGGGGGAGTTTTGGAATTTTACTCCCAACCACCGCCATCAATGAGAAGCGGAAACAACCCACAATTTCATAAATGTTTGATAGCAGAGAAGGACAACAACAAATCTGAGAAGCTAGAGGTATTTTCACGAATCCACACAAAGATCAAATTAGAGTACCGAGCTTTAAACTATGTGTTTAATTCCACCTACTGCATTGACTTACCTTTTTCCAGCAGTGTGCAAATCGCAAGTCTTTTGTTCTATCATTTAAGCCATTCACCATATGTTGTTTTACCACTGATGCGGTATCTAGCGGGACCTACCTTATACCTTACCGCATGGACCAAACCTTTTTGTTTTGCGTTCATTTCTTTGTATTCCGCATTTCACACTTACCAACTTTTAGTTGCCTGCAAAGCACATTTCACATTGTTTATGACTTACCTTTCCGCAGCCGCAAGTTAAGTTATTTGACATGTGATACGAGCGTGCTGCTGCACATCGCATTCACAACCTTTTATGTTTTTCCATAAAGTGCCACAACATATGTTGTTTGTCTTGCAACATGATTGCGCCATTGCACATCGCGCCCACAACCTTTTATGTTTATCCATGTTCGCACCAAGTTAAAATTTAAGCTCGCCGATCTGCGATCTACGATGAGGATCCGGATGCGATGAGGACTCAAAGCTAGATCAAATAATATTTGAGATCCACCAGTGTTATGTTTGAATGCGTTTTTGTGTGTTTTTGTATATGAGAAGAATATGGCCTGCGTGCCAATTAAATGCAAAAATGGGTCTTTTGATGTCCCAAGGATGAATAGTTGTTGAACATCTGCTCAACATTGAAGCATCATTGATTAAAATTAGGTTTTTAGGCTTCAGCCATTTTTGATAAAAAGAGGAAATGTAATTTCATTTTTTGTGATGGAATAAAAACAGAAGTATGTTCCTCTCCTGTGTATCGCTGCCTGTGTATGACTGTTAATTTTAATTTTCACATTTTTTTTATATTCTCTGTGATTGGGGAAACACATTTCCTCTGTTTGATTTCGTTCAATATTTTCAACATGGTATCAGAGCTTGCCATTTTGAATTTTTCAAAAGTATATGGCCTCCTTCAATGTCAGGGAGACACAATAGCCAAACAATGCTACAATTGTTCACAACAAGCAAACACTTCTATTCAACAAAGATGTGGGAATGCTGCCAACGGTTACTATGGTTTGATTCTCGTTTCTTACATTATGAGAACTATGATTTCATCAGACAATTGGATATTAATGATATAACTACTGCTGAGAATGGAGGGAATATTTAACCTGGCGCAAATGCCTTTGATGATGCTCTTAGTAACCTCTTCATCAAGTTGAAAGGTGAAGTAGTATCTAGAATATCTAAATTATATGCTTCTGGAATGAGTAATGATTCCTTGGGTCGAGACATGTATGCTCTGGTCTAGTGTAACAGAGATATGTTTGTTGGAAACTACACATCATGTCTGTCAGAAACAATTAGTAATATTCTTCAATATTCCACTGGAAGGAAAGGAGCCCATTATTATACGGGAAGTTGCATAGTTCGCTACGAAATTTATAGATTCTTCACTTAGATTTTGTCTCCACCCCCTACGGAAGCACCAACTAATCCATTGGTAGCTGATACAAGATCGAATCAAACCACACCATCAAGTATTAGTACGCATGACAACATGTCTTCAAAAAAATTACCCATAATTTTAGGTGTTGTTGGCGGCTTGGCTCTAGTGTTATTATTGGTATCCCTGTTTGCAATTGGGAAGAGATTGAAGTGGGCAGTTTCAAATAGATATAAAGGTATTGCATTGATTATTTGGTTGGGTTTTGCTTCTTTTTTTTATGTATTTAAAATTTAGTATGACATACTGTTGGAATAATCACTGCGTTTCTATGGAATCCGTAATTCTCACTCTCAGGATCCTAGTCCTTGGTTTGGAAGTTTACGAACACCTGCGACCTCGAGTTTTGGTGTAACATCAAACCTCTTCATGGTATCAGATCTTGGACCTAGGTTTGATTCCCCCGAGCTACATTTGAGAGGAGGTGTTGGAGTAATCACCGCACTTATATGGAATCTGCAATTCCCACCCTTGGGATCCTAGTTACCCGTTTTCAAGTTTACCAATATGTGCGGGTTTTGGTGTAACATCAAACCTCTTCATGGTATCAGAGGCTGGACCCAGGTTTGATTCCCCTGAGCTGCGTTTAAGGGTAGTGTTGATTCCCCCGAGCTGCGTTTGAGGGGGGGTGTTGGAGTAATCACCACACCTCTATGGAATTCGTAATTCCCACCCTGGGGATCCTAGTTACTGGTTTGGAAGTTTACCAAAACCTACTAGTTTTGGTGTAATGGCATGTTGGAGTAATTACCACACCTCTATGGAATTCGTAATTCTCACCCTGGGGATCCTAGTTACCGTTTTGGAAGTTTACCAATACCTACGGGTTTTGGTGTAATGAAAAACCTCTTCATGGTATCAGAGCCTCAACCCAGGTTCGATTTCCCCGAGCTGCGTTTGACGGGGGTGTTGATTCCCCCAAGCTGCGTTTGAGGGGGGGTGTTGGAGTAATCACTGCACCTCTATCAAATCTGTAATTCACACCTTGGGGATCCTAGTTACTAGTTTGGAAGTTTACCTAAACCTGTGGGTTTTGGTGTAATGACACGTTGGAGTAATCACCGCACCTCTGTGGAATTCGTAATTCCCACCCTAGGGATCCTAGTTACCGGTTTGGAAGTTTACCAGTACCTGCGGGTTTTGGTGTAGCGGAAAACCTCTTCATGGTATGAAAGCCTGGACCAAGGTTTGATTCCTCTGAGTTGCGTTTGAGTGGGTGTTGATTCCCCCGAGCTACGTTTTAGGGGGGGTGTTGGAGTAATCACCACACCTCTATGGAATCCGTAATTCCCACCCTAGGGATCCTAGTCCCCGGTTTGGAATTTTACCAACACCTACAAGTTTTGGTGTAACAACAAACCTCTACACGCACACATAGAATGTGCCCTTTTATCTAGCTATCAAAATATGATATGATGGATCAACACAGTTACAATATATTTTCTCTGCTACACTATTGTTAAAGTTTAGTTTTTGAAAACTGTTTTTCACATAAATCCTCTTCAAGAAAACTGCCAAATGATTGCAAGAGAAAGTTATACACATTCAATTTTTGCCCCTATATTTTTCACATTTAGCTATTTTTTTTGGTTGTATAGGTCATGGAAAAATGGATGAGGACACACTTATCAATCAGGATCGGCAAATTATGTTTACCATGGAGGCATTGATAGCTGCTACAGAAAATTTTCATGACAATAATAAGCTTGGAGAAGGTGGATTTGGCCCTGTATACAAGGTAACAATGACTGTGAAAGTTGATTCTAGTTTATAGAATCTTAAATTATCATACTTAGCCGGGTTTCTCTCACCACACCTTTGACAATATCTTCATACAAATATTATTGTGTGAATATTTTTAGGGAACTACTGAAAATGGAAAAGAAATAGCTATGAAGAAGTTTTCCTTAAAATCTCTGCAAGGAAAGGAAGAATTTCTAAATGAAATTAAACATGTGGGAAAAATTCAACACAGAAATCTTGTTTACCTACTAGGCTGTTGCACAGAGGATATGAAAGGTTGTTGGTTTATGAGCTCTTGCTGAATAAGAGCCTGGATAAAATCCTATTCGGTGAGTTATTTCAAGTTTATTCTAGTATATTTTGTTGGGAAAAATACTGAGAGGGGGGGGTGAATCAGTATTTAAGGCTGAACAATTTTTCTTTCCTTTTCTTTAAAACAACCATATGTTACAGTACTGCATTCAACATGTATGTCCAGAAATCTTATTATGCTTTTACTTAGAGAAATGCATCAGATAAGCATTAAGCATGAAATGTAAACAATAGAACAAACCATTAACCATGAACAACACATGTGGACACAAGGATTTAAGGTGGAAACCCAATTCGGGAGAAAACCACCGCTGCTGTAATCTTAGTCTTCAATATTTTAATATAGAGAAAACCTTTTACAATATATGCTGGTGCAGACTCATACCAGCACATAGGCACCCACCTGCAGAAGGCTACAACCTTCTCTCGTTTACCAGTCTCTCCTGGAAGGGAGCTACAACCCCCTGATTGAAAGCTTCGACCTTCGGCTCCACTGTGGACCTCGTTTCATCAATTTTCAGACTGGATCACACTGCCGCAATCCCAGACTTTAGAAGATGTATGCATTCGACATCCCGTTTGACTTTCTGGATAAAAATTCTTCAACATACATGCGTTATCTCTTCATTGATTCTTCTATTGAATGAATCCCAGATTCATTCTTTCGATGGGTGCAACATGGACTCAGAATTATCAGTTAAGCACGTCGTCTGTCCATGCAGTTATTCCTTAGAAGAATTCACTCTTCTTCCGCACTGCACTCTCTCCCATCTGTCCCTTTCGAATAATGATCTTTGCCCTTTATATAGTTCTCGCCTTTCTCAATATCATGAGTCTAAGACCACTCAACCGCTAATGGTATTCCTTTGTCAATAATCCCTTTAGTTTATCCCGGGGCTCTTCAATTTCTTTTTAATTTATTTCATTCAAACGAGGAAATTCAAATTATCTATGTGCGCCAAGCCTTTAACCCAAATATTAACCCTTCGGATTTTATAAACAATATCCAATGCATTTCCATATGCAAGTGTCTTGTTGATGTGGTGAGTTCCGCAAGCGGAACAGCCATACATCTCAATCGCTTTGTATTAATAATTGTGCCAATCCAATTTGAAACCCCAATATTTGTCTCCACCATAATATTATAAACATTAATGAGCCACTGAATCATCAGTAATATATATATCCATATAACTTTTTGGGTTCTTCAAATAATATTCAATCTTCAATTCCGGGCCCACATTGCAACTTACAACCGGCGGAAATAACATATGGCGGAAATGCGATATTGCGATCGTGCGATGATTGCATATCGCAAACAACGGAACTTGCGATGGTGGAGGGCGATGATTATAATATGCGCTCTTGCGATTTTGCGTTGATCGCACATCGCAAATGGAAATTTTGCGATGGGCAATTTCTGAATCTGTAAACTTGCGCTCTTGCGATTTTGCGCTCAAGTGGTAGGGACCACTTGTCCTGCCACATTCAAAGATTTAAAATATTTCCGCTGTTTAAACATACTTTCATAAATTTCCTTCATACTTGGTTGTTGAAGGCTTAAATTCCCGAATTGACTGTGTTGAATAACTCTGCTCCTCCGTAAATTAGATTTTCGGGAATAACTTCGTTCCACTGTAAAGACAACTCTGCACAACACCATAATCAACTCTCCTCTGCAATTTGTGGCTGCGGCCCATGACAATTAATTCATCCTTACATTTCTCCCATCCTTCTTGAATGCGTGTTGATGTTCACCAAAATTTTGCTGTGCCTTTGTACTCTTCCCATTTTGTCTCTTCTCCTTCTGTTCGTCCTCTGTTCTTAAATCCTTTGCCATCAATGACAATATTTCCAACAATCTCCCCCTTTGGCATTGATGGCAATACTCTTCCTTTCTTTGTAATACTCTTCCTCTATTTGTCTTGTAGAAGCCCTTCTTTGCGTGTCCTCCCCCTTTGACATCAATGGCAAAGGGTTGATCAAGATCTTTTGTACTACCATGCTCCCCCTGAGATCATGCTGCATTATTGAACATTGTATTGATAGATTGCATCCTTTCCATGTGACAACTGCTCCCCCTTAACCTGTGCATTCTGAACATATTCAACAGGAGCGTACCCCATTGAATCTTCTGAATTTTAAGCAGATCTGATCTTGTGCATAGCAGAGACTACTCCCAGCTTTTCTCTGAGATATTCGAACGCTTCCTTGGGTAAAGGTTTGGTAAATATATCAGCAACTTTTTCTTTGGAGGGAACATACTCCAACTTCACCTTTTGTTCAAGCACTTGTTCACGTAAGAAGTGATATTTGATGGGAATATGCTTGGTCTTGGAATGCATAACAGGATTCTTTGAGATATTGATGGCACTTGTGTTATCACACATAATGGATATAGGAGATATGCATTTGATTTGAAAGTCTTGTAGGGTTTGCATCATCCAAACAAGTTGAGTGCAACATGATGCGGCAGCCACATATTCTGCTTCTGCTGTAGATAAGGCAATAGAGCTTTGCTTCTTACTGAGCCAAGATACTAACCGGGGCCCCATAAAGAATGCACCACCACTAGTGCTTTTTCGATCATCAACACTTCCAGCCCAATCTGCATTAGTGTATGCATGAAGAGTGAGATCAACATTCTTTGGATACCATAGTCCAAAGTCTTGAGTTCCCTGTAGATATTTGAATATTATTTTCACAGCCTGAAGATGAGATTCTTTTGGATTGGCTTGAAATCGTCCAACAATCCCAACTGCATGCATGATTTCTGGTCTTGTCCCAATGAGATAAAGTAGACTTCCTATCATAGATCTATATTCTGGTTGATTTACGGTGGGGGAATCATCATTAGAACTGAGATTGCATCCGGTTATCATTGGTGTACTTACAGGTTTGCAATCTTCCATGCCATACTTCTTCAGGATTTGCTTGAGATACTTTTCTTGTGATAATAATATACCATCTATTGCTTGTTGCACTTGCAGGCCAAGAAAAAATGTTAGTTCCCCGAGCAAAGACATTTCAAATTCTTGCTACATATCAGAAGAAAATTTCTGACTCATAGACTCTTTATTACTTCCAAAAATGATATCATTGACATATACAACCACAATCAATAGTTTGTCATTTTCAGTTTTTGTGTACAAGTTGCTATCAGCAGACCCCTTTGAAAATCCTTGTTGATGAAGATATTTGTCAAGACGATAATACCATGCCCTTGGAGCTTGTTTGAGACCATATAGAGCCTTTTTAAGTTTACACACAAGTTTTTCATCATTTCCCAAAATGAATCCTTCTGGTTGTTCTATATAAACTTCTTCTTCTAAATCACCATTGAGAAAAGCAGATTTAACATCCATTTGATAAACTTTGATTTCTTGGAAGCTCGAAAACGCAAGAAACATTTTTATGGCTTCAAGTCTGGCTATAGGAGCAAAGGTTTCTTCAAAGTCTATACCTTCTTGTTGAGCATACCCTTTGCACACAAGTCTAGCTTTATTTCTTATAATATCCCCATTCTCATTCAACTTGTTTTTGAATATCCATTTAGTTCCAATGACATTTTTGTCATGAGGCCTTGGTACTAACTCCCAAGTGTGATTCTTTTCAATTTGATCAAGCTCTTCATTCATGGCTTGAATCCATCATTCATCTTTGCTTGCTTGACTGACATTGTGAGGCTCTACCGTGGACAGAAATGCCAGGTTGCTAGAAGATTCCACAAGAGTCCTTCTTGTTTGTACTCCTGATTCCTTTTCTCCCAAAATTTGAGATTTTGGATGATTCTTTTGAACATATCTAGATGGAGCCTTTTCAGACAGCTCTTCTTCAGGTTCTTCACTGGGTGTACTGTTTGTATCATTTTTGTTTGATGTAGGAGGATATGTGTCTTCATCATCTTCATCTGTTGTTTGCTTTTCTTCTTTTGGGGCTGCAGTAGACTCATCAACAACAACATCAATACATTCAACAATATTTCGAAGTATTTTATTGTAACATTTATATGCCTTACTCCTAGAGGAGTAACCAAGAAATATTCCCTCATCAGCTCTGGGTTCAAACTTTCCAAGTTTTTCATCATTATTTTTGATAAAGCATTTGCTCCCAAAAATTCTAAAATGCTTTATAGTGGGAGGATTACCATACCAGAGTTCATATGGAGTTTTATCACTATTTACACGAACATGTGCTTTGTTGAGAATTTTTACTGCTGTATGTGCTGCTTCTCCCCAAAATGTGTCAGGTGTTCCGGAATCATCAAGCATAGCTCTAGCCATTTGTTGAATTGTTCTGTTCATTCTCTCTGCAACACCATTCTGTTGTGGAGTGCCAGCTACAGAGAACTGTCTTTTTATGCCGTGTTGTTCATAGAATTCAAGAAATTCTTTGGATGTATATTCTCCTCCTCGATCAGATCTAAGACACTTGATTTTTAATTCTAATTCATTCTCCACTAATGCTTTGAAAATCTGAAATTTCTCAAATGCTTCATCTTTGTGTTTAAGCAGCCCAATCCAACACATTCTAGAGAAGTCATCAATGAATAAGATATAGTATTCTTCACTACGGGGTGACTTTTTCCTCATAGGTCCACATATATCAGTATGAATAAGTTCAAGAGGCTTACTTGATGATCCTTCCTTGGCATTAAATTGTACCCTGGTTTGCTTACCGAATTGGCAAGATTTGCATATGATATTTTCAGGTAGAGTAATATTGGGAAGATCACGAACAGCTTTAAGTCTACTTTATTTGTTGATTTGAGAGAAGCTCAGATGCCCCAACCTTCTATGCCATAGCCAATTTTCTGAAGATTTACTCAAATAACATTGTTCTTTGGGTTTCTTCAATATATACAGGTTGTTTGGAGTTCTTTTTCCTTTTATAATTGCTTTACCTGTATCAAGATCACGTACCACACATTCTTTTGAACTAAAGACAACTTCAGTTCCTTGATCATACATTTGACTTACACTTAACAAGTTATTCTTTAATCCATCCACATACATGACTTCATTAGCTTTCACCTTATCCTTTAGGAAGACAGACCCTTTACCTTTAATTACCGCAGGAGTATCATTTCCAAATGTAACATTCTTCTCCTTTTCTAGAGCACTATATGCAAGAAGTTTGTCTTTATCACCTGTCATGTGTCTTGAGCATCCACTATCAATGTACCAGTGGTTCTCTTCATCTTCTGCAAATAACGCTATGCCACAATTTTCAACCTGTAACTCCTTCTTTTTCCATACTTTGGATCTTGAAGGAACATGTTCTTTTGGCTGAACTTTGCTCCTGCATTCAGATTCTTCATGGCCAAAGTTATTGCAATAAGTGCATTCAACTTCATTTTGAAGAGGAGAAAAGTTGTTATAAGTATTCTTCTTTTCTTCAATATCAGTCCTTTTCTTTCTTGCTTCTCTTGTCATAATAGTTTTATATGCTACACATTGACTAGCTTTATGACCAAAATTGTGACATGAGAAGCATTGTCCATTGAAGAAGAAATTTCTGCGATCATAAGATCTTCTAAATGAATTCATCTGTTGATTAGTGTTTCTTTGAAAGACATTTCTGTTAGTGTTTCTTGATTTGAAATGATCATTCTTTACCTGTAAATATTCTTTATTCCCTTGCTGAGTGGCAGCATGTTGTAAACCAGCTGTAACTGCTTTTAGATAATTTGGTGCTGATGCCTGAGAAGACTCTCCAATATATCCAAGACCTATCTTTATAAGAGGAGAACGTTGTACCTTGATAATCTCATCTAAGGTTTTAGACCCTTTAGCAAATCTAAGATTCAGAGTCTTTACTTTCCCAAGTTCTTTTCTTAGATCTACTACTTCACATTCTAATTTCTCATTGTGTTTCTCTTTATCTTCAAGCTGATTTTTCAAAGTTTCTATGATTATTTTGCTCTCTTCTAAGCAAATTTTGAGTTTATTGTTTTCATTAAGAAAATCACTGTCTTCTAGAGCGTCCACAAAATTATCCTCTTCTTCTCGAGATTCCTTTTCGAATGCCATGAGAAGTCTCAGATCTTGTTCACCTTCTTCCTCACTATCAGATAACCCATCACTATCTTCATGAGTATAGTAACTCCTTTTAGAGCTAAAATGATTCTTAATCCTTCTTGCTACTTCCTTCCCCTTTTTATGTGTTTCTTTATAAGGACACTTAGCAGCATAATGACCAACTCTTCCACAATCAAAACATTTGAAAGGAAGCTTACCTCTGAACCGTCCTGTACCAAGTTGAAGTTTCTTAACGAAGTTTATCTCATCTTCCTCTGAGATATATCCTAATCCTTCTGTTATTTGTACTTCCTTCCCTTTTTTAGAAGTTCTAAAGACTGCTTCTTTGACTTGAGATGGTCCTCCTCTTCTCATTTCATATGCAGTTAGTATGCCATGAAGTTGTACCACAGTAAGATTTTGAAGATCCTGCTTTTCTTCAAGAGCTGAAACTTTTGACTCAAATTTTGCTGTTAGAGATCTTAAAATTTTCTCAACCAAAGTGGATTCGGTAATTGTTTCTCCCAGATTTCTCATGTGATTTACAATATCATCAAGACGTAGAAAGAAATTTGCAATGCTTTCTTCATTAAGCATTTTAAGATTCTCATATTGGATTCTGAGAGTTTGAAGTTTAGCACTTTTTACCTTTGCATCACCTTCATAGCTCAGAATGATTTTGTCCCATATTGCCTTTGCTGTATTCAGCTGCATGAATTTGACAAATTCTGATTTAGTTAGACTTCCTAATAAAGCATTGACTGCCTTTGCATTTGTTTCATAATTCTTTCTTTCCGTTGGATCTGTTGGTACTGCAGCTGGATATTGATATCCTTGTTCAACAACCGCCCATACCTCTGCTCCTAGAGACTGAAGATAGGATCTCATCCTTGTTTTCCAGAAAATTAAATTTTTTCCATTAAATAGTGGAGGCCTGATAGATGCTATTCCATCTTGATTGCCCATCTTGCTTCATCTTCCTTCTAGTGGCTAAGCTTTTCAGAAGAACCTGCCTCTGATACCAATTGTTGGGAAAAATACAGAGAGGGGGGGCTGAATCAGTATTTAAGGCTGAACAATTTTTCTTTCCTTTTCTTTAAAACAACCATATGTTACAGTACTGCATTCAACATGTATGTCCAGAAATATTATTATGCTTTTACTTAGAGAAATGCATCAGATAAGCATTAAGCATGAACAGAAACAATAGAACAAACCATTAACCATGAACAACACATGTGGACACCAGGATTTAAGGTGGAAACCCAATTCGGGAGAAAACCACCGCTGGTGTAATCTTAGTCTTCAATATTTTAATATAGAGAAAACCTTTTACAATATATGTTGGTGCAGACTCATACCAGCACGCAGGCACCCACCTGCAGAAGGCTACAACCTTCTCTCGTTTACCAGTCTCTCCTGGAAGGGAGCTACAACCCCCTGATTGAAAGCTTCAACCTTCAGCTCCACTGTGGACCTCGTTTCATCAATTTTCAGACTGGATCACACTGCCGCAATCCCAGACTTTAGAAGATGTATGCATTCGACATCCCGTTTGACTTTCTGGATAAAAATTCTTCAACAGACATGCGTTATCTCTTCATTGATTCTTCTATTGAATGAATCCCAGATTCATTCTTTCGATGGGTGCAACATGGACTCAGAATTATCAGTTAAGCATGTCGTCTGTCCATGCAGTTATTCCTTAGAAGAATTCACTCTTCTTCCGCACTGCACTTTCTCCCATCTGTCCCTTTCGAATAATGATCTTTACCCTTTATATAGTTCTCGCCTTTCTCAATACCATGAGTCTAAGATATCATGTGAACAAGTGTCATCATCCCTTTAGTTTATCCAGAATAACTCATTGTGTAGTTTCCTTTGGACATCAGTGAAATTCAAATTATATATATATCTGTGTCTCTGGGCATGAACATATGGGATGTGGTGCTTATCAACAATTCAGATACATTCCAAACTCTTGTCCTCTTCATCATTGTAGTGAATACGCATTTGGACATTCATATCAATAATTTGCATCACTGTTTAATTTTAAATCAATTTGAAAATTTAATCTGTGTATTCTTTCATGTTCATAAATTAAATGTAATCATGGTGGTATATATCCATATAACTTTTTGGGTTCTTCAAATAATATTCAATCTTCGATTCCGGGCCCACATTGCAACTTACAACCGGCGGAAATAACATATGGCGGAAATGCGATATTGCGATCGTGCGATCATCGCATATCGCAAACAACGGAACTTGCGATGGTGGAGGGCGATGATTATAATATGCGCTCTTGCGATTTTGCGTTGATCGCACATAGCAAATGGAAATTTTGCGATGGGCAATTTCTGAATCTGTAAACTTGCGCTCTTGCGATTTTGCGCTCAAGTGGTAGGGACCACTTGTCCTGCCACATTCAAAGATTTAAAATCTTTCCGCTGTTTAAACATACTTTCATAAATTTCCTTCATACTTGGTTGTTGAAGGCTTAAATTCCCGAATTGACTGTCTTGAATAACTCTGCTCCTCCGTAAATTAGATTTTCGGGAATAACTTCGTTCCACTGTAAAGACGGCTCTGCACAACACCATAATCAACTCTCCTCTGCAATTTGTGGCTACGGCCCATGACAATTAATTCATCCTTACATTTCTCCCATCCTTCTTGAATGCGTGTTGATGTTCACCAAAATTCTACTGTGCCTTTGTACTCTTCCCATTCTGTCTCTGCTCCTTCTGTTCGTCCTCTGTTCTTAAATCCTTTGCCATAAATGACAATATTTCCAAAATATTTAGCTGGGTAGTGATAATTTATTAGTGTACTGCAACATCCATAGACACATATCCAAACAAATGCAATAAGTTTGATTTGGAGAAATGCTACAACATTATAGTGGGAGTAGCTTGTGGGCTTCTATATTTGCACGAGGATTCTCAATTGCGAATTATTCATCAAGATATTAAAGCAAGAAATATTTTTTTGGATGAAAACCTGAATCCCAAAATTGCAAATTTCGGCTTAGCAAGACTATTTCTTGAAGATCAGACTCATGTCAGCACAAAAGTCGCTGGAACTTAGTAATATTTCAACCAAGTTATCATTCTTACACACTGTGAAAATATTTACTTCTAATAACATTATGACATTATATTTTGAATATTTATTACATCTACATTTTTCTAAAAGAAAAATAAATACATACTTAGCCAAACATTTAGTTTCTATAATCAAAACAATACAAAATTATTTTCACTTGTTTCCATCAAAAGACCCAAAAAAAAAAAAAACATAACATAAATAAATCCATTTGCTTCGCAATAAGTCTATCAAGGAGTACATAGTTCCACATTCCTTCCTTGTTTCAATGATTAATTTATGCTTCCCATGAACTCATTAGAAAACAGAAAAGAAAAATTTACCTGTAGGTTTCAACATCTCTTTTTTTCACAACATATCTGCTATCCAATTATGTTTTTTGTAAATATGATCAAAACTAACTGTTTGGCAAGTCCTCACCATGAATTGAATTATGAATCCTGCACATCCAGTTTTTGAGAATGGGTGGACTGTACATCTCCAAAGATCTTAATAATGTCAATCCTTAGCCAATTTTTCTGCTATAAGAACTCCCCAAAGTGCTATAAGTGCAGTCCTATTGTTTGATCCCCGTCCTTCCCACCAAAAATGGAAAAACTTCTTGGTTGATGACTATGACCACCCCACATCCACACTTCCTTTCTTTGCAGGCAGGGTAAAAAAAAAACCACTAAGAAACTACCCCATATATGTTTTTCCTCCTTTATGTTCCTTTGACCTTTGTTTCTATTTTTGGAGCCATTTCTCATATGCTGAAATTATCTTATATATTTTTTGTAGGTTTGGTAGTACCTTTCATTTTTCTAATTTTTTTTTAATCCATTTTCATCAACATGTCTAGATACATCATCTCGGAGAAGGGAATTGAACCTGTGATGAGTGTTATAACATCTCACCTCATCACCATTTAACCAAAACCCAACATATTGAAATTATATTATATATGTCAATATCAACCCACTTTTTGTTCAAAAAATTTTGGATTCTTTTTGTTAATCCTACTACCACATATGGTCAAAGAACAAAGAAAGAAGGAGATTTAATTCTTCATTATATTCTAGTTTTCCAGAATTCACGAAAACTATTTTTTTTGCAAATAACTTTTTATATAGGGTTACTTCATTCTGAAAATTTCACCACCACTATTTAATTTTTGACATTGTAATTTGGATATACAGTGGGTATATGGCACCAGAGTATGCTATGCACGGGAAATTATCCGTAAAAGCTGATGTTTATAGCTTTGGCGTTCTTTTGCTGGAAGAAAGAACACCAATTTTAATCTATCACAGGAAATGCAGTTGCTTCTAGCATGGGTGAGATACTCTTGTACTGTTCTCATTTTATTTCCAAATGAAAAAATCCATATTAGTGTGGTTAATATAAATATATATCAATTACATCTTATATAAAGTAGATTTAATTTCTATAGTGCTTAGTTTTTTACAAAATTTTATTAAATTTTTAGAAAGATTACAAATTTAACTTTTGTGTTCTCAATTTTTTTTATACTGTGGGGAAACCAATCATAACTCAGTTGTCAAACTTATCATAATTCAGTTTTCAAACCAGCAGTGAGGACAACCATCTCTGGCTGCTATCATCTAATGCAAGTTGACTCATCAACATTATTCAAGGAAAACCACCCCACCTGGAATAACCAACTAGTGGTCATTAAAGGGGCAGTCTTTCACTCTTGCCAAATGCCTAGGATCTTGGGTGGTTAACTTGTTTCCTTAAGTCAAAGTTAGAGAAAAACGAGATCTTAGCCAAACAAAAATAGTTTTAAGACATACTCCAAACCCTTCTCTTCCCACCTTACCTATCAAGACTTAGTTTATTAAAAATAAATTTACTATAAATTATCAAATAAAATTAATATATAGTTTTTGTTATAAATTGTATTATTTAAAAAAATAAAAATAAAAATTTCCATTCAACTTTTCTTACTAAAGATAATATACACGGCCGTCACATACAAATAGAACCAAAAACACCTTAAAGCAGAGTGTATTGTATTTGACTATCATATATTTAGTATACTAAACATCAATCACATATAAAACAGGCATGATGTTGCATTGTCATATAAGATAACAAAATTCTCAATGAAAGTACTCTTGTATATATAAAATTTCAAGGTTATCAATTTCAATAGCACTTCTTTAATTTTTTTACATCTTTTTAGCTTATTGTAGTTCAAACTCAACCAAATTCTACCAGAGACCTGTCTTTATTCTTCTGTCCAATAGAAATATTATGGTTAGCGTTACTAGGGATTCACTTGTTCTATTTTTGCGAGATTTTGAGACACAAAGATATATATTTTCAAAACAATGAACAAACTTGCGAGAGAAAGAAGGAGTGAGAAAGAATGGAGAAAAGAATGAAATTATTTCTTCAATATTAGTTTTTGAAATCAATACATAAAATAAAATGAGTTAAGCTTAGTTGTACATGCAATAACTATGGATAGTTAAAGCTAACTGAAACTAAGTGTTCTTTATGTTTTGCTAATGTGCACATGCACCACATGCAAGCACTAGAGTTAACTAACTAAGCCAAGTGCACATCGCATGTAAGCACTCGACTTAAATAGATAAAAACAAGTGCAAATTACATACAATATCTTGTTTTTCTCATTTAAAGCACTGGAAATGGACCCATGAGATCACTGTGTACAAGTTCCAAAGGTGAAGAGGCTCTCCATGCATGCCCCTTCTCAAACTTGTCTTGTGGATTCTTTCCAAGAGCACGTCCATTACAAACACCATTTGAAAATTCAATGGTCGAAAATCCTTTGCCCATCCCTTGCTTGCTAAGCTGCTGCATATATCTAAAATTCAAGTGCCCAAATCTCTTGTGCAAAATCTTACTTTCTTCATTTGCATGCGTAAGTATCAAAATCGAATCTGATTGAGGAACAAAATCATAAAATGTATACAAACAAGATTGATCAATTACCTTGCCAAATGCAATATTCAAGTTGGTTTGCTTGTCATAAATTCTCACGGAATTCGGTGTAAATTCCACTTTCCTTCCGCTACCTGTGTGTGACATGTGTCATCTAATACACTAAGAAAAGATTCATAGAAAGCCTTGGAATATGCAAGACATTCTCAAAAATTCCGTCTTCGAATTGCACTCTTCCTTGTCCAGTTGCTGCAACTGCAAAATTGTCCCCCATGAGAATAGGAGGTCCTAAGTATGCATGTAGAGAAGAAAATGATTCCTTTGAAGAAGCCATATGATGTGAAGATCCTGAATCAATGATCCGTTCTTGCGGTGTGGAATGAAGAGAAATCAAAGCATTCCCATTACCTCTTGGTTTTGGTGCTTTTTCTCCAGACTTCTTCTTGGTATTCTCAGGAATGTGGTCTCCAAGATTTTGTTGCTGGAGTGTCTGTGCCATAAGATCTATAGCCTTCTTCCTGCATGCAGATTCACGGTGAAAACCATGGTGGCAATAATTTCACATTGATTTCCATTTAGTTCCTTTCCTTTCCTTTGAGCCAGAAGATCCATCACACAGTTTGGGATTTCCTCCCTTTCTTGGATCGGGATCCTTCTTCCCTTTCCCTTTCTGATGGTCTTTGGAATTTTCATTTCCTTTTGCATGCACAGTAAGTGCATGTGCTTTGGATATTTTAAGTGTGCCCATTTTGATGAGCTTATCTTGCTCATGCATCAAATACTGAATAAAAGAATCTAGTGAGGGCATATTCTAAGCTACACCGGTTGCAAATCTTACTATGTGTAATGTAGATATGAATACTGCATACTCTGGACCAAGTTTTGATAAAATGGAAAGAATCAACTGACTTTATTGCTTGGATTTGTCGATCCTTCATCCTTTCAACTGAAGCAACAAGGATTTATACCTTGTGAAGAAATATTGAATGTTCTCAAAATTTCTCAGATCTAACCAGTTTAACTCATTTTCGAGAATGTGACCCTGCATTTCATCCTGTTTTCCAAACAATCCTTCCAAATTTTTCCATACTTCATTTGGAGTTGAACATGATTCAACATGAATTAGTAGTTCTGGAGAGATAGATAAACATAGGATGCCAAAGGCCTTGTCCATGCAATTGAAATATCTTGTTTTCTCCACTATCGATGTTGGTTCAACTTCTATTTCCATGGTTACTCGAAATAAGCCTCTACTTCTTAGATAAAGTATAATCTTTGGCTTCCATTTGAAGTAATTATATGGAGTAAGAATTGTGATTGTGGAAACTCCAATTTAGACTCCATTCTTTGTTATTGCTTCAATATTCTGAACCTGCAAATAAAAATTGCTTGTGCACTGATTACAAATCCCTGTGCTCTGATACCAGGTGATATTTTGAGACACAAAGATCTAGATTTGCAAAACAATGAACAAAATTGCGAGAGAACGAAGGAGTGAGCAAGAATGGAGAAAATAATGAAATTAATTCTTCAATATTAGTTTTTGGAAACAATACATAAAAGCAACTAAGTTAAGCTTAGTTGTACATGAAATAACTATGGATAGTTAAAACTAGCTGAAGCTAAGTGTGCCTTATGTTCTTCTAATGTGCACATGCACCACGTGCAAGCACTAGAGTTAACTAATGTTATGTACAACTTATTAATTATTATTAAATGTAATTGTCTTAGGTTGTCTTAGGTTTATTTAAGCAAAAGGGCATGATCAAAGATCATGTCCCTTCACTAAGGGACACCATAAGGCTGTATTTAAAGCCTTGGTCTCTCCCAATTGTAATCATCTCAACTTTTATCAATAATAAATATACATTTTTCTGTTTCTCTGAGTGTTTACACTCCATTTGGTATCAGAGTGGTGATCTTCTCGCCTTGAAGAAACACCCTACGCCACATTTGTGTAGAAATTTATTAATGTTGATGTATTGCTAGATTCTCCTGATCTAACAAATTAATCTTATGTTAAATAAAAAATCCTTCCACTGTTAATTTTGTGGAAAGTAAATTGCCAATTGCAAACACATGTGAAGAAAATCAATCACACATAAACACAGTTGTTTAACGGGAAAGCTTAAAGCTAAAACCCCCAACTATCATATATTATGTATATCAATGGATCATGTAATAATCTCATACAAAGCTTAGTACATCAAGCTCTCAGTACAATCAACAATCAATACACATTGTCATGCAGAAATTTGCATATCTATGCACCAATTTCTTGCCTCCACTGCACAATCCCTGTTTAAGAAGACCACTGAATGAATTCGAATTGGCCTTGCCTTGACTGTGCAATCCTTATTGGAATATCCAATGTGTGTCAGATGCATTGAATGCATCACTATAGTCACAATAGATAGTTCTTCTCACCCTTTCACCTATCTCTCCGCTGGGTCCCCACTGGAACTGACATGCAAGTAGTTAACTGTTGTATTTGTTCATTTGTTAGTGAGTCTCTAGTTATGAATTAATTAAATAATTAATTCACTAAACTATCACTAGTGTAACTTTCAGTTAGACTAGATACAACTAGCTCAACTGAGTTTAACTCACTTAACTGAGTTAAACTATATAACAACTCCTGTAACTACTCTTCCAACTTTCTCATAACTTTGCCACTTCATTTCTAACTAAGTCCTCCATGCATGAGCCACCAATAACCCTAGGAATTGCGTAATTCCTTCAGCCCAATGATTTTCCAAATATGTTCACTGAAATAAAGTGCTCCAAGAGAATAAGTTGATATTTATTGTCGGATTATTATTAAGGGCTAATAATAATCGACATGCACCTATTTTTAGATTGAAGATCTATAAATAGAATTTTCCCAATATTATAAAAATAGAATTCCATCTATTTTTCACGTTTGAACAACCATCTACAAATAGCATCCTGAAACTTATAGAATATGCTCACCATGTCTAAAAATAGACATACACCTAAAAATAGCCTGTGCGCCCCACTTAGTGAAGGTGCTTACTTTTCACTAAGCTCATCATCTTGTTTAATCTCAACACTCCCTCTCAACAAGATATGGATTATCCTTCACCTCGATCCTACCTCTATGGTATTCGAATTTGCTCCTGCTGAGTGCCTTTTTCAGAATATCTGCATCCTGATCTTCTGTAGGAATGTATTGAAGCAACATGATCTTTCGCTGCACACAATCTCTGATACGATGATACCAGATATCAATATGTTTAGATCTATCATGAAACACAGGATTAATTGAGAGTTTAACGCAACTCTAATTATCACAATGTATCACTATAGGATCTAAATGAGAACTGAACAAACCGACCAGGATCTTCCTCATCTAGATAGCCTCACATGCATCTTGACTTGTTGCCGTGTATTCTGCTTCCGCTGAACTGAGTGCCATGGATTTTTGTTTCCTATTGTACCAAGAAAATACTATAGATTCGATACTGAAAACTCCTCCTAATGTGCTCTTTGTGTTCGTTGGGATGCTTGCCCAATCTGCATCCATGAAGCCATGCAACTTCACCTCATCCGTCTGTATGTACCATAAGCCATACTCAGATGTGCCCTTGAGATATCTCAGGACATGCTTGCCTGCCTTCCAAAAGAGCTTGGTAGGCTTAACCATAGCTTGACTAAGTTGTTTCACCACATAGCATATGTCCGGTCTTGTATTAACTAAATACATGAGTGAACCCACCAACTGTTGATAGACAATAACATCCACTTCCTTTGCCAATGTAGCATCCTCTTTCCTCCAATTTCCTGGAAGAGGAGTATCCATGGGCTTGAAGTCCTCCATGTGAAACTTACCAAGTATCTCCCGAGCATACTTGCCTTGAGACACAAACAGTTCACCTTCTCGCTGCCATATTTCCAATCTAAGGAAATAATGAAGGAGGCCCAAATCCTTCATCTCAAACTCCTTTGCAAGATCTGCCTTGCATGAGTGTATCAACTACTCATCACCCGTTAGTATTAAATCATCAACATAAATAACAATGATTAAAATCTTACCCTCCACCCCAATTTGGTACAGGTTTACATCCGCCTCACTCTTGGTGAAGCCAAGTCCAGTGAAATAGCTGTTAATCCGTGTGTATGAAGCATGTGGTGCTTGCTTCAGCCCATACAATGCTCTTTTGAGTCTACACACATGTGACTCGCTACTGAAGATCTCAAATCCTTCATGTTGCTCAATGTACAATTCTTCCTTAATGATCCCATTAAGGAACACATTCTTCACATCCATCTGATGAATGTGCCAACCCATCTGCACTGAGAGAGCAAGGATGGTCCTTATGGAAGAATATTGTGCAACAGGTGCAAAGGTTTCTTCATAATCAATCCCCTCGATCTTTGAGAAGCCCTGGGCAACAAATATTTCCTTATACTTCTCAACGCTCCCATCAGCAGCTTGCTTCACCTTGTAGATCCATCTTGAACCTACCACTGATTTACCCACCGGCCTTGGAACAATCTCCCAAGCATTATTTCTGACAATGGATTCATACTCCTCCACCATGGCATTTACCCATGTGGGCTCCTGCACTGCTTCTTTATAAGAAGATGGCTCTGTCACGATACACTTGCTCATAAGAGCCATGTATCTAGTAAATCGATCAGGTGACTGCCTTTGCCTTTGCTGTGATGTAGGAACTCCTACATTCTGTGCCGCATCAAGCTTCAGTCTCTCAGCTTCTATGGTAAACTTTCTTCCTGTTTTGATGTTTGGTTTTGCATGAGTGGACTCCTCCACTCCATGAATCTCCTCTTGTGGTTGATCCACATCTAGAGGCTCATATTTGGGAACAAGAAGTTCCTCCTCTACATGCAAGTGTAGCTCCCTCTCAAGCAACAACTTCATGGCTTTCACCTCATTGAATTTTATATCCCATCTCACCACAGTCATCCGACTATTTGGAAAATACACACAATAATTATGGGGTGTTTCTGTGTACCCCACAAATATCCCAACGTTTGCAGTCAGCTCCAGCTTCTTCCTAGCGTCCTTTGTCACATGAATGTAAGTAGATGAGCCAAAAATCTTCAAATGAGAAATATCAGGCTTCTTACTAGTAAAAGCTTCTTCATGTGTACTCATGCCAAGTACTCTATGAGGACAATGGTTTTGCACATAAACCGCAGTGTTACATGCTTCCACCCACAAGTGCATTGGTAGGCCCTGGTCATGCAACATAGCTCGTGCAACACCCATGATCGTTTTGTTCTTCCTCTCCACGACCCCATTCTACTATGGGTTATGAGGCAGTATGAGTTCCTTCGAATTTCTTCATTGCTACAGAAGTCTTTGAATTCATTTGAGATATATTCACCACCATTATCACTCCGCAGAGCCTTCACTTGCTTCCTTGACTCCTTCTCCACCAATTCTTTAAACTCACAGAACTTTGAGAATGTCTCACTCTTCTTTTGCATGAAGAAGATCCAACATCTATGAGAATATTCATCAAAAAATATAACATAATACTTGTGCTTTGTTGTTGAAGCAACCGAGAAAGGTCCACACACATCTGTGTGAATTCTCTCCAGGATCACTAAAGCATGGTTCTCCTTCTCATGAAAGGTGGTCTTCACAAACTTACCCATAGTACATCCCTTGCACTGATCTGACTGCACAAGGGTACCCTTGGGAAGTCCAGTAGAAAAATGCTGCAAAATCTTCAAGGCGCCATGGTGAAGATGGCCCAATCTCCTATGCCATAATTCGCCCTCATCCGGGCTCACCACTTCTTCTGTTTTTCCCATCATTGCAACGGAGCCATCTACCTCCAGCTTGTAGAGATTCTTAACTCTAATCCCTATCCATTTGGTTTGAATCGTTGTTTTATGTCGCAGGAAAGCTTTTCTCTCACTGAAAACAATGTCATAACCTTTGTCCTCCAACATAGTGACCGAGACCAAGTTCTTCTTCAAACCTAGAACATGCATAACATATTTCAACTGAAATGGTTTGCCTGAATCCCTCTCAAAGGTAATCGTTCCAATTCCAGTCGCACTATATCTACCATCATCGCCCATCTCTATATGCATTTGGAGATCCTTCTCCTCCAAGTCACTAAACAACTCCTTATCTCCCATCATATGGAAGGAAGCACCACTATCAAGATACCACACCGATCCCATTATGCTTGAAATCAAGCATGAGATCAAGGTTAAATCAAGTTAAAATTTTGAGGCTAAGGCCTCACCCACTGCAGCTCCAGCAGCCTTCTTGTTCTTCTTTTTCTGTGGGCAGTTAATGGCGAGATGCCCATGCTCATGACAGTGAAAACACTTCACTTTGGACAATTCCAGCTTCTTGCCTTTAGCCTTGGATTTTGGATGGGATTTCTTCCTGTTACCTTTCCTTGCTATGGAAGCCAAAGCGCAATTCTCTTCATCATAATTCGTCGATGAAGAGTCATCCCTGGTATTCCGCCTTATCTCCTCCTACACAAGATCCGACCAAAATCGCTCCCAATCCAGCAGTTTCTCCCGTCCATTGACAGAGTCTTCATAGCTATGCCAACTCTTCAGAAGCCCAAGGAGAACCAGGCTCACCAAGTCATCATCCGAAATTGTAATTCCCACACTCCCTAGCTCATCCCTACATTGGAAAAACTTCGTGAGATATTTTGGAATACTATCGCCCTTCTCCATTTTGATTTTTCTGAGCTTATCTTTCAGCGCCAAATTCCTATGGTAAATGTTGCTTTCGAAAAGATCTGTCAAAGCCTTCCACATTGCAAATGGAGTGGCTTTCCCATGAAGGCTTGAAACAATATAGTCTTTCACACCTTCCAACATAATTCTTCTTGTCTTCGCTACCTTCTTTTGCCATGCTTCAAGTACTGCAGCATTGCTAGAAGTAGGCTTAGGAACATCGTATCGATGAAATCCTTCAGTCCATTATCTTCAAGCACTGCCTACATCATATCCTTCTAGGCTATTTAATTCAAGCTACCCTCAAGGGCATACTCCAATCACAACCCATTGAAAGACATTTCAATGAATACTCAACTGTCGCACCAAGAAATTTCTGCAGCAAATTCGAATTCTCCACCAGCACAAAACTCAACACCTCTTCACAATTGCAATCTCTAGTGATTAACACTGCTCTGATACCATGTAGAAATTTATTAATATTGATGTATTACTGGATTCTCCTGATCTAACAAATTAATCTTATTTAAATACAGAATCCTCCCACTATTAATTTTGCGGAAATTAAATCGCCAATTGCAAACACATGTGAAGAAAATCAATCACACATAAACACAGTTGTTTAATGGGAAAGATTAAAGATAAAAACCCCAACTATAATATATTATGTATATTAATGGATCATGTAATAATATCATACAGAGCTTAGTTCATCAAGCTCTCAGTAAAATCAACAATCATTACACACTGTCATGAAGAAATTTGCATATCTCTACACCAATTTCTTGCCTCCTGACAGTCTGCCTCCACTACACAATCCCTGCTGAAGAAGACCACTCAATGAATTCGAATTAGCCTCTCCTTGAGTGTGCAATCCTTATTGGCATCTTCAATGTGTGTCAAATGCATTGAATGCATCACTGTAGTCACAAAAGATAGTCCATCTCACCCTTTCGCCTATTTCTCCACTGGGTCTCCACTGGAATTGACATGCAAGTAGTTAACTGTTATATTTGTTTAGTTGTTAGTGAGTCTCTAGTTATGAATTAATTAAATAATTAATTCACTAAACTCTCACTAGTGTATCTTTTAGTTAGACTAGATAAAACTAGCTCAACTAAGTTTAACTCACTTAACTGAGTTAAACTAAATAACAACTCTCGTAACTAATCTTCCAACTCTATCATAACTTTTCCACTTCAGTTCTAACTGAGTCCTCCATGCATGAGCCACCAATAACCCTAGGAATTGCGTAATTCCTTCAACCCACTGATTTTCCAAATCTGTTCACTGAAATAAAGTGCTCCAAGAGAATAAGTTGATATTTATAGTTGGATTATTATGAAGGGGTAATAAATAGACTTTGCCCAATATTCTAAAAATAGAATTTCATATATTTTTCACATTTTAACAACCATCTACAAATACCATCCTGCAACTTATATAATATGCTCACCATGTTCAAAAATAGACATACACCTAAAAATAGCCTGCGGGCCCCACTTAGTGAAGGTGCTTACTTTTCACTAAGATCATCATCTTGTTGAATCTCAACACTTTGCTGGGTTCCATAAATCAAAACATTTGCATTATGCACTAAATTTTCTACTGTCATAGTCTGCTGACCTCCATCTTCTGCCGGTGACCCATTGTCCACTCTACTGTCTCCCATTATCACCGTCAACTCTCGCCACCCTTTTCTTCTCTTCACTGTCTTCCCCATCTTCCACCAATCAACTTCATCCTTCCACTCTCCACCTTTACCGCACGTCTATCATCCACCGTGCCGCTACCTCTCTGCAATCATCATCTCCCCTCCCTGCTGTCGAACCCACAATTTTTTCCCTGCTATTTTCCTTTCCACAAAACCTGCGTCAAAACTCCAACAGACTGGTCTGTCCACTCTACCACTCCATTTTTTATCTATGTCGATGCCCATCCACCTAGGCATTGCTCCCATACCTGCCCTTCCCATCACTGTCCGCCCCACTTTTTGTCCCCTTCCACCATTACCTTCCCACCATTGTCCACCTACTACTAACCATCGAGCAACTGCTGCTTCGACTGCCTTTTACGACTAACGCCCACCGCTGTGACTATCATCCTATACGTACTTTTTTTACAGGTTGACTGAAAAATCAGAATCGTAATTTATTTATTTTGAACTAACGTAATTTTTTTGTTTATATAATAAAAATAATAATAATAATTATTATTATTATTATTAAAAAAAAGAAAAAGAAAAAGTAAACTGGTAGATAAATATACTCCACCTCATACACGCTCAATGGTCGCATCAATGTTGATGGTTGATTTCAACAAAAAATTGATTGATATTGAGAGTAAGATCAATAATAATTCCGATGACTTCACCAAAAAATTAGTTGATCTCGAGGATAAGGTTACGAGACATTCCAGCGACATCAAAAAGCTTCAATACAAGAAAAATCAGATAGAAAGACAAATTCGAAAAACCATAGCGAGTCCACAGATAATCATAAAGCAGCAATGTTGATGCTAACCGCTATTTGCAATAAGATAAACTTGACGCAAGAACAAATATTCCAGAATATTGGACATAATCAATAGAAAAATTCAGCAGATTCAGGGAATTTATAAGATCATCATGAAAAAACTGATTCTCCGAAAACATCATCCCCACACCATCAAGAAGATAGTAATGCGAATTTTCAAAATAAGCAGCTCTGGAATGCATTCAAAAATCAATACCCCTTTTTCACTCTACTGTTAGCAGCATATCAACGAAGAGAAAAAATCGAGCTACCCAAGTTTGACGGTAACAAAAAATGCAGCATTGCATGGCTTAATAAAGCCAAAGAATATTTCGAGATTTACGACATTGATAGTGATGATGAAAAAATTAAGCACGCTTCCATGAAAATGGAAGGAGAATCATATAATTGGTGTATGTGGTGGAAAAAGATGACGCTTGCTATTATTTGGAGAAAATTTAAGGATGCGTTCTTTAAAAGATTCCAAGTTATCAAGGAAGAAGAGTTCTTTTCAACATTCATCAAATTGGGCCAAAAAGGAGATGTGGATGAGTACACTAGAGAATGGGAGACCTTAGTGACATGAGTACCTAGATTGTGAGAATCTCGTCTAGTCTAATCTTTCATTTTT
Organism: Pinus albicaulis; assembly: GCA_034641835.2. Taxonomy (NCBI): domain Eukaryota; kingdom Viridiplantae; phylum Streptophyta; class Pinopsida; order Pinales; family Pinaceae; genus Pinus; species Pinus albicaulis. The sequence goes on from CM076572.1 coordinate 1,431,158,403, forward strand.
GGACTTAAAACCCATATACAAGTAGAGCTCGAGCTTCACGACATTACGTCGATAGAAGTATCAAGACAAAAATCAAAAGCTGCTAAAAAGAAATTTGAAAAGTTAGTCTGGTCAAATCCAGAAAGAGTATATTTGAGACGAAGATTTCCTCAATCTACAAATGTAGATAACACAAAATATGTCCCACCACATCTTCGTGAAGGATAAAAATCTAACGTGGAAATACAAAGGATGAGAGAGGGAAAGTGTAAACATTGTGGCAAAAAGTGGGACCCTAAGCATAGGTGTGCTAAAGGAAAAGAGACAAAAAATATGTGTAACTGTGAAGTGACTAATGACTCTAACAATGATGAATCAGATGTAGAAGGAATGGAAGACACCCTAGAGTTCTCTCCAAAACTAGATGACAAAGCATTCTGCAAGTGTCATTATCAGCTATGACAGGTATATCACAACCTCAGACACTAAAATTAAAAGGACATATTAAGAAGAACAACGTAATGGTTCTCATCGACATTAGCAACACCCACAATTTTTTAGATTCGACCATGGCCAAAAGACTCAACATCTTTAAGTTCCCATGCCTAATATGAAGGCAATGGTGGCTGATGGTAAGAAGATTGAGTAGGTAGGGAAATTCCATAAGGTCAAATTGCAAATTCAAGACTTTAATCTAGAATCTCCATTCTACACCGTACCATTAGGAGGAGTAGATGTGGTCTTAGGAATTCAATGGCTACAAACCCTAGGTACTTATTCTTCCAACCATCAAAAGCAGTTTATAAGCTTTAAGTGGGAAGGGCAGAAGAACAAGTTATATAGATTACAAGCACTAGAAAAATCAAATTGTGTCATCATCCCAGATGATGAAGATGATTCGAAAAGGAGTGCCAACCTATATAGTATAATTTCATCAGTTAGAAATGTTATCTCAAAAATTATCAGTAAAGGGTCACCAAAAGTACAAGGGCTAATTCAGAAACACGAAAAAGTATTCTAAGACCTGCCCATGAAAATTCCTCCTAATAGGGAAATCGAACATACAATAGAAGTCAAGGCAGGATCAGACCCTATCAACATCAAACCTTATCGCTATCCGCATCACCAAAAGACTGAAATTGAGAAGATAATCCATGACCTTTTAAAATGTGGGGTCATCTCTAAAAGCAAGAGTCTGTATGTTGCTCTAGTTATATTGGTAAGAAATAAGGATGGATCGTTTCGGCTATGCATTGTCTACAAAGGATTAAATAAGATAACAATTAAAAATAAGTTCCCAATTCCCTTTATCGATGAAATGCTGGATGAGCTACATGGCACAAAATACTTCTCAAAATTAGACTTAAGGTCAGGCTATTACCAGATCAGAATCAGGTTGAAAGACATACCAAAAACTGCATTCCAAACACACGAAGGTCACTATGAGTTTAAAGTAATTCCCTTTGGTTAACAAATGCACCAGCTACGTTCCAAGCTACTATGAACAAATTATTTCGTCCATATCTTAGGAAATTTGTACTAGTATTTTTTGATGATATTTTAATTTATAGTAAAGCTTGGAAAGAGCACTTGCAGCATTTGGATAAAGTTCTTACGCTATTGGAAGAACATCAATTTTATGCTAAGAAATCCAAATGCACCTTTGGAAAAGAAGAGGTAGAATATCTTGGACACATAATAGCCCATGAAGGGGTAAAAGTAGACCCTTCTAAAATCAAGGCTATAAAGGAATAGAATAAACCAGTTAATATATCCAAGCTAAGAGGGTTCTTAGGATTAACAGGATACTACTGAAGATTTATTAAAAATTATGCACACATAACTACACCTCTTACAAATATTTTAAAGAAGAATTCGTTTCAATGGAATGAAGAACCAGGAAGGTGTTTTGAAGAATTGAAGGGAGTAATGTCTAATGCACCAGTATTGGCAACTCCCAATTTCTCTAAACCATTTATCATCGAATTTGATGCCTCTGGATTTGGTATAGGTGCAGTATTAATGCAAGAAGGGAATCCTATAGCTTTTGAAAGTAGGAAGCTCAATAAAAGAGAGCATCTTAAATCCACATACAACAAGGAAATGCTCGCAATTATGCACGCATTGGCTAAGTGGAGACAATATATGTTAGGGAGTAAGTTCTCCATCCGAACGAATCATAATAGTCTTTAACACCTCCTCCAACAGAAAACACTTTCTGAAGAACAAAAAAAGTGGATTGAAAAAATTTCCACCTTCGACATGGAGATATTACATAAAAAGGGAAAAGACAATGTGGTAGCAGATGCCCTATCTAGGAAGGACGAAGAACCAACACTACTTGCAGTCTCGGTTGTTGTTCCTGAATGACCTAATGAGATTCGAAGTGAGTATGCCAAAGATCCAGAAATGTCAGCTATAATCAATAATCTCCTAGGAAACTCAAAATTTGAATGGAAGAACGATATCTTATAGTACAAAGGAAGAATTTATCTAAACTCAAATTCCATGTTTATATAAAAAATACTCAAGGAATCACATGATTCCCTGTCATCTGGGCATGTAGGATATTTTAAAACTTACTACAATGCACGTCAATCATTCTTTTGGAAGGGTATGAGTCATGATATTCAAAAATATGTAGCAGAATGTGACAAATGTCAAAGAAATAAAAGTGAAAATATTATGACACCTGGGTTACTTCATCCCTTAAATATCCCGAATCAGAAATGGGAAGAAATATCAATGGATTTTTTTGAAGGGTTACCTGTATCTGATGGAAAGGATAAGATCTTCGTAGTAGTCGACAGACTCACTAAATATGTTCACTTTATTGCTATAAAGAAAATAAACTCTGCAAAGAAAATTGCTGAGATATTTTGCAAACATATTTATAAAATACACGGGTTCCCAAAAGTCATTATGATCGACAGAGATGCCAAATTTAAGGGAAATTTTTGGAAAGAATTGTTCAACCATATTGGAACCTACCTAAACATGAGCTCATCTTACCACCCGAAAATAGATGGAGCTCGGGTTGTCAATAAATGTTTGGAAGCTTACCTATGTTGTTACGCTACAAAAAAACAAAATAAGTGGGTTCAATGGTTGCATCTCGCTGAATGGTGGTATAATTCTACTTACCATAAATAGGCAAAAATGACTCCATTCCAAGTTTTATATAGATACGAGCCCCCGAAATGGAATGATCTAGCTTCAGTCCAGACAAACCTATCAACGGTTAAAAACCAACTAGAAGAAAACCAAAATGTCGTCCAGATCCTAAAAGAAAATCTAAATAATGCATGAAACTGTATGAAGCAATAGGCTGACCACAATAGAACTGAGAGATCATTTGAAGTTGGAGAATCGGTTTTGGTCAAGCTTCAACCATACAAGCAGTTGTCCCTGAAAAAAAAGGGGAAACACAAATATCAAAACGACAATCTGTTATGGTTATGCAGGCGTGGAGATTATACAAACGAGAAAATATTGTGGATATGATTGATCCAGCCATAATTGAAATGTGCAACGTGGAGAAAGCATTGAGATGCATTCATATTGGACATTTACGTACACAAGCTGACTCATCACTTCGTCCATCAATGTCTCTAATCAATTTGATGCTTTCATATCATTCTGTGGCATTACCGGATCCCACACAGCGTGCTTTTGTGAGTGACATGATTACCGGCTCCACCAGTTGTGGCTCTGGTGTTTCACAATCTGCCAACATCTCTTCTACGTCCCCTGCTTCATTTCACGCTCCTATGTCTAACGCTGATGCTTCCATTACAGATTTGGTACCCAGGTAACGCGTGTTCTAAATACGATGATATATATTTCAATGTTGACATTAAGTGAGCTGAAAGACAGATTGCATAATGTGTAATGTATTTACTTACTTTGTTATTCTGGCAGTTAATTTTCAAGTTCAAAACAATGCAAACTTGAACTGAATCAATTGGCAGGGTACCACAGAGTTCAAGAACAACTTATTCCAATACGTTTTGTGCTATCATTTGGTATTGTGAAAGTATTGGATTATTATCTTTCTGTATTCGTAGTGTTTGTTATAATTTATTTTTTATATTACTAAGTAAATAATTTTAAATTATTATTTTCATTATTTTTATTTTTATGTAGGCCATTATTAATTTGCAAATAAATTGTGGATTATTTATGATTTTTAATGAATTTGAAAAACTAATACAATTATATTAAGAAATATAATTAATATAGGTTAATTTATATTATTGTTTACATTGTATTAAGAAATATAATTAATATAGGTTAATCTATATTATTGTTTACATGATGTTATTTGTTATATGACAATTTATATGGTAGTTTCATAATTGTATTAGATAAATATGCAAAAAAGTAAATGCAAATTTTAAAATACAAAATAGTTAATATTTAAAATTCTATTTGTATTATAAAAGAAAATAATATGATTATGTCAGCATCCTTCATTATAATTATATCAGCATAGGTCCATCTTTACTCATTACCTATCAACTACCTAGAGGGATCAAATTTCAATATCTTTTTATTTTAAAAGAGGTTTGTAACTCAAGAAATTTGATACTTCTCACCCTTAAAGATTAGGAAATTAGATGGATCTAGGCTTTAATTATTAATTATAAACATTACAATATCTATACCATATTAAGATTAAATGTTTACATAGGAGTTAAACTTATGAACTTATCTAGGCTTTAATGATTAATTATAAACATTACAATATCTATACCATATTAGGATCAAATGTTTACATAGGAGTTAAGCTTATGAACTTTAAATATAAAGAATTTTTTTAATAAATAGTGGATCACATCCCAAGGAACTTTGGATAAAATATAATATTATAGCATTATATTTTACTTAATATTAGTATTACTCCCACTGAGTAATATTATTACATTTTACTCAATATTTCCCCTCTTCTTTACTTTTAAGCTCTCTTTTTTTAAGCTTGGCAGGATTACATATTTATCATATCCCCGAGAGTGCCTTAACAAAGCCCCAGATCACTATCTATTCAAGACGAGTAGACTACTTACTTTTAAACTTCAAATATAAAGCAAAGTTATAATAAAAAGTGGGCTACTTGACCAAAAATATTGAATAAAATATAATATTATTTTATTTTATTTTACCCAATATTTCTTGCAGTAAAAAATGGATGAAGGTAGCTATAAATATTAGATAAAATGTAATAATTGTATTTTACTTAATATTTCTCCCACCAACTCCCCTCACCCCAACTCACTTTCATGTTAAGCTTATTCATTTCTTTCAAAGCACTATTTCTATAGCACATTGTTACACATAGATTAAGAGAATATATTACATATTTTATATTAAAGTGATTATCCAAGAAACAATTAGAATGAAAAAGAAACTATTGTTTTGTATTATGTCCAATCATGTTTAACCTTACACTTCTTAAAAATACCTTCCTAAATCACCCAATAGTCTCCACTAAGTTCTAAAGCTTCTAAGCATGTATATACACATTATGTAATCAACCATTCAACTATAGAAACAAAACATTCTAAAAGTCACAGGGCCACCTAACAGTTCCATACAAAAGTGTGAACATATCCATAAAAATGTTTGACCTTTACAGGCCACATGAATTAAACACCATTATTTTCTACAACTAATTATGTATCTAAATATAACATCAAACTAGGATGGATCCAAGCTAGTTTAATTCCCCCCTTAAATAAGTTATATTCCACATTATTACCATAGGTCAAGACCATGGGTTCTTAATTCCATGAGTCAACATTATGGGTCATTTTTTATTATTATTAATTTTTATGGTGTTATTTTTATTTTACTTTCACCTACTTAAAATGTTCATGTTATATTAAGTTACATTAATGTTACAAATCCTACCATATTTTATTTTTACCTTTACCAAGTAAAAATGTTTACGTTAATTTTAAGCATCTATGCATCCTAAACTAGAGAGTACTTATAAGCCCAATAAAAAAACTAGTAAATTTATTTAAAAAAATAAAAAATATTGTGTTATATTTTAAAATAAAAATATTATATTTTCAAATATTGTATTCAAAAAGTAAATTAGTGGATTCCACTAATGTTAAGTTAACTATTTTACTATAAAATATTATATTCAAAATATAGAGTCCACCAACATTAAATTAACTATTTTAATTTAATTGTTTTACATTTTCTCCCAAGCATAATTCCACTTTGCACTCCTGGCTTTAACCAATTCCACCTAGCTTTCCTTAAAGCCAATGTTGAATTTATATTTTTTTTATACATAATAATTATATTGATTTTTAATTAGGGCAGACATTGACATTAGATTAAATTTGTCAAATGTTAAATTTAAACATTTACCCTTGACATCTACCCCATACTAGCATTTCTAAAATATAAAAAATTAGATTTAAAAAATATATTTAGATTTTTTTCCTTATAAAATGACATAATTTTGCTATCACAAGAAATAAAATTATATTTTGTTTATACATGTCAAACATGTATTCATATGATAAATAAATTTGTTGATAAGTGTTGCCATATTGTATAAAAATATCATAAATGTGTTTGCTAAGAAAAAAAAAGTTTCAAAAGGCTTGTAAATATGAGTGAAATGATGGAGGAGTAAAAGAAAAAATCTGTGAACAGTTCAATGTATATGAGCTTAAGATGGAAAGGGCGATGATAGATTTCATATGTTTGGCCGTTTTGAATTTCAGTGATAAACCACATCTCGTGAACCATAGGAATACCCTCTTTAGAGAGGGTGTTTGTTGTGTTGTTATGCTCCATATAAATATGAAAGGTATAGAAAGATATGAAATATTTAGGGGGGTTATATCATCCACTCAGGGTTGTGGGGGAACGCCTCCCCCCTCGAATTTTCTCCTTTCGGGAGCACATCATGAGAAACCCGAGTGTGCTCTCTAACAAAAACTTCCTCCCTAGATTTTTTCACTTTTTTTGCAAACACATTCCAAGCCCAATTTATTTTCAAAGAAACAAGAATTTTTAAAATTATCTTGAAGTTTTAAAAATTGGCAAATCTCACTAGTCCCTAATATGCAAACTATAAAATGTTTATTGATGTATTTGTAAAATTATTCAAATTTAAAATGATATTATATATATTGTCTATATAATTTTTGCGATTTTTAACGTAAAATAATTTTATATTGTAAAATTTCGGTGAATCATTTTTATAAAAAAATGAAAATTGGTGAATCTTTTTTTTGTAAAAACCCAAGGAAAATTAGCCCACCTACAAATATTAGCCCCTAAAATTTTCCATGATCGAAACTTGAAAAAACCATGAAAACCCACAAAAAACGCATAAAAACCTTTGAAAAACCCCTTCCTCCCCTTCTAGGCCTTAAGCCCCCTTCCTTATTTTTACCACAGAACCAAGGCCCAAGAACCTCACACTAAATATTTAGGCCCTTAATGCGCCATCACTTATCAACATTTCCATTTTTCATCGCAAACACTCCCTTTTTATCCTCCGATGCGATTAGCCCCTTGTCTCTTGCCCCTTGGTCACTATCTCCTCACGAGACCACTTCCCAAACCTTATCCCTAGCCCCTTCCCTTACATTCTATTTTAACCCCGCGCCTATGGTAAAACATGTTTTTCTTCGTGTTTTCCCCTCCCTACTTGGCGAATTCCGCATGAATCCTAGTCGTAGATCTATATGATCCGACGGCATGGATTCATTTTCCCCCTTCTCCTTTTCTCCCTTTCTCACATTTCTTCGTTCCTTTTCTTCCCACATTTTCACTCCATGAAACAGTCCTAACCGTCAATCTATAAAGATCAACAGTCATTACACCTCCTCTCCCATCCTTTGATCACCCGACCCCTACCTATTCCTCCACCCTCTGCATCAAATCTCACCGTTGATTTATTTAATCCAATGGTCCTGATCAAACCCGACAACCCAACTACACCGGGGCCTACCATCCACTACTTGAAGCCCTCATTTAATCACTCGCTGCCACCTAGCTTCCAATAATTCCTCGCCCGAGCACCTTTCCTCATAACGCTCATTCCCCTGCCATTGGATCTGCCCCACCTCATCCAACGATAGATATCGTGTATCGCGCAACTTTTCCATCCGAGGTTTAACAATCAAACATCACGCGAGACTGCTAATTTTGCAAAAGCCACGCATATTTGTTTAATTAGATCGTGTTCTCTCCGGGAAAAAAAAATTACCGCCCGAATCGAACGCGAAAACTGCTAGCGGTATTTCTAAAAACTGCCAAGCTATATTTTGCACCAAAATATGGTTTTTAAACCGAATTTTCACGGGTTTTCTCCACAGATCCTCCTCCACCTGCATTTCATCTCCTCTACATATGTTCCTCTACCTCCGCCAGCCTCCAAAGCAGTCTTGTCAACCCCACAAGTTTTAATAACATGTTTTATTGGATTTTTGCAGGTTTTATGGTGGTTTTAAGGCCCAAAGCCCCTCCTACAGTCCATAAAAGGATGGGCCAGAAGGTGATGACCTTCGTGGTCCAAATAGAGGCCAAATCACGCAGAAAAGGGATGAAAGGGTTGAGTTCCAAATGTTAATCGGTTTTTCATGGACATCGATTACACTATAAACCCTCCAAAGCACTAAAGCCACCTGCACACACAACGAAGAAAAAAAGATTAAAGATTGAAGGTTGAGCTTAAATTCAAGGGCTAAAGCGCAAAATCTGAAGACTAAAAGGCTTAATCCACGGTTTGAAGGGATAAACACAGTAAATAAAGCCCGGAGATAGTCATAAAGGCCTTAAAGCAAGATCAAAGGCTTAATTGAAGTTCAAAGTGCCAAATCAGCACAAATCAACGAAGAAAGCCTCCAAATGCCAGATCAGTAAGGAAATTAAAGCCAGAAATTCCATCTATAGACTTATTTCCTCAAAAGAATAAACAATAAAGGCACAATCAGAGATATTTTTCCAAAGACAGCTCATAATTAATTGCCAGCCTACTAAAAGCCTCCAAATTCAACAAAAGTGAGCAAAGTTGATGAATTTTAATGTAATAATCAATTATCAGAGTTAAAACATTTGAAAACTTCTCCATTTGGCCTCCCAAAAGCTGAGAAGCTTTTACTCTGTATTAATTGAACAGATAACCCTTTCTTTCACTCCACCTCCTCATTCTTCTATAAATACTTCTCAAGAAGACAATATTATGGTTGGTCTTTGAATACTCATTGAATGTAAATAGCTTTGAAGTTGTTGAAGCTATGTTTTTTAATTGAAGAAATATAGGCTGAGAAGAGAAGTTTGAAGCTGTAAAGACCCAATGGACTTGAAGATTGTAATTGGTTTGAACATCAAATATACAAGATGATTTATGGGATCCTGGTCTATGTCAATGGTGATGTTTTTCTTACTGTAATTGTTATTTTTCTTATGTTTTCCATTCTGTCCATTTTTTTCTGATAAAGAACAGCAAATATAGATTAGGATTTACTATCAAGTACCCTAAATATCACTGATAAATATTTATCTTTATGTTTTCTGCTAATTTTGTATTTGAGGATAATTCAATAGAGTTTGATCAGTCAAGGAATGTTTGTGAGCCCTTGTCTTGCTAAGTAAAACTTGAGATTTTGTCCTTGAATGTTCTTACAAAGTTTGATAACTAAAGTTGAAATAGAGAAGTTTATGGTTAGCCCTGTCCTCTAGTTTCTTCTCCAATAGTTGCTTTGAAAAGATCTCTTGAAAGGATATCAAAAGCAAGCTAGGTTAAAAGTCCTTACTTGATCTTAGACTACATTTTATGTTAATCTTGAGTGTTTTCCTTTGAATATGCTGAAATTAAGCTAGGTTAAAATTCCTTACTTGATCTTGAGCTATTCTTTGTTTATCTTAAATGTTTTCTTTTGAGAATATGTTGAAAGCAAACTAGGTTAAAAGTCCTTATTTGATCTTAAGCTATTATTTGTTTTCCTTTGAGTATGCTGAAAGCAGGCTAGGTTAAAAGTCCTTACTTGATCTTAAACTGCCCTTTGTTTTCTTATATGTTTTCTTCTTTCACCATTTCTTGATGTTTCATACCATAAATCAACTTAAAGAGATATTTTGACATAGATGACTTGCCCCATAGACCACTCTTGAAACTTTCTATGCAATTAAATCCTTTATGACTCTATAGCCCAATGGATTGACACTGTTTTTTACTTATCCTATCAGTTGAACCATTTTCAACCTACTCACAACTTTACCCTTCAAAAGACTTCCTTCATTTTAATGATATTCATCCCAACCAAAACAAACAAAAACCCTTGTGCCTTATAACTAGCCTAATATCATATCATAAGCCTTAAAGATAATATCTTTGAAAACACTTATACAGAGAGATCCCTCTCTGAATCCAGGAGGGCTAGATCCTAGGATTCCAAAGTGGTTTGATGTTGGCTCTGTAGCATTTTTTCTGGCCAATCTTGCAAACTACAGAGACCTAACAGAGTGGTGACCATACTGGGGAACTTATTAAGAAATACATAGCTTCACAACTCAAAGAACCCCTATTTCTAAAATGAAACAAGTTTCACCAAGACTGGTTATTATTGATTGTTGATGGTGAACAACAACCAAGCCTAAAAAAACAAGTAAAAATTCTTCACCTGGCGACTCCATTGGTATTCAGTAGGCTTGCTGACCCCACTGGTTTTTCCTAAGACTCCACTGAGAAATTCTAAGTGAATTACATTTCGTACATCCTTAGGACCTCGGAAAACCCAAGAAAGTTTACATTGTTAGTTAAATAAATCGATGGTGGTGGACCATAAAACATTTTACCTTCAAAAAGCTAAAAATTTCCACCTGGTGACTCCACAACTCCCAAAATACCAAATGGCTCCACTAGTAGAAGACTCTGAACTAGTTGATAAGATACAGTGACCTCTTTTCTAATTTACAATGATGGATCCAAGGATTCAAAGAAGATATTCTCCAATGAATAGAGATCATATCCCTGGATTCCCACACAAAATGCCTCAAATAAATTGGGATAAAAACTTGCCTGTTTTTCAAGGTAAAGAGTTTGAGGACCCTTTGTTACATCTCATCAAATTTCATATACATGTATGGAGGTTAAAGATGGAATGGCATGAAGACTTCCTTATGAAAAATTTCATGTTAACAATAGAAGGAAGGGCAAGGGATTGATATGAATGGTTGAGGACTGGTAGTTTGTTTTCTCTAAGAGACCTCCACATAGTATTTTATGATCATTATAAGGAAAAATCCACTTATCTATCATTATAGGGAAGTTTTATAATCAATCTGAGGGCATCACAGAATACCTTGCAAGCATTTATGAAGATCTAAGAAACTGGCAGCCTGAAGATCTCACAGCAGCCATCTATGAATTTCATACTCAAAACAACTATCATAAAAACTTAGATGAATTAGCTAAGGAAGAGATTAATCAAGAAATAGAAGAAAATCCTCAGGATCCAACTATAAACATAACTAATAATGATTCATTATCCTTTCTAGGTGACACTAATTTGAATATTGATGATCTAGAGCAACTCATGCTTATTCCAAATTAAGAAAAAAATCAACCACTACAAAACCTAGACAAAGAGCAAGACATGTATGATGACCAGGAATTTATAGAAGATAATGAGGAAGGATGTCAAGAAATTCTTGATTGCCTACCTATAACTTCTGTTTTACTGTTAGCTGATCTTTACAAACAAAATGCAAATACTAATAGTGATCAGTGCTTTGAGGAAACAAGTAGCCACTTAGAAAACACAGAGCTTGAAATAGGAGAAGAAACAACACATATTGGGACTCTTCTTCTAGATTATAACTCATTTCAGATTACACAAGAAGAGTGGCATCCTGATAGTATAGAAGAAACAAATCATGAACCCTATATTCAAACTGAGTATCATAAAAATCATGAGGAGTTGTTTGAAACAGAAGAAGATCAGGAAACAGTAGAAAATCCTCAAATTTTTCCTGCAAGAACAAGTAAAGATCCCCTAGAAGAGGCTCAAGAAGACATCCAGCCTCAAAACCAGTTAACACAAAATAAAGAGGATTGTTGTACTTCTGTCCATACTAAAAAGGAAATCTCTCTTTTAACAGAAGAATAAATTGATCAAATACTAAACAAGCAACTAACCTCCAAACCTTCATTGGAAAAATATAATCATCAACATAGTGCCTATCCCACAGAACAACATAGTGGCACTCAAGACAAAGAGGATAGTAGGGAAATTAATGTTAAATCTGAAACTAGTCCTCTGTGGAATTTAAGTTTTGATGGGTCATGTAGTAAAACTAGTGCAGGTGCAAAAATATGGCTTTATGATACATAAAACAATCATGTTGAAGGCCATTCATATAAATTGAATTTTCAATGCACAAAGAACATAGTAGAGTATAGGTACTCCTGTTAGGGTTACACTTATTGAAAAAATTAAAAGCCCAGAGGATAACAGTTCATGGGAATGCAGAGTTGGTAATTAGGCAGGTGAATGGGGAAACATTGTTAAAAATCCCAGACTTAGAGCCTATGAGGATGAGGTTATTGACCTGTTAAAATCATTTAAAGAGTTGCAACTTACCCTTGTTCCTAAAAACAAAATCAATCTTGCCAATGAGTTAGCCTTTTTGCTAGTACATGTCTAAGACCATATGAAAACAAGAAGTACATAATTCAAGAAAAATTCAGACCAACTGTACCAAAAAACGAAAAATAATGGCAAGTATTTGGGGAAGAAAAATAAATAGAAGACTATCCTACTGAGGATATATCATCTTCTCAAGAGAAACCTTCGACCATTACTGATATCAATCTGTCATCCAAAGAACCTGAATTTACATCAGAAGCAAGCATAGAATTAGAAAAAGAAGATATTTCACTACTTGTTGATTTGCAGGTGAAGGATGATGATGCTTTCAAAGAACATACGAAAGATGCAGTCCCCAAAGTTGTTGTCTCAGAGGCAGATAATCTACCAACCATGGAGGACCTAAAGGAAGAAAGTTCTCATCTTTTCTTTGTTGATCCTATGAAAGAATATGTGGAGGTCCTAATTGGCTCAAGATATCAAGTATGGATCTTTTGCAAGAGCCAAACACTGTCACCTTCTATGATAGCCTTGATTTTAAAGATTAATATTCAATATGTACCATGGTTATCTCTGACAAGCAGCCATAACTTCTTTTCCTTTTTGTCATTACTCAACTGGCTATATTGGCACTATTGTATCATATAAAACATGTCAATATTGCAGAGTTAGATTAGGTTAGATAGGAAAGAAATAAAGCTCACTCTGTGAGCATTTAGTTAGTTTCTTGTTTTGTGCTTTAAAAAAAAAAGAAAAATTTGAAAAGAATAAAATACAAAAACAATAGAAAAAGAGAAAAGAGGGAAAATATAAAAGAAGAAAGGTACAGCCCCATACCAAAAAAGAGGAATTTGAAAGTGTGCAAGCTTAAATACCAATACCAAAAGAACACTTCTATTTAGTCATATAGTCTAATCATGACTAGATAGATTTAAATTGACTACTGATAGGTTAGTGAATCATATTTTCCAAACTGTTTAATCTTGGCTTATTAGTAGATTAGATTAGATAGAAATAAATGGCTCTAATCAGACCAAAATCTGAGCCAAAGAACAAGAAGAGGATGGTTAAAACATGCTTAAAATCTGAACCAAGAAATAATAGAAAGAGAACAGCTCTAAAAGATCAAAACCAGCGCTGAAAGAAAGAATGAAGGATTTTTTTTGTTTTTCAGATCTTAAGCCTTCACAATTTTGTTTTAAATTTCTACAAAAAAAGTCTATGTGCAACTTATACATACAACCATAGATACCATAGCAAATCAAACAGTCTAATCCTAATTTGATTGTGTTTAAATTTTTGTTTTAGAAAATAGAGAATAAAATTTACTAGACAGTTTAATCCTGGCAGATAGTAGCTTAGGTAGAGAATTAATCAGTTCAACTGCTTAATCTGAACTCATGGAAGAAATAAGGGTAGATTTAGATTAGTTTCTTGCTTTCAATAAAAGAATAAAATGTTGATGTTAAATGTTTACAAGCCCAAGTGCACCTTATTGAAGAAAAAATGTTAGGAAAGTAGGATGTGTAGGTAGAATGTTTGGATGAAATTTGTTTGCTGATATAAAGTACTGATCATCTTTCTAAGCAGCATGATCAAGGAAGAAAAAGTTGTCAATGGATAAAGGCACAGGTCTGCATACTAGAGATGAATTTATGAAGTTATTGACACCTCCAAGGAGCTGCCATCCCCATGTGGAGCCACTGTTAGCCATCAGTAAATTTTTTTCATAGCAAATGATGTCTAAAATAGGTCTTAAAGCCTTCAAGGGATTATTTTGATAGAAAATTTCTCATTCTTGAAGCCTTTTGATGCTGCCCAAACTCAAAGAGTAATCTCCACTGCTGTTTCATTCATAAATTCACCAAGAAACCCTGTTGATATCCAAAGAAACTGTTTTCTAGGTCATGTTCCATCATTTTTTAAACCTATTTTCACTCAGATTTTCCCTTATTCATCCTTCATTTTCCTCTGAAAATCCCCTTTCCTCCTTCTCATTTTACCCTCATCGTCCTAAAAAACCTTCAAAATTACCTTTAATTTCATAAAAAATCCCCTTTAAAAGCTATAAAACTCCTTTTTATGGTTTAAAGACCCTTCCTTTTAGCTATCAGAACTTGAAAAAACCATGAAAACCCACAAAAAATGCATAAAAACCTTTGAAAAACCCCTTTTGCCCCTTCTAGGCCTTAATCCCCCTCGGCTTAAGCCCCCTTCCTTCTTTTTACCATAGAACCAAGGCCCAAGAACCTCGCGCTAAATATTTAAGCCCTTACAGCACCATCGCTTATCAATTTTTCCATTTTTCATCGCAAACACTCCCTTTTTATCCTCCGATGAGATTAGCCCCTTGCCCCTTGGCCCTTGGTCACTATCTCCTCACAGGACCACTCCCCGAACCTTATCCCTAGCCCCTTCCCTTACCTTCTATTTTACCCCCGCGCCTATGGTAAAACGTGTTTTTCTTCGTGTTTTCCCCTCCCTACTTGGTGAATTCCGCATGAATCCTAGCTGTAGATCTATATGATCCGACGACATGGATTCATTTTCGCCCTTCTCCTTTTCTCCCTTGCCTACATTTCTTCGTTCCTTTTCTTCCCGCCTTTTCACTCCATGAAATAGTCCTAACCGTCAATCTATAAAGATCAATAGTCATTACACCTCCTCTCCCATCCTTTGATCGCCCATCCCCTACCTGTTCCTCCACCCTCTGCATCAAATCTCATCGTTGTTTCATTTAATCCAACGGTCCCGATCAAACCTGACAACCCAACTCTACCAGGGCCTATCATCCACTATGAAAAGCTCTCATCTAATCACTCGTTGCCACCTGGCTTCCACTAATTCCTCGCCCGAGCACCTTTCCTCATTGCGCTGATTCCCCCACCATTGGATCTGCCCCGCCTCATCCAACGATAGATATAACGTATCGCGCAACTTTTCCATCGGAGTTTTAATAATCAAACATCGCACGAGATCGCTGGTTTTGCAAAAGCCACGCGTCTCTGTTTAATTGGATTGCGTTCCCTTCGAGAAAAAACCATTTACCGCCCGAACCGAACGTGAAAACCGCCAGTGGTATTTCTAAAAACCGCCAAGCTATATTTCGCGCCAAAATATGGTTTTTAAACAATATTTTCGCGTGTTTTATCCATAGAACCTCCTCCGCTTTCATTTCATCTCCTCTACATATGCTCCTCCGCCTCCGCCATCTTCCAAAGCAGTCTTGCCAACCCCGTAGGTTTTAATAACATGTTTTATTGGATTTTTGCAGGTTTTATGGTGGTTTTGTTAAGTCCCTATATTACTAGTATAGTCCCTTATTGTTGTTAGTGTAACCCCCTTATTGTTATTATTGTACTCTTGTAACCCCCATTTTGTTATTATTGTGCCCTTAAATTATTATTGTTAGGTCGGCTAGGATTACATTGTGGCCCACTAGGATTACATTATGGCCCCATGGACTCCTATATATAGAAAGGAGGTTTTGTAAATTGGATCATCCAAGAATTGTTCATTTATGGAATGTATTGGAGGTTTCCCCCTCGAAGTGGCTCATTTCTAAGACGTTGATATCTCTTTTCTTCTATTTTTGGAGCTGGTTACACAACATTTGGTATCAGAGCTTTGGATTCTAGGGTTTCGCTGCTCCAAACAGGTCATCGTGGAATTTTCGCTATAACTTTTTTCTACGAAGTTTCAGAAGCTGAAATTTTTAGGGTGAGAAGAAAACATCCTGAGGAAGCTTGTATAAAAATTTCAGAGTTTGGTTCGCAATAATTTCGGAGATATGATCTGTGGAAGTCAGGTATTTTTTCAGGCTCCTAAACAGGTCATCGTGGCATTTGCGCTATAAATTTTTTTCTACGAAGGTTAAGAATCTGAAATTCATATGGTGCGAAGCTGAAATCCTGAGGAAATTCATCAAAAAATTTCAGAGCTTGATTCGCAATATTTTTGGAGATATGATCTGTGGAAGGTAGTGCTTTTTCAGGCTCCTGAATTTCATCTCAAAGAGGTGATCGTGGGAAAAGTTCAATAACTCTCTCTCTGGGCAGTGGATTTGAGTGCCGTAAAAATTGGTTGCAAGTACACAGACTTTAGTTTCTTGGCTATCAATTTGAGAGACAAAGGATGAAACAATGACACGTGGCAAGTCCTACAAGTGTGCTCTATTGAACCAGTCCAGAATTAGGTCATTGTGGGAGATTGGACACAACTTTGTCTTGGAGAATCAAATTAGATCAGACCTGTGGAATTTGGAAGAAGCTTCAGAGGGCTACTACAGGGCTGAATTTCAGATATTGAATATTTTCAATTACATATATAATTCAATTTCAATATCAAGCTCCTCAAAGCAAGTAAAAGAATAGGTATCAATATTGGATTCTAAAATGGCGCCTAAAAAGAATTCAACACCCATTAAGCCTTCAGAAGGCTCTACCATGACTCATGAAGATGAAGAATTGCAACATGATCTATCAAAATTACAAGAGCAAGTGCGAAAAATTTCACTCTCGCAAAGAGCAACAAAAAATGAAATGGAAGTTTTGAAGAAAGGCGTGGAAGTGAAGATGGACGGTTTGAAGAAAGGCATGGAAGCTAAGATGGATGGCGTGGAAGTGAAGATGGACGGTTTGAGGAAAGGTGTGGAAGCTAAGATGGATGGCGTGGAAGCTAAGATGGATGGCATGGAAGCTGGCATGGAAGCTAAGATGGATGATCTAAAATCAAACATCAAAGATTTGACAAAGTTGATACAAGAAATGTTTCCTAATGGTGAAAAGATAGTAGAAGAACCTCATGATGAGAACAAAATAAATGTTAATCGTGATTTCATAAACTCTAATGTTGGCGGGAAGAACCACCATATTCCAAAAATGGATATGAGGAAGTTTGATGGAAATGATCCTGTAACATGGATACTACGGATGGAGCAATATTTTGATCTCCATAATGTGCAAAACACACAAAAGGTACGCATTGCAACTTTACATTTAGAACAAAATACATTTGTATGGTATCGATGGCTTTGCTCCCGTAAAAAAATTGTCACTTGGTCAATTTTTTACGGAGGAAATGATAGCACATTATGAGGATACAAAGAGCAACACCTTCTTTAGCCAATTGATAAATCTCAAACAAAAGGGTTTAGTGGGGCAGCACATTGAGGACTTCCAAAAATTGAATATAAGGGTAACTGATATTCCAGAGGAACAAGGATTGATCTCTTCATAGGCACTTTAAAGGATAACATTCAACATGAAGTTCGCGTTCTGGAACCTGATTCATTGGAGAAGGCATTCAGGTTGGCAAGAAAAGTTGAATTTAAAATTATGGCAACAAGGAAGCCTACCACTCAATTCTATAAAGAAGGAAGTGTGGCTACGCCTAGATTTCCACAACCTACAAGGTTGACACCACAAAAATTGGAAGAGAAAAAAACAAAAGGGCTTTGCTACAGTTGTGATAGAAAATACACTAAAGGTCATAAGTGTGCTGAGAAGAAATTATTTTACATAGATTGTGAAGAGGAAGAAGAAAATGAACAAGAAGAGGATATACACCAGGAACCAGCCCCAGAAGAGGAAGAAATGAATGCGACCATATCGTGTAATGCACTGGCAGGAATTACCACTCCTCAAACTCTCAAGATAAAAGGACAAATCAAGAAGAAAAAGGTAATAGTGTTGATTGATTCAGGTAGCACCCATAATTTTATTCATTGTAAGCTAGCCAAGGAATTAAATTGTTTCCTATACCCAGCACCAGAATGTCAAGTGATGATTGCAAATGGAGGAACTATAAATTGCTCTGGAAAATGCCATAATATCAAGCTAACCATGGGGGAATATGTGTTGACTAGTCCAATGCTTTCCATTCCTATGGGAGGTGCTGACGTTGTACTAGGAGTACAATGGTTACAATCTTTGGGGACGGTAGCTTTTAATTTTCAAGAAATTTTCTTGAAAATTTTTTCAGAAGGAAAGGAAGTTGAATTATGGGGTATTGAAGGGAAGCCGGGAAGGATAATAAGCTCTAATGTCATGACAAAGCTTGTAAAGAAATAACAACGAGGCGTAATTGCACAATTATGCTCACTAGAAGTTCCGACATCAAAATCATCTATTTCTGCAGATCTCCAACAAGTCTTGGACAATCATTCCAAGGTGTTTGAAACTCCCAAAGGACTCCCACCTATTCGTGATCATGATCATGCTATTCATTTGATTCCGGGAAGTGTTCCTCCAAACATCGGCCTTATATATATCCTTACTTCCAAAAGAGCGAAATTGAACGTATGATTGCAGAAATGTTAGAGGCGGGTATAATTCAACCTAGTCAAAGTTCTTTCTCTGCTCCTGTAGTATTGGTACACAAGAAGGATGGATCATGGCGCATGTGTCCGGATTATAGGGAGCTCAATAAGCTCACCATTAAAGATAAATTTCCCATTCTGTGATTGATGAATTATTGGATGAATTACATGGAGCAATTTATTTTACCAAGTTGGATCTTCGTTCAGGATATCATCAAATTAGAATGAAGACTGAAGATATTCCAAAAACAGCATTTCGAACTCATGAGGGTCATTATGAATTTTTGGTCATGCCTTTTGGCCTTACCAATGCACCCTCTACATTTCAAGGGTTGATGAATTCCATTTTCAAACCCTTCCTTAGAAAATTTGTGCTAGTATTTTTTGATGATATACTAATCTACAGCAGGTCTTGGAAGGATCATGTTGAACATGTTGACGGGGTGCTCAAACTATTGCAGGAGAAACAATTATATGCAAAAACATCCAAATGTTTCTTTGGAGTACAAGAGGTGGAATATCTGGGTCATATTATATCTCACGAGGTGTTAAAGTAGACCCTAACAAAATTAAAGCCATTAAGGAATGGAAAGTCCCCAAGACAATAAAGCAGTTGCGAGGATTTCTCGGGTTAACAGGCTATTATCGCAAGTTTGTTAAGAATTATGGGAGAATAGCAGCACCTCTAACAACATTATTGAAGAAATATGCATTTTCATGGACTTCTGAAGCAACTAAGGCCTTTGAACATCTTAAAGAGGCAATGTGCCTAGCACCAGTCTTAGCTACGCCAGACTTCACAAAAACCTTTATTGTGGAATGTGATGCCTTAGGAAATGGAATTGGTGCAGTTTTAATGCAGGAAGGAAGACCCATTGCTTTTGAAAGTCGTCCAATCAAAGGAAAGTATTTACAGAAACCTATTTATGACAAGGAAATGTTAGCAATACTACATGCACTAAAGAAATGGCGAACTTACCTAATGGGAAGACACTTCAAGGTAAAAACTGATCATGGTAGTCTTAAACACTTTTGGAACAAAGACTATCTTCAGAAGAGCAGCAAAAATGGGTCACAAAGATGTTGGGTTATGACTTTGAAATAATCTACAAAAAAGGAAAGCTTAATGTTGTTGCAGATGCACTCTCAAGAAAGAATGAAGAGGTGGAAGCATTGCATTGTGCCATTTCTATTATCCAACCAGATTGGATAACCGAAGCAAGAGATGAATGGAAGAAGGACAAAGATGTATGGACACTCATTCAAAATTTGCAGCAAGATCCTAGTACATCTTATACATTTAGTTGGAAAAATGATTCCTTATGGTACAAAGATCGCTTATATATTTGTAAGAATTCCCAACTAAAACAAAAGATTCTTTTGGAATTGCACACTTCTCCTTTAGGAGGACACTCAGGATTTTTAAAAACTTACCACAGGGTGAAGAAAGAGTTTTTTTGGGATGGCCTTAAATCTGATATTCAAAAGTTTGTGGCGGAATGTTTGGTTTGCCAGCAGAATAAAGTGGAGCCAATTAAGACCCCGGGACTTCTACAACCTTTATAAATTCCAAGTCAACGTTGGGAGGAGATTTCAATGGATTTTATCACAGGTTTACCGAAGTCCGAAGGCAAGAATGTCATCATGGTGGTAGTTGATAGACTTACCAAGTATGCACACTTTTGTGCATTACCTCATCCATTTAAAGCAAGTACAGTTGCTACTACATTTATGGACACAATTCAAAAGCTACATGGAAACCCAAAGATTATTGTGAGCGACAGAGATCCCATTTTTACTGGAAATTTTTGGATGGAGTTATTTTCTTGTTTGGGTACTCAATTAGCTCATAGCTCATCTTATCATCCTCAATACGATGGTCAAACTGAGATAGTAAATAAATGTTTGGAAGGATATCTTCGTTGTTTTGTATCTGATAAACAAACACAATGGGTCAAGTGGTTACCTCTCGGTGAATGGTGGTATAACACTTCCTTCCATACTGCAGCAAAAATGACCCCATTTATGGCACTTTATGGATATCATCCACCATCCATCACATCATCTTTAAGGTAAAATTCGAAGGTTCAAGCAGTGGAAGATCACATCGAGCATCAGCAAGAAGTTCTCCAACTCTTAAAGGATAACCTGAATTTGGCACAAAATCGAATGAAACAACAGGCAGATCAACATCGTAGCGAGAGAAGTTTTGATGTAGGAGATTGGGTATTTTACGGCTACAACCATACAAACAAATGTCCCTCAAGCAAGCAAAGAAGGATAATAAATTATCGCCAAAGTACTATGGTCCTTACAAGGTGTTGCAAAAGATTGGTACTATGGCATACAAATTGGAGCTTCCTTCTTCTTCGCGAGTACATCCGATTTTCCATGTTTCATGCTTAAAGAAGGTTATAGGTGAAAATCTTCCAGTTCAAACAGTATTGCCAGAACTTGATGGGGAAGGGAAAATCATATTGGAACCTGAAGCAGTCATGGAAAAAAGAACTTGACAACTACGGAATCGATCAATTTCAGAGTATCTCATCAAGTGGAAGAACTTACCCACTGAAGATTCTACATGGGAGGATGAGAATTTTATACAAAAGCACCCAGAGCTACTCAAGCGTTGAGGACAACACTTTTTTGAAGGAGGGGCATGTTAGGTCCCTATATTACTAGTATAGCCCCTTATTGTTGTTAGTGTAACCCCCTTATTGTTATTATTGTACCCTTGTAACCCCCATTTTTGTTATTATTGTGCCCTTAAATTATTATTGTTAGGTCGGCTAGGATTACATTGTGGCCCACTAGGATTACATTATGGCCCCATGGACTCCTATATATATAAAGGAGGTTTTGTAAATTGTATCATCCAAGAATTGTTCATTTATGTAATGTATTGGAGTTTTCCCCCTCGAAGTGGCTCATTTCTAAGGCATTGATATCTCTTTTCTTCTCTTTTTGGAGCTGGTTACACAACAGGTTTTAAGGCCGAAAGCCCCTCCTACAGTCCATAAAAGGATGGGCTAGAAGGTGATGACCTTCACGGTCCAAATAGAGGCCAAATCACACAGAAAAGGGATGAAAGGGTTGAGTTCCAAAGGTTAATTGGTGTTTCATGGACATCGATTACACTATAAACCCTCCAAAGCACCAAAGCCACCTGCACACACAACGAAGACACAAAGATTAAAGATTGAAGGTTGAGCTTAAAGTTAAGGGCTAAAGTGTAAAATTTGAAGATTAAAAGGCTTAATCCATGGTTTGAAGGGATAAACACAGTAAATAAAGCCCGGAGATAGCCATAAAGGCCTTAAAGCAAGATCAAAGGCTTAATTGAAGTTCAAAGTGCCAGATCAGCATAAATCAACGAAGAAAGCCTCCAAATGCCACATTAGTAAGGCAATTAAAGCCAGAAATGCCACCTATAGACTTATTTCCTCAAAAGAATACACGTTAAAGGCATAGTTAGAGATATTTTTCCAAAGACAGCTCATAATTAATTGCCAGCCTACTAAAAGCCTCCAAATTCAACAAAAGTGATCAAAGTTGATGAATTTTAATGTAATAATCAATTATCAGAGTTAAAACATTTGAAAACTTCTCCATTTGGCCTCCCAAAATCCAAGAAGCTTTTACTCTGTATTAATTGAAAAGATAACCGTTTCTTACAATCCACCTCCTCATTCTTCTATAAATACTTCTCAAGAAGACAGTATTAGGGTTGGTCTTTGAATACTCATTGAATGTAAATAGCTTTGAAGTTGTTGAAGCTATGTTTTTTAATAGAAGAAAGATAGGCTGAGAAGAGAAGTTTGAAGCTGTAAAGACCCAGTGGACTTGAAGATTGTAATTGGTTTGAACATCAAATATACAAGCTGATTTATGGGATCCTGGTCTATGTTAATGGTTGGTGCAGCGGTAGCGATGAGTTTAAACAAATGATCTTAATGGATCTTCAACCCTAATAATCACCCTTGATTCTATCTCTGCATTCCCATATAAATTTTTAACCCCATTTGAAATAGCATTTGAACACTTTTTATTACAAATTCATATGTATCATCGCAGCCACATATTTAACCGATTGAACGACTCATATTAGTTCGCAAATCGGCTATCGGTATTTCACTTCCCAACCTTGCAATTTCCATAGATCCAATTCGATACTTTTCGAAGATTGCCAGTCGGAATGTTTAGAAGTTACATCCCACAAGTGTTGTGATATCTGCCCTGGACCCGATTTCAATTAAAACGATTTTTTTAACTTTTCACACCCGCCTGAGGTGATACTTATCGCGATCGGAGGTTGATGTATTGCAATAATTAACCAACGCTTACATGTAGCCTCACGAGATCTTCGGATCCGATATAACACCAACACAATTTATAATATTTTGTATCCGAAATCTGTTGTTATGTGGCGCGATGTGGATCGCCTCTCCATGCTCCGATGCGACAAACTAAATGGACTCGATGCATTACAAACTCATTATATATTAATCCATCGCTCAAGGATTCTGCGAAATATTTCACACGTTTTCTTTACATTAAAACATCTTCAGTTTACAATGGTTAATAGCGCCAGATTGGCTTTAAACACGTGTTTCTCACAATTGAATTTAAAACACACACAAATCGCACACCAATAAATCAATTATACAGACATCATACTCGAATTTCCACTATTTTCCATTCAATTTGCACAGAATATAATTGCGTTCATAATACTCAGAAAACAAAACAAAACAGAACCTTGTTTTTTTTTCCAAATTATCCCAGAATCAAAACTCTAATACACACTGTCACAACATCACCAGTCTGAGCTTTCACTCAACACAAAACCTCACACTAACTCTCTCGCCTCTCCTTTAGAAAAAAAAGGAGATTTCATATATGATAAGTTAACCATCTCCTCCACATTTGGAGGAATAAATTATACATTTAGAATTCACACCTTATCCTAATCTAAACAAACTAGACTACTTGGCTTGATCTCCACACAGGGAGGATCACTTGCCATTTATTCCCAATTTCTATTCAGAATTAGGTCACTCTTAACTACTTACATTTAATTGAAATTAATACAAATTTAACAACCAAGTCTTCCTCCAAACTTGTATTAGCCACAACATGTGACCATTTCATCACATTGCTGGCTAGGTCTAGATGCTCCTGCATCAGACTCCCAAAGTTTAAATTAATCATGATCTCCTGATCATGCACTTCTGGTCTGTGTCCTCCTGGATCCCATACTTGGTTTGGTAGTCTGTCCTTGGTTACTGCTGTTGTCGTTTGTCCCTCAAGTCTCCATCCTTTATGTTGTAATGCCCCATTTGCTATGCTCTCACTATCTGCTGCTGTCCTTTTCACATATTTCACTATTGTTTTTCTCACTCTAATTCGCAGTTTTCCATTCCCTTCACCTGTACCATTTCTTCCATCCAATCTTCCTTTCTTCTTTTGTCCTGTATTTGTTTTACTGGAATGTTGTAGTATGTGTTTCCATAACTCATCCAATTCTTTGTCCATTTCACTTCTCGTATGTTGAATGCTATTCTCTTGCAACTGATTGTGTTCTTGAATTAGAACATTATAATCTTTGTGCCAATAACCTTCCATATACATTTCTGAAATGTACAAATGCCTTCTCCCAGGTCCTTCTTCTGGTTTCTCATTCATGACTTCATCATTCCTTACTTCAAATTCCAGCATACCTGTATCTCCACAAATTTCTTGAAAACTCAACGTTTTTCCTGCTTGTTTAGCTACTTGGAATATTTCTTCCTCCAGTAACTTCATTTCTGCACTCTTAAGGATTATGGCATTATACTTGTCTAACCCTGAAATGTCACTTCCAGCCTTTTCTTCGTCAATAAATTTTTGTGGTATAATAGTAATTATGTTACTATTATTTCTTGTACTCATCTCTAGTTCAGCAGTTTCATACCATAAATTCACCACCATTTCCTCATTCTGAGGCTTTCTGATCTCACCCTCCATTAATCCGATCTGTTCTTCCGAATTAACTTCTTGGTTCAGATTGACTTCACATTGCCTTTTTCCTGCATGTAAATCTTCATCAAAATCAATCAACTCAATAGACACAAATGCTTTACCTAGCTTCCTCATCAAAAGATTCCACTTATACCACAAATCTTCCATCTCATCTGCAAGTTCTCTCAAAATTTCTGCACAATCTTCACTAACTGCATTGTCCGCAATATCTGTCTTTAATCCTTCTTTACTCTGGCTTTCTTCAAGGTCAATGATCCTCAATGACTGTTTAACATCTACAAAGTCTTCTATATCAATCTTCAATAGTTGTCCTCTTTTAGCTGCAGTTTTAAATAGTTGTCCAATATCTACATAATTTACTACAGTTATGTTTAACAGCTGCTTTTCCCTCTGCATCACATAATTATGTGAGTTTCCTTTACTTATGACAACACTAAAAAGTTGCCTTACCTCAGTGTATCCTTTGATTTGAATAATTCTTTTTCCATCCTCCTTTTGACTTATTCCTTGAATGTCATCTGAGTGGACATCTTCCTGCACTTGGTTGTAACTTCCCTCCTTATTCTGCATATGACTATGAGTAGTCATATCTTCATCTGTTAATACAACAGTATTCAATAACTGTTTGTCTTTCCTCAAGTCGATATGACCTGCAAACACACAACAACCTTCAGTTTTCAAAATACAATACCTTCCATTTTCTTTTGATGCTTCAAGCACCAATCCTCCATCATAGATCTTTTGGATTTTAGCGGATCCTTCTTGTTGTGACTCCATTTCTCTGAGTCTTTCCTTCTTTAACAAATCAATATGAATTTGTTCAAGTTCCCTGAACTCGTTCATCAGCTTTCCACTCCACCTCTGTTGCAATAGCTTCCACTTCACCCTTTTCTTCAGTCTCCATCTGTATCTTCGGTCTTCACTTGTCTTTCTTTTTACTGCCAGACCAATTTTTGGTTCTTCATTCTGCTGCCAGTTTCTATACTTCTGCAATTTAATGCCTTCCACAAATTCACTCTCATTTTGCTGATCATTCCTTCCAAATTGCTGGTTACTTCCATATTCATCTTGCTGAGTTAATATTTTTGTCTCCTTCATGCCTCTGAGGACATAACTTCCTTGTTGCTCCTGATCTTTCATCTCACCTTGAAATAATCGCTGCTCAATTTCTCTGATTTCAGCATCATATTTATTAATGTTGTCTTCCACACCTTTTCCTTCATCAGGTTCTGTAAGCTTCGTTTCTCCTTTAAGTTCCTTGAGTAATCTCTCCAAGAATTATATTTCCTTGTGAAATCTCTCCAGCAGTTCATCACAATTTCCATTCTCAGCTTCATTCTTTTCCTGGCAGTCCTCCTGAGTTGACCTGTTTTCTACATTATCATATTGCAAGCATCTTTCATCAATTCCATTAAACAAATTCATTAGTTTACCTTCTTGAAGTACCACTATGGAATTGTCATTAGACTTCTGGTCTATATCAACCTCATCTGACTGTTTCACACCAAACAGGATTTCATCTATGAACTCCTTCTGTTGCAATAGATCAATGCCTTCTTCCTCTAAAAGGGATTCTCCATCATAATTCACCTCAAGAGCTTCATTCCTGTTTGTGAAAAATTCATCAGACTGTCCATCATCCTCTGCATATCCTGCAAACATACACAAACTATAAGAATTAAAATCACAAGGCTTCATTTCCTCATCTGCTTCCCTTGTCAACATATCTTCAAATTGTTCTAAACTATGCGAATAGTCCATGAGATCTTCAGCTGACCTCTCATTATCCTCTTCCCCCAACATTTCACCTTGTTTTGGTCTACAAATGGAAACTTCCATTTCTACTTCTGCTTCTCTGAGTTCCTCTGATTCCTCTTGAGCACTCAATATCTGCTCAATCTTTCTCAATTATTCTACTATCTCTAACTTCACTTGTTGATTTCTCTTTTCTCATAGCCTTTGCCACTTTGCTCTTTTCCTCATGGTCCAACCATTCTTCTGGTATTCAACACTTATCTGCAGCATCTTCATCAATATTCCAATCTGGAAATCTATCTCAACTTTCTCTCTGTCAAACTCTTCTTGACTCGTCCTCATGCCATTTGCTTTGGCATCTTTCCTTCTACTGTGGCTTCTTTTTGAACTTCTGCTATGACTATCTGTAGTCATTTTCTTCTCCTCTCTTTCCATGAGCTCCTCACTCCTCTGCAACAAGCCTCTGCAACAACAAGTCCTCCTTACTGCAATCTTACCACACTAAGCTCTCCTCACTCAGTCTTTTGGTAAGCACGATCCTCTATCTGGAACCTTCTCTTGAGCAACACCTTTGCTCCCTCTAGGCTTCTGCAATCTCTCACTCTCTCTTTCGAAAACACTTAAATTTTCCTCTCTGTCCAATCTCTTGTTGGATTCTTTAGGTTCACTGCCACTTCTAAGGGTTTTCCCTACTCTTCTTTTAAGAACACATCTGGTTCTTCTCTCACAGCTTCTCTTGGTCTATATTGCTGCAGTCTTCATTCTTTTTTATGTTTTCACCTATGTTTTGAATGGATTTCCTCTGTCTCTTTCATATGCAAGTTCTACTACAATCTCTAAGAACTTCCCCAAAATTTCTTCTACAGTTCACTGTTGTAATCTGGTACCAAACTTCATTCATTCAACATGCTACTGTTTCCATACCTCTGTAGTCTTAAATCTTCATAAGCAAACATCTCTTCACAGGAAATTTCTTCCTTTTCCTACTCTGATACCAAAAATTGGTGCAGTGGTAGCGATGAGTTTAAACAAATTCTCTTAATGGATCTTCAACCCTAATAATCACCCTTGATTCTATCAGAACAAAAATAATTAAACAGGCGTAAAATGTTTATCTATCTCTGCATTCCCATATAACTTTTTAACCCCATTTGAAATAGCGTTTGAATGCTTTTTATTACAAATTCATATGTATCATCGCAGCCACATATCTAACCGATTGAATGACTCAGATTAGTTCGCAAATCGGCTATCAGTATTTCACTTCCCAACCTTGCAATTTCCACAAATCCAATTCGATACTTTTTGGAGATCGCCAGTCGAAATGTTTAGAAGTTACATCCCACAAGTGTTGTGATATTTGCCCTAGACCCGATTTCAATTAAAATGATTTTTTTAACTTTTCACACCCGCCTGAGGTGATACTTATTACGATCGGAGGTTGCTGTATTGCAATAATTAACCAACGCTTACCTGTAGCCTCACAAGATCTTCAGATCCGATATAACACCAACACAATTTATAATATTTCGTATCCGAAATCTGTTGTTATGTGGTGTGATGTGGATCGCCTCTCCACGCTCTGATGCGACAAACTAAACGGACTCGACGCATTACAAACTCATTATATATTAATCCATCGCTCAAGGATTCTGCGAAATCTTTCAAACGTTTTCTTTACATTAAAACATCTTCAGTTCACAATGGTTAATAGTGCCAGATTGGCTTTAAACATGTGTTTCTCACAATTGAATTTAAAAAACACACAGATCGCACACCAATAAATCAATTATACAGACATCATACTCGAATTTCCACTATTTTCCATTCAATTTGCACAGAATATAATTGCGTTCATAATACTCAGAAAAAAAAAACAAAACAGAACCTTGTTTTTTTTTCCAAATTATCCCAAAATCAAAACTCTAATACACACTGTCACAACATCACCAGTCTGAGCTTTCTCTCAACACAAAACCTCACACTAACTCTCTCGCATCTCCTTTAGAAAACAAAGGAGATTGCATATATGCTAAGTTAACCATCTCCTCCACATTTGGAGGAATAAATTATACATTTAGAATTCACACCTTATCCTAATCTAAACAAACTAGACTGCTTGGCTTGATCTCCACGCCAGGAGGATCACTTGCCATTTATTCCAAATTTCTTTTCAGAATTAGGCCACTCTTAACTACTTACATTTAATTGAAATTAATACAAATTTAACAACCAAGTCTTCCTCCAAACTTTTATTAGCCACAACATGTGACCATTTCATCACATTGCTGGCTAGGTCTAGATGCTCCTGCATCAATGGTGATGTTTTTCTTACAGTAATTGTTATTTTTCTTATGTTTTCCATTCTGTCCATTTTGTCTGATAAAGAACAACAAATATAGATTAGGATTTACTGTCAAGTACCCTAAATCTCACTGATAAATCTTTATCTTTATGTTTTCTGCTATTTTTGTATTTGAGGATAATTCAATAGAGTGTGATCAGTCAACGAATGTTGGTGAGCCCTTGTCTTGATGAGTAAAACTTGAGATTTTGTCCTTGAATGTTCTTACAAATTTTTCTATCTAAAGTTGAATTAGATAAGTTTATGGTTAGCCCTGTCCTCTAGTTTCTTCTCCAATAGTTGCCTTGAAAATATCTCTTGAAAGCATATCAAAAGCAAGCTAGGTTAAAAGTCCTTACTTGATCTTAGACTACTTTTTATGTTAATCTTGAGTGTTTTCCTTTGAATATGATGAAAGCAAGCTAGGTTAAAAGTCCTTACTTGATCTTAAGCTATTCTTTGTTTATATTAAATGTTTTCTTTTGAGAATATGTTGAAAGCAGACTAGGTTAAAATTCCTTATTTGATCTTAAGCTATTCTTTGTTTTCCTTTGAGTATGCTGAAAGCTGGCTAGGTTAAAAGTCCTTACTTGATCTTAAGCTTCCCTTTGTTTTCTTATATGTTTGCTTCTTTCACCATTTCTTGATGTTTCATACCATAAATCAACTTAAAGAAATCTTTTGACATAGATGACTTGCCCCATAGACCACTCTTGAAACTTGATGTGAAATTAAATCCTTTATGACTCCATAACCCAATGGATTGACATTGTTTTTTACTTATCCTATCAGCTGAACCATTTTCAACCTACTCACAACTTTACCCTTCAAAAGACTTCCTTCATTTTAATGATATTCATCCCAACCAAAACAAACAAAAACCCTTGTGCCTTATAACTAGCCTAATATCATATCATAAACCTTAAAGATAATATCTTTGAAAACATTTATATAGAGATATCCCTCTCTGAATCCAGGAGGGCTAGATCCTAGGATTCCAAAGTGGTTTGATGTTGGCTCTGCAGCGTTTGTTCTTGCCAATATTGCAAACTACAGAGACCTAACACCTTGGATTGGAAATATGGTAGTGGGATGGTGAATTTTTTATGTATCAAGGCAAGTATGCAAAGCAGATACTAGGTAAGTTTCACATGGAGAGCTGCAAACCCATGGATACTCCTCTTCCAGGAAATTGAAGGAAAGAGGATGCTACTTATGGAGAGGTATTGGATGCTATTGTCTACAAGAATTTAGTTGGTCCACTGATGTATCTAGTGAACACCAGACCATACATCTGCTATGCAGTTAACCAGCTGAGTCAAGCTATGGTTAAGCCTACCAAGCTCTTTTGGAAGGTGCAGAAGCATGTCTTGAGATACCTGAGGGGCACATCAGAGTATGGTCTATGGTACAAAAAGACAAAGCGAGTGAAGCTTCAAGGCTTCACAGATATAGATTGGGCTAGCAGTCTATCAAACAGAAAGAGCACATCAGGAGGGATATTCAACATAGGATCAACAACAGTTTCCTGGTACAGCAAGAAATAAAGATCTGTGGAACTCAATTCAGTGGAAGTAGAATACATGGTAGCAATTCAAGCTTCATGTGAGGCTATCTGGATGAGAAAGATCTTAGTTGGTTTGTTTGGTTCTCATATGGATCCGATAGTGATTCATTGTGATAATTAGATTTGCATTAAACTCTTGATTAATCCTCTGTTTCATGATAGTTCCAAGCACATAGATAACTGGTACCATCATCTCAAATATGGTGTGCAGAGAAGAATAATGTTGCTTCAGTAGATTCTCACGAAAGATCAGGATGCAAATATTCTAATGAAGGCGCTTGCCAGGAGAAAATTAGAATACCATAGAGACAGGATCGGGGTGAAGGATAATCCATTTCTTGTTGAGAGGGAGTTTTGGAATTAAACAAGAAAAATTCAGCACCCACGCATAGTGCATTAAGCACCTACACTAGTGTGGGGCCCACAGGGTTATTTTTGGTGCATGCCTATTTTAGTTATCCCTTAATTAAGATGGAGAATAAAATGTAATCTAGTCTCAAAATAACTTGTAATAGTTAACTGAGAGTGATAAACTCAAATAGCTCATGGATTTTGAGTTATAGGTAGTTGGTGAGGCATGCAGAGTAATCCTAGTTGTAACAAAGTTCAAAGGGCAGTGGTGCATTAGTTAATGCAGGTTGTAATCAATTTAACTCAGTTGTGCTAGTTGTAATTGATTGACACACTAGTGAGAGATCAAGTGAATTAAATATTAATTAATTCACAATCAGTGATCTCACATGCAACTGAGGATTTAACATTATTAGATGCATGCATGTCAAATCCAGTGGAGACCAAGTTGAGATCTACGTGAAAGGGAATTTGACTATCAGTTGTAGGATTATTGGGTTTCACCCATGCAACCAAACACCCATTGGAGTGCCCATGATACTTGCGCAGTCAAGGAAGCCCAAAATTCCTATCTTTTATGGATTTCATTCATCAGGGATTGCGCAAGAAATGAAATCTATCTGGAAGCAGCAAATTGGCTAAGTAATGGTTAGTTTTATGTGTGACAGTGTGAGACAATTAGCTGAGTACTGGAGGGCTCTTATGAGAAGAGTGTGTATGTAATTTTTTCATGATCCATGCTGAATATAAAATAGAAGATAGAGGGGTTTTGAGCAACAAGATTTCCCCATGAAATTATATGTGTTGTGTTTGATTTGATTCTTCTTTACTTCATGTGATTGACGATTGTGTTTTTAATTCCGCAAAATATTTGTAGAAGCGATCCAGTATTTAACTTTGGTACATTGTTAGATCAGATTGAATCCAGGATATACATGCATGTTGTATAATTTCTACATTAACAATTCCATACAAAAGTGTGAACATATCCATAAACATGTTTTACCTTTACAAGCCACATGGATTAAACACTATTATTTTCTACAACTAATTATCTAACTAAATATAACATCAAACTAGGATGGATCTAGGCTAGTTTAATTTCCCCCTCAAATAAGTTATATTTCACATTATTACCATAGGTCAAGACCATGGGTTCTTAATTCCATGAGACAACATGATGGTCCATTTATAATTAATTTTTATAGGGTTATTTTTATTTTATTACTTAAAATGTTCATGTTACATTAAGTTACATTAATGTTACAAATCTCTACCATATTTTATTTTTATTTTTACCAAGTAAAAAATTTTACATTAAAGTTACACATCTATGCATCCTAAATTGGAGAATACCTCTAAGCCCAATAAAAAATGAGAAATTTTATTAAAAAAATAAAAAATATTATATTATATTTTAAAATAAAAATATTATATTTTCAAATATTATATTAAAAATGTAGATACCACCAATGTTAATTTAACTATTTTACTACAAAATATTATATTCAAAATATATAATCCACCAACACTAAATTAACTATTTTACTTTAATTATTTTTCATTTTCTCCCAAATAGAATTCCACTTTGCACTCCTCCATTTAACCAATTCCACCTAGCTTTTCTTAAAACCAATGTTAAATTTATATTTTGTTTATACATAATAATTATATTGATTTTTAATCATGGTAGACATTAGATTAAATTTGTTAAATGTTAAATTTTAACATTTACCCTTGACATCTACCCCATACTATCATTTCTAAAAGATAACAAATTTGATTTAAAAAAATATATTTAGATTTTTTTTTCCTTATAAAAAGACTTAATTTTGTTATCACAAGAAATAAAATTATATTTTGTTTATACATGTCAAACATGTATTCATATGACAAATAAATTTGTTGATAAGTGTTGCCATATAAGGTCATGTGGTATAAAAATATCAGAAAATTTGTTCGCTAAGAAAAAAAAAGTTTCAAAAGGCTTGTAAATGTGAGTGCAAATGATGGAGGAGTAAAATAAAAACTATGTGAATAGGTCAATGTATATGATCTTAAGATGGAAAGGGTGATGATAGAACTCATATTGTTGGCCATTTTGAATTTCAGTGATAAAACACATCCCATGAACCATGGGAAAACCCTCTTTAGAGAGGGTGTTTCTTGTGTTGTTATGCTCCATATAGATATGAAAGGTATAGAAAGATATTAAAAAATATTTAGGTGGATTATATCATCCACACAGGGTTGCAGGGGAACGCCTCCCCCATCGAATCCGCTGCCTTCGAGAGCACATCATGAGTAACCCCAGGACTGTGCTCTCTAAAAAAAACTTGCTCCCTAGATTTTTTCACTTTTTTTGTGCAAACACATTCCAAACCCAATTTATTTTTAAAAAAAACAAGAATTTTTGAGTGGGGAAGCCTAATGATCAAGCCTATGACCCTATTATTGATATGAAATTCATGGTAATGTTAAATTTTTAAAGTAAATTAAACATTCTCCTTTATTCTTTAATTTTCATTTTCACCCTTTAAATTTTTAACATTTCCATGAAATGACTCGCAATGTTTGAGAGTGGTTCCGATCTCATTGAATTTCATATGGAGAAAGTAGAATTTTATATTTCACTCAATATCTAATAGACTTATTAGTTTTTTAGGATTTCAAGATTGGGAGGATTGCAATGTTTCCATTGGATTTTGTCATGTATTAAGCTATGGAACTTGTATTTAATCAAGAGCACCAATTTCTCTATGTACCTTGATGTTAGTGACATTAATTGTGGAACTTATTTATCATGACCCTACTAAAAATGCACCCATCACCCAAATAAAATCTTGACTTGACATGCTACATTTTTCATATCTTATGTTAATGATTAGAGGGTGATATCAATGACAAATATCTTAATATAGGTAATTATTTTGATGATATATAGGTATTTGATGTAGTTTGATTTTTTTTATGATATAGGTCATTTAAAGCCTGTCTGTTGACGTTTTTTCGGTTCAGAGATGGATTGTACTCGATGTTATTTTGGTTATGTGCACCCTTACATGCTATATAAATCTAAACTTGTAACTTGTTGACCTATGGTTGAGGAGGATTGTAACAAATAGACGATTGATGCTATATGGTTTAATCCATTTTTTTATGCTTTTTATAACTAATTCATCATTCTACATACTTTCTAAAAAACTAGAAATTTCTCGGAAAGAGTCCCAAGCATTAGTAATAGATAATATATTTACTTGTATTTACTAGTTTCTAGTAGTTTTTATAACTCTTGGCTCTTTCATATTTATTATGATATTTTTTGTAAACAATATATGGTCATTTAAGTTTGAATTTTAAAGTTGGAAAGTATAAGTCATTGGTAATGAATTATGAATATAATGTTTCATCATAATTTAGACTTCTGTGATCCACATCTTGATTGTGATAAATTTTTCGAAGAAGATCACATCAATTTTTATCTTTCGACATGTTTCGAACCATCTAGTGTGGTGTTGAAATTTGCAACAAGAAATAGTGAAATTGGCATCCAGAAACAACATGACGGCACGCACACTAGTGTGTGATCACAAGCCACACAATGATGGGTCCAAGCAATACATTAATGTGCAACCCAATTTATTAAATAAATTTTAAATGTGTCTAATTTAATTTTCCCTTAATTAAATTGGACAATAAACTGTAATCTTATCTTGTACACACTTTTAATAGTTAACTTATTGTGATAGACTCAGTTAGCTCATGAAATTTGAGTTGAGGGTAGTTGGTGAGGCATGTAGAGTGATTCTATTTGTTTTAGAGTCCAAGTTGCAATTAGTGTATTAGTTTAATGCATGAGAAAACATTTAACTCAATTAAGTGAGTTAAAGTCACTCTAACTAGTTGTAACTGATTGTTGAACTAGTGAGAGGTCAAGTGAATTAAATCATATTTAATTCACATGCAGTGATATGTCAAGTGACTGATGATTTACTATTAATAGATGCATGCATGTAAGTTCTGATGAAGACCCAGTTGAGACATAGGTTAAAGGGAAGTTATCTATAAGTTATATTTATAGAAAATTGCCTAAGTGCAATTAAATACACCATAGGTTTCCCATGATGTTTGCGCAGTCAAGGAAGGCTGAAATTCCTAAAGAATAGGGATTTCATTCCACATGGATTGCGTGAGCAAGGCGGGCTAAGAAGAGGCTGAGAATTGGCTAAGTAATAGCCCGATTTTGTCTGGATCAGTGTGAGATAGTTAGCAGAGTGCAACAAACTCTTGTGAGAAGAGTGCATTGTATTGTTTCATGATTCCTTGGTTCATTATACAATAGAAATAGAGGGGTTTTGAGCAGCAAGCTTTCCCCATGAAAAATATATGTGTTTTGGATTGATTTGCTTCTTTTTCTTTCTTGGTGTGATTGTGCGATCATGTTGATTTTCCGCAATTAATTGTATAAGGATTTAGTATCTTATTTTAGCATATTGCATGATCAGATGAATCAATTGGTATATACATATTGTTTGTATAGTTTATACATGGTATCAGAGAAAGAATTATTTGGGCATGCGAGTTTGCAAAGAATATCTAAAACATTTGATACAAAATTTTCAAAAAAAAAAATAGCATATTTGAATTCCTTGTGAAAAAATACCCAAATTGAAAAAACATATCGGTCGAATCAAAGCTCGGATGAGGGAGATATCGTCAATTTAATATCAGCTCTTTTTTTATAAAATTTTGCGACCGCGGGACAATTACAATGTGCGCGAGTCAGAAAAGAAAGAAATCCAAGGGAAAGAAGTCCCAGGCAAAGAGGGCAAGAGATACTTGTCCAAGATTAGATGTTTTCACTGTCTTGAGCATGGGCACTATGCTAAAAAATTTCCATAGAAGAAGGAAAGCAAGAAGGAGCCTGTAGTTGCAGTGGGTGAAGCATTGGCTTCATAGTTTGAGCTTGATTTTACTCTCATTGCATGCATGGCCAACATTGTAATGGGATGCATGTGGTATTTAGACAACGATGTCTTGTTCCATATGAAGGGGGATAGAGATCTCTTCAGTGACTTGGAGGAGAAGTACCTCCAACAGAACATAGAGTTTGGAGATGATGAGAGGTATAGCATGACCGACATAGGTACAATTACCTTTCAGAGGGAGAATGGATCTCATCCCAGAATAGTAGATGTTTTGTATGTTTGAGGCCTAAGGAAGAATATTGTCTCTGTAGCAGTATTGGAAAACCGTGGTTATGAGGTGATGTTTAGAAAAGGAAAGGTGTTCCTTAAACACATAGCCATGGGACAGGTGAATTAGATCGATTCAAGGGTAAAAAGCCTATATGCTCTCGAGGTTGAGGATTCATGAAAATATTTAAGGAGAAAAGCAGTGCTTAATTACTTAGTGGTTGAGAGGGAGCAATTATCTCTCAACATGCAGCCGCAGAAGCAATCTCAGAAGGATGTGGAGCATCCACAATTTGAGAAGCAGAGACGAGACCGAGTGGAAGAGTCCACTAAATCAGAGAGGTCCAGGAGGGGGAAATTTTGAGCTAGAAGGGCAGAGGGAGTACATGCAACTATACCTCCAGGTGAGAGGTGGGGCGAGGTATAGAATTAATCCCAGGAATAAATTGGGCATGGTTCATTGAGATGGTGTGTCTCATGGATCAAACCTGGCTATGAGGATCCCACAATACAACAGTAGCAGGAAGGATCGGTTAGATTGATTCAGTCAGATGTCAGGAAGACAGAAATCAGAGTGACAGGTGTCAAATATTGGAGCATAGATCAGAGTTGGCAGCAGTGCAGAGTGCATGGATGCAGATGTCAACAACGCAGAGAGTGCAGTAGACATGTGCAATAGGTACCAACAGTCACAAGACTCTGATTACAGATTCATTATACTGATTTAGTTGTTTGGAGGCTATTCAGTTTCATAAGTGTTCCATGTGCGAACAACACTAGAGAAATGTTGCATGCAAGAGTTGCATGTGCGAACAACACTAGAGAAGTGTTGCATGCAAGAGTTTCCTGTGCGCATGCAAGAACATTCAAAAGGTACTAGATTAGGACAAATTGATTCCTTTCTTGTTGAGAGGGAGTGTTGAACTTTGCAACAAGAAACAATGAAATTGGCATCCAAAAACAACATGACAGCACACACACTAGTGTGGGATCACATGTCACACAGTGATGGGTCCAAGCGATACATTAGTGTGCAAGCCAATTTATTAAATAAATTGGAAATATGTCTAATTTAATTTTCCCTTAATTAAATTGGACAATAAATTGTAATCTTATCTCATAAACACTTGTAATAGTTAACTGAGTGTGATAGACTCAGTTAGATCATGAAATTTGAGTTGAGGGTGGTTGGTGCAGCATGTAGAGTCATTCTATTGTTTTAGAGTCCATGTTGCAGTTAGTGTATTAGTTTCATGCATGAGAAATCAATTAAGTGAGTTAAAGTTAGTCTAACTAATTGTAACTGATTGTTGAACTAGTGAGAGATCAAGTGAATTAAATAAGATTTAATTCCCATGCAGTGATCTGTCAAGTGAATGATGATTTACTATTAATAGCTGCATGCATGCCAGTTTTGATGAAGACTCAGTTGAGACAGAGGTTAAAGGGAAGTTATCTATCATTTGTATTTATAGCAAATTTCCCGAGCACAATTAAATACATGGGTTTCCCATGATGTTTTCCCAGTCAAGGAAGGCTGAAATTCCTAAATAATAGGGATTTCACTCCACGGGGATTACGTGAACAAGGCAAGCTGAGCATAGGCTGAGAATTGGCTAAGTACTAGCCCAATTTTGTCTGGATCAGTGTGAGACAGTTAGCAGAGTGCAACAGACTCTTCTGAGAAAAGTGCATTGTATTGTTTCATGATTCCTTGGTTCATTATACAATAGAGATAGAGGGGTTTTGAGCAGCAAGCTTTCCCTAGGAAAAATATCTGTGTTGTGGATTGCTTTGCTTCTTTCTCTTACTTGGTGTAATTGTGCGATCATGTTTATTTTCTGCAATTAATTTTAGAAGGATTCAGTATCTTGTTTTAATATATTACATGATCGGATTGAATCCATTGGTATATACATATTGTTTTTATAATTTCTACAGGTGGTTCATCATCAAGACAAGATGGAGAATCAGATCATGGGATAAGATTAAATAGGGTTAGCGATGAAGAGAAATCTTGTAGGAATGTTAGAATCTAACAGTTAGTTTTGATTAGAAATTATTATTTATTAATAAAAATAATTTAATATAATGAAAGTAATTGTTAGAATCTCTTTGTTAATTAAAATTTTTATTAAATTATAACCCCATAAATAAAAATATCTAAAATTAAATAAATTAATATTTTGTTCATATTTAAATAATACATTGAGTTTAAAATTGGAAAAAATAACGTCAAATAAGGAGGTAAATATTCAATTTTGAATAAATAGATAAATATTTTATTTATTTATTTCTTTGTTTATTTATTAAAGTTTTGAATAAATATGTTTAGAATAAATTAAACATTGATTTTGATTGATAAATAATTATTTCATTTAGTTTTGACTAAGCACATGAATATTTAGTTTTGAATAAATATTCTAATTAGCTTTTTTTATAAAAATAAATAAATAAAAAGTTAAAGGAATAATTAAAAAATATATACTAAGGAAATAAGAAAAACAAAAGAAAGAAAAAAGTTCAAATAGAAAGGAAAAAAAAAATACAAACAATAAAAAGTATTAAAGGAAAAGAGGTCACAAGATTAAAAGTTAAAAGAAGGGAATACTATGAATAACTAAATAACCACTAAAAAATAAATGAAAAATAAAAACTCAAAGTTATAAAGACATACAAAGGAAATAAAACAATTAAAATAATTAAGAAATAGTGAAAACTAGAAGTAATTAATAAATTAACCTTAAAAAAATAAAAATAAATAGAATATAGAAAAATAATAAAAATAGAAATAGAATTTGAAAAATCAAAATCAAGAGGAAAGGAAGGGGCCGAACAATGACTAATTTTCCAACCATCATCTTTATTTAGATTGCTTACCCTCATTTCAATCTCTATAGCCTCCCTAAACTTCTGGTCATGGAAATGATCAATCTTAGCAATAACTAGAGCTTCTTCAATGTAGGTGTGATGTTTCGTCCTTTCCACATGTTCTTCCAAAGCGGAGGAGCATGTTCTCCCATGTTTTATGTCGCCTGCGTGCTCTTGAATTCTTTGATTAATTGAGAAGTCTCTTTTACCAATGTAGAGGTTCCCACAAGAACATGGGTTTGCATAAACAAATTTCATATTCTTTGGGCCAACTGGGTATTCTACAGATCTTAGGGAGCTTTAGATGGTGTTTAAGGGCCTAAAGGTTGAGGGAATCTTATGTTTCTTCACGATCCTAGTAATCATGTTTGTGGTCCCTTAGATAAAAGGAAGATGAACACCTAAAGTTTGGTCCCTGGGGTCTTTTTTCGAAGTGTTTCGAGCCAACCAATGTGGTTCATCATAAGGATGGTTTACATGAAGAGAATATGAATCAATAAAGGTATAAAAAAGGAAAGCAATCC
The DNA here is from genome assembly GCA_034641835.2 of Pinus albicaulis. Lineage (NCBI taxonomy): Eukaryota > Viridiplantae > Streptophyta > Pinopsida > Pinales > Pinaceae > Pinus > Pinus albicaulis. The sequence continues at coordinate 1,431,197,955 of CM076572.1, forward strand.
AAAATTAAATTTTTTTATTATCAAAAATAAAGAAATTAACTATTAGAAAAATAATCAATTTAACAACAACAACAACAACAACAACGGAATTAGACAACAAATAAAGCTTTAACTATATAAATATAATAAAACATTAAATAATAAAAATAATAAATAATATGAAAAATTATAATAATTTAATATTAATAAATATAAAAAACTATGATGATAAAACAATAAATAATAATAATAATAATAATAAATACTATAAAAAATTATAATATGATGATGATGATGATGGTTAATGTCCACTGAGACCAATCTTTATTCTATCGGACCTAAAGAAAAGAGTTATTTAATTTGATTTAAGATTTTATTCCTATGCTCAAAAAGCTTGGAGAGAAGCCTCCCGAGCTCCCTATAATTTTGACATCTTAAAAGGCTAGGAAGGTCAGTATTGCAACAAAGATTATGAAACTGAGCTCTAATGTGGTTGTACGCGGGGCACTCTAAGAGGAAGTGATTTTCATCCTCGATGCTCATATTCTCACAGAGATGGCAGATCATTTCCATCCATGGTGTTTTAGGACTGTCCAACGACCTGTTTCACTATGGAGCTCATGAGAGTTGCTTCTAATCTTGGCTATATTAATTTTCTTCTTTGAGCTAGTTAAAACAGAGAGATACTTTTGATCTTCTAAGGTGGGTTGATGACCTCCTTATAATACCTTAATTTTCTTTTAGCTGCTAGATCTTTCTCGCACCACATTTTTTCTTTGAACTTAGAAGTAACAATTTTTTTAATGTTATTGATGTTTTGCAATGCAACATTCTCGTTGATCTCCCAATGGTTTAACCAGGCCCTTGTGTCTTTATACCAACCTCGTTTAAGCCTTAGGTGATTTTGGTTGGAATTTAAATCTAACTTAGGAAGTCTATGGTCTCCTATGCTATTGAGCTTGTGCTTGTACAACAAAAGCCTAGTCATAGCTAGGCTCTCGATAGGGGAAAGACCCACTTCAATAAGGAGAATAGGATAGGGTGTATTGCTTTTAATTTTAAGGTTATACGTTATAAAACACTTCTATATTTTCTCAATCTTTCTCCAGGATTCTCTAGAGATGCTGCAACCCCAAACCTCACATCCATATAAGATAACAAGAGTGACTAAAGTTTCAAAGAGGAACTTCTTTCTATCCCATATTACGAGGTTTGTCATTTTACAATTATTTTCAAGACCAAAATAAGCTTTCCACCCCCCATTAATCCTTTTCTGAATGCCATAGTTCCAGTTGAGCTTGTGATGAATATCAATTCCTAGGTACTTGTAAATAGACACTTCCTCAAATTATCATGTGATAATGTGTACTTAGAAAAAAAAAAATAGACACTTCCTCCAATTTACTATTGTCATACATAAAATTAGCGTAAGTGTCTTTCTTGGATTTGATAATCATAAATTTTGTTTTGTCGGTGTTAACAGACATACCCATGGTAGAGTAGAAATAAAATTAGAACTAAATAAATAATATTTAATTACATAAGAAAATAAAAATATAACTATTTATAAAATTATTATAAGTATATAAATATTTATTTACTTATTTATATAATGTTTCGTGAAATTTGAAACATTTCATTTTAAGTTAGATATTTTTTTTTATTGTTTGGTTACTTGGTAATGGTAATGGTTACAAGTACAAGTTATAATTTTAGTGACTAATGATGATAAATTTCATATATCGAATTTTGAAAGCCTGAAACTTTAAGATTGATGAATCATGAGACTCGATATGTTGTATGTTACTAACTTGTGGATGTGGTTGATGAAGATTATAACTTGTAAATGATTGATGTTATATAGTTAAATCCATGTTTTTATTATTTTTATATCTAATTCATCATTTTACATGCTTTTGTTCACATATATGCATCACAATATATAAAAATATATATTATGTAAAAAATTTGTCTCAAACCAATAGCTTTCAAAAATGTTGCTCTCCACTCTCGCTTCCACCCTTGCTCCCAAGCAACCTTACATCCACGAGTGGTTGAATCCTTAGAATATGACATCTATATGAACCATTAATCCAATTCATAGTAAGATGGGAGTCCCTGAAAACATGAAAATATGGATTATCTTTTAATGAGAAAAATCAAAATTAGCTTGAGAGCCCTTAGTGGAAAAAAATTATTAATTCCCTCTTTAATCTTAAATATATTTACAAATTTATAAATAATATAATAAATTAAATATTTCAAAAATATATTTTTAATTTAAAAATATTATTTATATCTCAATTGACAGTTTTGTGAGTAGAAATATTTAGATATTCTTCTGGATCCATCACATAAATGTATAATTTTTTAACGTGTTTCAAACTAATTAATGTGATTCATCATAAGGACGATTTAGATGAAAAAAATATGATCCAATAAAAGATTAAAAAAAGCAATCCAAACCTATAAAAAAAATTAGCTATAAAAAATAATCATTTTAATAACCAAATGAATAATAATAATAATAATTATAATAATTATAATAATTTAATATTAATAAATATAATACAAGAATTAGAAATCAAATAAAGCTATAAGCTAAATAAAATTATAAAAATTCATAATAATAACAAAAATTATAATAATTTAATATTAATAAATATAAAAAATTATAATGAGGAGATGAGAGGTGAAATAAAATTAATAGTACATAAAATAATATTTTATTACAAATAAAATTAAAAATATATCTATTATATTATAAGTATATAAATATTTATTTACATATTTATATAATAGCCCAATAAAACCAGGACTAAAATGTTATTAATAAAAAAATGGTTACACAAGACCTAAAAGAGTAAATAAAAATAATATTTTTAGTCTTTAATATTAAATTTAAATATAAATATAAAGCTAGTAATAATATTAATAATATTGTTATAATTAAAATAAATATATTTACTTAAATAGATTTATGGTTAAATAAACATTTTATTTATTTATTAAAGTTTTGAATTAAAATAAAATAGATTTGTTTAAATAGATTTATGGTTAAATAAACATTTTATTTATTTATTTATTTATTAAAGTTTTGAATTAAAATGTTTAGAATAAATTAAACATTCGATTTGATTAAATAAATAGTTATCTCATTTAGTTTTCGTTTTGATTAAGTAGATGAATATTTAGTTTTGAATAAATATTCTAATTATATTTTTTTGATAAAAATATATAAATAAAAAGTTAAGAGAATAATAAAAACAAATATACTAAGAAAATAAGAAAAACAAAAGAAAGGAAAAAGTTTAAATAGAAAGGAAAAAGAAACAATAAAAAGTATTAAAGAAAGGAAGTCACAAGAATAAGAAGTCAAGAGAATGGAATACTATGAATAACTAAATAAACACTAAAAAAGGTAAATGAAAAATAAAAACTCAAAGTTATAAAGATATACAAATGAAACAAAACAATTAAATGAAAACTAAAATTAATTAGTAAATTAAATTTAAAAAGAAATAGAATATAAAAAAATAACAAAAATAGAAATATAATTTGAGAAATAAAAATCAAGAGGAAAGGACAGAGACCGAACAACTACTAATTTTCCAACCATCGTTTCTTTTTAGATTTCTTGGCCTCATTTCAATCTCTATGGCCTCCCTAAACTTCTGGTGATGGAAATGATCAATCTTAGCAATAACCAAAGCTTCTTCAATGTATATGTGATGTTTAGTCTTTTCCACATGTTCTGCCAAAATTGAGGAGCATGTTCTCCCATGTTTTATGTCGACTGCATGCTCTTGAATTCTTTGATTAATTGAGCAGTGAGTTTCACCAATATAGAGGTTCCCACAAGAACATGAGATTGCATAAACAAATTTCATATTCTTCGGGTCAACTGGGTATTCTACAAATCTTAGGGAGCTTCAGATGGTGTTTAAGGGCCTAAAGGTTGAGAGAAGCATATGTTTCTTTAGGGTCTTAGCAATCATGTTTGTGGTCTCTTGGATAAAAGGAATATGAACACCTAAAATTCGATCCTTGGGGTCTTTTTTTGACATGTTTCAACCCAACCAATGTGGCTCATCATAAGGATGATTTAGATGAAGAGGAGATGAATCAATAATAAATAAATAAATAAAAATCCCATATATATATATATATATATATATATATATATATATATATATGTATATGTATATGTATATGTATATATATATATATATATGTATATATGTATATATGTATATATATATATATATATATATATATATATATATATATATATATATATATATATATATATATATATATGTATAAAACATTATAATAAATGAATTAGAGATCAAATAGCGCTTTGACTAAATAAATATAATAAAAAAATAAATAATAATAATAATAATAAATAATATAAAAAAATTACAATAATTTAATATTAATAAAAAGTAATGGTAATGGTAATAAAGAGTATGGATGGTAATCTTGTCCTGAAGATGAATCACACTGGTTGGTTTGAAACGCGTCGACTCTTCTTGATCTTATGTGATTATCACGGAAAGAAGTTTTTTACAAAAAATATTGATGTTCTTTTCATGAGGAAAATCATAATTATCTTGATAGCCATTAGTTGAAAAAATTATTAATTTCCTCTTTAAATCTTAAATATATTTATAAATTTAAAATAATATAATAAATTAAATATTTCAAAAATATTTTTTAATTTAAAAATATTATTTATATCTAAATTGAGGATTTTGTGAGTAGAAATATTTAGATATTTTTCTGGATCCATCACATAAATGTATAATTTTTCAACATGTTTCAAACCAATTAATGTGGTTCATCATAAGAACGATTGATTTGGATAAAGAAAACATGATCCAATAGAAATATAAAAAAAGGAAATAGTCCAAAACTATAAAAAAATATCGAAAATAATAATTTTAATAACCAAATAAATAATAATAATAATTATAATAATTTAATATTTATAAATATAAAAATTATAATAAAGGAATTAAAGATCAAATAAAACTATGGCTAAATAAATATAATAAAAAATTCAATAATAATAATAATAAATAATATAATAATTTATAATAATTTGATATTAATAAATAATAATAATAATAATAATAATAAATAATATAAAAAAATTATAATAATTTAACATTAATAAATATAAATGATAATAATAATAAATAATATAAAAAATTATAATAATTTAATATTAATAAATATAAAAAATTATAATGAGCAAATGAGGGGTGAAATAAAATTATGAGTCCATAAAATAATATTTTATTACAAATAAAATTAAAAATATAACTCCTATAAGTATATAAATATTTATTACTTATTTGTATAATAGTCAATAAAACTAGGACTAAGCTATAAATGCTATTAATAAAAAAAAACTATTACACAAAACCTAAACAACTAAATAAAAATAATATTTTTAGTTCTTAGTATTAAAGTTAAATATAAGAAAATTTATACAAGGATAAAATTCACCAAAGGTAATATAAAATAAGAGAATAAATAAAAAACGAAGGAAATTGAAAGTTATTAGTACTAAACAAATAAATAAGAAATGAAATAGTAATAATCATTAAAAACTAGAAAAAAAAAGAAAGGGGAACAAGGAGACAAACTAAAAACAAAAGGATGAAAACCCAAAAAACGAGGTATAGGGAGGAAATAAGAAGAAAATCTTGAGGAAAGAGCAAAGGATGAAATTAAGAAAAAGAGAATCTTGAGGCGAGAGTGGGGATCCAATTTCTACTGATTATCTAGTTGTCATACCTGTTAAGATTGCTGGAAACTTATTTCTCTATATTGATATCTTCCCTGAATGTTTTGTGATGATAATAAGAAATATTAGCTAGGACACAAGCACTATCAATACTAATGCGATGTTTAATTTTTGAAAAACATTCAACAAGAGTCAAAGAGTAAGAGAAATTATGCCTGATGTCTATGTCATGCTCTTGAATTCTACACTCGATGGAAGGATTAGAAGAAGGATTACATCAATAAGATATTGGACCACCTCACCAACAATTGTAGCTATAAAAATCTTAGCAAAAATATGTTTTAAAAATTTTCTAGTGAGGTCTCTAATGCTATCATGTTTGATATTGATTATTGTACTATAACTAAAAGGATTATTGATAGAAGCCCACTCACTTTACGGATCTATGGCCTTCCAAAATTTCATAAATAAGGTGCTACACTAAAACCTATTGTGAATACAATTGGTGGACCTAATTATCTCCTTACTAAGCTTTTAGCCCTAAAGGTTAAGCCTCTTGTTGGTAATATTGACTCTTTTCATTAAGGACTCTTCCTCTTTCATTAATGAAATTAAAGGTTTCAAGCTTGAGCTCAATGATATTTTGGTCAGTCTTGATGTTGTTTATATTTTTACTAAGATCCCTATTAAGGAGGTTATTATCATCATTAATAACATTACTCGCCCTAATGTGTTCAACTTAGTCAACATTTTCTTAAAATATACTTTCTTCAGCATTCAATATTAAATGTATGAACATACTTGTGTAGTTGATATGGGCTCCCCTCTCTCCCCTATTTTCAAAAATATTTTCATGGAAGATTTTTAGAAAATTTTGAGGAGTTGCTTCTGCTCCTTTCCACCCTATTTTTTAGAAAAGTTATATTGACGATACTTTATCAGTTGGCCCCATGGGCAGTAAAAACATGAAATATATGAGCAACATTCTAATATAACTAATATGATTTTATTAAATTCACTATGAAGATTGAGGTTAAACATTCCATTTATTGATGTCCTCATCACCAAGGAGAATGTGTTATGGAAAAACACACACGACCACTAAGAGTTATTGCTCTGTAGTATTATGGCCCTGATAATACTATCAGATCAAGGAGTATGTGACCAAAATAAATCAAGAAAGTAGATCCCAAATCGTATGATCGGATCCGATCATTCGTGCATATAGTTTCTTAACTAGGATTTGAGCTAAAACTTGTTATCCTCGCAGATCAATGATGAATGTTGGGTTCGATGTAGAGATTCCTAATTCTAATTAGGAGATCTAGTCCTCCACAATAAATATAAAACTTGGACACAAGCACCACTAAAAAAAGAGCACAAATTGCCTTCCACAAAGGATTTCCCACATAAAATAACAAATATAAACATGAACAACTGATCGTAAACTCAGATTTATGGGAAGGAAACATTCAATTTCATTGATTATAGAATGAAATAATAAAAAAAGTATACCTTCATGCATAAGACATCCTCTCCATATTCTAGAAAATTTTCCCCCTCTCCAAGGAATATGACCCCAAAACAAGATATCTTACAATATTTGAATCAGAATCAAAATAGCATGAATCTATAATATTCTCTAACTCTCTCTCTATCTCTAACCTAACTCTCAAGGGTGGAAAAGTATATAAATACTTAAAGATATGAAAAGGAGAATGAATACAGATTCATAGGGTGAAGAGAATTTAGGAAGCTTCTTTAATAATTCACCAAAGCCAACTCAAAGATATACGATAAGTTGTGGTTTTCAATTGATCTTGTAGGGAAAGTGAGTCTTTAGAACGCAAGTTAGAGACACAGGGACTAAAATAACAAATTTTGGGTCTAGCCACTATGAAGGAGGTTATTTCCTATAGTTGAAGGTCTTCATTATCTTTGACTCTATGGAGAAAAATAGGTTTATAATAGAATATCCATTAACGCATGAGGTCAAAAGAGTAATTGATAGCCGAAATTCATTACAATAAAGTACAGAGGTCAAAATTGGAGGAATGATATACATTAGGGGAATTTTGAGGTATAAAATGGGTCTCCTAAGGAAATTATAAAACAATAGTGGAAATGATAAAATAATATTAGATTACATCATCAAACTTTAGAGGGAAAAAAAGAAAAAACTATTTTTTCAACTCATATTTTCAAATTATCTCCCTATGGGTTTACTCAAATTTCGATTGACAATAATTGTTTGATGTAAAATTTGATTCCTCATACAAGGAGTACCCATGTTACATACTTTTGATGGATCCTTCTACACGAAAAATGAGAAATACATGGAAAATGTGATTATAATCACGATTTTTCATGTACTCCACCTTTTTCGTGTAGGAGGGTCCATTAAAAGTATGCAACATGGGTACTCCTTGGATGAGCACTACAAGGAAAAGACCCTCTAGTGGATGTTTTTGAGGAACCCCTTATAAAAATACGCCCGACATCCATTTGTAGTGGAGGCTACTAGAGGAGGTTGGAAGGTGGAGTTTTTTGTGGATTTTTTTCATCCGGTGTGCTTATCATCCTAAACTTCACAGGTGCACTTATCCTCCTAAACCGCACCGGTGCGTTCAACAAGAGAAAGCACTGGTGTGAAAAAAACATTGGCACACTGGGACACCGTGCGCTCCGTACAAACCCGCCTAATGTGTCTTATTACTGTAGTGCACCGATGCGCCTATAAAACCCCGCGCACCAGAATAGAGTTAAATAAAAAAAGTAAATTATAGAAAAAAACCACATTTTTCAATTTTCAGTGCTCCAGAGCTCTCAAGCATCGGTGCAACTTTTTCTTGTCTAAGGAGCCCTGACATCGGTGCTCCCATTTCACCCATTACACGCACTATTTCTGTGCATTGCCCACCAATATCCATTTTGAATTTTGAAAAATGGTGGGCAAATTTAGTTTTGCAAATTCTACAGCCAATATGCCTCCTCGATGGCCAAATGTACAAGTATTTTTCTTGTTTTTCCATAATTAAGCCTTTTAGTGGATTAGAATTGTAAATTAGCTTAAAATTAACCTTTAAAAATAAAAAATCTCACGCAGTGCACTTGAGCCGTTCGTCTCGCACTAGTTCACGGTGATGCCTGTAAATTTATACGCCGCACGGCAACCGATGCTAATGGTATCTCCACCAATTCGAGGGCAATACCAAAATGCGCACCGTGATATTTTAAAATTTAAAAAAATTATGGTGTGGTTGGTTACCCAGCCACATCGTTGACCTTGTGGAATAGCGGCAATGCGGTGCATTGACTAAAATATCCGCCCTGGGGCCGGTAATTTTGTCAGCACACCGCATTCCAGAATTTCGACATGGTCAATGTTGCAGCCTGGTAAAAGACCGCACCGTTGACTATGTATTTATGTGAGGAGGTTGGTAAACTGACCAAACGATAAGCCCCGGGGCGTATTTTTTAGTCAGCGCACCGCCCTCCCGACACTGGTCCATAGTCAGCGTGCAGTCTATTATACCACCGCACCGTTAAATTTGGAACAATGCCCGAAGGGCGGTGCACTGAAAATTTGCAGGTGCACTGCCTCCAGTGCGTTGCAAATTTTTTGGTGCACCACCTCCGGTGTACGACAAAAAAATGCACCGTGATTGGTGCATGCCTGTTTTTTGTTTCGCACCGACTGTTTTTTTTTTTTTCAAAAAAAATTGTTGGATTTTCCCTCATTCCCAAAGGTTCTAGTTGGCTATGCAGAAGGGATTCAGTTGGTGTACTCCCAGAGATACATTAGCACATATATACTGTCTCCTTCAAATTTTCAGGTCTTCGGAGGTCAGTTACGTATTGCTGCATTTGGTAGTGAGGAGGTGAGGTGCCTCTCACTTCTAATTTCGACCATTTCACACAACACCAGCGACGGACAACACATTAGTTTCCCGATTCTATATTATGTTGATTATTTAGTACAGGAGCCACAACTTGTCAAGTGGTCTGCCATTTTTTTATGAAATTTCTGTACAACCTTAGATAGATTTCATGTTCATGCACAAGGGAGGGTCAATTTCCCTTTTGCTTCAAATATTTTTTGTTTATTTTTTGGGAAGTTTCAAGAGACGAGGCCTACTTTTGTTTGGCAGCCTCGTAGGCCAATGATGGATGCACGGATGCACATGTGGGGACAGATGATGCCCAAGGGAGGTGAGACTGAGTTTTCTACGAGGATATCACATGATGCACTAGAGTTGCTAGCTATTGTTGATGAGCATCCCTTCATTATGGTCCCCTGTCCTTATGCTGGCTTTATTTGGGGAGGGTGTGCCAACATCCTCTTCACAAATGCTGAGTTGCCGGATGATAGAAGTAATATTACTGTTTTATTTAAATTTATTCTAACATGCTCTTTAACTTTTTTTTATTAAATTGTGTAATGAAATTGTCTAATTATTGCTGTGTACTTGTATATATTTTGCAAACATTGGGTCTTTTGATGGCGAGGACATGCCAGTGCCACCAAATGATCCAGGTGTGGATCCTGATGATGATCATGATATGGTAGATGCCGAGGATCATGAGGCCAGTGCAGACAAACCTGCTCTTGCTGGTGCGCCAGTTCCACCTTTTGCTAGGCGCGATAGGCTTGATAGTAGATTGTGGATGGAGTTGGGCGACCGATTCTGTGTATTGTTTGTTGAGGCGGGAGTCAGACTCACTACTATGAGAGACATACAGGCCGATGGTAGGCTGGTACATATGTGGAGAGGCATGTCCCATGACATGTTCAACCTGATGCATCATGTCGTAGGAGCTACGACCTTAGTTACGTGGATGAGGAGTGCCCTTGCACGTTATAGGGGTGGTTGAGATAGCGCACGTGATAAACAGTCCGTGAGCAGCGATGCATCATCTGATGATCATGATCAAGGGAGTGATCATCGTTCACCTCGCACCGCTCCAGATGAGCAACCTCCACTAGCATCGACCGTAAGTCATCATGGAGAGCAGGATGTACCATCGGCCACGTCGAGTCAGCAACCAACAACATCCAACAGTACTCATGATCATGAGGAGGCTGGACCATCGACCATGTCAAGTCATCATGATGAGCAACCAACATTTTATCCTGATTAGCATGAGGGTCCAGTACCAAATCAGCAGGCACATGATGATCAACATGTATCTAAGCTTGTCGACGCTGCCCCATTGACTGAGCGGGCCTCGACTAGTACTGCTATTGATGAAGTACCACCAATTGATATATGAAATTTATATTACAACTGTATATTTTTGACATTATTCAATTATATATATATATATATATATATATATATATATATATATATATATATATATATAGATGGTCCATGTATTTTATGTTCATGTTGTAGTTGTACTTAATTTACATGTTGGTGATCATCATGATGTGTATATTGTTAGGTCATGTTAGATATGTTCATTTAATGTGCAGCTTGTAGATAGATGTGTATGTGATAGCAGTTATTTCACATGAGATGTATATTTGGTGTTTGTGTTGTGATGATGTTATACAATGCTAATTGTGTTTTGTTAGATGATCATGATCATGATGATGTTAGCGAATTTGAATGTGCTTTTTAGTCAAATATGATGTTTTTATGATGGTTATCATGATCGTGATGTTTATTAATTAATTTAATATTAAATGATCATGATATTGTAAAATTATAATTCTATTTCTAATTGTATGTAAAATTCTAAAATTGTAATTGTAGTTGTAATTGTAATTATAATTGTAATTGTATGTAAAATATTTTTAAAAATTTAATTGTAATTGTAATATTTAATTTATTGAGAAATGATTGTAATTGTAATTTTAATTGTAGGCAAATTAGTAACACCATTTTTCTTTAACAAATGAAGGCTTTCATAGTTCAAGTGTCCAAATCTAGCATTCCATAAAAGGCTTGATGGAAATTTACCTTCATTATAGTGAGAATTGTATGATAAGTTATGTGCATGAGCAACAGTTCCTTGCAGCTTCAAAATTCTTTCTTCTTCTATCCCAGTCATGACAAGTGAGTGATCTAATGCTTTTCTAACCTCAAATTTTCCATCAAATTTATGAATGGAGTGTCCTTGTTGGCGGATGCAGACCAAATAAAACAAGTTTCTCCTCAGATCTGGGAGGTATAGAACATCATGTAGAAGAAAGTCTGGAAGACCAAGTAGTTTGAGCCTGATGGTGCCAAGCCCTGATGAGTTGAGTTTTGACTTGTTTGCAAAGTATACTACTCCATCAACATTGTCTCTGAATTCTTCAAAGAAATATCTCCTGAAATTAATGTTGCAAGTTGCTCCTGAATCAAGCAACCAAACATCCTTCCATGGAGCAACTGAATCATTGAATAGGTCTTCAGTTACTCCAATTTTGCAATGTGCCACAACATAGTGAGTGGACTTGGGTGAATGCATCATAAAAAATTATTCGTGCCTAAAATAATTACAGTAATTGCAAGTCTTTGTAAAATTGGTTGTCTTAAAAAAAACTTTAAATAAGAGTGTAGGCTCTCAATATACTTCCAACATATACCTTCCATATACCTTATATGTAATTTCATTCTATGAATCTTAACCAACAACATATACTTATTTGAAAAATAATTCTTTCATAAACTAATTGAGACATACCATATATGTCTTATTTAAAAAAAAAAAAATGCATTTATAAAAGGGCCAATGCACTTTCAAATAGGTATTCATTATGGGCGCACTTCATACCATAAATATGGAGTATTAAATATGTCTCACTGCAGTCAAACACATGGTCATATGGATTTTGAATATGAATATGCAATCAGGGTTTTTCCACGGTCAATACAAGAATAAAAAACACACTCACCAGTCAACAACACCACAAGACTTGCATCACAATTACATTGTGCTTCATTCCTGCGTGGATGCACCCTCTCTTCTGAAGAAGTTGAATTTTCATGTGTCACATAATTGAAGTGTGTGAGCCAACATGAACCAACGGTCACAAAGTGTTCAATGCACAAAGAACATTCAACACACAACTCAAGTGAACGTTGGAAAAATCATTCCAAAAGTTGCATATAAACTCAGATTATACGCAACAAGTAAAAGGCTATTCAAATTAACTTAATGAAACATATCCATACCACTCACATCGTCCATCAGTATTCTAGAGGACGTCATTACAAATCTTGAAAGAATTCCCAATGTCGATACCCATCTCACTCTTGCGGTTTCTTTGAATGAAATTGAGTAATTGTATGCCAGTCTCAGCTTCTCCATCAAGGCCAATTTCTTCTTCATTAAGGCTCTTCTCATTAAACACAGAGCTGATCCAGGTGGATATTGGTGGCCACCTGCCTATTCCACCTAGCTAGTTTCATCAGTTTTCTTATTTACTATTTTAGCAGTTTTTTGGGTCCTAAACTGCAGGAACCATATTGAGGACCCAAACGATGCTTTTTGGGCATGATTCCTCTGTTGATTTCTTAGAAATCACGTTATTATATGAATTCCTCGGAGATATATTTCTAATGAAATATCATACGCGTCAAGTAAATATAATATGACCAAGTTACAACCCCAGGAAGTTGGCTTCCCAACTAACCACGATGGGGCCCATAAACTCTTAGTGTTACATCTCCTAAAATTAGGGTTTTATTTTATTTTTCAATAATAAAAATTCCCTTGAGCCACATTGTAACACAGTTCAAAGGCACATAGCCACCACATCCCTTCTCAGAGATAATCTACCATCGTTCAAGCTAGTTTATTTTCCATTCTGTCTGTAAGAAATTTTCAATATTTGATATTAATGAAATGAATTGTTATTCATGCTGCATCTCTATGTTTATGTTTATTTCTGTATTTTATTTTGTTCCTACATAAGTCCAAATCAATAGTATCAGAGCAGTCTACTCTTTCTCGATCTTTCTTTGCATGTCCCCAACGAGGTCGAGGTATAAGGAGTTATGACTCGATCTCATAGAACCTTTGCAAGATCAGCCTTGTAAACCCTGACTGCCTCCCATGGTGAATGAAAAGAAAGATGAGGGAGCAGGAGATACTATCAAAATATTGCTCAAAGAGGCCCTCGAGAAACAAATGAATGTGATGATGGATAACTTTTCCTGGATCCTTCAATGGTTGCCCACCGAAAACGCATCTGCATCCAAAAACCACTCTGGAGGTGCTACTCCTTTCAATGTACAAGTCAACTTCAACATTCATACATTTGAAGGCAAGATATATGTAGATGTCATAGATAGATGGTTGAATTTCTTGGAAGGGTATTTCTCGGTCCATGATTTCTCCAACCAAGAAAAGATTACTTTTTCACTCCTCAAAGTCACCCCCCATGTCAAATACTGGTGGGAAACCTACTGTGATCAAAAGGATGAGAGGGAACCCTATCTATTCTCAGTTGAAACCACTTGGACTTCGTTTCGAGATGAAATCAAGAAACAATATTATCCTGTGGGGAGCCATGAGGACAAGTACATCTAGTGGACCACGCTGTAGCAGCAAAGGGTTCAAGATGTGCGGGAGCTGATGAATTTATTCCATAACCTGTGCGCAAAGTTGGGTATTAAAGATTCAGAGAAAAATTTTGTGCTCAAGTACCACAGTTGTTTGCATAGATACATTTAGGAGGAAATGGAGTTCCTCGACATTACCTCACTTTTCACGACATATCGATATGCCGGCAAGATTGAGCAAAAATTTAAACAGAAGAAGCGAGACTTTGGATCCGCGAATCCGAAGCCAGGGAAAGGCACCCCCAAACCACAGAACAAGGGGTAAAGCCAAAGCGGGGCGACTGAGAATAACACCACAAAGCAAAATAATGACACATGGAAGTGGTGTGAATTTCATAACAACTAAACTCATAACACAAGCGAGTGTCTCACAAAACAATTGTTGGTGACTGAACTAAAGGAATCTGAATTAGATGCATATTTTTATTCTGAGATAGAACCAGACAAGGGGAATGACAAAGGGAAGAAAATCATTTATGTGGAATCCACTGCCACCATTTCCACCATCAAGATCCAGAAGGAGGAACCTCAATATCCAGGGGAGGGGGAGCGCCTCTTCCATTCCAAATGTGAGTGAAGGGTTCTCCACTGCAATTCCTTGTCGATAGTAGAAGCCAAAAGAACCTCATTTCAACAGAGGTCGTTAAGAAGCTTGACCTACTGACCACAACACACTTGCAGTTGTATACCATCAGGTGGCTTCACTAAGGAAGAGATCTCTATGTCTGCCAGCAGTGCTGCCTTCTCTACAACATCAAACCCTTCACAGATGAGGTATACTGTGATGTTGCTCCTCTTGACGTGTTTGGTTTATTATTAGGCCAACCATACTTGTGGAAGTGACATGTTGTGTATGAGTTTAGGACTCGTTCTATTATCATTACTTCGGAAAATAAGTTGTATAGGATACCAGAGGTAGTACTTCCTACCACCATCTCTTTGTGTACTACAAAGTAATGCAGTAAGATTATTTCCCAAACCATATTTTTTTTTCATTACAATTCGCCCACAGGACAAGAAGAAGATTATGGCTGCAGCCTTGAAATAGGGCTCCTCTACGTGGCAGCAGAAGATGGACAAAGATGTGGAGGAATACAAGTACATTTTCCCCTCACCCACAAAGGTTCCTCTAGAGTATCAGGTCAAACACTCCATTGATCTGACCCCATGTGCGTCACTTATTGATGGTGCCATACCTCATGTGACCACATAGACAGAATCCACACATGTACT
The DNA here is from genome assembly GCA_034641835.2 of Pinus albicaulis. Taxonomy (NCBI): domain Eukaryota; kingdom Viridiplantae; phylum Streptophyta; class Pinopsida; order Pinales; family Pinaceae; genus Pinus; species Pinus albicaulis. The sequence continues at coordinate 1,431,213,489 of CM076572.1, forward strand.
GTCTGAGACTAATAAAGCATCGAGATTTATTGAACGCATCCAGCATGCCAGCCAGCAGGTCCACGACATCTTGGAGAAATCCAATGCCAAGCACAAGCAGCAACATGAGCAACATTAGGTGCCACACAAGTTCTAGGTGGGCGACAAATTTTGGTTACATTTGCATAAGGAACACCTCTCTAGACTCCACCGCAAGCTACACCCACTCTAATAAGGTCCATACACCATCAACAAGGCCGTGGGAGACAATTCTTTTGAGATTAGCATTCCCACATTCCTTGGTTTGCACCTAGTGTTCAATGTGGATCGCCTTCGGCCATACATTCCGCCATTATTGGACGCATCCGATATTGCAGAACAACTCATCCCGATAGAGTTAAATCCAGGCTGCATGGAATATGCTGGAACTGATCGGATCATGGACACACAACTTAAAAGCACTCGCCAGTAGAGGATCCAATTGTATCGGGTTTTCAAAGTTGGCCAACTCCTGCACCAAGGCAAGTGGGTCACCAGGGGCCCAGTTCAACAGAAGTCCCCCCCATCTCATGGAGGAACTCAACGCAACAGGGACCATTGCTTCCTAAGGGAGGAGGAATTATACAGGTGGATATTGGTGGCCACCTGCCTATTCCACCTAGTCAGTGTCATCAGTTTTCTTATTTACTATTTTTAGCAGTTTCTTGGGTCCTAAACTTCATGAGCCATTTTGAGGCCCCAAACAATGTTTTTTGGGCATAATTTCTCCAATTTTTTCATATAAATTATGCCACTAGTTGTAATCCTCAGATATATATTCCCAACGAGATATCATATGTGCCAAACAGAGATGATATGACCAAGTTACGACCCCGGTAAGTTGACTTCCAAACTAACCCCAACAGGGCCCATAAACTCTTGGTGTTACATCTCCTTGAGTTAGGGTTTTGGTTGTTTATGATTTTCTCTTATTGTTCAATAATTAAAAGGCCCTTGAGCCTCATTGTAACATAGTTTAGAGGCATGGAGCCACCACATCTATTCTCAGAGATAAACTACCATCGTCCGAGCTAGTTTATTTTCCATTATGTTTGTAAACAATTTTCAGTATTGATATTAATGAAATGAAGTGTTATTCCTGCTGCATCTCTGCGTTTATGTTTATTTTTGTATTTAATTGTGTTCCTGTGTAAGTCCAGATCAAGAGCCCAACAACAATAACCCAACTCTTCTTATAATCTCAGAGAAGAGGAAGACGCCAATAGATTGTCTAAAAATTCCAAAGAAACTGCAACTAGTGAACCGTATACCTCCTCAGACGAATACTGGGAGGGTAAAGCGGATCAAACTCCAGAACTAGCAAGTCATTAACAAATGATTGTAGAAGAATCAAAGCTATCTCTAAACAATTAGTCTCGAACTTCTAAGCAACAGGGAATGGGAGTGTTCACATATGGACAAAATGCTCTTTAAAGTGACCAAACAAGCGAATGTACAAACAAAGATAAAGTCATGGAGTTGCGACTTCACAAGTAAGGAGACACCAACGCACGATAATAAAAAATCAGTACACACTAAAAATTAAGATTCAAGAGGAATGTGAAACGAAATTTGAGTGGGAGTAGAGAACTGATGCATTCAACGAACAGAGGACAAAGCAGGGAATCAACAAAAAACTTATGTGAAGGGAGAGAGGCAAAGGAAAAAGAATAATGGCAAACAATGACAAGAGTTACAACAAAACAACTAATTTTGGGAGTTGGCTCTGAGGAGGTATCTCCACGAATCTGAATTATGTTTTACATTAAGATGTAATATGAATATATATATAGAGACTATTAAATTTCATCTCTTAATATTTTTTAATCTTCCAATTCTCTTTATTTTCCTATTTACAATATTTACATAAATTTACCTAATCCCAAAAACTAAATATCAACCAATAATATTAAAACTTTAATAAATGATTTTACTTTAAAAAAAAGTTTTTTTTTACCAAGCCACAAAAAAACTTATAGAAACCCAATGGTACCCTTTAATAAACTGCTATCTAAAAATATTTAATTAATTCAGTGATAGTAATGACTATGACTTGTCACCAATTTTATGAATTGCCAGCGCATTTGCCCTTCTAGAAGAAGCACGATTATGACTAGCCAACATATTAGCCTTGCTAAACGGGGCTGCACTTGTCAATCATCATTATTCTTTTCAATTTCTCCCTATTTATACATATAATTTAATTGATTTAATTTTTAATTCGTTGATATAATGTTACGGTGGAGAGGTTTTATATACTTGTTTTAACGTTTTTAAATATTATATTGAGATATTTATTTTTATAAGTAAAATGATATGATTGATAAAATGTTCCAAAATTTCTTATATGATTTCCTGAAAGATTTATAATTAAAATGTTATGGATCACTAAAGCTTGCACTCTCAACATTTATAAAGTTTTAATTTTCAATTATTATATTATAAATGATATATATTTTATTGTATTTAAGCACATGAATGACTCGTGAATACAGAAATTATATGTTTCCTGTGTGTATTGGCAAACTCTGATTTGATTAATTTGAAGATTTTTTGGAAAATATATCAGTATTCACACCAATATTTGAAGACAAGAAATATATGGAAGTTGTCTATCTAGCATACAGAATAGTTTGGATGACAGTTTTTTTGTCTGGTAAAAAAAAATTCAAAAAATCAAGTACTTGGAGTGTTTGAATTGCATTTTTGATAGTGGAAATGGATTCAGCACTATCAAAAACCTTTAAGACACCCAAAATACTGAAGTTTAACAACTATAAACAAGTTTCTAATAAAATCTTTGCCAAACTTTTTGAAAATTTTTACAAGATTCTTGATCATTCTATTGTTTTTTTAGACTACCCGAAATATATGTGCCCCTGTGTATTTGGAAACAACGATTTGACTAATTTGAAGATTCTTTGGAAAATGTCTTATTCACACCAATATTTCAAGATTTTTTGGAAAACTCAAGCGTAGTTTCCAATTGATTACAACTTCGTTTTTGTTTTGAGTGTTCTAATTTTGGGATTTTTTAATCCATTCATTAGTTGGTAAATCTTGATAGGATTATGAGATATGAACATTTTGAACCATTTAATGTAATTGATTTAATTTTTAATTGGTTAGTATAATGTTATGGTGAAGAGGTTTTATATATTTGAATTCATGTTTTTGTGATTGTAGTAATTTTTATAAAAAAAATTGGTTAATTTTATTGAATAAAAAGTTATCTACTTGTTTCGAACCCATCAATATAATTTATTTCAAGTTTTATATAATTATTTTAATATATTTAAATAATTTTAAATATTATATTGAGATATTTATTTTTATAAGTAAAATGATGTGATTATAACGATTATAAATTTCCAATTTCCAATTAATATATATATATATATATATATAATAACTTATTTATATTATAATTTATTTTATAATAATATTCAAAAGGTTGAGATTATCTTAATTTTTTTTGGTCGTGTTTTTTACTTTCATGTTGAAATAAAGTTTTGTGGACAAAAAAATATAGATGAAAGCCACAGGTTATTACGTGCACTTTACTCAATGAAAGATGCTAGGAAAGCCCGTCGAAGACCGTCGACTCTTACAGTCCTTCCACCGAAAACGAAGACCGTCGACTTTTCTCTTGTTGTTACTGATTTTTAAAAGTCGTCGGCTGAGTGGAGCCACATGAATAGATTAGTGATAACACACATTCCACACGTACACAAGAGATAAAGATTAGTGAAGGAGCTTGGAAAGTTCAATGAGTGCGTTAAACAGTATTTCTGTTTCCTCGATAACGCGGAACCAGGGGCAGCGGAGTTTGACCAGTGGCTCTCAAAGAGAGTCAAATTTTGGGTGCGCGATGTCTGAATCTGGCGAAGCATCACAGTTGTACTTTCCATGAATCCGGCGGATCATCAAGGTATAGTTTCTTTGGGAGTAATTTTTAAGTGTGGTTTTTTTAAAACTTATCTTGGTTTATTTTCAGATTTGGGTGTAGAATTATTGAAATCATATTTTAAGATTTGGGTATAGAATTGTTGAAATCATAAGTTATTTGATGAGTCAATTTTTTAAAATAAAAATATTCTAAAAATTTAAAGTGGTTAAATCTATATATATAATAAAAAAATTTAATTTAAATCACACAAATCAAAATTTTCTTTACCAAATTGAACCAAAAGGAGCAGAGTAAATCAGAATTGAGGAGCACTAATATTGCAATACCTTGGGATTGTATGTTCTCCATTCTCCATTGGCCATGACAATCCTCCACCGGAGAGTTTCATGCTCCACACTTCTCAGAACCCAAACTGTTCAACTCTTCTATGGAATTGCAGTTCTCTTGATGATCATTATTCTTCAGTCGCAGATTTGCAAGGCAGACATAGAGCAATTTACTTGCCACCACAATTTTAATTATACAAAAGGCAGTAAGTTCGAGAGAAATTTGAACACTGTGATGACTAGGCTTATTAAAGACACGTCCCAGACACGGTTTAACACTTCTGAGAATGGCCAAAGTCCTGACCAAATATATGGCCTTCTCCAATGTCGGGGAGATACAACACCCGACCAGTGCTACAATTGTTCACAACAAGCAAACACTAGTCTTCGACAAAATTGTGGGAATACCGGCGGCGGTTTAATGTGGCTTGACTTCTGCTTTTTGCGTTATGAGAACTATAGTTTCTTCGGAGAAATGGATACTGCTGATTCGAGGTATCTAATGAATCCGTACAGTGTCTCAGCTAGTCCTGAAGTTTTTAATAATGCTCTTTCCATCTTATTCAACAACTTGGTAGATGAAGCAACATCTGGATCTACATTATATTATGCTTCTGGAACAACTACAGACTCCTTGTCTCGGAAGATTTACGCTCTGGTCCAGTGCACCAGAGATATCTCTAATGACAACTGCAGATCATGTCTGATGATCGATACTCTTTCTAAAAGTTTCATTGGATGGCAAGGGGCACGGAGTGTGCGGGGAAGCTGCACAGTTCGTTATGAAATGAATAGTTTCTTTAACTCGATTTCGTCTCCACCTCCTGCGGAAGCACCAGCTAATCAGACCACACCATCAAGTAACAGTACGCATGAGAACAACAAATCTTCAGACAAATTACCCATAATTTTAGGTGTTGCTGGCGGCTTGCTTCTGCTGTTATTGGTATGCGTGTTAACAACTAGGAGGAGATTGAAATCTCTCATATTTCGAAATCCTTCCAAAGGTATTTACATGAATTGCTCTTTTCTACCTAGAATTCGGTGGGTTCTGAACATATGGACCCCAAGGGAAAAGCTAACGGTGCTTATAATTAGAATACAACAGCTTTATTTGCTCTGTTAGACTATTCTTAAGCTTTGTTTTTTGAACATGGTTTTCACATATATTCTCTTCAAGAAATCTAAGAAATGCTTGCTAGATCCAAGTTAAACAGATTCAATTTTGGGTTTATGATGAAGCTGTGTATTTTCCTTGTATAGGTCATGGGCGAGTCGAGGAAGACACAGTAATCGGTCAGGATCGGCAAATTGCGTTTACCATGGAGGAATTGATAGCTGCTACGGAAAAATTTCATGATAATAATAAGCTTGGGGAAGGTGGATTTGGGGCCGTATATAAGGTAACAATGAATAAGAAAGTTTCTACTAGTTTATAGAATCTTAAATTATAGTACACTCGTGGGGCTACTCTCACCGCACCTTTGACATTTTGGCTGAATTTTTCAGGGAACTACTGAAGATGGAAAAGAAATAGCCGTGAAGAAGCTGTCCTTAAGATCTCGGCAAGGAAATCAAGAATTTATGAATGAAGTTAAACTTGTGGCCAAAATTCAACATCGAAATCTCGTGAACCTATTAGGCTGTTGCGCAGAGGGATCGGAAAGGTTGCTTGTTTATGAGTACTTGCCGAATAAAAGCCTCGATAAAATCCTATTCGGTGAGTCACTTCCGCTCTATTTTGTATCAGAAAAAATGCATTAATGTTCCAATATATTTATGATTGGTTAGCGTACTGCATCCATGGATACAGATCCAAACAGACGCAACCAGCTTGATTGGCAGAAACGCTACAACATTATAGCAGGAGTGGCTCGTGGGCTTCTCTATCTGCACGAGGATTCTCAACTGCGGATTATTCACAGGGATATTAAAGCAAACAATATTTTGTTGGACGAAAATCTGAATCCTAAGATAGCAGACTTCGGCTTAGCAAGACTATTTCCTGAAGATGAGAGCCACGTCAGCACAAGAGCGGCTGGAACTTAGTAAGATTTCAAAATAGTCATTACTCTGACAATAGTGATGGATATGTTTTAATCTGTGCTATTCATTTCAAGAGGATTGACAGTCTCGTATGACAATTTTGCTTTTGGGTATACATAATCCTAGATTTCCTTTGCAATAGTTTTCACTTGTTCGTCACTCGATTCCTAAAATTTTCCACACTACATAATCTTCGACTTTGTAATTTGGATATCCAGCGGGTATATGGCACCAGAGTATGCTATGCAGGGGCAATTATCTGCAAAAGCAGATGTCTATAGCTTTGGCGTTCTTCTCTTGGAACTTATTACAGGAAGAAAGAACAATGATTATAATCTGTCACTTGATATGCAGACGCTTTTAGAATGGGTGAGATACTTTGGTACAGTTCTCATTTTATGTCCAACAGAGCATATCTTCCATATCAAGGCCATGTTATGTGGTTCAGGTTCATCTATAGATAAACCGTCTAGGGAAGTTATATGAATTTAGAAATTTCACTGCTTTTATATTTTGATAGGAGTTTTTTTTTTAATCTATTTTGAACACGATAAAGTATAAGATAACTATTCTTATGTAGGCGTGGAGATTACACAAACGAGGAAATATTGTGGATATGATTGATCCAACAATAATTGAAATGTGCAACGTGGAGGAAGCATTGAGATGCGTTCATGTTGGCCTTTTATGTACACAAGCTGACTCATCACTTCGTCCATCAATGGCTCTAATCACTTTGATGCTTTCATCTCACTCTGTGACATTGCTGGATCCCACACAGCCTGCTTTTGTGAGATCTCATGTATATGAAAATACTACCAAGTCCACCAGTCGTGGCTCTGGGGTTTCACAATCTGCAAGCATTTCTGCTGCGCCTCACGCTCCTCCGTCAAACGCCGATGCTTCGATTACAGAGTTGGTACCCAGGTAACGCGCATCTTGCAATCTAGCAGCCTTAAAAATGGTACATCTTTCAATGTAGTGACATAAGTGGCTGACAGGGACGAGCATTATCTGTAATAATATTATTTTAGTATGCAATTGTAATAGCTGTGGTGGCAGTGATTGTTATCATATTTTTGTGAGTAGTGAGAGCGATTGTTGTCCTCTTCTCCACCCAACCCATATCGTTGGGTTGCGTGTGATGGATTGTTGTCATATTTCAAAACCCCTATCTTGTTAAGTTGCGTGTGATGGATTGTTGTCTTATTTCAATTCTCAAGTTATGACATTTCTATTCACTGCTAGCTTCTTGTAATGTTCTCTATTAGTATTAAATAACTTTTAAGTAACGCTTTGTTATGATGACACATTTAATAAAATTGACAATCCAAATTAAACACGCGTCCCTGCATAGTTCTATCTGGTTGTTTCCTGCTGACCTACTTTGAGTTCAAGCAACGTCAATCTCATTCGATGGGAAACGTTTGGGCTGTGTTTTTATTTGACAGCTTAAAAGAAGGGCTCAGCGTTCCATGTGTTAATGGTTAATTGAAATTCTAGGTGCATGTCTAGTCAAGAAATGGGCCGGTGTTTTTTTTATTTTATTTTTTTAATGATAAGGAGTCATTCTGTTATTAGGTTTTGTTCATTAGTTTCCATGAAGTCGAAGATAAATTCCTTCAATATTGATAAAAATTTTGAAAAATATTTTTGTTTGTTACTTTAAATTGTGTTACATGTTTTTGATATATGATTGTATTATATTTTATTTTTATTTTTTTAATGAGAAGAGTCATTCGGTAAGAATTACCTATCTCTTTACTAATATTTGTTATTAAGTTTTGTAATTTATTAGTTTCCATGAAGTTTGGGGTAAATTCTTTGAATATTGATGACAATTATCTTTTGTTTGTTAATTTAAATTGTGTAACATGTTTGCTCAATTGTATTATATTTGATGAACTAGGTCTAACTGAGAGATGAGCTGAAATTTTGGAGGGAGGAGGATGGGCCTTAGGGTTTCGGGTTTTGGCTCTGAATCGTACCTTACTGACGCGCTGCAGGGTGAGGTGACCAGTGTACGATTGTGCCAGGGCTAGGACAACCGCTGGCCTGGTTCCTGCAAGCCCCGAGGTGGACGATATGTGGCATGAACGCACCTTTTTGTCGAATTACAGAATGGAGTTTAGGGTTAGTACCCGTTTAAACTGTTCAAACTTTTTGCAACAGTGTTTTTGCCCTAGGGTTTGTGCAGTGGTGCGGATTTTTCGCTGTTTCGGTGTCGGGATAAGAGGCAATGGTTATCACAGCTATGGGGTTTGACCGTGAGATTGTAGACGTGGAGCCGGTGCCAGAAGACCTTTTAACCTGCTAGGGTTTTGAAGTTTCAGAGAAGAACTTGGAGCTTTATTTTTCAAAAAGTCCTAAGATTCCGCAAGCTCTTGGTGGTGTTCCTGGAGTTGGAAGCTATGAAAACGAAGCAGCTTTGTTAGGAGAAGCATTTCAGAGTTCATGGAGTGGATGCCGGAAGAGTGGGTTTTCATCAGGATAGGCTCGAGCACAAAACCCTTATTTCAGAGGAAAGGAGGGTCAGGGTGACAAGGAATCTCTGCACATTTCTTTGTCTCGGCATCCAGGTAAGTTGGTAAACCCTCTTTTTACTGGTGGTCTCGAATATGTTGTAGTAATTTCTGGTTTTCACAGTCGGGCGGGTCTTAAAGCCCTAGGGGAAGGCAACCAAAATTGTCGGGCTTCTTCAGGAAAAGGGTTTCGAGGACAGTCTCCGAGGTTCAGGAACCATGTATTGAGCCAAGGTTACCTTTCTTCTTGCCTGTTGTTACCTACTGCTCCTCCTAAGTTGGGGTTTTTCCAAGGGTTAGAAGAGCTCTGATCGAGGAATCTTCAGGCGGAAGCTCTGGTTTGCTGCAAATCAAGGGTGTCTTCAAATGAAGCGGTCGATGGGAAGCCGAGAGGGTTTGAAGAGGGTCTTCTAGACCTTGGATCTGGACAAGAGGCCGTGCTTGCAACAGCGGAGGAGGATTTGGCAGGTAAGGAGGGCTCAAAGGACCCTATTGGAAGGCAACCGGAGTCGCCAGAGGCTGAAAGGGCTGATGCTCCTGTCACACAGGATCCCGGTGAGGGTGAAGCAAAGAAGGAAGTTGGGGGTGGAAAAAGGAAGAAAAATAAGCCCATTAGGAAGAAAGAAGAACGCCCTCATTGTGCTCTTGGAGTGGATATTTGCATAGATGAGGCAATGGAAGCCTCAGAAATAATGCTGGTAGGTAGAGTCCGTGGGAGAAAATTCTCGGTGAACTACATTTCAGATTGGGTTCAATCTGAATGGACAGAAGCCCCTGGGCAGCCGATTGAGATCAAAATTCTGAACAGAGGTTGGTTTAGCATCAGATTCAGCCAGAAGGAACATGTTGACTGGGTTCTAGAGAGGAACTGGAGTTTTGGGAAGAGACCGATTCTGTTTCGGAAATGGACCCCCTTGTTTGATGCCCAGAAAGAAAAGATGGTCGAATCTCCTGTGTGGGTTAAGCTGCCGGGTCTCCCTATCCCTTTCTGGACTGATTTGGCTTTCATCTCTATTGGAAATACGTTGGGAAAATTCCTTGATGTTGATAGGTCTTATATTCAATCTAGAGATTGGAGTGTGGCCCGCATTTTGGTCAGTCTCAATCCTAGAGAAGGTTTTGCAGATGCTATGACCTTGACTTATAGGGACCTATATTTTCTGCATATTCTGGATTATGAAAATATTCCATTCAGATGCCATAGATGCCACAAACATGGTCATATGTCTAGCGATTGCCCTCTGGGTCACCGTCGTCGTCGAAGGCAAATGAGGTTTTTTGTTTCTCAGGAGGAAACCCGCTTTGAGGAAAAGGGAAAGGTCAAGGTGCCAGAGCAGCAGAATGTGGTGTTGGGGGCTGTTTCAAAGGAGGTGTTGGCAGAGGAGTAGGAGCGAGCGATGCATGACTCCCTGGAGAAAAAGTCCCATCTGGTGTCCTCCCTGGTACCCCTTTGGAGTCGGAGCTAGCTGGGGTGTCTCAGGCGGGTATGCCTCTACCCTCTCTACCCTCTCTTTACTCTTCATTTTGTTTCTCTTAGTCTATTTCTGAAGAGCCTGGTCCCTCCAGGCAGATCTCCCATGATATTTTTGATTTAAATAGTTTTCATGCTTCGATTGATAGTATCATCTTATCAGTTCCTCCCCCTTCTTCTTCCTATGTTTCTCCTGTGAAGGATGTATCTCTCCCTGCCCCTTCTCAGGTGTTGGTCTCTGATGGCCCTCCTTATAATTTTATACCCTTGGCCAATAGACTAGGGAAAGGGGCAGTTGTTGGGGGTCTAGAGAACGATTTGGTTTCAGTTGGGCTGAGGAAGTTAAGGGGTAGGAAATCAAATTTGTCAAAGCCCCAACTCAAAGTTGTCATTGACATTGATGATGGGAAGCAGCGGTCTCTTCCTGGGGTGCTTAGAGTAGAGCGGCCACCCCCTCAAGGTTTAAGATGATTTTTTTGTCCTACAATTGTAGGGGTGTCGCTAGCCAAGCCAAAAAGCTAGCACTAAGAGATTTGGTTTTGTCCCTTAAGCCGGATGTAGTCATGCTTCAAGAAACATTGGGGGATGGAGAAGTAGTGGTAGAAAGTCTGTCAAAACTGTTCCCGGGATGGAAATTCCATGCTCTTGATGCGAACGGTCACTCTGGGGGGTGGCTATGGGCTACGACATAAGAAAGCTCAGAGATATTTCCACCTAGGGATCGGAAAGTGCCTTGGCAGTGGAACTATACTCAAATGAAATCTGCCTACCTCTCCTGCTGCTGAATGTTTATGGGTCGTGTGTGGAGCATGAGAAATTCTGGAACCCTTTCTTCTCGAAATCATTCCTCTCCCATCCTTATCTCATAATTGGAGGAGACCTCAATTTCTCTTTGGGAGAGTCGGAATCTTGGGGCACCTTAGCTAGAGCGGATCCCCTCTCTGATTATTTTATGAACAAATTGGTAGTCTCTCATCTGGTGGATGCTTCCCATATCAAAGTAAGGCCTACCCGGAGAAGCTAAAGAGTGGGTGAAGACTGGGTGGGGAAAAAAATTGACCGCTTTTTGCTGAATGAAGTCCTGGTAGACAAATTATCAGCTTTCAGACATTGGGTGGGAGAGGGGGGGCTGTCGGACCATTTCCCTGTTCTATTGGAAGTGATTGGTGACTATAAGAAACCCGAAACCCCTTTTAAGTTCAATTCCTCTTGGTTCAAAGATGAATCTTTTAACATTATTTTTCACAACACTTGGAGGAAGGATCGTCTCAGGGCAGATGAAAGCAGAAGCAAGCTTTTCATGGAAAATTTAAAGAGAATGAAATTAACAAAAAAGGAGTGGGCTCTTGAAAAGAAAGTGAAGGAGGAAGAGGCTCTCAAAATTGTTAACACAGAACTGGAATTTCTTGAAAGTCTAGAAGGGAACAGCTATGCATCTACGGAATCCAGGGATAGAATCAAACAATTGGAATCTACTAGGAGAAAGATCCTACAACTTAGAGAGGAAAGTTGGCGCCTTAAGAGTCGAGCTATCTAGTTGCAGGTAGGGGACGAAAACACCAAGTTCTTTCAGAATTATGCAAAAGGAAGGAGAAATTCAAATACTATCTAGGAAATGCAAAAAGAGAATGGGGAGATGGCACGATCCTTTGAAGATTTAGCCTCCTTAGGGGTTAATAATTTTAAAAGGCTCTTTAAAGCACCTAAGGAAGCATCCATAGCTGAGGTAATTAAAGTGGCCCAATGTTTTCCCAGATATATTGAGGAGGAAGGGAACGCCTCCATTATGGAACCTATTACTAAAGAGGAGGTTGAAGACATCTCAAATCAATGCAGAAGGACAAAAGTCCAGGGCTGGATGGCTGGACAGTGGAATTCTTCCAACATTTTTTTGAAACTTTGGGAGAAGAGCTGGTAGCAGTGGTGGAAGAATCCAGATGCACAGGAACCATTTTTCAACCCTTCAATGCTACTTTCTTAGCCCTCATTCCTAAGATTGACCAGCCTGGTTCCTTTGATGATTTCAGGCCTATTTCCTTATGCACCTGTATCTACAAAGTAATTGCAAAAGTCATTTCCTCTCGGCTAAAACCCTTTCTATCCAAGAATATTTCGGTTGAGTAATTTGGTTTTCTAGATGGCAGACAAATTCACGAGGCAGTTGGAGTAGCTCAAGAAACTCTCCATAGCCTAAAGCTAAGAGGAAAGAAAGGTGCCATTGTAAAGATTGATCTGTCAAAGGCTTATGACAGACTTAGTTGGATGTACCTTAGACTCTTGTTAACTCACCTTGGTTTCAACTATGACTTTGTGAGATGGGTAATGGGCTATATCTCTACGTCCTCCATTGCAATCCTGGTTAATGGGGAAACTTCTTTGCTTTCCAACCCAGAGAGAGGGCTCCGTCAAGGGTGTCCTCTCTCTCCTTTACTCTTCTCGCTGGCAGTTGAAGGCATCAATCTAATGATTCATGAGGCTAAGAGACAAGGACAACTAAGAGGTATTGAAGTGGCGGTAAACCTTTGGGTCACCCATCTGCTCTTTGTGGATGACATCTTGTTGTTTAGCAATGGTAGTACTGAGGACTGTAGGGCCCTCAAAAAGATCTTGGATCTCTTTCTGAAAGCCACATGCCTTTGTATTAATGCGTAGAAATCAACCCTAACGGTTGTGGGTCTGTCAAGGGAGGAAATGGTAAGGGCGGAAGGTATTTTGCAGTTTTAGGTCAAGTCCCTTCAGGAAAAATTCAAATACCTGGGTTTCTTCTTAAAACCAGATAAGTATCGCAACCAGGACTGGAAATGGCTTCTTGTAAAAATTGAAATTAAATTGAAACACTGGAGCTATAAATGGCTATCTAGAGGAGGAAGGTTGGTTCTCATAAAGTCTGTTCTGATGGTAGTTCCTATGTACTGGGCCAGTCTTACTTGGGTGCCTAAAGGTATATTGGCATCCATTGAAAATCTCTTTAGCAAATTCCTATGGGCAGGCTCTAGGAATGATCAAGTGACCCCCTGGATAACATGGGATAAAATTTCTAGGTCAAAATAATGGGGAGGATGGGGTATCAAAAATATTTTTCACTTATCCCAATCCCTTGTTGCAAAGCTTGCTTGGAGGCTCATTACAGGAGAGAACCTTTGGTCTTCTGTTATCAAAAGAAAATACATAGATCCAGTTCCACTAGTTGATTGGATAAGATTGCCTCAGAAATCCACCAAAAATGCCTCTGTGGTTTGGAAGGCAGTGGTAGCCTCAGTTAGAATTGTTGAACAGGGATTGGCATGGAATGTGGGGGATGGAACCAGTGTCAAGCTGTGGCGCGATCCTTGGGTAGCATGCACTCATAGGTTTGCTCTCCCGAGGGACCTGATTGTTTTCTTAAATAATAGAGGCTTTTTTAGTCTAAACCAAGTGATAGATCAAAGAAATACATCTATCTGGAGTCAAGGATGGTTGACTGGACGGGACTTGCAATTGGAAGATCGATGGCTTGAAGAGTGGGAAAACTATAGACTGGATCTTCACAACTCCTCAGTACTAATTACGGAATCTAGAGATGAGCTCAGATGGGTTCATGCACAAAACGAGGTTTATTCTCCCAAGATGGGTTATAAGTGGCTAATGGCCCAGAATGGGTGGGAGGACCCTCTTTGGTGGGCCAAATCTCTTTGGAAATTAAAAAGTCCTCCAAAAGCTAGACTCTTTTTCTGGTGCAATCTTCAAAAGAAAATCCCAACTTGGGATTTCTTACAAAGGAGAGAAGATTGGTCCTGGATGGTGTTCTCTCTGCAAATCTAGTGAGGAATCCATGAAGCATATTTTCCTCTCATGCCCTTTCAATATAAGTTTATGGAATGAATCTCAAAGGATCCTCAATATCCCCTATAAGTGGGAAGGCCAGGAGGTGCAGGAAGCTTGGAACAAGTGGTGGAAGGAAGTCCCCAATGATAGAGTGAGGTGTTTTCCTCTACTGATAGCTTGGGGGACTTGGATTGCTAGGAATCAGGTGATCTTTAAGGATTCAGCTTTCCTTATAGGAAGATTGGAAGTGGAAGGGGTTGCAATCTATGACAGCATCCCCATACCTGTTGACACCCCTTCAAACCGACCAGTTCAGCAGGAATTTATCAGAGAAGGTGTACCATGGGCTTACTTTTATGGAGCCTCAGATATAAATGGGAGATGTGGTGCAGGCCTGGTTGTACATATTTCTCCTAGAAATGTCCTTAAAGATGCAATCGGTCTAGGTCATGGATCTAATAATTTTGCAGAATTGAAAGCACTACACCTTCTTCTCTGTTGGTTAACTCTAAGGAATGTGAGAATGGTCCAGATCTTTGGGGACTCTATGAACATTGTCAAGTGGTTTAATGGGACTCAAATCTGCAGGAACTATCTTTTGCTTCCTTTACTTAATGAAATTTCCCGTCTAAAATTCCAATTCACTGAGATATCTGTTTGCCACCTTTATAGGGAAAGGAACTGTTGATCAGCGGTTGTCATTGATGTCAACCCAAGCAACACCAGGGGCTAACCCACTATTGCATGGGAATTTTGACCCACCAAATTAATATATTCTAGGTCAATAATGCTTTTGATGGTTTCTACTTGTTGAGATGTTTCCGTTGATATATGGCACGCCATGTAATTCTTCACGGTTTGAGAGATATTCATGTTTGAAGTTTGTACCCCCAGTTAGTGGGATAAAATCCCATGGGGTTGGGGCATGGGTCATTGAAAAGTCATAATTAATATTTTTTAAGCTCCTAAAATCCCTCCCATGTTCACTTGTTGAAGCCCCTCTCAACCTAAGCATTTATATAAATTGTGATCTTCATTTCCTCCTTAGGCAAGGGATTTCGCCATCTAAAACAGGTCATCATGGGAAATTCAGTCCTTGATCCAAATATGGGAGTTGATACCTCTGATTCCAAAAATGAAGCTTATTCCTCCAGATCCATGATGAGATCATTGGTCTTCAGTACTTTCCGAGTCCACCAAGACTTTCACTGAGCAGAAGTTTCGAATTTTGCGAGATCGTCTTAGGGTGAAGGACACGACTGCCTAATAGTTGTCTTTTCTCTACTTTTCAATTATATTTTGAGGGGGGGGGGGGTTCTTTCCACTGGGTTTTCCCTCTTTCCTCTTTTCATGCATTTTATATGGGTACCTAAAATGGCCATGTTGCCGGGACTCATTCATTTTGCATCACACTCACCTAGGTTATGCTTAGGGGGGGTGTTGGTGTACATGCACCTAAATTAGCTTTAGTTCAACTCTAGAGATTGCATGCAATGTGCACTTGTTTTTAGCTAGTTAACTCGAGTTCTTACATACGATGTGCACTTGGCTTAGTTAGTTAACTCTAGTGCTTACATGTGGTGCATGTGCACATTAGCAGAACATAAAGCATACTTAGCTTCAGTTAGCTTTAACTATCCATAGTTATTGCATGTACAACTGAGCTTAACTTAATTGCTTTATATATTGATTTTCAACCTAATATTGATGAATTAATTTCATTCTCAATTCTAATTGTTTTTCTTTTTCAACTTGGCAAGTTTGTGCAATTATTCTTCAACTAGATCCATATTTGTGCTCTAATAATTTTACAAATCCTCCATGGGAGAGTTTCAAGCTCCACTTTCATAAGACAAACTATTAAACTATCCTATGGAATGGAAATTCTCATGATAATCATTACTCTTCAGTCACAGATTTGCAAGGCACAAAATTATTTACATGTCACCATAGTGTCAACTATACAAAAGGTAGTATGTTTGAGGAAAATCTGAATACAGTGATGAATAGGCTTATTAAAGATACGCCCCAGAAAAGGTTTAACACTTAGTGTATGGCCAAAGTCCTGACCAAATATATGGCCTCCTACAATGTCGGGGAGATACAACAGTCGACCAGTGCTACAGTTGTTCACAACAAGCAAACACTACTCTTCGACAAAGTTGTGGGAATGTTGCTCGCAGTTTAATTTGGTTTGATTTCCGCTTTTTACGTTATGAGAACTATAATTTCATGGGACAATTGAATGCTGATGGATTGTATCTTGGGAATACTGTTGGAATTTTTTAGTATTCCAAACAACAGAGGAATAAAAATTCCCCAACTTCAACACAGAGATTCAATTAAAAATTTTCTTTGCTGGATAGAGATTTTAACACAAACTGCATCTATTTCATTAAGATGAAAAAACTATTACAGAATGATATTCTTCCTCCTCGGAGAGATTTACAAAATGAAACTGCTTCAACACACAATGTCCAAAAAAAAAAATTCTTTTGTCTCAAAAAAATCACTCCCAATGTCTTACTGCTCTGTTTTTATTTCACTGTGTTTTTGCCTTCGGGCACTCAGAAGAAGAAAAAAAAAAAAATACAGTACTCAGTATTTTCTTTTCTGCATAACAAATAAGCCTTCAAGCTTTTTCTTTTATGTGGCGCAGCATATCAAAAAAAAAAAAAAAAACTATTAAAATATATATATTATAAACTTAAAATTTTATAATATATATATTATAACCCATATAAATATATATGGCCAAAGTCAAAGACTTTTGTCGTGGCATAAAAAAATATAACGAAACATTGCAATACAATAAGGTTTAGAACCTTATGACTTTCGTCGCATACAAACTATATCCAAATTTTATAAGCCATAGGCTCGGACTTCAAACAACAATAAAACCGCATTGCAATTCCTTTTCACTTACTAAATGACCCATACGTGAGCGAGACCCAAATCCACGCGATCAGCCTGTGATTGGTCGATGCTGGGGCCCACCAGAGTTCAAACAAAAACTGAACTGGATTTGATAAATTTATCGCATACCAAATCCTTCCTGTGACGTCATGCCAAAATCCTACGAGATAAATCGTGATTGGTCCATGTGTCATCTGTTGTGCTGCAGTGGGACCGGTTCCTTGCGTCAGTAAAGCACTGGTGAAGTAGGCTCAAAACGAGCGCAATAGGTTTCCATTGGCTGCTAGTGGTGATGCAGTTGCTGTGCTGGCATGTGGGGACCACCATGATGTTGCCCTATTCAAATCAAAACTTGGTGCGTAAAAACAAATCTCCGTTGGTGGTTGGTGAAGATTTAAAGTGCGAGTCCCAATGATCAAATTTGAATGGAAACCCCGAATTTCAGTTAGAAGGGCATATATTTATGTCGCCCTTCCATGATGACAAGCTTAAAAAAAAAATAAAAAAAATTGACCACAATATATTATTTTTACATTTCATTTTCATAAAGAAAAAACCATCAATCTTTATGTTAATAAAAGACCGTTACATATACAACAGTGAAGGAAGCTCCATATTGCACTGCTTAAATCTCTCATTGGCAATGCCAACATAAGTCTTGAAGACACTATTATAAGAATTTGGAAGGATACCACTGTGATATAGGAGATTCTAATGTGTCAGATTGTGTAATGTAATTTTGACTTTATTTGACAAGGAGCAACAACCTGGAGGTCTGGATTTTTCTTATAGAACGTTTTTTATATTTGAAATTTTGTTTACAGATATGAATACAACAATGAAATTATGAGCATGGTGGACAATTAGTCAAGCTCATGATGCCAAACCATGATGTTGTAAGTTTGGCATTTAACATTTTTAAATGTTAAAGACAAATAGTCAAAATCACTGAAAACTTAGTATGCCATTATAAATCATCATTCCTTGTTCACTTTTGTTAATAGGGTTATGTCGCGCGATGATCTCTCTTCTCTGGAATTTACTTGTATTTAAGATCACAATTCTAAGAATAAGGAGTCATTTTCTCCAAAAATAGCCCTAGCAAAACATTGACAATGCATTAAGGATATCTTTCTATGCTTCATAAGTACATATGTTCCACTTCTAAATCATGCCTTGGGAGTGGTTGTTTTGCTGGAAATTATTCACCAGTTGGTTTCATACCAAAGTATTTTTCTCATTTTCAGCATCCAAGACACGAAATTTTGAAAGATAATGGTTTAAAACAACATAAATATTTAAAATTTTACAAGAATTTCCTGGCAGACTTTGAATATGAATTTTGAAGTCAAGTGCATGACGTTGTATAGGATCAAGTGTCATTTTGAAAGGTAACACAAGAACTTTGTTGATATTGATTTGGGAAATTTTTAGATTTCAACCTTCACCATTCATAATAGATGTCAAATTCTGGATTTTCTTGTGGTTGAATGGAATGTACCATATGGTTTTACTTTGGGAAGAAAGCTTCTCCTCATATTTGATTTCCCAAATAGAAAAATTGGAGAAGAGTCTCCATAATTGAGGTCCAGAGCAAGAAAAACAATGTCATATTGACTATATCTCTTATTCAACGTGGTAGAGAGAATGTATAATTGAATACCCATAAAGTAGGCCTCACACTTGCCTTTCATACCCATTAGCATATTTTGTAGAAATGTGAAATATGGCATGTCAGAAGAAATGGAACCCAGGTTTGTTGAACCTGATTAGGGGGAATCCCAAAACCTTGGTTATTGTTGGTGTAACCTGGAGTGGAGAAGGAGGTCACATGTTGTTGTTGTTCCATGGAAAATGTTGCTAATTCACTTTCAAAATATATTTCACCCCAATATTGGTGGGGATACAAGGAGTCTCCAAAAGTGGAGGCAAATTTGGAGAATCAATATCAAGATAACTTGAGCTTATCCAAATCCCTAATGGGTCATTTTAGCTCTAAAATATTTTTGAAATATAATCACATCCCATAATATTTTGTCACTCTTATGAATTTAAAATAGGAACCAAAATAAACATATAGAAATCACTACATCTTAATGAAATTGAAATAAGAAAAAAATATGACAAAACAGAAATACTTATATTAAAAGTATATGAAAGGTCTTATTTATAAAATTAAAAATAAATTCTAGCTTATATAAGAGGTATCAATGGAGTTCTAGCTTATAAATTTCATATTTGACCAAATCATTGTTCTATTGCCTATTAAAGCTCTTTTGGAATGCTGGGAATTCCAATAATTGCACATCTCAAATACTTGTAACAACAGTCCCTTGACTTGGCCACAAAATTGATCCAAGGTAGCTTTTTCTTCTAGTTATAAACCTTTGACATTTGTGGTCCTCTAGCTTAACATATCTTGTGTGATATCCTCCGATTATTAAATTCAATATGTTAATAAAAAAACATAAAAACTTGAAATATATTATAAAACAGAAAGTAAAAGTTAAATGGTATAAAACTTAAAAATTCACTTACCCTGATGGTAATAAACACTGAAACTTACTAGTTCTTTCAATCTATTCTCATAGTGGAAGAGGTTTTCGAGTTTTCACCTCCTTCCATTCATCATAAATAGCATTCCAATCTACCTCATTTAGAGCATGAGGTGCACTGAGAGAGAGAAACATTAACATATCCAATGTTTTTACATAAATTTTTGATCTATCATCACTTTTAATTCGATTTAATTTTGAAAAGCCTCTTTCACATATTGTTGTACTAGCTGGAATAACAATAATTGCTTGCCATAGCTGCATTAAGCATGGAAATCTTTCAAACCATTCAATTTCACCTCCACATAGATCCCATACTCCAAACATATGGTGTTTTGGGTAATATTTATAAATAGTACATATAAATTCATCCATTTCACCCATACATTTAATGTTGTCCACAACAAGCAAGCCTCCAACACTAAATTTTTCACATAAACATCTCAACCATCTTCTAGTTTGAGAGTCTCTATCATCCATATCCTCATAATAATTATGAGGACTAAAAAACTTAGTTGCATTAAAAATAGGCAAATATCTGAACCTTGCATTTAGAGAGTCAATCACCTTCATTACAAAACCTTTTCCCAGCATAATGTAGTCATCTAGTGTCCCTGATATTTGTGACTTCGGCAAAATCTCAAACCTCAATTCATGTACATGTACTATACCTGTGCAATCTGCAAACTCAAGATTTACTTGTTGTGTTTTAATTAAAAAAAGATGATGTGTGCATTGCACCTGCCCCAAATGTGCCTCTTAGAAATCACTTATGAAGCAAGCTGATAGTGATATCCAAAGTCGTTCCAATAGATGTAATGTCAACATGATCCTCTTTAAACTTTTGATTCAACTTATTTAACTCAATAAGCACATCTGCAAGAAAATGGATGCAAAATTGAACTTGAAATATTGTAGCCATCTCATACATTTTTTTCTCCACTAACTCCCAGTCTCTTAACAAAGCAGGCATGATCGTAACGAGTCTTTCCATGACTTTTCCTCTAGAAAGCCATCTAATATGATGAATCTGTAACACTTCTAGCCTTGTGATTTGAAATGACTCCATTAGCTCTTTCAATTATCCATGTCTTTTAGTAGATTTCCCTAACCATGAATAGATTTTGTTTGCAAACTTATCAATAGCTTGCAAATCTTCAAAATATGATGAAGCATCATTTGCTGCTAATTCTTCTCGATGAGCGATACAATGGATATCTAATAAATTAGGGGCATTTCGACGAAGCTTAGTAGATAAACCTTCACGAATACCCCTCATGGATGATTCTCCATCAGATCCAAATCAAACTAACTTTGTCATGGACAGGTTCATGTTTGTTAAAAGAGATGTCACAACATCATACATAGATTGTTATGTTCCATCGTTAATCTGTAGCAAGTGTATGAATTTTGTAGCACATGGACCTCTTCCTTCATTTGTCAAATATGTAATATAAACAATCAAATGTTGCACCATAGTCTGATCAGTGATTTCATCAACTAAAAGTGATTAACATGGGCTTTGTAAAATCTCATCTTTTAATTTTCTCTAATATACCTCCTTAGCAGCTTCTAAAAATTCTTTACCAGATGTTGTATTTGTATATGCTCAGTATTCATTTGTTAAAGGCACATGAGGAGGGTTTTTATACTTGTTCAAGTCACAAATTGACTTATATACTTCCAAAGGTAAATCGTGTATTGCAACAAATACATGTTCTCAATAATTGATATAATTCTCTCTTTTTGAGCATCAACCATTAGCTCTACATGTTTTGTAATTGGAAAAGTACTCTATTTTCTTTCTCCCTCTAAAAGTTGCACAGAAAACTTATGAGCCTTTGATGTTGCATGGATGTTTAAAGCACTAAATTGAAGAGTTGTGCTTCCATCTTTAGCAAATGGAGTTTCCCTTTTAAATTTTACACACCATGAACATTTTATCCTTTCAACATCATTACAATATTTTACAACATAAGCCCATGGAAATCTCATATTCCATTTGGACTTGAATGCTCTTTTTTACCTCTTGGATGTCGGTTCCTCTTCAATAAGTTCTACACTATATGATTCATGGTCCTCATCTACATGATCATATACTTCATTTTCAGAAATGTGCAGTTGATTAGAGCATTGAGAGATACCAAATGCATCAGCAAGTGAACGTTGTTTCAGATCCTTTTTTGGTCAACCAAGAGGTGGAATTTTATACCTATAAATCTTAAACAATCAACAAAACAAGAAATATAAAAAAAACAGATTAATATAAAAACACACAGATTCTTTGAAAACAAGAAAGTAGACAACAAACTTCATATGAAAACTAATGAAATGAAAAGCAACAAATAGATCTCACACGCAGAGGTTTGTTGATCATTGAAATTAAAACTAACATTGATATTCATGTCCTGAAAAGAGAAAAAAGGGAAATCTAAGATTGTTTTTCACACCTAAAAGTTATCCAATCTGTTATTGCATTTCATATATTGTTAGGCCCAACTACAGTTTGTTAGGAATTAAAGACAATTAACCAAATATAAAATAATTTGTCTGTCGTGCATAAGAGATTAATCATAAATAAAAAGGAGTTTTCAATACTTATTAATTAAATTAATAACGCACATTTAAGACTTAGCTTCATTTGGAGAATTCATCAAGTTAGACCATAATATTCCCTACCCTAAATCCGTTACTATATTTATTATAGAGAAGATGCATATATTATTTGGTGAAGATGCACATATACTTTGCTGGATATTACTTGTTTTTAATTGGAATTATTACACAGTGAGTTTTTTTTTTTTTAATTGTACTTAATCCTGATTTCAGTTCAAATTTGTATATTGTTGTCATCAAATCCTTTTCAATTTGATCATTGAAATGGAGACATAAATACTTCAAGTATACTTTACTCCTTTTCAGTTTGACTCAGCGCTTCACATAAATGTTCAAGCACTTGATTACTTCCTTTTATCAGTACATCAATTTAAGTTCCAAGGCTTCCCCATGTGGGTAAAACTACTGTCCCTTATCCTTAGTCAATTATATGTAAACAAATCATAAAGATCAATTCCAAAGAAAACACATAAATTGAAATATTGGTGAATCAATTATGACTATATTGGTAAAGAACACACAGAAGAAAACATAATTGAAATATTGGTGGATCAATTATAACTATGTTCTTAATACTACACTGAGCTCAACATAAATCATCAAAAATAAAATGTTTTGAATACCCCTTTAATGAAGGACCCTCCATCGCAAAGCTCCTTTATGGTGACGATATCATTTTTTTAGCTAGGAGTCATGACGATCTCGACAAGAAACTTAGAATCCTCCAAGATTACTACTCTCAAATGGGTATGATTTTTAATACTGACAAGACTGAGAGTCATGACAATTAAATCCAAAAGGACCAAGTATGATAACTTAATTTATGATAATAAAGACTAGGAATAAAGTTCCTTCATACAAATATATGAGAATCTACAGTCATCATCACTTCAATTGGAATTATAACATTAAGAAAAGGATAATTGGAGGTTGGAAATATTATTATGGAATTTAAAATAATTGTAATTCGACAGATCTTCTGGCATGGAGTAAAAACAAGTTCCTCTTTGGGAATCTCGTCACTCCTATCATTTTATATGGATGTGAAATTTGGGGTTGTAGTATATCTAGAGAATCATGGAGGAAGATTGAGTTGATCCAAAAGTAGTTTATAACCTACAACTTCAAGATTAGATGAAATACTATTTTCCCTATCCTCTTAATTCAAGTTGGAATTCCCCCCATTGAAATAATGACTATGACTAGATATCTCATGTATACGAAGAAGATTTACAACATGGAATCCAAGGTTATCCTAAGATTGCTTCTAACTCTAGCCAAAACCCCCACGTCAGGCTCAAGTGAGCCTAACATAAGGATGCCAAATATTAGCTAGACCATTGAGGAGTAAAGGAGGAAATCATCTTGAAGAATATGGATAATATTAAAAATAGTATTACTTCCAAATTTAAGGATAAGTCACATGATGACGAGTTAGAGGGAAAAAGGAAGCTAAGGTATTATACGGAGGTGATCAACCCCAATTTTGAAAACTAGAATTATCTTTATGCCTTGACCAATGCTAAGAAGAAACTGAACATTTCCAAGATAACTTCTAATTCTCATGAACTCCAAAGTGAAATCAAGCGTTAGTCTATTCCCAAAACACCTAGGGACAAATAATTTAGTCACATTTGCGATACTGAGAGGGTTGAAGATGAAAATCACTTTCTCTTGTACTTCCTAGCTCTTACTCACATCCATTTTAATTTTTATAATCTCTACACACTACCAACCTTCTTGACTTGTTAAGTCAACAAACCTATGGGATCTAGGAACACTTCTCTCCATTCTTTTCCGTCATAGAAATAATATGTTAAAGAATCTCAACTAATTTCTTACTTTCTTAAGGTATGATAGACCATATTGTTCTTAGTGGACATTAATAATCATCATCAATTCTGAAAAAATTGTGATAAAAAAAACCCACTTCAATAAATGAGTGGTTTATAAGAAGCTAACTTTAACTTGTAATTGAAAAAATATATTATACATAAAATATTAAAAAAATGGGGTAGTCTAGCAAACATATGTTTTGGTTTTTTGGCTGGAATTGCGACCCTTGATATTGCAAGAGATGATTCCCATTGTAAAATTTGTTGGATGGAGACAAATACCTCCTAGGGGGCATGATTTTCATTTACCAATTTGAGTATTCTTCTCTATTTTCCCTATAATCTTTAGGTGGTCACTATATAAATCCATATTTATGAAAGGAAAATAATTTAGTAAATGTAATTATATTTTTTTTTAAACAATTATAATTAATACTGTTTTTTATTTTAAACATTATAATAAAAATAGCAGAAATTCTTTTCCAATAAACAAACATACATATTCAAACAAATATAGAAATGACATGAAAATAAATGTGTTAGAACTGAAAGCTATAAATTTGAAAAACAAATAAATTATTATTATTTAGATGTTAATATATAATAAATAAGTTATAATAATTATTATGTCTTAGATATTGATATTAATATACCCTAATACATTATCTATCTTTAAAAAATATTTTTAATAAACATTAACATAGATCTATTTTAATTCTATATTTATCAAGGACAATAATTAAATATTTTCACAATTAAGATAAAAATAAATATAAATAAATAAACACACACACACACACACATATATATACACAAACACAAACACATTGTCTAGTAAACAGACAAAGTTCAAATTATATTTGACTCAATGACAGTTCAAGAAAGAAGAACTTATAATTTTTCCTTGTTGTATCAACATATATAACCCATAAAGAAACCATAGAATATCACATCATGAACTATTAGGCAATAACCGACATACTACTATACTTGCATTGACACAATAAAAGGTAAAACACCATCTATGATTCACAACATGTTTAAATTATTACAAATCAGTTACTGGACATGAAGAATTTTATTTTCCACGCAGAATTCCTTATGAAGTTCGTTTGTTGGAAGAACATTCAAGGATGTAAACAGAGATAAAGTGGAAGGTGGTAATCTAAAAGTGAGGTGAGGCAACAATAGTTACAATTCCCAATTCCACCGACAGAACGTGCATTGCCAGTGGCCACCACCAATGGCTTGAGGAATTCTCTGAAGAAATTGATGGGGGGATTCCAGAGTCTCAGACAGAAGATCATGGGCGAGTACAAGGAAACGGTTGAGAGAAGGTACTATACTATTACTGGTGAGAGAGCTGACGAAGAGACCATAGATCATATTATTGAAACAGGGGAAAGTTAAAATATGTTGCAGAGGACGATTCATGAGCAGGGGAGAGGGAAAATTATTGAAGTGATTCGTGAGATTCAAGAGAGACATGACATTGTCAAAGAGATCGAGAATAATTTGCTGGAATTGCAGCAGATATTCCTTGACATGGCTGTGATGGTGCAGACAGAGAGTCAGGAGCTTGAAAACATTGAAGCCAATGTGGGGCGTGCAAGAAATCAGTAAATAGCAGTCTAGCTAGTAGCAGGATTCAGGAATTCTAACTAAGTACCTGGTTTTTTTTCATTTGATTGAAGAATGGATATTCTTTTGCTGAGTTCTGAGTCCTGACTCCCATCCTGAGCAGTGAGGAATGGCTCTATCACTGCAATTCTTCCCCCAGATGAAAAATAAAATCCTTCGCCACTCGCACTGAAGCCTGCTGCCTGAGTCTAGGAAAAATATCACCATTAGGTTTTAAGTGTTGAGCATGAGCATGCCCACTGCCAGACTGGCAATGCCATAATTTATGATGGTTTTTTCCAGTTGGCTTGGAGTTGGAACTTGGAACTACTAAAACACTTAATTTGGCAGGCAATTGCACAATGAAGACTTGCAAACTTGCAGTTAACGGAATTTGTAAACTCAACAAGCTCCCCCTTGCAGTTGAAAGTTTCCATTAATCTCCTTCAATTATAATTTTCTGCAAAAACCTAAGTCCAGTCACCATTCTAACGTAACTTACTATAGTTAAGAATTTTCTGCAACAACCTGTTACACTTTACTAACTTAGTAACTTACTATATTTAAAAATTATAAAAAATGTGACTGGCTCCGCCAGGCTCTGACGTGTTCAATTTTGAACACTGAGCACGACATGGTAGGGTTTAAATGTAACAGTGGTTGTGTGGTTCAGAACCATGAAATTTCAATGCATTTGCAAAATTGGCTACGACACATTAACATCAACAAACAAAACAAATTTACTTTGCAAACTCATTTAAAACCAGTGTTAAATGCATAATGGTTTGCACTCAACCAAAAAACCAGAAAACAACTATGTTGTACTCCTTTGTGCAGAGTAGGGAGTTGAATTTAAAAATTCAACAAATACACAGAATGTGTCACCTAGCCCAGATGTCTTTGATC
This sequence comes from Pinus albicaulis, assembly GCA_034641835.2. NCBI lineage: Eukaryota > Viridiplantae > Streptophyta > Pinopsida > Pinales > Pinaceae > Pinus > Pinus albicaulis. The sequence goes on from CM076572.1 coordinate 1,431,240,034, forward strand.
AGGCTCTTTCTAACCTATTCAACAAATTTTCAGCTGAAGCAACATCTGGATCTAAATTATATGCTTCTGGAATGACTAATGATTCCTTGGTTCGAAAGATTTACGCTCTAGTGCAGTGCACCATAGATATCTCTATTGATAACTGCACAACATGTCTGTCACAAACAATCACATCTATTTTTCAACAATATGCTGGAAGTCAAGGAGCTCAGGGTCTAATGGAAAACTACATAGTTCGCTATGAAATGTATCCATTCTTTAATTTGATTTTGTTTCCACCCCTGCAGAAGCACTAGCTAATACATCGGTGCCTGATACACCATTAAATCAGATCACACCATCGAGTCATAGTTTACATAATAACAGGTCTTCAAAAAAATTACCCATAATTTTAGTTGTTGCTAGTGGCTTGCTTATAGTGTTATTGGTATGCGTATTTGCAACTTGGAGGAGATTGAAGTTTGCAGTTGGAAGTAGATCTGAAGGTATTGCAAAAAAAAATTGGCTGGGTTTTGATTTTATGTATTTTAAATTTAGTACATTTAAATCCCCCAAGTATTTATGCACACATGATAGAATGCGTCCTCTTATATCACTGTCAAAATATGATATGATGGATCATCACAGTTACACTTTATTTTCTTTGACGTTGGAGTATTATTAAATTTTAGTTTTCGAACAAGGTTTTTTATAAAAATCTTCTCAAGGAAAAATTGCCAAATGATTGCAAGAGCAAGTTAGACACATTCAATTTTTGCACCTTTAGCTATTTATTTTTTATTGTCTAGGTCATGGGCAAGTCGAGGAGGACACATTAATCGATAAGGATCGGCAAATGGAAACATTGATAGCTTCTACAGAAAATTTTCATGATATTAATAAGCTTGGAGAAGGTGGATTTGGCGCTGTATACAAGGCAATAGCTGTGACGAATAAATGTTCTATTGATTTATAAAATCCTAAATTATCGTATTTGGTGCAAGGGCTTCTTGATATGAAAATGACCCGAGTTACTTAGCTCTATTTCAGAGATGGACTGTAGGGGTGTTTACTGGATATGTCACCCTTCAGAAAAGGATGAGATCCAGAGGCTACCTGGCCCTCTACAGACTCTGCCTATAGAACTTTAAAGAAATTAATACTCAGGTTATTGAAATGCGAAATTTTAACCAAGATCGTTTCTAGTTCTTTGTACAACATGTGATTGGCAATTTTAACTGAATAGTTACTATGTGAATTAATTGTTTAGGCATGAAATACATATTAAACCATTTCTCATCAATCACACAAATCATACCATAAGACAAATATGTTTTATGACGGAGTTTGTCCCACCTGGACTACGTCTCCGGGTCCGCCTCAGAATGGTGCATCTATTGTATTCTTTAAGCCAAGAGAAAATGTACTACAAGGAATCATCAGTTTCACTATTGATGTTGCAGACATGGACCTTCCCCTGAACAGGCTAACTGCTACAACTCCTTTCTTTAAAACATAAGAAAGGACATGGATTAATTCACACACTAATAACAACTGAGGACTGAAGCTATCGGGACCTTCGACAGATTGGTGGCTGAAAGAGTTTCTGAATGTTGAAGTTGAACTCGTCGATTATCAACGTACTTAAATCTTTATGCAAGTATGATGCTTCGCTTCTTCAATAACCTGCAAAGAAAAAACTCTCCACCAATACTTTATCTGTCGTCTGAAGACGGCCTACTTCCTCCTGAAGTAGGGAAAACACTCCTCACTTGAGATCTCACTCTCAAAAACTTCTCTTCAAAACGTGCTCACACTCTCCATTACATTACAAAGAAGAATTCTCTCTTACACTCTCTCATGAAGTGCTCACATGCTCTTCATTACATTACAAAGAGAAATGCTCTCATTTAAAAGTGCTTCCTACACTCTTATGAATTTCTCCTACACTCTTCAAAAGTGCTCACTCCATTCTTCAAAAAGTGTTCACACACACTTACTCATTAAGTGCTCTTTCCATCACTTAACTTATGAAAAGAAATATGCTCTTCTTTTATACATAAGAGCTCATCACTTCAAGGCTTAATTCATGAACCTCTTTGATTCAGTTCTTAAACTTGATCCTTAATTCATTTCAAAAGCCATCATTGGCTGGAACTTCGAACTTGGTTTCTGCATTTAGAAATCTATTGGAGGATATTTATTGGTGATAATGCTTCGAATCACCTCATTCATGAACCTTTAGATTTGGTTGCATTACATAGGATTAAATCCCATTTCAATAGCGCAGATATTAAATCAATCAAAACCCATTTTTAGACCTTATCATAAAGTCTTCTCCGACAGTTATGCTAACCGCGTGGAGTCCGTTACCTGCACTGTGTGAACAATCCAGTGGCTATCCCGACGGTCAAGGTCTAAACTCTGGTCTTTAAGCCTTATCTGTTGCGGTCTTATCCGAACCTGGTCACATGCACTTCCTGGCGGTCACATCCGAGCTTTGCTGGCAGTCTCCTGACATGGCTCTGACAGTTGTCCCGACAGCTCATAATCCGTTGTGGTTGCGGTCCTGTTATGTTCACCTGTCACAGTTCTGGAACTTGTGGCTTCCGACGCGGTTTCTTAACCACGTGGTTCTGCAATCTTCAACACAGTTTACATAACTGTTCACGTTTCATTGTCTTCCGACGCGGTTTGATAACTCGCGGTTTGGAACTTAACATTGTGGGTTCATTTATTCTGCCTCTGCATCATTTTCCTTTATGTAGAGTGTGGGTTCTCCATCACATTTTTAAAATCCATTTTCAATCAGGTAAGCATCTATTCTGCTGTACCATGCTCTTGGTGCTTGCTTTAGCCCACAAATAGCTTTCTTTAACTTGCATGCTTTGTGCTCATGGCCTTCAATTTCATAGCATGGAGGTTGTTCAACATATACCTCTTCTTTCAACACTCCATTCATGAATGCAGATTTCACATCTATTTGGTAAACCTTCCATTTTTGTTGCACTGCTATGGACAGCACTGATCTCACTGTTTCCATTCTTGCAACCTATTAGCCACCTATAAATATTTGTTATACCAAAAGGTGGCTAAGACTGTTTTGAGCCTTCAAGGAACAAATTACATTCTAAAAATTTGTTACCTCTTGAAGACTCTTGAAGGTCTCCTACCTTTTTCTCTGTCCAAAAATTCACTGATATTCCCATCTTACACTCAGAAATCCTGCTTATTTCCAAGCCAGAATGTTGCTCCAAAGTCATCATTTTTCCCTTCTCCCAATCAAAACTAACCTTCATTTTCCCCTCCTCTTTCTCCATAAAACTCCTCGATTCTCATGATCACTTTTCTCCCTTTCATGAAAATCCCCTCTCCATGGTTTAAAACTCATTTTTTAAGCTATATCGAAACCCTCATTTCCTTTGAAAAATGTTGGAAAATCATAAAAAATACATTGTTTAGTCTTAAGCCCCCTCGGGTTGAGTCCCTAACCCTTTTTATTCATGCGCCCTAGCGCCAGAACCAGGCGCTGAGTCAGTCAGGCGCTTATCCATTTCAAAAACAAATATTTCGCCCCGAAAACATTAAAACCTTTGTTTTTAATTTAAACCTTGGGTTTTTATTTTTCCGCGGTTTCTATTTTTAAACCGTTCCACACCGTCGATCTGATCTACAAATCGGACGGTGCGGATTTCGTCTCCCTGTGGTCCCCACCGTACATAAGCCGATTACCCAAAACCGGCGGTATCCATCGCATCGCCCTTGGGCGAAAAAAAAATTTCCCCCGATCACCAGCGATTCCATACACTGCTTGACACGCGTCCTGGTCACTGTTTGGAAAACCGCCGTCCATCGCACGTTATCGTTCAGACGAGGATGCTGAGTGATATCGCCGTGGACCATCCGATCTAAAGCCGCCCATCCAATGGCTATCGCTCGATGGAGATGCCCGACGCTTAACATGGTCCCTGCGCGGCATTAAATCAATCTCCGTCATCTATCTGATCTGCAGATCGACGGTCCATATTCCATGGCCCTATTCCCTCCGTTTGACTTTCAACCTCTGCTCCCAACCGTCGGTCTCTGCGCGATCGACGGCTCAGATTCAATCTTCTTCCGCCCATTCTACGATCTCTCCCGATTAATCCCGACCGTTTGATGATGCCATCCAACAGCCACGCTCCCTCCACATGTCCTTTGAAGTAGTCAACCTATATATGCAGGATTTTGTAATAGTTGTTTGTATTTTTGCAGGGTTTAAATGGTTTTCCGCCATTCTAAAGAAAATTCGTAGGCTGAGGGTGGCGACCCTCCCGCCTTCAATTCGTCAAAGAAAATCATTCACAGGTGTCAAATTCACGTTTCATCGGTGTTTCATAACGCATTGATGCCATTCGATTCCTGTTTCAGTCCTGCACATTTGAAAGACACAGCAAGTCAATCACAGATCAAGAGTATCAGTATAGAAGACCAGAATACACCAGAACAGAGGATTAAGAGATAGATTTGTGGGGATTATATCTAATATGTCTATCAAAAGCCTAATCCCTAGATTTAAACACAGTTTTAAGGAAAGATCAGAGTGTTTTTTCCAACAGAAAGCTCCACCGCCTTAGTTAAAGAGAATCAATTCTTCTCAGCTACCACCAAGACACCTGTGCCTCAAAGAAATCAAATACAGGCCGAAGTTATTGCATGAAATCAGATATTCGCCTTCAGCACAGCCAAGGGGTTACTTCTGCAAGGAAATAAATGCAGAAATATCTGCAAAGTAACCCCGACATCACACAGAGCCTCAAAGGTCAACTAAATCTCCCACAAAGCTTAATCTTTATGTAAAAAACATTTAATACAGAGGATATGTATGAAATTTTCTTCATTGAGCCCCTCAAAGGCCCAGAAACCATTTAGGTCTGTATTAATTGTAATTGAGATCTTTTATCAGATCTCACCTCCTCATCCTTCTATATATACTTCTTCAGAAGATGAGTGAGGGGTTAGTTTTTTTTTATCACAAGCTGTAATATTGAAACTCTCTGAAATCAATACATAGTCCTTTGAAGTTGAAGAACAAATTGAAGTCTTGGAGATCTTGATGATGTTGTTGCATGTTTTTTCCTGAGAAGGCTCTATCATTGGATTCATGAGCTTGGCTGTTGGTGAAGTATTCTGAATTGTTTCATGTTTTTCCCCTATTTTCATTATGTTCCATAATTTCTTACTACAGTAGGATAGAAAGTATTAGGCTAAGAAATGACCCTTGGAAGCACCTTAGACCTGTTCATCCTTCATTGTTTTATGTTTTCTTCTACTGAAGTATTTTAGAGGCTCTAATCTTTCTCTTTAGTCTTCATGCTTGTTTATTTCCTTAATAGTTCAAATAGTTGGTTTCAGCATGATTTATGGTTCTCCCTGCTTGTCTGTTGCCACTTAAAAATTGTTATTGAAGTCTCCCTTTGAAGTTCTTTGCTTATAGTGAATCAGAGAGGTCTGTTTTGATCTTGCCCTTTGTCCTCACTTAAACAGTTGGCTTAAAGGTCGTTATAATTATGATCATAGATATTTTTAGGTGTTCCCTCTTCTATGACTGTGATTATCAGTAAATCTTATATGTTTTCTAAAGTCATTTAGAATAAAATCTTTGACGAAATAGGGTGTTCCCCGAATCTTAGATTTTACTTTGAAAGTTTTTTTGAAATCATTGTTTGCTTAAAGGTATGATTTGTAGAATTTATGGTTAGCCCTCTCTATCAAAGAACTCTTTATTGTTTCAAATTATGTTTTCAAATTCCCTTTTTTGAGAATTAAAACTCTCTTTCCAAATCATTAATGTTCATTCCATTCCAAAGACAAAAAGATCTTGTGGCCAAGTTAGATTTGCCCTTTGATATCCCATATCCTTTGATAAGTATGTTATGACCTCTTTTTGACTCCATTGCCCAATGAAACATATATTTTACTGTCCTACATATCTTTCCTAGACCTTTCATGTTCTGCTGTATCATTTCAATCCAACCAAACAAACAAATACCTGCACTTAATAACTAGTCTAAAACCAATACTCTAAGCACACAAGATAAACCTTTGCAAACAAACTTTGAGAGATCCCTCTCTGAGAGCAGGAGGACTAGATCCTGTAACTCTAAATATTGGTTCTGATGTTTCCTTGTCTTTTGATTTGCCAAACTATCAAAACACGGGACACCAACACAACCGGTGCAAAAGTTTCTTCATAATCTCTTCCTTGTTGCTGCTTGTAGCCTTTGACAAAAAGTCTGGCCTTGTGCCTTTCAATCTTGCCTTAAACATTTCTTTTGGTCTTATAGACCCATTTAACTCCAATGATTTCTTTACCTTTAGGGAGGTCCACTAACTCCCATGTATTACTCTTTTCTATTGCACCAATCTCTTCATTCATTGCTTTAATCCATTTTTCTTCTTTTATAGCTTCCTCAAAATGAATTGGGTCATCAACATGACAATATAAATCAAATAAAGAGTTCAGACTGGCATTATCATTTACCTCTCCTTGTTCATAAATCTAACTCATATTTCTGAATCTCGGTCTTCTTGGTGTACTTGGAGTTCCACTTGAACTCGAGGGAGTTTCTGTTCCCTGTGGTGTGCTTGAAGAAGCACTTCCTTGATTTCTCAAGGCTGTTCTATTTCCAGCATGTGGTGTGGTTTGTTGTGCTTGCGGTGGTGGAGGAGGAGCCACTAAGGAAGGATTATTTGTTGTTGTCCCTTCCTCTTCTTCATGAGACACACTTGTCTTCACATTCACTGTTTTCTATAAAATTCCATCCCAGGCTTCTTCTTCTATAAACTTCACATCTCTGCTTATTACTGCTTTCTTGGTAGATGGATTATAGAGTTTATAGGCCTTGGACTCATCACTGTATCCAACAAAGATACATTTCTCCCCCTTACTGTCAAGCTTCTTTCTTAGCTAATCTGGGACATGTGCATATGCCACACAGTCGAATACTTTCATATGGGTGACTAACTGTTTTCTGCCGCTCCACAATTATTCAGGAATTATGTTCATGACAGCTTTAGTTGGGAATCTATTCAAGATGTATGCTGCACAATTAACAGCTTCGGCCCAATAATCATTTGACAAATGTTTTACCTTCAACATAATTCTGACCATGTCCATGATGGTCCTATTCTTCCTTTATGCAACACCGTTTTGCTGAGGTGTGTACCTCGTGGTAAATTTCTTATGTATGTCGTTCTCTCTACAAAAACGCAAAAAATATTTGGAGATGTATTCTCCACCTCTGTCAGTTCTTATCACTTTGATGTAGTGCCCACTTTGCTTCTCAACAAGTGTTTTGAAGTGGCGGAACTTGTCAAACACTTCACTCTTCTGATTCAAGAAATACACCCATGTCTTTCTGGTGTAATCATCTATGAATGTAAAAACATATTTGTTGCCAGCTAAAGATGGTGTTTGCATTGGTCCACACAAATCAGAGTGGACAATCTCTAAGGGTGCTTTTGCCCTTATACTCTTCCCTGCTGGAAAGATTTCTCTGTGTTGTTTGCCCAAGATGTAGCCTTCACAAAAGCTGTCCAGTTTCTCAATCAATGGTAATCCCTTTACCATTCCCTTCCTGTGCAACAAGTTCAGGCCTCCGAAATTGAGATGTCCAAATCTCAAGTGCCATAACCAGTTTTCATCTTTCACTTCCTTTTGAAAGAATTCTTGTGTTACAGCTGCTACATTTTTCCTTTCCTTCAAGTCTGCTCTGAGCTTGAGAGGAAACATCCTATTGCTTTTCATCTACACCTCTGCAATGACTTTCTTGCTTGGAGGTATGTCCATGATTGTGTACACTTCATCTTTGAAAAATACATTGTAGCCCTTGTCAATGAGTTTTCCAATGCTCAAAAGATTACATTTCAAGCCAGGTACATAAAATATATCTGGCACAAACTTTTGTTCTCCATTTCTTACCAGGACACTTACTTTGCCTTTTCCCTTGACAAAGATCTTACTATCAGTTCCAGTTGTTACCTAAGATTTAACATCTTCATCAAGATTGGAAAAAATTGCTATGTTTCCAGTCATGTGGTTACTACAACCTGAGTCTAAGAACCATACATCATCCTATTTATCTTGTGCTATATTACATGTTAACAGCACATTCTTCTGGTTCTTATCTTCTTTTGTAAAATTAACATTCTTCCTATTATTCATGTTATTTTTCTTTTTATTAAATTCATTGGCATAGTGCCCATATTTCTTGCAATAATGACATTGGACTTGGGATTTATCATACCTTTTTCCATGAGCTTGATGTTGGCTTGAGCCTTCATTCTGGTTTTGATTGCTGCTCCTTCCACTCAAACTTGCAAGGCTGTTTCTACCTCTGTTTTGGCTTTTGCCTCTTCCTCTATTATATGCTCTGCCTTGACCTCTGCTTCAGCCAAAAGACATTTGAGTCTTGAAGGCTTGTTCCAATGAGGAATCTATTCCTCTATTGAGTCTATGGATGCACTAAGCTCATCCACTGTAAATTGTGAGAGATCCTTTGTCTCTTCTATTGCCACTACTATGGCATCAAATCTTGAGGGTAAACTTCTCAAGATTTTCTCCACTATCCTTCTTTCTTCAACTGTTTCTCCATGATATCTCATTTTGGTAACCAACCCAATAATATGAGTGAAGAATGAGTCTATAGTATCAGACTCTTTCATACAAAGAGTTTCAAAATCTCTCCTCAACATCTGCAACTTTGTTGTCTTTACCTTCTCCATGCCTTGATAGGAAATTTTGAGAATATCCCATGCCTCTTTAGACTTTGTTGCTGCTGCAATCCTTGGGAAAATACTCTCATGCACTAATTGAAAGAGATAAAAGAGGGATTTGGATTCCTTCGTCCTGTTATCTCTTAACAAGTCTCTTTCTGCTACTGTCAAAGCAGCCAACGCTGCTGCATCTGCTGGTTCTGGGTAGCCATTCTCAACCAGCTCCCATATGTCCTATGAAGCAAATAGGGCTCTCATCATGATTGACCAATAATCATGATTCTTCCCATTAAACTGTGGAAGTTGGGGATTCATCAAACTGGTTCACGCTGCAGCCATCGTGAGTGTGCAAACAAACAAAACAGAAGCTTTCTCTGATGGAGAAATCCACTTCAACTAGCTTCTTACAGCTTCTGCAGTGAAGAGAAAACTCTGCTACGTTCACTGAGTGCCTAGACTAGCTCTGATACCATGATGAAATTTTCTGGACAAATTCCTTAACAACACACAGAGGAAATAAAATTATTCCTCTTTTACAACACAAATATTTTAACTCAAGAATGTATAAATAGAGATGCGTAAAAAAAAATTGTTTCATTAATATGAAAAACTATTACAGAATGAAAATTCTGTCTTCAGAATACAATTCTGGATTCACAATTTATTTGGCTACTATACATGCAATGCTACAATATTACTCTTTGTCTCTCTGTTCTCAGCCTTCGGGCAAAATCAATTATATATCTCACACAAAATGCATAGTGCAATTCAACCTATATAAATTCACTAACCGACTGTAGGAATTTATTACAAACCTAATACCATTGAAAGTCATTGATTGACATACCAACAAAAAACACCACTTGAAGATCACATTGATGGCCTCAATGCTGCAGACGGCTTAGACCTTTGGCGCATGCGATATGCGATGTGCGATATCGCATCGCAAGCGAGACGACGAGACTTGATGGTGCAGAGAAGGAGCGATGAGCGATGTGTGATGTGGGCCATATCGCATTGTGGTGGAGCGCTGAGCCTGTGGTAGAGCGGATGTGCGATATTGCGATGTCGGCATATCGCATATCAGTTGAAATTGCAAACCTTGTGGTGGTGTGATCGGCGATATGCAATGTTGCGAAGTTCCGATAAAGCGATCGGCATTTGATTTATCCATGTTGCGCTGTGCTGGCAGATGGGACCGGCTATGCTGTGTGGGCAATTGGAATTAAATTCCAACAGTTAAAGCAAGCAATATTTTGTTGGATGAAAATCTGAATGCTAAGATAGCAGATTTCGGCTTGGCAAGACTCTTTCGTGAAGATGAGACTCATGTCAGCACAAGAGCTGTTGGAACTTAGTAAGATTTCAAAACAATTATCATCCTTACACACTATCAAAAACTATTAACATTTGGAGATGTATATTTTTTACTTTTGTGTTGTCCACTTCAAGAGAATTAAAAGCATTGTAAATTTTACATTATGAAAATTTTCCTTCTACATATTTACCTTGGTTTTGTTTTACTTTTCTAGGACCCAGGAATACCTTATTGGTTATGTTTTAATTTTGTAGAAATACAATTTTCTTTGCAAATAGCTTGCACTTTATCGTTACTCAATTCCTAAAATTTCCATCCCATATAATCTTTGACATTGTAATTTAGATATGCAGCGGGTATATGGCACCAGAGTATGCCGTGCATGGGCAATTATCTGTAAAAGCTGATGTATATAGCCGTTCTTCTCCTGGAACTTATTACAGGAAAAAAGAATAGTGATTTTAATCTGTCACTTGAAATGCAGTTGCTTCTACCATGGGTGAGCCACTCTAATATTGTTCTCGTTTTATTTCCAAATGAATATAGCTACACTACCTACTCCATGTTATTTAGTTCAGCGAAGAATGAGTTGATTTTATTCTGAGTGCCATAGCATTGGGAGAAGAACAATCAACCTAGACACAGTTCATTCAGAAATTCTACATTAATTAGAAGAAGTAATTACATTAATTTAACGTTGATATTAAATATCATAATGACTACCCATTATGACGATGCAGGCATGGAGATTATACAAACGGGGAAATATTGTGGATATGATTGATCCAACCATAATTGAAATGTGCAACGTGGAGGAGGCATTGAGATGCATCCATATTGGACTTCTATGTACACAAGCTGAGTCATCACTTCGTCCATCAACGTCTAATCACTTTGATGCTTTCATCTCATTTTGTGACATTGCTTGATCCCACACAACCTGCTTTTGTGAGTCCACCAGTTCTGGAAGTCCACCAGTTCTGGCTCTGGGGTCTCACAATTATATTTCGGAAAGCAGCAAGTCCACCAGTTCTGGCTCTGGGGTCTCACAATCTGCCACCATTTCTTTTGTGTCATCTGCTTTATTTCACGCTCCTATTTCTAACGCCGATGCTTCCACTACAGATTTGGTACCCAGGTAACGCGTGTTTTGCATTCTCTTGGGTCTAAATATGATGGTACATATTTCAATGTTGTGACATTAAGTGCGCTGAGAGACACAAACATTGCATAATGTGTAATAATATTAATTAGTTTAGTGTTATAACAGTTAAATCTGTGTTAATATGCGAATAACAGAATTATAAACTTCACAATAATGGCTTTTGGCACAGTCGACGACCTAAATTTAGATTTGAATTCAGAACTGGCAGAATAGCAATCAGTTCAAAAATAATTTATTGCAATACGCTTTGTCCTATCATTTTTCTATGGCATTAGGATTTAGAATATTCATTCCTTAGTCAGGATGACATTGTGATTTTTTATTTTAAATCTCTACGAACCTTCATGGTTTTTTCTATTATGAATGTCTGGTAAACCTCATCGTTATGTTTATTGTTATTATCAATCATATTGCAATTTTTGTTGTTATGAATCTTATTGCAATTTTAAGTAGTTATGTATGAATAACATTAGGTAAGAATTTGCTTATTATTCTTTGAATGTGTAATATTGTTATAATTTATTTATAAAAAAAAAAAAATCGATCATTGAAAAAACAAATTTTTATTACTTTGAGTATTATATTTTTCACTTGGATCCGCACAGCACAGCTCTAAATAACACCTCATAAAGTGGATCCTATTAGACAATTATCATCTTTTATTATATATTATTTTGTTATTTTTAAAATCTTAATCTTTATTATAAACAATTATCATCTTTTATTATATATTATTTTGTTATTTTTTAAATCTTAATCTTTATTATAAAGTAAGATATTATTCTCTTATATTTTAAAATTATATTTATCTTTTTACATTTATCTAAAACAATTATAAAATTGTCATACAAATTATCAAATAAAAAATAACATATTATAAAAAAAAAAAAAAAAAATTACATATATTAAGGACATTTATTAATATAATTATATTAATTTTACAAATTAATAGAAAATAATTTGTACAAGAAGTTCCAGATTCTTCATGGCTACTTCTCTAAGATGCGTATGACAATTAATACCTAGAAGACTAAAATCATGATCATTAAATCCAAAAATATCACCCATGGTAGTTTTGTGTATAATAACCAGGTTAGATCCATTTTAACTCCGGATCTATCAAGCACCTAGAGGGATCAAATATCTCTAGGTGCAAACCTCTTTTTTGAGTGAAAAGCTTGAAGAAAGGTTTGCACCTCGAGAGATTTGATCCCTCTTGATGCTTGATAGACCCTGAGTTAAGATGGATCTAAGCTGGTTTCAGTTGTGTGCTGTCAAAGAAAATATATCGATAATATGAGCAACATATGATTAATTTTATCAATAATATTTAAATACATCTAATATTAATATAACTATTTTAAATATGCTAAATATGTATATTTATAGAGTCATTTTAATTTTAAAGAAAATCTATTAATAATATGAGCAACATATGATTAATTTAACCAACAATATTAAAATACATCTAATATTAATATGACCATTTTAAATATGCTAAATATGTTTGAGATTTATCCTATCATTTTACTTTTAAATTTACTTCTTTACCTTAGTTTGTTGAAATGATAATTTTTGTAAAATAACTTTAATGATGAAAAATGTTGAAATAAAAATTTTCATTGTGATAAATCTCAAACTATTTTTTTATTCTTATTTTCACCCTTGTTAGTTTTGTCATATTTTCATATCGATTATATGATTGTGATCAATCTCAAACTATTTGTTTATTCTTATTTTTACCGTTGTTAGTTTTGTCATCTTTTCATATAATCATTCATATCGATTATATGAAAAGTATAGCTGGAATCCTAAACCATTTAAATATTTAAGTCTACTTGTTGTAATAAACATCATACCTTGTCTTCCTTTCTCTCCAATATTAATAGGTTTAATTACTATAACAAAAAAATCATTATACATTGGCAATAATTTTACAATGATTTTTTATGCTTACACTGAAATCAATGTAGACTATTAATCCAATGACTTTAAAATTAATGTACCATCATACATCCAATTACATCAAAACATACATAAACATATACATTGAAATCAATGCATCTAATGCAATTAATCATATAGGATTATAAAGCAACATCTAAACTCAAATCAATGCATTTAGCTGAGATAAGAAAATAGGGTTAGAAACCAACATCTACACTCAAATCAGTGCCTATAGTGCAAGCAATCAAATAGGATTATAAATCACCATCTACACTAAAATCAATGCATTTAGTGCAAGCAATCAAATAGGATTATAAATATTATACATTGAAATCAATGCATCTAGTGCAAGAAATCAAATATAACTAGAAATCAACATCTCCATTGAAATTAATGCATCTATTGTAAGTAATGAGATAGGATTAGAAATCACCTTCTACATTGAAATCAATGCATTTAGTACAAGAAATGAAATAGGATTAGAAATCATCTACATTGAAATACATGCATCTAGTGCAAGTAATAAAATATCATTAGGAATCAACATCTACATTAAAATTAATGCATTTAGTGCAAGAAATCAAATAGGATTAGAAAACACCATTTACAATGAAATCAATGCATCTAGTGCAAGAAATCTTCTCCCCTCTCTCCTCCTCCATCTATATCTATATCTCCCTCCATCTCTCCTTCTTTGTCTCTTTATCTCACCCTGCCAAAGACACACGCTCTCTCACTCCACATCTATGAATCTCTTTATCCCTTTATCCTTTTCTCCATCCATCTCTTCTTTCTCTTGGCCTTCCATCTATATCTCTATCTCCCTCCGTCTCTCTATATCAACCCCAAAACATACACTGTCTTTCTCCAATATATATATCTATCACTCCCTAAAATTGTTACTGATGAAATGGGTAACTGCACTGGTACCTACTTTTTGACGTAGCAAGAAAAATACCCGATTTTGAAAAGTGGTGATGCAAAATCAAATTTTTTTTAGCATGTTTTTGGCACTTTTTTTTTTTCTTTTTTTTTTTTTGGATGTTTTTTATGTCGATTTTGAATAGTGGTAGCGTATCATCACCAACGTTTTTTTAGAGGATTGATTTTGACACTATACATTTTATAATGTCTTCTTCTTCCGTGAGATGTTTATTTTTAAGTGCATTTATGTACTTGTGTTTTAAAAATAAAAAAATAATTTTTTTAAAAATAAAAATTTGCAATGATATCTTCACCTTTTCACATAGATAAAAAATGAAAAAAGGGTCAATATTATAAAGTTTATATTTTCTACAAGTTTATGTATTGCTAATTAATTTTTCAATGCACATCAAATAATTGTCGCTAAGAAACCAATATTTTGAACGATACGACAAAAAAATACAAATTTTCAATATAAAGAGAATGAAAAAAATACACTTTTAGAGACTTTTTGTTGAAAAAAACATGTTAAATAAACTAATTTTTTGGAAAATCTTAACAAAAAAAACTGAAGAAAGTAGCATTTTTATTGAAGTTTATGTCAAAAAATAATAGCAATCACATGTTTTTTGCAAAAAATAAGGAGTCTTCTCATAAAATATCAAAGTCTAAACACTACAAGTAAAACTGATTAATAGATCTCAAAAATGAGCTTTGTTTAAAAGTATAACTTAAACATCATCAACAATATCAACTAATACATGTTCAACATCATCTAGAACATCATTGATGGCTTCTTCCGCAACATTTTCTGCTTCATTTTGGTCATTGTCATCTTCTAATGGATCTTTCATGTCTGCAAATCTTCCAAAGTGTCCCTTTCCAATCATTCCATATAATGGTGGTTGAGGTTCCTTTGCTTTTTTTGCCACACGTGATTCATTAAAATCCCCTTTCCTCAAACCAACTTCTTGCTTTGCATCTGGAAGGAATTCAAGAGTGTTAATTCTTTGTTGAATAAATTTGCATTGCACTAGGTCTTTCTCAATGGCAATGCAATTTCTTCCTTTTGGTAGGCAACATGCTAGTGTTGTACCTAATCATCAAGTACAAAAGAAATAAGTAAGAAAATTAGTATAAAGACATAAAAAGTAAAAAATAAAATATTAAAATTTAAATTTGTATAATAAAACTTACCTGAACCTGAGAATAGATCCAAAACCCAATCTCCTTCATTTGATGGCACCACTCGGCCTGCCTCCGGCCCCTGGCTGGGCAGAGGGCGATTTTGAGAATCACCCTCTGCCTAGTCGGGGGCTAGAGGCAGGCTGGGAAACCCTCGACGGTGCCGCCCGGCCAGCCTCTGGCCCCCAGCTAGGCAGAGAGTGATTCTCGAAATCGCCTTCCGCCCAGTCGGGGTGATTCTCAGAATCGCCCTCCACCCAGCCAGGGGTGGTTCTCGAAAACGCCCTCCGCCCAGCCGGGGGATGGAGGCAAGTTGGCCAGCCTCTGGGCCCTGGCTGGGCGGCGAGTGGGAGATTCTCAGAATCACCCTCCGCCCAGCCGTGGCGATTCTTGGAATAGCCCTCCACCCAGCCGGGGGTCGGAGGCAGGCGGGGCAGCGCTGTTGAGGGCTACCTAGCCTGCCTCCAGCCCCCGGCTGGGTGGCCGAGAATCACCCTTCGCCCAGACGGGGGCCGAATGCCGGCTCAGTGGCGCCGTCGAGGGCTACCCAACCTGCCTTTGGCCCTCGGCTGGGCAGAGGCAGGCTGGGTAGCCCTCAACGGTGTCGTCCGGCCAGCCTCCGCCCAGCTGGGGGCCGGGCGGCGTCATCGAGGGTTGCCCAGCTTGCCTTCGGCCCCTAGCGGGCGGAAAATTATTTTTTTTAAAACACAAACTATATAAATAATTTAATTTAAACAAAAACTTCTAAAAAAAAAAATAAACAAACAAACAAAAAACAAAAAAATTTCAATTAAAATTTTAAAATATAAAAAAATGATAAAAATATATTTAAAAATATGTTTTAAAAAATAAACAAACAAATAATAAAAAAATTTGATTTTTTTAAAATTAAAACAATTATTATTTAAATATAAACAAACATATATAAGCAGATTTTAATTTTTAATTTTTATTTTCTTATAACTAAAACAATTATAATTTAAAATATAGAAAAACAATAAAAAATAAATAAAAAAATATGTTTTGATATATAAATAAACAAATATATGAATAATAAAATTTTCATTTACTTGTTCATTTTTAAAAATTGTTTAAGTCATATAATTTCTCCATAATTTCATGGTTCAAGTATCTTGAAAACTTAATATTTAAAAACATGAGATTTACAACTTGTCATTAAGGTTTTTATGCGCTACGAAATTTTATCTTTAATGTTATGGTTGAAAATAATTACAATTTTAGGGTTGTTTAGAGTCAAGATATTTTATGTTTAACAACATGGATAAAAATTGTTCGAAATGATAAGCCCTTCAGACATGATTTTATTTATATTTAACATCATCTATCAAAAAATTTAGAGCATCAAAATATTTTGTTTATGAAAAGGCATAGTTTGTGTTGAACCAACCAAAATCCAAGTTTGTTTCCTATTTAGAACATCTATCAACTTCCACATTGTATTCTCTGTGTATATGAAAAATAGAGATGTCATCATATGACTCTTGTAGCTTTCGAATTTTTAGTTGCCATGGTTGCAAGATCATAATCATCAAATAATCCCTCTAATTGAAACATGCCACAGCCACTTAGGAGTACCCAAACAATTGAAGTTTTGTAAAATCTCTTGTATCCTTTACAAGTGTAAGGATGCACTAGCCTTAAAACCTTTGCCTTGTTTTTTGTCCCATGTCCCTATCCTAATATTAAATAGTCTAAATGATCATTGTTCAAGTGAAATACTGTGTCGGCCTCACAAACATCATTCTCTAATAATTTGGCTCCATCAAAGAAACCCTAGGGCCCCACACTATCAAAAATTGGTCCATGTTTTGTTCCTTAAAATATCTAGTCTTCTAGTAGATGAAAGCATGTTTTGACATTATTGATGACAAGATTTGAATAAGAACTAATGTTGACAAAAATAACTTTGTTCCTTTGTATCCAAAGAGACCAAGAAGCAAAGCATGGAAATTGTTGTATCAGTGCATCACTTACCTTTTCTAGTGACTTCTCAAAACATGCCATAAAATATTGTTTGCTACAAAAATCTGGGAATTTAATGAAGAAATGGATCTTGACCAAGATTTCCACTTCAAAAATGCATTCAAAAAAATATGATCTATTAATTCATTGTTCTGGTTACATGATTCATAGTAGGAAGATCCTGTCCAACCCCAATTCGCAGATTATCTTGTGTAATGACCCAATTATGTAGCACAAGCCATAAGAAAAGTTGTATCTTCAAAGGACTAGACCATTTCTAGATAACCTTATACTAATGGAAGTATTAATGAAATCTGTCTTCATCTTCTAGAGATAGATATATTGGTTATGTTGTGACTAATGTTAGAGTCTCCTTGCTCCTTTACCAAACGAGTTTATCTTGTCTAGTACTTAGCCAAATCCCACTCTATCTAACTAACGAAATAAACTTTCCATTCCTCTACTAGTACACCTATTAGTCCCAAGTAGGTCGTCAACATCCACCTTTTAAATCCTATTAATCTATCCTATAAGGAAATGTTTGAAAGGTATATGAGCCCTCTAATATTCAAATCTATTGTAAGGTTTTAAGACAACTTCCCTTTTTGTTGATATCCTAACTAGGAATGTGTTGGAGCAAGGTCCCTTAAGGACCACAATTTTGATAAAAATAGAGTGTTTTGTAGTTTTGAGTCATATCCGCTAAGAAATGCACAGGTCAAGGGGCTCTGGGGCGGGTCAAAGCCCATTCATGAGTTGTAATGGAAAAAGGGCAAAACTAGGAGTCACAAACCATAGTTTGTGGGCCTTAGATGAGCGCAGACTAAAGATATAAATAGAAGTCTAGATCAAGTCAGATAGATCAGTTCTAAGTAGGTTTTGATGAAGTTTTATGAAAGATAGATCTCTGAAATAAGTTTTTTGTTTTTTATCTATGTATAGAAGGCTCCTATTGGCTGTGTGCATGGAGACCTTAGTCCTACTGTGTGCGGACCCGGCTAGTTGTGTGCACAGGTAGAACTGAAGTATTATAAGGATGTTATGAACTATGGATGAATAAAGGACTGTTTTGGGTAATTTTTGGTATCAAATGCATCCGTGTTTTTCTTTCTGAGATGTTTCTGTGTATTATTTCCATTTCCGGCGTTAAGTATATTATTTATGTTTAGATTAGGTGCGGACCTATTTATTTATTTATATGAATCTCAAATGCATGGATCAATTGTTGTAAGGGCTTAACATTGTGTCATTAAGATAGTTGAAGCAATTACAGATCTATTGTATGCGTGCATGCACTGAAACACTCTGCGATAATTAACTTAGGGTTTTTGTTGCGAATGACAGTCCACTATTATTATAGATCTGAAGACACCCACATCATTTAATTCTCTCTTAGGGTGTGGAAACATGGTTCCACCACCCCCCCATACTGCTTCGGGTGAGACTTTGACCTGCACAAGTAGGTCATTGCCAAAAGGGCCAGTAGTAAGAGGGTTTTGTTGGTTAAGCTTAACTCTGAACCTCGTTTAGGACCCCTCAAGCCAATAGAATCCCACCCCATACTTGGTCTCTTCCCATCCCAAATCTACCACACCATCCAATTTTTCACTATTGGAACTTCTTGTAACATATATTTCCATAAATTTGAGCCCTTTAAAGGTCTTGGAGAGGCGCCTAGCCAACCAAACACATTCCACTATGGGATATAATTGTCTCTGATAATTCTCCCCCGCAAAATTGTGTTGAAAATTCCTCTATACAGGCTCTTTGACACTCACGCCATTGCAAAAGTAAAAAATATTATTTAACCCCCAACCTCTAATTCGCTTTGGTTGAGCTAATTTTTTCTAGCTGGCCAAAAGCATATCCAACATGTATTCCTCCTTTCCAAAGAAACAAGAAACAGTTTAGCCGAACTATTTCTAATATCATATTAGGGATATAAAACCGTGAGAGCCAATACACCTAAATTCTTTCCAAGACAAAATTTACTAAAATCAAGCATCCTCCAAATGAAAGAAATCTATTGCACCAATGAGTGTTACGAGCTTCCACTTTCTCTAACAACTAGTTCCAACCTATTGCGTTATATTTGCTAGCCTTGAGTTGAAATCCCAAATACTTTAAACTTAATAATTTGGAATAAAACAAAATGGAAGAAATTATTTTAGGATATTGATGAATTAGTTTGAAATTCCACTATATAATACAAAGGAAATTTTTTAACTCATATCCATCCCTGATACTCCAAAAAATATTTAGGATACTCCAGAGATGTGTCCAAACCTCCATTGTCCCGTATTAAAAAAATAACATCATCAACAAAGAGAAGATGAAGGAGATGTATCATAGCTGTTAGGACTCTATAATGTACCTTTTTGACTAGACATTTTTCTATCATTCCTTTCTTTTCCAATCCATATTTAAAGCCTATACTATCACTTTCATCCATTCTTTCAAAGGTATATAACATTCTTCTCTTTACTATATGTTTAATTTTTTTTACATGTAATTTTACATTACTTTCATATTTAATCATTAATCAAAAACATATAGTTGCTGAGACAGTTTGAAGACCGCAGTTAATCTATCATGGCTGTATGAAGATCATGTTGCTGAAACATTCAACAGTACGCAAATCCCGTTGTTGAAACAGCCCATGATTTGCGATTTTGAAGCAGTATTTCAGGCACGATAGTAACAGGAAAAGATAAGTAAGGAAGTTGTTACACTGGCCGTAACAACTGCACCGTGAAGCCAGTACCATCATAACCATTGTAACAACATTTTGCTATGGAAGAATAGAAGGCCCTATTTCAGCATAGAAGATCAGATTGGGTTAAAAATAGGATTTCTACAATGTAATCAACTGTGTAATAGATGTCTCCTCTTTAAAAGGAGGAGACATCAACATTAGAGGGGGGATTAGAGAGACGGCGGAAGGTTTATCCTGAAACAGACTTACAGAGAAGGGACGTGAATCCTTTGTAATATGTTACTTTTGACAGATGAATAAAAGCTTGTTTTGAACATTTCATTTTAATTCCTTCTTTAGGGGAATCTTGCGAGAAGGAAAGGGCCCACCTTCTTCACAAGATTCACCCATTTATTTCCGTAGTTTGATAACTGTTCTTTTCATTTATGCCTTGTTAAAATTTGTTTTCTGAAATCATTTATGCAGTATTGGAACTCTGTTATCTATTGTTGAAACTCTGTTTCCATTACTTGTTGCATTGTTTTCATACAATTCATTCCTAGGTAATTGTGGATTATTTTAATTGGTAATCTTGTTTAAAGAATGAGTTTGTGAAAGCTTGGTAATCAGAAATAGGTGTTGAAGATTCCTACTTGGGGAGTAGGGTCCTGTTCTCTGTTATAGCATAATTGGTCTTTCCTTCTGCAAATTGTTTTCCTTTCCTAGATTGTTGTCTTTTTAATGTAATCCAAGATTCTTTTGGTGATTGTCTGCAATAGAAAGATTATTTTTGCTGTAACTCAAGTAGACTTCAGTTTGTTGAAGCAAGGCGTGATTAGTGTAATTTTTACTACAACATTTCATTTCTTTTGAGATTGACCATATACAGTGTGTGATTGCCTTTGAAATAAACAGACTTCCTTGGGTTGACAATTTATGTAGCACTTGAATAGTTTAAATTGATAAACAATTAAAGTGACCAACATTTTGGTGCCGCTGCCAGGGAAGGAAATTGTAGATTTCAAAAGCATTGATGTTTTTCTTTTAGATGTGCAGATTGCATGAGAGGACGCGGAACCCATAAGAAAACTAACCCTACAGGTGGCAAGGGCAAAGGAAGGGGACGAAGAAAGACATTTATTGACGAGATTGTATCAAAAGCTGAATCTTCTCAGAGGCTAAGCTCTCGAAGGCCAAAGCCTCAAGACTCCCCTCAATAGAATTATGAAACAGAAGAAGTCGTGAGCCCTGAGAACATTGAGGAACCAACAGGAAATGTTGAAGAGCCAGTAGAAAGCGTTGAAGAGCCATTAGAAAGCGTTGAAGAGCCAGCAGAAAATGTCGAAGAATGCGCAGGAAACGTTGAAAAGCCAGCGGAAAACATTGAGGAGCCAGTAGAAAACATTGAGGATCGAGCAATTGCAGTAGGAGATCAAACAATGGAAGGGAACAATGAAGGATTCTTCGGCGGAGGACAAGTAGATCCTGAAGGAGAGGGAAAAGATGAGAATTCTCTCTCTACCTTGGAATTTCCTATTGGTGATCTCCCTAGAGGAGCAACTCCCATGAAGAATATCCCACTTTCAACCTTACCTAATTTCCATGGTTTATCTTCCGAAGATCCTGACGAATTTCTTTTTGAATTTGATATATTATGTAGAAGTTATGATTATGTTACTAATGCCCAGAAGTTGAAGCTATTTCCAGCAACACTAAAAGGAAATGCACTAAGGTGGTTCATGAGTCTTGGAGGCCATGTAATCACAACATGGGAACAGATGAAACAGAAGTTTCTGCTTAAATATAAAGAATACTATCGAACAAGAGAAAAAAGAGAGGAACTATTTAAGATGGTACAAAAGGAGGACGAGAATCTAGAGGACTTTGTGGAAAGACTACAATACAACTTGCAGAGATCCAATCATCCCGATGTAAGTAAAGATATTCTCAAAACAATATTATTAAAAGGAGTAAGGGATGACTGTCTAGATATGCTGAATATGCTTGGTAAAGGGGACATATCTAAAGAATCATATGATGAAATTGTTAACCTCTGTAAAATATGTTCAAGAGGAGCTGCAAGGAATAGATCAAACAACAAGGATACCACATATTCAAGAGTTCAAAAATCAGCTAGTGGAGGAGCAACAAGAGCCAAAATAGGTAATTTACTTGAGGAATTTAAAACTGAAATGTTAAGTTCTTTTGCTTCACAGATTGACACCTTGCAGGTTAAGAAGAAACAAGCCAAATCAGAAGTAGCTTTGGCTATCTTTTGCCCCAAATGCAGAGATAAGAATCCACTAAGGGAATGCCCATTAGACAAGGTGCCAATTTTCACTCTTTGTGAGAAGGATCATGAAACGCAACAATGCCCTTCTTTCCCAGGAATAAAAGCAGCATTGCAACCAACCAAAGAAGAAGCTGAAGCGGTCTATCTGTTGACACAAAGAAGGCAATGGAAACCGCGAGGACAAGGTATGAACTCTAATATGCCATTTACATCTTCTAATCGTTGGAACAATTATCCTTCTTTTAGTCAGACAAATTACCCTTCCTTTAATCAAATGCAATACCCGCCCTTCAATCAAATGAACTACCCACCCATGCAACAAACAAACCCTCCCTTTTTAGACCCAGCAATGTGGACTCCTTGGCCTCCACAACAAAAATCTTACTTTAACCAATGGAATCCAAATTGGAGGGGTCAACAACTCCCGTTTCCAAATCAATTTCCTCAACTTCAGCAACCACTCCCTCTACCATCAGGTGTTCCACCATATAATCAAATGATGAGACCCCAACTACTTGTACAACCAAACCCTAACCCCAATAATAAAGCTGTGCAAGTTATTTATATTCAGAACCAGCCTATACTTCCTGTTTTCCCTGCACAATGTAATGATATTCATTTACGATCTGGGAAAATAGTTGAGCATGATGTTACCTCTTCTAATTCTGATAAAGTAGAGACTGAAAAACGTGATTCACATAAAGAGGTACAACCATCCTTTAATAAGAGTGCTAAAACAACAGAACCACCATTCCCTGAGCATTTAGTTCTAACTAAAACGCCTGCGCTAGCTGCTTTTAATCTTCTAGGGGAATTACATAATTTGTATGTTAAAATTCCACTTCTACAAGCACTAAGAGATGTACCAATTTATGCCAGAACTATGAGAGATATTTGTGTCAAGAAACCCGGTAAGAAAGCTAAAGATCCCTTCATGTTATGGGTGATCTATCTACATTTATGTCCGGTAAAACTCCCCCAGTTAAATATGGTGATCATGGCCATCCTATTGTCACAGTGCAAATTGGAAAAACAATAATCCCTCAAGTTCTGGTAGATTTAGGTGCTGCTATAAATATTATGACTCTTGAAACTTCACAACTCTTACAGCTAAAGAACACAATCAGAGATACGCCAACCATTCTAGAGTTAGCTGACCATTCTACAATCAAACCAGAAGGAGTTATTGAAGACCTAATCACTTCAGTTGAATCCTGGAATTACCTAGCCGACTTTGTGGTGTTACAGACTAAAACAAAGTTGGGGGGACATCCTCTAATTTTGGGAAGGCCCTGGTTAGCCACAACCGATGCCTTTATCAGCTGCAGATCTGGTTCAATGATAATTACCAATGGATATGAAACTAAGCAGCTTACTCTCTACCCTCATGCTACACCCATGATTAATAATGATAATTCTGTATGGATGGACTATGATGATCATGCTATTCAACCTATTTTGAATATCGGACAAGCTTTAAGCCTTAAAGATACCACTGAGGATGAGGTAATTAATGATTTTATTTTTGAACCTTCCTTTATGATTCCAGAAACACATAATCAGCTGGCTGCACTTTTGAAATCAGATACCCAAGAAAAGCGTAAACTTGAAGATCTTCCTCAAACATCAACCACCATCTCTTCTAAAAGTATAACAGTAGAAATTGAACCTGGAAAAACACTGAACATAAACCCCAACTAGACAGTTGCTGAAACTCAGCAATTAATGAAGTTACTTCTTGAAAATAAAAAAGCATTCGCATGGGACTATACAGATATGAAGGGAATCTCTCTTGAATTATGTACTCACCGAATCTATATTAAGGAAGGTTGTCGACCAGTCTGTCAACCCCAAAGATGAATGAACCCTAATTTAAGATAAATTTTCAAAGAGGAACTTCAAAAATTGCTTAATGCAGGGTTTATATATCCTATATTTGACAGTGAATGGGTTTCCCCATTGGTAATAGTTCCTAAGAAAAACGGGAAATGGAGAGTGTGTGTAGATTTTAAAGCCTTAAACAAAGCCACTCAAAAAGACCACTTTCCTTTACCATTCATTGATCAGGTGTTAGATAGTTTGTCAAGGAAGAAATTCTTCTCCTTTTTAGATGGGCTTAGCGGGTATAATCAAATCAAAATTGCACCCCAAGACCAAGATAAGACCACTTTTACTAGTCCTTGGGGAACTTTTGCCTATAGAGTTCTCCCATTTGGACTATGTAATGCACCAGCAACCTTTCAAAGGGCAGTTATAAGAATCTTTTCTGATATGCTGAATGACTCTATGGAAATATTTATGGATGACTTTACCCCTTATGGTGTGTCTTTCAAAGATGCATTACAAAATCTTGGGAAAGTACTTAAACGATGTATACAAGCTCACCTCTCCTTAAGCACCGAAAAATGTCATTTGATGATAAGTGAAGGAGTAGTGCTTGGAAATTTTATTTCATCTCAAGAAATTTAGGTAGATCCATCCAAAATACAAGTCATTCAGAACCTTCCTATTCCTAAAACACAAACAGATGTGAGAAGTTTCCTAGGACATGTTGGATATTACAGGATATTTATTAAACAACTTTCCAAAATAGCTTCTCCTTTGTTTGTGTTACTTATGAAAAATGTTGAATTCAAGTGGACTAATCTTTGCTAGGAGGCCTTTGTAGAACTCAAGCATCAGTTATCCACAGCTCCTATTTTGAGAGGACCTGATTGGGCACTTCCCTTTCATATATCTTTTGATGCTTCAGATACTACAATTGGAGCTGTCTTGGGACAAGAGGAAAACCATCTTCCTTATGCTATCTACTTTATCAGTAATAATATGACTCCTGCTGAGCTTAATTATACAGTTACCGAAAAGGAATTTTTAGCAGTAATTTATTCTATTAATAAATTTCGACATTACATTACTGGTTACTCTACTTTTGTCCATAATGATCACTCGACTATTAAGTATTTAATGAACAAATCTGTTACAAATGCTCAAGTCACCAGATGGTTATTATTATTACAAGAGTTTTATATTACAATTGTAGATCGACCAGGTAAAGAAAATGTAGTTGTTGATTTCCTTTCTTGGTTAAAAACTGATGATAATATTCCATTAGATGATTCCTTTCCTGATGAATATTTATTTGCAGTATCTGCTCACTCACCATGGTATGCAGACATTGCCAATTATCTGGTTGCAGGGAAGTTACCATCACACCTATCACATCGAGAGAAAAGAAAAATCATTCAACAAAGTGCTTGGTATAGCTGGATAAGTGGGTGTCTTTTCTATACAGGACTTGATCATGAAATCTAAAGATGCATTAGAGAAGATGAGGTGTATGATATACTAAAAGCTTGTCATGATGGCCCTTGCGGAGGGCATTTTTCTGATAAGAGAACGGCACATAAAAGTCTTAGGATGGGTTATTATGGGCCCTCACTCTTTAAAGATGCAAAGAAATATGTTCGGGCTTGTGATAGCTGTCAGAGAATGGGTCAACCTAATCATAGAGATGAAATGCCATTTAACCCCCAGGTAATACTTGAACCATTTGAAAGATGGGCCTTAGAATTTATAGGACCCATTAATCCACCATCCAATCAAAGAGTTTATATATTACTCTGCATAGATTATATGACTAAATGGGTGGAGGCTAAAGCACTCCTTAGAGCTAATGAAGAAGTTGTCCTAGCTTTCCTATTTGAATAAATATTTGTTAGATTTGGAGTCCCTAGAGAGCTAGTTACAGATGGAGGACCTCCTTTCAATTCTCATGGTTTTAAAGCCATCCTTCAGAAATATTATATTCATCATAGAATGACTACACCATACCACCCCCAAGCCAATGGGCAGTTGGAGAGTAAAAATAAAGTAATAGAAGCCATTCTAATAAAAACAGTGAAGGAGAACCAGAAGGATTGGTCTCAAAGACTTCCTGAAGCACTATGGGCTTATAGAACTAACTGGAGAAATACTACAAGATTTTCACCCTATGAATTGGTTTATGGTAAAAGTGTTGTTTTTCCTGTGGAATTTGAAATTAAAACCTTAAGGACTGCTTTAGCTGTTAACCTTGATTTGACTGATGCATAGACAGCTAGGTTGCAGCAGCTTCATGAATTGGATGAAAAAAGATTAGATGCCATTCATCAGACAACTATGATCTAACAACAAAGAACAAAGTGGCATGATAAAATCATCAAGCATAAGTAGTTCCAAAAAGGTAATTGGGCTTTATTGGATGATTCTTGAGTTGAAAACTTTCAAGGGAAGCTACGTACAAGATGGTTGGGACCCTACGAAATAGATATTGTTTTTCCCAATGGAACAGTAAGGCTCCTAACAATTGATGACTCCAAAACACCACTATTAGTAAATGGTCATCAGCTTCGTCTGTACCATCGCCCTATTTCCAAAGAATATTTTAAGGCCACTAGCATGGCAGATGCATGTTATCTCTTTTTAGGGGAGTCTTCTGCCCCTCATTGCAATTAATTTTTCTGAATTGTATTTTTAGCATTAGAATTAGATATTTTTTTAACTAATAATCTATGTCAAGGGCTGGCATGTTACATTTGGTTATTTTGCAGATTCTCCATTCAGGAAAGGCTTACTAGGAAAGGACAAAATTCACCACAAGAAGATCCAAGCTTCATTTTGAGAAGCATTACTTCCCTCACTTCAACTCATTCATAGTTCACTTCCCCATCTTCCAGTAACATTTCATCATTCATTCCCCTCATTTCTTTTTCCCTTCTTCATGTCATTTTCCCTATTTTCCCATTGCTGAAACACCACTTCATCCATTTTTCCTGTTGCTGAAACACCATTCTTCAGCAAATTTCCCCACTTTTTACATTGTTGAAACACCATTCTTCAGCAAACACCTTCCCCATTTTTCCACTGTTAAAACACCACTCCTCAGCAACACTATCCCTATTTTTCCATTGTTGAAACACCACTTTTCAACAACATTTCATCCATTTTTCCGTTGCTGAAATACCATTTCTTTCTCCAAAAGATATGACTATGCAGCTTTTTCTGTCATTAAATCATCTTCTTTAATTCTTTCATTCTCACTTCTCTTATTCCGTGTGTAATCTTGTCCTTTCACTACCTTCTCTTATGATGAAACAGACCTCTAATATAAACTTCCTCATGTTTCAAAAAGCCTCTAAAATTTCTTCCATGACTATTGAGTTATTTTAAGAAAGCACTATATTCTTCGAAGTATAAATCAAAGGTAAACATGAGGTATGTAAATTTTATATGTAATTACAATTAAACTATGGTTTAATGAGAAGATTTCACAAATCCCCATACATTTAAAGTCATGATTTCAGCCGTAGTTGGGGGGGAATATCGAAATTATATGCCATCATTTCACAACATGCCAATTACCATCATATTTTTTACCCATCACCTCACCTCTTCACTGTTATTCCATGTTCTCATTTGAAAAATTTACTCTATTCGAAGTTCGATAACTTGGTCTTTTGACTGTGCATTTTACCAAATATGGTTAACTATGGGAGGACCTGCTATTCGACACGAGCTCGGCTCAATAGCTCTGCTTGAATTATACCCAGAGGCATATCATATTTTTCAGCGGGCGAGTTGGGTAGGATATTTTCAAAGGCTTCCGGAATTTGACCCACAACAGGTCCTTGAATTTGCACAAAATCTTCAAGAAGATCATTCTACTGTCCAGGGAGTTTGAATTCCAATCTCATAGGGTGACATAGCTCAGGTTTTAGGTCTACCGACCACTGGCACTCGATGGTTCAGTCGAAAGCATATCATTATGAATGCACAGCAGGATTTTCTCCTCCCAAGAGAGAAAGTCAAGCTTAAAGGCTGGGGTGTCCGACTTTATTCATTACCGCCTCCTTGGCCCAAAGTTGCAGTGTTTGTTAAAAATTACCTCACATGTGAAGGCCACTACCAGGTAGTATATCAGCATGATTTTGTCTTATTAAACCATTTACGACACGGTAGACTAGTGAACATTCCTTACTATTTACTTGGATGCATTAAAAATATGTCATATTATTGTAGACGGGTAAAATTCCCACTCCTTTCCCTCACCCATCACCATCTTGTTTAGCTACTGATTCAGAGGGGTTTTGCTCAACAAAACCCTCCTCTAAACAACCCACCCCTAGACCCTCAACAAGTTGCTGAAATTCCTCAAGAAGTTGC
The DNA here is from genome assembly GCA_034641835.2 of Pinus albicaulis. Lineage (NCBI taxonomy): Eukaryota > Viridiplantae > Streptophyta > Pinopsida > Pinales > Pinaceae > Pinus > Pinus albicaulis. The sequence continues at coordinate 1,431,268,481 of CM076572.1, forward strand.
TGAAAATCCTCAAGAAATTCCTGAGAATCCCCACAAGCAGCAACCAGAGAACATCCCTGACCCTCTAGCAATTCCACCTGAAGAACCAATTGATCCAGTTAACCCTCCTTCCAGTCCATCCCACAACCTTGCAGAATCATCTGATCCTACTGTCCATATTCCCAGTGATGATTCTCAGGCTGATACACCACCATCCTCCTCTATTCGTAAAAGGAAAAGGCGAATCACAGCCGCCTCCCTACCAAAAAGAAAAACAAGGGCCGCAACTAAAGCAGCTACCTCCTTTGATAGCCCTTCTCCTCAGGAAAAATCCTCTCATAAAAGGAAAAAGCAAACTACTTCTTTTTCTGTCTTCTTACCTAGGAGACGAATGAGGACGTCTACTGAAGCAGCCACCATTGCTACTACCCTAGACTCTCCACCCATTATTTTAATAGCCCATACACCATCGAAACCCCAAATCCCTGAATTTTTACCTGTCTCACCCATAGGCACTGAAACACAAGAACCAGGTGCCCAGGGTACTATGACATCATTTTCTTTCAAACAAGTAGCTGTCACATAAGAACCAGCTACTCATTCAGTAGCTGCCACACAAGAACCAGCTATAGCTAAAACACAAGAACCAACTGCTGATATACAGGAACTAGATGCCCAGGATGTTGCACATCATGTAGCTGTTACACAAGAACCAGCTACTCATTCAGTAGCTGCTACACAAGAACCACTTACTGAGACTGTGACCATTACATAAGGCCCAGTCATCATGGCTTCCGTCTTATAAGAAAATGAGTTTTTAAAATCAGAATTAGAAGCTTATAAGCGAGAATTGGTAATGGCAAGGGAAGCCTATGACAAGGAACTTAATTTGTATACCCTAGCTCATGCAGCATCCATGGAAGAAAAAGACAAAGAAAATGATAAGTATAAGGAATACATGTGCGGCCAATGTGGAAATATTTATCATCAAGCGGGCTATAAAATAGTTCAAGTTCCAATGTCGGGAGCATCTACATATTCTGTAGTCAAAGATGAATGTCCTACTATTACACAAGAACCAGTAGGGCCTTCAAAAATTTTAGAAAAAGAAGTTGATGTACAAGTATCCTGACCTATTGTAACTGATTCTGCTACTCAGACTATACCTCAGCCTACCACTTGCAATGCTGAAACGCAAACTGAACCATGAGATGAGATGGAAATAATGAACAAGTCGAGGAAAGAGTATGCCATTTCGCAAGATAAAACCTTGCAGCAGCACAAATTAGTTTGGCAGAATCATATATATTCTATCTGGGAGGTCTTGGAGCAAACACTCCAGCAATCTAGAGTTTACAAGAAGGAGAATAAAGAGCTAAAAGGAAAACTGCTCCTAATTTTTGAACTGGTACAAAAATTATTGGCTACTAGGAAACCATCTCTAAATTACTCTTTATTTCTCTCAGAACGCCTTGTTTACTTTCAGTTGAAAGCAGTCAAAGATGGAAGACCCCATGAGGTGCTTACATCCGAACAATTTGTGAAAACATTTGCAGAAGCTTCCACCAGTGATCAACACTTACTATGTGAGTTGTACCTTCACAATGAAGCCATCCCTGAAAACAAAAAGATTAATATTAACCCTCTTGTTGGTGACATTCAGATCAGGGTATTTGTCTCTTTCCTTGCTAATCAAATTACATGGCAGACTGCTTTTCTTGCAACTAGGAATAATGAAGACAACCGTCTCCTTTGGATAAGGATAGAACCCCAGAACCCTGCCATCTTTGTGGCAGAATATCATCAATTTTTGAAGAAACCAGGGATGACTGAATATATACGACAATTACAGGCTTCAGTACTCTAGGACTATTACCATTTTATTAAAGCTAAAGAAACTGCTGTCTTGAGAGCAAATAATATGTTTTGGCAACAATCTTCTAAGGAAAAGTAGGAGTATAATCCTTTTAGTCCTACTAATCTCAAAACTACATTGTCTAGAGTACCCAATTATATCAAATGTGTTCAATAATGCACTGAAAAGTGGATAGGGTACCACTTTCATTTTCCTATTTTATGGATGCTAGCAGAGGAATATCATGCTCATTATAGGTTGGCCAACAAGGATGAAGCAGCAGCTTGGAAAAGATTGAAAATTTTGCAAGGGTTCAGAGCTTTAATAGACAACACCTTCCATAGCTACTGCCTAAGTAATTTGCATGCCAAAAGCCAGTATCCAGACTCTGACTTAGATTAAAGTTGCCTGAGGACATGCAACCTTTTTAGTTGGGGGGGATGTTAGGACTCTATAATGTACCTTTTTGACCATACATTTTGCTATCATTCCATTCTTTTCCAGTCCATATTTAAAGCCTATACTATCACTTTCATCCATTCTTTCAAAGGTATACAACATTCTTCTCTTTACTATATGTTTAATTTGTTTTACATGTAATTTTATATTACTTTCATATTTAATCATTAATCGAAAACATATTGTTGCTAAGACAGTTTGAAGACCGCAGTTAATCTATCATGGATGTCTGAAGATCGCGTTGCTGAAACAGTCCACATCTCGTTGCTGAAACAATCAATAGTACGCAAATCCCGTTGCTGAAACAACCCGTGATTGGCGATTTTGAAGCAGTATTTCAGGCACGACAGTAACAGGAAAAGATAAGTAAGGAAGCCGTTACACTGGCCGTAACAACTGCACCATGAAGCCAGTACCATCGTAACCATTGTAACAACATTTTTCTATGGAAGAACAGAAAGCGCTATTTCAGTATAGAAGATCAGATTGAGTTAAAAATAGGATTTCTACAATGTAATCAACTGCGTAATAGATGTCTCCTCTTTAAAAGGAGGAGACATCAACATTAGAGGGGGGATTAGAGAGACGACGGAAGGTTTATTCTAAAACAGACTTACAGAGAAGGGACGTGAATCCTTTGTAATATGTTACTTTCAACAGATGAATAAAAGCTTGTTTTGAACATTTCATTTTAATTCCTTCTTTAGGGGAATCTTGTGAGAAGGAAAGGGCCCACCTTCTTCACAAGATTCACCCATTTATTTCCGTAGTTTGATAACTGTTCTTTTCATTTATGCCTTGTTAAACTCTGTTTGTTGAAATTATTTATGCAGTATTGGAAATCTGTTATATATTGCTGAAACTTTGTTTCCATTACTTGTTGCATTGTTTTCATACAATTCATTCCTAGGTAATTGTGGATTATTTTAATTGGTAATCTTGTTTACAGGATGAGTTTGTGAAAGCTTGGTAATCAGAAATAGGTGTTGAAGATTCCTACTTGGGGAATAGGGTCCTGTTCTCTGTTATAGCATAATTGGTCTTTCCTTCTGCAAATTGGTTTCCTTTCCTAGATTGTTGTCTTTTAAATGTAATCTAGGATTCTTTTGGTGATTGTCTGCAATAGAAAGATTATTTTTGCTATAACTCAAGTAGACTTCAGTTTGTTGAAGCAAGGTGTGATTAGTGTAATTTTTACTACAACATTTCATTGCTTTTGAGATTGAGCATATATAGTGTGTGATTTCCTTTGAAATAAAAAGACTTCCCTGGGTTGACAATTTATGTAGCACTTGAATTGTTTAAATTAATAAACAATTAAAGTGACCAACAATAGCTAAGACTTTTATTCCTTTGATGATTTTTTCCTAACCATTTTTTTTAGTAAGTAGCTTAAGTTTTCCATAACCCACATGAACAAAAATGTTAACATTGGACATACTTTCCTAATGCCCCTTGAGGATTAAATGATACTAAAACATTTGTTGATGAGACACATGCTATTATCCAATTTATCACTTCCAACAAGAGTCCAATCTAAAGAAGAATGAGTCTGAGAAATACCCAGTTAACTCTATCATAGGATTTGACTAGGTCCAATTTTAGTACAAGTCCAGGTAGCTTCTTTGTCTGTAGAGTATGGAGCCCTTCTTGTGCTGCACCTACCACATCTATAATTTTCATATTTTTTATCAAATCAAATTGTTATGGGAACAACCCTTCCAAGAGATGGTCCTTTAATTTGTTAGCTAAAATTTTGGAGTTACTTTTATAAAGAAAAATTCGCAATGAAATAGGTTGAAAGTCATCAAAAGTCTCAAGATTTGAAATATTGGGTATAAGGGGAATAAAGGTAGTGTTCAATGCCCCTAGAATTATCCCTCATAGTCTTAATTGCTCCATTAATCTAACCACGTCTTCTCCTAGAAGCTCGAAAAATTCCAGAAATAGCTCTATTTTCCACCCATTCAAGCCATGACTCCTCGATTTCTTAGCCCTCCTTAGTACCCCTAGAATATTTTCTTGTGTTATTGGCATGACAAGAAAATGATTAACCTCCAGCTCTAAAAGTATAGGGTATGCAATTACAACATTCATATATTCCACAATACGAATTTTTACATGCTCTTGGAATATATGCTGAAAGTGTTTGACCCCCTCCTTTAATAGGTCCCATTTTGTAGATATTAGGTCGTTGTCCTTTTATTTTAATACCCAAATAGTATTGACCCCCTATGTATGCTCAATGAATATATGTTTCTTTTAATGTTTTTATCCCCTTTAGCTAACCAAATAGCTCAACTCCTTATCCTCCAATTTTTTTCTTCCTTCACCAGGAGAGTCTCTTATTTTTCCTCCCAATGTTGTAGCCTTAACAACTCTTGTTCCTCCAATAAACCGAAAGTGCACTTTTTTAATAAAATTGATATTTAATCATTTAGAGACTAAAATTTCCTTTACTCCTCAAATATCTTCCTTGTGTCCCATTCAATAAATATGTTGTTTGACCAGTTTAAGAGTCTCCATACTCTATTTTGTTGTTGTAAGTGGAAAACATGGATCAAATTTATTCCACGTAGATTTTACCAGCTCCTCAAAAGATGTGTCCTTGATCTAGATAGGGTTGAATTTATAAGGTTATTTCTTCCCCCTCTCAAGTTTACCTAGTTGTAGAACCATAAGAGAATAATCAAACACCCTTGTAGAATGACCTTCCTTCACTATCTACCTTTTGTGTGACCCAACTAGTGAAATTATGTTCTCTGCCACCAAAAATATATCCAGATGCTTGGAGACCTAGCTTCCCTAGCCCATTTGTTTATCAAGGTTGGTCCAATTTCTATATGTTCCACATCAACTAGGTCAGAAGCTTCAAATAAATCACTAAAAAATGGAGAAAGGGTATTTGACCAAGCATGTGTACCCCACATTTTTATATCTTACAAAATTATATTTAGATCCCCCTTAGGATATAGTAGGGATCATTCAAATACCTTGAATCCTTCACTAAAACCAAAATGTATCTCAATTATTATATGGGCCATACCACTTAATGAGTTTGAAATTCAATTGATCACAAATAGAGTAATCTTCTAAGTGTATCCATTCCAAAGGAGTAAAGGTGACCACATTCCTTATGCCTTCATTCAAAGTTGTAACAAGGCCTCCAGAAATACCTGCTACATCAATCAAACTAAATTACCACTTTGACAAAAACCTTGACAAAATTGATAACCTTCAAACCTTCATATATTGTTTCTTGTAAAAGAATTATATCCGACCTAAATTCATGTATTAGCTTTTTGAGGGTGCTCTTTTTGGGGACCCCTCCCACCCCCTAACATTCCAAGTGAGAAGTAATATTAGACCACTTCCATCTCGGGCTTGGTCTCTCTAATGGCACTTGAAATAAATAAGTACTAGGACTTTTCATATTGTTTGTGCCTCATTTGTGCCTCCTAAAAGATGCTCCCAAACCCCCCAACCCTCCACGAGGCTCCATAAAACGACCCTTGATCAAGTCCAATTTTTGTCTACTAGAATGAAAAATCCTTATATTCCCTACACTCCTCTCCCATGGAGAATAAATGAGATAGGGAACCTGTTGAATACCACCATCTACACCATGAGACCCAAGTGAAGCAACTTCAAAATCTCGACTTTGAGTTGTCCTAAAATTCTTAGTCTTGAGAGGGCCCATAATTGAATCCAGGATCAGTGAGAAGGAGTCTTGAACAATCGAAATTGTAAGCAAATGATTTTGGTACTTGGCCCTTAGTTCCTTAAATTTTGTCACTTCTTTCAAAGTACCATGCAAAGCTGTTGAGTTCCCACCAAATCCTCTGCTACTCAACCCTCCAAAATTCCAAGCATTAAGATACATTGTTTTCTTAAAATACTCAACCACTTATGTCTTGGATTATAGAGTTCCCAGTGGCCCAATGTGCACCAGCCTCGTGATCCCACTACAAAGCAATGAAATAAAAAGTTGTGTTGAAGACAATTCTTCATTGAGACTAATGGAACTCCTCCCAACACCAGGTTTATATAAAATCTCCCAAGAAATCGTCTCCCGCAAATAAACCCAAGTCAAAAGTTGTAGTGGGCTTACCCCATAGTCAGTTAGAACAAAAGACGGAACCCCTAACACATCCTTCGTTCTAGTGTCTAAATAAGAAAGGGTGTCCACCCCACCTCAAACCCTCTTGTCCCCAATAGCCTGTAGTAGAGCCTCTACTACTAGATACCTATTTAGACCTTCCTGGCCTCCAAGACTAAACTAATCCACCAACAAAAATGAAAAACGAAAAATATAAAAAATAAAACATTTTTCATACCTAATATAGCTATGTCTGAAAAATCCAACAAATTTGTGAGCCCCAATTGCTTTGGCTTCAATTCTACCTTCAACTAAGAATCTCACTCAATTGTCTTCCATTCCAATAAATATGTGGTTAACCTTGTGCAAATAACTCATCCAAGTCTACCTTTGTCTTCGAGATGAAGTTAGAATCAGATTTACAAACCATTTATATGATATTAAATAACGAATACGGGTACGTTGTCGCAGAGTCAACGCATTAAAGAATCATCTAACTCCTCAAAATATTTTAAAGCATGGGTCAGCGGATACGGATTTCTATAATTTTGATATAATCATTTTTTTAATCGTGATGAAATAAAAAAAGTGTACATTATTCAGAAAATAAGACACGGGAGTTTGGTAACCACAAGTGGCACAATATTAGTGTTTTCCCTAAAAACACTAATATATCTAAATGAGCTGTCCAGCAGCTAAGTGTTAACTGCATCGCTCTGCCTTCGTTGGAATCGGACTAATTATAAATGTGCTATTTTTGGTCACTTTCTTAATTTGGGAATGTTTTTTCCTTAATCCAGATAATAAGGTGAAAAATCTAATTGGCTAGTTGTACTCTTGTCAATATTTAGGCATTTTCAATATTTTAGGTAATAAATAAAAGCAATAGAAATATTAAAATTTTAATTTATATTTTGAATTTTTACTCTTGTCAATATTTAGGCATTTTCAATATTTGAGGTAATAAATAAAAGCAATAGAAATATTAAAATTTTATTTTATATTTTGAATTTTTTTTTTTTTTTAATTTGGTAAAGGTTGGTTAAAATTATGAGTTGTAATTTTTTTTTTCATAAAATTAATTTAAGAGTGTTTTTTTTAAGTATTGAATATGTAAATTCAAAAACATATTTTAAATAACAAAAAATTATAATTTATTAAAAATTATTTCACCAAATTTTAATAAAAAAAATTTAAAATATAAAAAAAAAAATAACACTAAATTTATTATTTTGAAAAAAAAATATTAACATTTTAGTTAAATAATAATAATAATAAATATTTTTATTGAATATTTTCTATATTTCATATATTTATTATTTAAATAATATTTTAAAATGTAGAGAAGACCGTAGAGAAGAAAAAGAAAGCTACAACACCGATCTCGTCAAGAAAGCCAAGAAGCCAGACAATTAAGAATTAAGAAAATTATAGGTCCCATAGACTCAGTGGATGTTAACCACCACCATCATCATCATCATCATAAATAATTTTAAAATTAAACATTTTTGAAACATTTAAATTATTAAAATTTACTCATAATAATTTTTATAAAATTTAATAAAAAATAATAAAATAGAGAAAACTTAAAATTTTAAGTTTTGTAAACTTAAAAAGTTTTTTTGTCTGTCAAGTTGTCTGTGATCTTCTCCCAAGCTTGACTTGTGGCTTGAGTAGCAGCAACTTAGGGACATCTAATCCGTTCACCCTGAATCTAATCTGTCAAAGTCACCCAGGGATCGCACCCGGCCACACCATCCCCTTTTACTTACTGGATTTTATAGCCCCACTAACTGGAATTTATAGCATGTTTCCTCCTACCACCCCCAGTGAAGTTTTTATCCTGCTTGGTCTTGCTTATAAGGCCCATCCTCAACCACTTGTGTTAGCCAGATTTGACAACGTAAAAAAAATTGAAAACAATGCAGAAGGAGATTCGTGGATGAGAAGAAGGGGTTGAAGCACGCTTCAGCAGGTTTTCGTTAGGGTTTTGTTGGAAAGCCGCCGTAACTGTCTGGTCTACGCCATGGCAGTGTCCTCGAGGGGAGGGCTGCCACCCTCCTACCGCAATATTACGAGCAGTGACCCTTCGCTGTGTCTGCCACACTCTGCAACTGTTCAGCAAAGGACGGTCCCTGTCTTAGGTGCAGAATGGCAAGCCAAAATGAAGGGACAATGCTTGCCACGAGCAGTCAAGAAGCCAAGATTTGTTATTTCGGCCTCGAAGTTGGATGAATACAGAGGATACATGAAGAATCATGCACTAATCTGTAAGTTTATTGGTATTTGGCCTACAGAAAAGGATTTGTTAAAATGGATTCAAATAAAATGGCAGCCCAAGGGTCATATTGATCTGAAATTTGGGGCGAAGGGTTTTTTTACAGTTATTTTTACTAATTTACTAGATAAAGAACACATTTTTTAGGGAGGACCATATTTTTATAGCAATGCTGGGCTTTTTCTCAGACAATGGGAGGAATGTTACAACCCAGAACAAGAGCAATTTCTGGCAGCTCCTGTTTGGGTTAAGTTATTTGGGCTCCCTATGGATTTCTGGGACCCTGAAATTTTGGAAGGTATAGGAAACTCTTTAGGAAATTTTGTTAAAATAGTAGACTCCACAGCTCGTGGATGATATACATCTTTTGCTAGAATCTGTGTTTATATGAATATCTCTGAACCCTTGCCAGAGATGATTGAACTGGAATATGAAGGGAAATTCTGGCTTCAGCTTCTAGACTATGAACATATCCCTTTTCGTTGCCGCCGCTGTCATGAGTATGGGCATCTGTACAAATCTTGCCCCCTTAATGGCTCTGAGCAACAACCTCCTCGCGTGCATGCCTCAGATGAGCAACCTCGTCCGAATGAAGATGGGTTTGTTACGATAACTACTAGGAAACGACCTCCTCGTTCAGGGAATACAGGTTATGTTTCGACTCCAATGCAGAACCCTGTTGACTCAAAAACAACTGAAAACCAGTATGAGGTCCTACAGGAAGAAGGTGAACCGTCAGTTATTGAGGTAGTTGACGATGGCACTGCAGACGGTTCCGCTGAGGTAACCCAGAAAACCTAGTCATCAAAGTGGAAGGCAGGGCAGGAAATGGAAGCGCCAGAAGAGAGTACTTTGCAAGAACTTACCCCAATGGAGGTAGAGCAATCCAAAGACGACTTGAGTGCAGAAGAGAAGGTCTTGAAACGACTTTTGCTTGAATGAAGGAATCTTGATGATCGGTTCATCCCGGCAGATCAGAAGAAATTATATAAAGAAACCTTTGAACATTATCTCACAGCGCATGCTCATAAAGACGTCCAAGAAAGGGAGCAAGTAGCAAGCAAGAAGGTACCCCCTCCATCCAAACCAGCTAAAAAGCGAGGGCGGAGAACCCTGCAGGAATCTGTCCAGTTAGTTGGAGAAATGCTGATTAATACTGGGAAGATAATACCGTTAACAACGGTATTCCAACAACTACCCAAAAATTCCTAATGAAGGTACTCTCCTGGAATATCAGAGGTCCTAATAGTAAGGACAAGCAACGATATTTGAAGGACAGATTGAAGGTTGAGAAACCTCAGGTCATGTTAATACAGGAAACAAAAGTCTCTAGGCAGAAGCTTCAATCCATAATTCAATCTTTCAAAATGCAATATGAGGTTATGGCTATTGATTCTGTAGGCACATCAGGGGGAATAGCCATACTCTGGAATGTTGCTGAAATTAGTGCAAAGGAATGGATAGGATTTCCTAGAATTTTAACAGGTACTTTTCGGCAGATTGGATCTGAGGAAAGGATTCTCATCTCGGTCGTCTATGGACCTCCAATTCCAGGAGAAAGAGCAGAGTTTTTGCAGAGTATACGAAGGTTAAGTACACTGCATCAGGAAAATTATTGGTTTTTAGGTGGGGATTTTAATATGATTCTGAATCTCTCTGAAAAAAAGGGAGGTATTCGACGAGAGGACCCGGAAATGGCACTCTTTAGAGAGTTATTAACTGATTTGTGTTTAGTAGATATCTCCACTGTCAATGGTAATTTTACTTGGAATAACAGAAGGGGAGAATGGTATCAAGTTGCCTCTTGGTTGGACCGTTTTCTAGCTTCAGAAGCTCTGGTGAGTTTAGATATTTATTATGAAGCAGCCATTCTTCCTACCCTGGGCTCTGATCACTGGCCGATCAGATTGGAGATTGATGTCAAGGCAAGCCTTCCTAATCGACCTTTCAGGTTTAAACTCTTTTGGTTACGAGATCCTGGGTTTATTTAAAAATTCAAAAATTGGTGGAATTCAAATCCTGTTACGGGTAGAAATAAGATGCATTCATTTTAGCTGTGTCTAAAGCATTTAAAAGCTGAAATTAAACGATGGAATCGTCTTGAATTTGGTAACATTCATCAGGAACAAATTTGACTGAATGAAAAAATGAAGGAGATTCAGCAGAAAATTATCCTACATGGTCGTACAGCTGAATTAGCTCAGGAGGAAGGCCATACTCTTAGTCAACAAGAAGAGCGACATAAGCAAGAAGAGATTTTATGGAAACAGAAATCCCAGGTTAAATGGCTCAAAGAAGGCGAACGAAATACCAAATTTTTTCACAAAGCTATGTTACATAGACGCCAGCATAATAGAATATTCTCTTTAAAAACAACAAATGGGGAACGTCTAATTAAACATGCTGACATGGAGAGGGAGCTGATTACCCATTTTAAAGATTTTCTTACTGAACCTCTTCCTAATCGCCAAGAAGCTATTGAGAAAATAACTGCCCACATTGCCAGAGTGATTACTCAAGATCAGAATCTAGATTTGCTGCGGGAAATTACTTTACAGGAGGCTGAAGAGGTGGTCATGAATTTGCCCAAGAATAAAGCCCCAGGACCAGATGGGTTTACAAGTGAATTTTTTAAGGCAGCCTGGCCATTCCTTGGTCAGGACATCTTAGAGGTTGTTGAAGAGTCTCGAAGGACTAAGGTGGTATATCCAGCTTTGAATGCCACATTCCTTACTCTTATCCCTAAGTAGCAAAATGTGGATACTCCAGTTGGCTTTAGGCCGATTTCTCTTTGCAATGTAATCTATGAAATTCTCTCCACTATTATGGTCAATCGCTTAAAACCTTTGCTGCCCAATCTGATTTCTCTGGAACACACTGGTTTTGTCAAAGGTAGACAAATCTTGGATGGAATAGTGGTTGCCCAGGAAGAAATTCATTCATTAAAAAAAACAAGCAGAAAGGACTGTTAATTAAGTTAGACTTGTCTAAAGCGTATGACCGAATTAGTTGGCAGTATTTGATAGAGGTAATGCATGCCTATGGGTTTGATGATAGATGGCTTCAATGGTTGCGTTCATTCATTTCCTCCCCTCATTTCTCAATTTTATTGAATGGTAGCCCTTTTGTTCCGTTTAATAGTTCTCGTGGCCTTCGCCAAGGTGATCCTTTATCTCCATTTCTTTTTATTATAGCTGCAGAAGGATTAGGTAGACTCATTAAGGCTCATCTAGTAGAAGGGAAGTTGTAGGGCTTAAAATTGTGGGGACCTCACCTTCCTTTGACTCACCAGCAATTTGTGGATGATATCTTATTGTTTTGTATGGCGTCAATGAAAGAATGCAAAGCCATCCTCAGAATTTTAGAAATCTTACTCTTATCCCTAAGCAGCAAAATGTGAATACTCCAGTTGGCTTTAGGCCGATTTCTCTTTGCAATGTAATCTATAAAATTCTCTCCACTATTATGGTCAATCGCTTAAAACCTTTGCTGCCCAGTTTGATTTCTCTGGAACAGACTGTTTTTGTCAAAGTTAGACAAATCTTGGATGGAATAGTGGTTGCCCAAGAAGCAATTCATTCATTAAAAAAAGACAAGCGGAAAGGACTGTTAATTAAGTTAGACTTGTCTAAAGCGTATAACTGAATTAGTTGGCAATATTTGATAGAGGTAATGCGTGCCTATGGGTTTGATGATAGATGGCTTCAATGGTTGCGTTCATTCATTTCCTCCCCTCATTTCTCAATTTTATTGAATGGTAGCCCTTCTGTTCCGTTTAATAGTTATCGCGGCCTTCGCCAAGGTGACCCTTTATCTCCATTTCTTTTTATTATAGTTGCAGAAGGATTAGGTAGACTCATTAAGGCTCATCTAGTAGAAGGGAAGTTGCAAGGCTTAAAATTGTGGGGACCTCACCTTCCTTTGACTCACCAGCAATTTGTGGATGATATCTTATTGTTCTGTATGGCGTCAATGAAAGAATGCAAAGCCATCCTCAGAATTTTAGAAATCTTCATGGCTTCTTCAGGGACTCAAATCAATAATGACAAGTCTAATATATATTTCTTTAACTATAACGTTGCGACGCAAAATTTTCTTGCAAGGACTTTAGGATTTCAATGGGGTTCCTTCCCGATGAAATATCTAGGTATGCTTTTAAATTCTGGTCCAGTTCGGATTGCAGATTGGCAGGATATCCTTATACGAGTGGAAAAAAGGATACATAATTGGGCTTTCAGAGTCGTTAATGCTCCGGGGCGCCTTATTATGTTAAAATCTGTGCTTCAAGCTCTACCACTATATCAGTTGTCTGGAAGAGCTTGCCCGAAAGGGATTTGTTCTCAATTGGTGTGCTTGTTCAAAAACAATTTATGGCAGGGTGCCCAAATCAACCGGAAATGGGCTCTTCTCTCTTGGGATAAATTAGTTAAGCTAAAGGCTGCAGGTGGATTAGGCCTTCATGATCCATTTATCCTGAATAATGTGTTGGGAGTTAAACTCTGGTGGCTCTGGCTTCAGGGAGGCCCTGATATTTGGAAGAATATTTGGATTACAAAATACGAAACTCCACTAACAGTTTCTGGTCGATTGAAGGTTGATATTGTCACAAGAGGTTCATCAATTTGGAATTTGGTAGCAATGAATCGCTTTTTAATTCGTTCTCATAGTTTTTTGGAAATTAGGGAAGGATGTACAGCTCTTTTTTGGGAAGACTCTTGGCAACAGAGGGAGAAACGGTTTAGTCGACTGGATTTGGGCGAAATTTTTCTATACACAAATACACCAAATAATAGGTTTCTACATCACTATTGGTGTCCAAATGATAATGAGTTGTGGCGAAAATGGAAAGACAAAATACACTGGCCGGAAGCTCCTGAAACGCAACAATGGGAAAATCTTGCTAAAGAACTGAAAACCAGAAAACTCAGACAAGTGTCTGGTCCTGATATCCTTCGATGGGGATACTTGACAAAAGGGTTGTTTACCATTAAAGAAGGCTATTATCTTCAATCTCAACAAGCTTAGTATAATATTCGCCCCTTATGGAAAAAAAATTGGGTACTGAAACATTGGCCTAAGGTGGAATATTTCTTATGGCTGGTAAGTCATCGAAGGATTTTGACATGGGAGAATTTACAGAAACATGGAATGTTAGGCCCCTCTCGATGTTCCTTTTGTCAGGTTGAGATTGAAACGATGGAACATATTCTCAACTCTTACCCAATGGTGCAGCCGCTTTGGTGGAACTTGGAGCAACTGTTTCGGCAAACAGATAAAAACAATCAAAGCATTACGAAAACCATCCGCAATTGGAGACAGGGGGGGTTTCATTGTTAAGTGTTAAATAGAGCTTGGACTCTCTCATTTGGATTCTTCCTTTGGAATATTTGGAAAGAAAGGAATTAAAGTGTTTTCCGAGAAGTTTCACAACCAATGCATCACATCTGGAAGCGTTCAATTGACAACATTCGTGGAACTATCCTAGTAGAAAGCTGGTCAGAGGAGGATTGGCAGACTGTGGGTTTTGAATCTCAGATGTTGGATTATTTAAATCTCAAACCACAGATGCTTTACAAAAGTCTATGGAAGTATATACCACCTAGACAATCTATCGAGGATAAATGGATGCCTCCTCAACAAGGCTTTCTTAAAATTAATTATGATGGGGCATCGAAAGGTAACCCGGGGCAAGCTGGTTCAGGTGGGATTTTTCGTAATTCTAAGGGGGTATTCTGTCAATTTTATGCCTCGGACTTGGGCTTTTCCACTAATAATGAAGCTGAACTCATGGCAGTTAAACAAGGTCTTCTTATTGCAATCAGAGAAAATTATCAGCGCCTCATTGTTGAGGGAGATTTTGCAATGGTCACAGGGGTTCTCTGAAAATTGAAGCATGGCACACCCTGGGAGAAAATATCTCAAAGTTGGCGAACAACTGCTCTCATTCAAGAAGTAAGCCAGTTGTTGAAACAAATTCAGTATTTGCTCCCAACCCATATTCGATGAAAATGTAATGCAGCAGTGGATTATTTGGCTAATTGGGGTTGTAAAAATCTTGATCGCTCCATAGAGCCTCGTCCCATTGATGCCATCTGGGATGTGGAACTTCACTCTCTCCAACTGATTGTGCGTAAGGATCTCCAAGACTCTGCACAACAACAACCCCCCGATCGGGGTGTACACCTGTCCGGAGTGTTATCATAAGCCGTGATAGCTGGCCATTTTTCGTCCTCCTCGCAATTAAGGTTAATAATGGTGCATCGTCATCCATGCTTAAGGCAGTGTGCGAGTGATCGGAATTTAATGATTTTGCAGCGTAGCCAGCCTGTATTGTTAGACCACCGAAGGAATGTTTGTGTTATGGTAAGTGGATCGCCTCCCTATCCTCACTTGTTCATGCATTGTTTCTTGCATGCGAGCACTTGGGGGCATCAAAGGAGGAAGCCGGGAGCCATTCATTCCATCAGCCAGCCAACTCAGTGGGGGTATGTATATGTCTCTCTACTCGCACTCATTGTTGTAGTCGCCAAGGTTTTGTTTTGCTCACTGCATAATATGGTTTTTTCGATTCTTCTGATGGCCACCAGCTTTGTTGATCCCCTGTTGAAGCCTGTTAAACCTTGCTTCCGCGACCCCTGTAATTTGTCAGGCCACGCATTAACTTTTGGTGTAATTCTGGTTAGAATTAGCCCTAATTATCCTAGGCTTATTTGTTGTCAAGTTTATGTTCAGACGCTGGAAAGATTTTGGGGCCATTCCTTTACTCTGTCTTATTGCTATGGATGGTTTCAGAATTGGCTTTTCCGCGTCCATTCTACTTTTCTGTTTCGGGGAAGTCCTAGTCCTCAGTATTGTTGCTGTGGAAGGTTCAAGCATTGTATTTTCTATATTCATTCTACGCATCTGTTTTGTGTTCCTGACTGGGTTTTGTATAACTCTGTTTCTCGACGACGTCAAAGGGTTGGGTTTATAGTAGTTTGTCTGCATGGTGGTATTTGGGAGGGAAGATATCTGTGTATACATCTTCGCACTCTGGAGTATATGAATTGCTGGGTTATTAACCTTGTACTGCGACATTTGCTGGGCACTTTCATTGATAGGAAGGTGGGCCTTACTGCCTTGTTCGTTCTAGGTTGTTCTTTCTCTGTTTTCCTAGTGTTCTTTCTATGGGATTGGGTCTATTGTAATTTAAAACCGCATCCTCACGCTTATCAACTGGGTAAAGTCTGTCTCGGCATTTTCTGCCATCCCACCATTTACATTCATATCATCACCAAGGTTTTAATTCTCCATTCCTGTTTGTATTTGTCCATACATAGGCCTCTCTCCATCATGGGGAAGCGTCGCTCTCCTCATCTCTCAGCTAAAGGCAAACCGTAGGCCCACCCTGAGACTAGTTCAAAAAAACATGGTCGCAAGTCCCGGCAGGAGGTTTTAGAAACCCTCACAGTCAACTATGTTCTTGGTAATTCCCCCACTGTTAGACAGGAGATTCGAGGTTGGGAGCAGGATATTAATACTGAACCTGAAGATAATGAAGTGTAAGCTGACATACTAGATTTTATTACTGATCCTGGTAACACTAGGGGACGTCTAACTTTGTTTCAGCAAACTGTCCACACCTAATGGATCGTTAAGTGCCTTTTGGCTAAGGCCACGCAGAGTTTACCTCCTACTTCAGCAAAACTTGATCCAAAAATTGTTGATATGCTCCAGGACATTCAGAACCAGCTGAACCACATCAAAATTACTCAGTATCATGCTACTAATCGTATTAGCCAAATTGATGATCGTGTGGGCAGAATGGAAAAACAACTTCAGCAGCTGCAGCAAGTGGACATGCCTGGTTCCACTGTCAAGGAACCTGCTCCTGTTTATTCCTCTGATGGCTAGTTTGAACTTCAACTGTCTATGGTTTTTACATGCATTTTGGTTTTTTGTATGGACATCTTTTAATTCCCCATCTTGTCGATAATTGTGTTATAGAGCAGTTAGGTAAGGAGTCCTCTGGACGAATGAAACAGTTTCAATTTTGGCTTGCTTTTAATGCTTTAAGGTGGCCAACAGACATGGTTTCCTACGGGCAGGTTGAGGCCACAGTATGGACTTTTATATTTTGTAACTTGCTTTCAAATTATAAATAGAAAATAGCGAGGTCCTACCAAATTTACAAAAAAAAAGACAACATAAAAAAAATTATTATAAAAAACTTTTAATTTTATATATAAAGTTAAAGTGTAATGCTCTTATATAGTAAATGATATGATATGACAAGAGATAGTCCTAAGGACAATAATTTTTTATACAATTTTAAAATTGAAAGATCAAAAATTTTTAACTCATTTTAAATTTTGAAAATTTCATTTCAAATATGGTGTAATAATAAAATGTTCATTATTAATTAATGATAGAATTGATTGAAAATTAGTAGTTTAATTGTGGATGTTTTTGAGTCACACTCAAAACCCATCATCAAAACAATAATAGTAATATAATAATAATATAGTTATCTTTAAGTAATGATAATAAGCTAACCACGATAACAAAAACAATGTTTAGTATTGATGCCCTTTTACTTGGAATCGATGTGACATTGTTTCAGGTCTTGACAATGGGACTTTAGTTTTCTTCATCATGTGAGCATTTGTGGGTATTTGGTAGATTTTAAACGCTCTTATTTTTTAGCATGTGCATTCTTATTTTTTTATAAGAGTTTTGTGTTTTTTTATTTTCCAATTTTGAAGGTTTTTTTTCTTCTTTGTAACATTTGTGTGTCTTTTCATGTTGGCTTTTTTATGGGCTTCCTCCTTTGACCTATGTGATTTGGCATGGCCATCTACATCGATGTTCTTGATCTTACAAATTCTATTGACAGCTTTTGATGGGCTACTTGTCCTCTGGGGCTTTTTTCACTGTGCTATCTCACTGGGCTGCAGACTATAAACATTTTGTAAGATTCCAAAGTTGTCATTGAATGGGCAAATGAGCGGGGCTCATTGAACTTTGGGTCCCTAGCTTGAACTCTTGGTTTGAACTCTCTGTCCTTAGCTAACTAGAAACTCACAACTAAATCCTTGATTAAAGAGTTAAATTCCATTTCCAACTAAATTCTTGATTAAAGAGTTCAATTCCATTTCCATAGCCCTTCCAAAGCTGTCATTGAATGGGCAAATGAGCTGGGCTCATTGAACTCTGGGTCCCTAGCTCGAACTCTTGGTTTGAACTCTCGGTCCCTAGGTAACTGGAAACTCACAACTAAATCCTTGATTAAAGAGTTCAATTCCATTTCCATAGCCCACATCTACCAACTACAAAATGGTGTTGCAAATCATTTGTCCTTGGATGGTTGCACTTTGGATCTCAATTGGATCTTCTTTCTTTTTTCTTCATCCACATGTCAACATACATCTTTTTTTTTGTAAGTTTGGTAGTACTTCTCATTTTTCTCTTTCCCATATACATCATTTTGATAGGCAACATGTCCACATGCATCACCCAGATAGGGTAAAAGAATTGAACCTGTGATGAGACGTCACCCCGATAGGGGAAGGGAATTGAACCTATGAGACATCACCTCGATAGGGGAAGGGAATTGAACCTGTGATGAGTGTTATAATAGCCCGTCTCATCACCATTTAACCAAGACCCCTCGGACCACATGTCCAGATACATCACCCCTATCGGGGAAGGGAATTGAACCTGTGATGAGTACTATAACGGCCCAACTCATCACCGTTTAACCAAGACCCCACTGAGGATCTTCTTCCATATTTTTAAAAACCAGTATAGATCCATCTTAAATAAAGATCTAGCATAAGCCTAGAAAAATCTAATTTTTTCAAGTGCAATTTTTTTATGAGGCTACATTATTTAAATATTTAGACAATTTTTGAATGTGACCATAACCACAATTTTGATGCATATGCTTAGAGCATCTACAACATGTAATTTTCTTAATATTAATAAAAATAAAAAATTTTCTTTTAGAATATATATATATATATATATATATATATATATATAAATTTTTATTTTTATTTTATTTTGGCTGACAACTAAACTTTGAAGAACAAAAACCATATAGAAAAAAACAAACTCCTTACAGACCCTCTCCTCTCAATAACAATAACAGTTTGCAGAGTTTTAGATCTATCTTGACATCTAATCAGTTTTCGTGGATAATTTCTGTCACAATTCACTATTATATCTATAAGTATCCATATGCTCTGTTATTTTTGTAACATCACATAAAAAGATCCATTGTTGCGGTCACTCTGTTTTTTTGCTAAACATTTTTGTTATCCTATATGAGATCGAATGGTCATCTCGATCGACCTTTTAAGGTGATGTCAAGAGCTGTCTTCCTCCACAAGAAATTTGTAACTTCTTTGGCATCATTATAATAGAAATATGTTATAAAAACAACGCATGATAAGTGTCCTTACTACAAATTGAAAATTAAATTATAATTTTATAATAAATCTTGTCTGCTCTCATTAATTAGAAATAGAAGAGAGTTTCTTTGGTGGACTGAAAACTAACTGCGACTTTACTGATTATTCAGAGTCGTCGAGTGAGTCCAGTCACATGATAAAAAAAAGACGAGGAGCTTGGAAAGTGGAACAATTTATAATAGTTTGCGATTCTGGAATACCACGGGGTACAGAGCTTGACAGTAGGCACTCAGAAAGCGTCATTTTGGGTGAGCCATTCCTGAATCCGCCGAGGCAACACAGGTATCGGTTTCCATGAAATCTGGCGAAGCAACACAGGTATGGTTTCCGCTAGTTTTCATGAATATTCCAATGCATACTGACCCTATACGTTATTTCCCCATACTGACCTCATTAAATCCATTGGACACTTGTAAACATGGTCTATGCATTTGTTGATTAAGCGTACGATATCTGTGCAGAGTAAATTAGAATTTTGAGAAGCACTGATATTGGCAAATCCTTTGACTGTAGGTTTTCAGTTTTCCACTGGCCATGGCAATCCTCCATGGGAGAGTTTCAAGCTCGACTCTCATAAGCCAAACTATTAGACTATTCTATGGAATGTCACTTCTCTTGATGATCATTACTCTTCACCCGCAAATTTGCGAGGCAAAAAATTATTCTACATGCCACCACAATGTAAACTATACAAAAGGCAGTAAGTTCGAGGAAAATCTGAATGCACTGATGAATATGCTTATTAAAGATACGCCCCCAAAAAAGGTTTAACACTTCTGAGTCTGGCCGAAGTCCTAACCAAATATATGGCCTCCTACAATGTCGGGGAGATACAACAGTCGACCAGTGCTACAGTTGTTCACAACAAGCAAACACTACTCTTCGACAAAGTTGTGGGAATGCCGCTGGCGGTTTAATTTGGTTTGATTTCTGCTTTTTACGTTATGAGAACTATAATTTCATCGGACAATTGGATGCTGCAGATGGATTGTATCTTTGGAATACACAGAATGTGTCACCTAGCCCAGATGTCTTTGATCAGGCTCTTTCTAACCTATTCAACAAGTTGTCAGCTGAAGCAGAATCTGGATCTAAATTATATGCTTCTGGAATGACTAATGATTCCTTGGTTCGAAAAATTTACACTCTGGTGCAGTGCACCAGAGATATAAAATTTACACTCTGGTGCAGTGCACCAGAGATATATCTATTTACAACTGCACAACATGTCTGTCACAAACAATCACATCTATTTTTCAACAATACGCTGGAAGTAAAGGAGCTCAGGGTCTAATGGCAAAATGCATAGTTCGCTATGAAATGTATCCATTCTTTAATTCGATTTCGTCTCCACCCCCTGCAGAAGCGCCAGCTAATTCACCGGTGCCTGATACACCATTGAATCAGATCACGCCATCGAGTCAGAGTTTACATAACAACAGGTCTTCAGAAAAATTACCCATAATTTTAGTTGTTGCTAGCGGCTTGCTTCTAGTGTTATTGGTATGCGTATTTGCAACTTGGAGGAGATTGAAGTCTCCAGTTGGAAGTAGATCTGAGGGTATTGTATAAATTATTTCGTTGGGTTTTGATTTTATGTAGTTTAGATTTAGTACATATAGAGGCGCACACAGAGAGTTGACTGATCCCCTAATTCTTTATGCACACATAGAATGCGTCCTCTTATATCGCTGTCAAAATCTGATCTGATGGATCATTACAGTTACACTTTATTTGCTCTGTTACGTCACTATTGTTAAAGTTTAGTTTTCGAACAAGGTTTTTCATAAAATTCTTCTTCAGAAAACTGCCAAACGATTGAAAGAGCAAGTTAGACACATTCAATTTTTGCCCCTATAATTTTCTCATTTAGCTGTTTATTTTGGTGTCTATGTCGTGGACAAGTCGAAGAGGACACATTAATCGATCAGGATCAGGATCTGCAAATTGTGTTTACCATGGAAACATTGATAGCTGCTACAGAAAATTTTCATGATAGTAATAAGCTTGGAGAAGGTGGATTTGGCGCTGTATACAAGGTAATAGTGACCAAGAAATATTCTACTGGTTTATAAAATTCTGAATTATCGTATTTGGTGGGGCTTCTCTCACGGCACCTTTAGACAATATTGTTGGAATATTGAAAATTCCAGAACAATAAATGGAGAGAATAAACTCCCCTCTTCAACACAGAAAAATATAAAAATTTCTTGACAGGAGACACAGTTTCCCACACTGAAAACAAACTTCTATTTCTTTAAAACTGTTACAAATTTTTCCTCTAACAGAGGGGTTCAAAATAGTGACTGCTACTAACACACAGTGCACACCCAAGACTTCTCTGTCACTCACAAAAGAAACTGTCTCATAAAACAACGCTGTTGTGTTTTTTTCTTCTCCGCACTGCTGTGCAAAACAAAACAAAACAATACAATACAGGCTCTCGGGCCTTTTGTTTTTATATGCCGCGCATATATGAAAAAACATTACAAAACTATATAAAAGACTTAAACTAAAGTCTACTTAAAACAAATATTATGCGGGCCCCACTTTACAAAAGCGCTTTGAACGCACGATCAAATAATTTAAATCCAATGTATAACGACCATCGAGTCTGTGGCTAAACAAAAACAAATGCACCACATGAAAGTTCCGATTGCAATTGCAAGTCGGATGCGATGGCGCATATAACTGCGATATAATAAAGCCGTTGGGTCCGCGTTATAAAAAAACATGCGACCAAACGAAAAACTCCGATTGCGATTGACAACCGAATGCGATGGACCAAGATTTAACTCTGCCATATAAATGGCGTCGGGTCCGGAACTTCAATATGTGTGATCGGGCCTTGTACACGAAAGGTTCCGATTGCGATTAAAAAACGAACGCGATGGAACAAATAAACTCCATCGCATAATGCCATCGGGTCCGCCCTTTGGTTAAGTGATCGGGGCATACAACAAAAATTTGCGATTCAAACTTCTGTGATTGTATTGTGTTGTGCCGCGTGGTCTGTGGACCCACAGGCTTCGGCTATGGTGGAGGGCGATTACAATATGAAACATTTGCGATTAAGTGGTGGGGACCATTTATCATGCATTTTCAAAAATTAAAGGACTTCGCCGTTTTAAACACATTTTCTTCATTTTGGTTGTTGAGGGCTTAAAAGCCCGAAATGACTGTTTTTAATATACTTTGTTCTTCTGTAGCTCAGAACTACGAAAGTCTTCATTCCTCTGTAAAGAACGGCTACGCCCATCACCAATTAAATTCTCCTCTGCAATTGTGGCTACGGCCCATCAACAATTAAATTCTCCTCTGCAATTGTGGCTGCGGCCCATCAACAATTAAATTCATCCTTACAATTTTCCCATTCTTCTTTAATACATAGTGTTGTGCACTCAAACTCTGTTGTTGTTGCCTCTGTACTCTTTTCTTCCTGCTCAAAGGCTAGCAGGTGACTTTAATATTTTCAACACTCCCCCTTAAAGTCAGCTGCTGGGTTATCTGTCATACCCAATCATTTTCTTATAAATTCAAATGTCTTCTACCCAAATGGCTTTGTCAAAATATCTGCATATTGCTCCTCTTTTTTACAATGCTGTAAAACAATTTCTCCATTGTTCACCAATTCTCTGATATAGTGAAACTTTGTATCTATGTGTTTTGTTCTCTTATGAAACACTGAATTCTTTGACAATGCAATAGCTGAGTTATTATCACAATAAATCATTGTCCCTTTTACCTGTTCTTGGCATAAACTTCTCAACATCCTTCTCATCCAAATTGCTTGACACACTGCTGCTGTAGCTGCCACATACTCTGCCTCTACTGTAGATAATGCTACAATTGGTTGTTTCTTAGAAGCCCATGAAATGGCTCCTGAACCCATATGAAAAACATAACCGGAAGTGCTATTCTGATCATCTACACTTCCAGCCCAATCACTGTCAGTGTAACCAACTAACTCTAAATTTTCTGAAGTAGTATATAGAATACCAAATCTTTTAGTTCCTTTAACATACCTCAGAATTCTCTTTGCTGCCTCCCAATGTGCTTCTTTTAGCTTCTCCATAAATTTGGAAATCAAACTAACAGCATGCATAATATCCGGCCTAGTTGCAGTCAAATACATGAGGCTGCCAACTATGCTTTTATACAAACTTGGATCAAAATCCTTGCTGTTGTCATCTTTACTCAACTTCAATCCCATTACTGTAGGAGTAATTGCAACTTTGCACTCCTGCATATTAAATCTTTCCAAAACCTGATTCACATACTTTGCTTGAGAAATAAAAATCCCTTTTTTACTTTGCTCTACTTCTATTCCTAAGAAGTATCTCAACAAGCCCATGTCAGTCATTTCAAATTCATCTTTCATAACTGTTTTAAAATTTTCAATAAGGTAATCATCATTACCTGTAAAAATTAGATCATCAACATATAAAACAACAATCAACATTTTACCATCCTTTTCTTTGATGTAGAGGGTGGGTTCTCCCTCACACTTTTCAAATCCATTTTCCAGTAGATAGGAGTCTATTCTACTGTACCACACTCCCGGTGCTTGCTTCAGCCCATAAAGAGCTTTCTTCAATTTGCAGACTTTATGCTCTTGGCCTTTCTTCTCATAGCCCAGAGGTTGTTCCACATATACCTCTTCCATTAACACTCCATTTAAAAATGCGGATTTTACGTCCATCTGGTATACTTTCCATTTTTTTTGTGCTGCTATTGACAGCACTGCTCTTACTGTCTCCATTCTTGCAACAGGTGCAAAATTTTCCTCATAATCTATCCCATGTTTCTGCTTGTATCCCTTGACAACAAGTCTGGCCTTGTGTCTTTCTATTTTTCCTTCAGCATTGCTCTTGGTCTTATAGACCCATTTAACTCCAATGACTTCTTTACCTTCTGGGAGATCAACCAACTCCCATGTTTTGTTCTTCTCTATGGCATTAATTTCATCATCCATAGCTTCTATCCATTTTCTATCTTTAATAGCATCTTCAAAATGAATAGGATCATCAACTTGACAACACAAAGCAAATAGGGAATTCATACCTTCATTTGCTGCTCCCTGCGCATAAATTTCATTAATACTTCTGAACTTTCTTCCTCTTTCATCTAGTGTAGTCGTGCTTGAAGAATCACTTGAACCTGCTCCATGTGATGTGCTTGGAGATGCACTCCCGTTTCTTCTCAACGGTGTTCTCGCTACTGTTTGAGGTGTCCCTTGCTGTCCTTTTGTTGGTGGAGGTTGTGCTACCGATGAGTTGTTAATTTCAATCACTTCTTCCTCATCTTCATCATGAGATAAACAACTTTTAACATTGACTGTTTTCTCAATGCTTCCATCCCATGCTTCCTCTTCAATAAACTGCACATCTCTGCTTATTACAAACTTCTTTGTGGATGGGTTATACAATCTGTATCCTTTGGAATCTTCACAATATCCAAGGAAAATGCACTTCTCCCCCTTACTATCCAACTTCTTCCTCAACTTGTCTGGAATGTGTGCATATGCCACACATCCAAAAACTCTAATGTGGGTGACTCCCTGTTTTTTGCCACTCCACGCTTCTTCTAGAACTTTGTTCATCATAGCTTTTGTAGGGCATCTATTTAAAATATACATAGCACAGTTTGCTGCTTCTGCCCAATACTCATTCGGCAAGTGTTTTTCCTTTAGCATGCTTCTCACCATTTCCATTATGGTTCGATTCTTCCTTTCAGCAACTCCATTCTGTTGCGGTGTGTACCTTGTGGTAAACTGATTGTGTATGTCGTTCTCTCTACAAAAATGCAGAAATTCCTTTGATATATATTCTCCTCCTCTATCAGTTCTAAGAACTTTAATGTGCAACACGCTCTGTTTCTCTACAAGAGCTTTAAAATAGCAAAATTTCTGAAAAACTTCACTCTTATATTTCAGAAAATAAACCCACACTTTTCTTGTGAAATCATCTATGAAGGTCAGCGTGTAATTGCTACCTGAAACTGATGCTGTTTGCATCGGTCCACATAAATCTGAGTGAATGATTTCTAAGGGTTCTTTCGCCCTTATGCTTTTCCCTGATGGAAAATTTTCTCTGTGTTGCTTTCCCAAGATGCAGCCTTCACATAGGCTGTCAGGCTTCTCAATCAATGGTAAACCTCTTACCATTCCTTTTCTGTGCAGCAAATTTAATCCTCCGAAATTGAGATGTCCAAATCTCAGGTGCCATAACCAATTTTCATCTTTTTCTTCCTTCTGAAAGGCTTCTTGTGTTACAGCTGCAATGCTTTTTCCTTTTCCCTTCAAGTCAGTGTTGAGCTTGAGAGGAAACATTCTATTGCTGGTCATTTGTATTTCAGCAATGATTTTCTTGCTTGGAGGTATATCTTTTATTGTGCACACATCATCTTTGAAAATTACATTGTAACCTTTATTTATGAGCTGCCCAACGCTCAAAAGATTACACTTCAGACCTGGAACATAATACACATCAGGAACAAATTTTTGCTCCCCATTCCTTGCTCGAATACTTACTCTGCCTTTCCCTTTGACAGAGATTTTAGTATCAGTCCCTGTGGTCACTTCAGATTTAACTTCTTCATCAAGATTGGCAAACATTGCTCTATTTCCAGTCATGTGATTACTACATCATGAATCTAAGAACCAAACATCATCTTTTCTATCTTGTGCTACATTACATGTTAACAACACATTACTTGGGTTCTTTTCTTCTTTTGCTACATTAGCATTCTGCTTATTCTTCATATCATTCTGCTTCTTTCTACATTCATTGGCATAGTGCCCATACTTCTTGCAATAATGACATTGGACATTGGATTTGTCATACCTTTGTCCATGCGCATGTTGGTGTTAGTGTCCACCTTGTTGGATGTTGCAATGACCGTGGCTCTAATTTTGACTGTTGCTCCTTCCATGTGAATGTGAAGGGTTGTTCCTTCCACCTCTGTTTTGGCTTCTGCCTCTTCCTCTTCCTTTGCCTTGACCTCTTCCTCTTCCTGAAGGCATCTGGGTCTTGAAGGCGTGCTCTAGAGATGAGTTTTCATCTTTGCTCAATCTCTGTTCATGAGTTATCAGTGAGGCATGAAGTTCATCTACCGTGAACTTTGAGAGATCTTTGGTCTCTTCTATGGTGGTAACTATAACATTAAACTTTGAGGGTAAGCTCCTCAAAAGTTTCTCCACAATCCTTCTTTCTTCAAGAGTTTCTCCATGGGACCTTATCTGATTTACAATCCTAATCACATGTGTAAAAAATGTGTCTACATTATCTGACTCTTTCATGCAAAGAGTTTCAAAATATCTCCTCAGCAACTGAAGTTTTGCTGTTTTCACTTTTTCCATACCTTGAGAGGCTACTTTCAGAGTTTCCCATGCATCCTTGGATCTCTTAGCTGCTGCTATCCTTGGAAACACACTCTCATTTACTGCTTGATACAAATAGTAGAGGGCTTTAGAGTCCTTCTTTCTATTACTCTTCAATATGTCCTTCTCTGCTTGAATTAAGGCATTAAAAGCCTGCTCATCAGCTGGTTCAACAAAACCATCTTCTACAAACTCCCATAAGTCTTGTGAAACAAACAGGGCTCTCATGGTAATGGCCCAATAATCATAATTATTTCCATTAAATTGTGGAAGCTGAACATTTCCAATATTCATACCAGTGCTTGGTCCAGCCATTACTATTAAACTGAACTTAAACAAACTGTCTTTCCTTCTCTGAAAGAAAAAACTCTTTTAAACCAAAAACAACAACTCTGTTTTCTTTGAGAAATACCTGAACTTTGAATTCTGTTGAGCTTTCACACTGCTGGAGAAAACTCTGCAACAAATCTTCTTCTTCTTCAGCTTCTTTGAAACCTTCAAAGAGCCTAAACTAGCTCTGATACCATGTTGGAATATTGAAAATTCCAGAACAATAAATGGAGAGAGTAAACTCCCCTCTTCAACACAGAGAAACATAAAAATTTCTTGACAGGAGACAGAGTTTCCCACACTGAAAACAAACTTCTATTTCTTTAAAACTGTTACAAATTCTTCCTCTAATAGAGGGGTTCAAAATAGTGACTGCCACTAACACATAGTGCACACCCAAGACTTCTCTGTCACTCACAAAAGAAACTGTGTCTCATAAAACAACGTTGCTGTGTTTTTTTCTTCTCCGCACTGCCGTGCAAAACAAAACAAAACAATACAATACAGGCTCTCGGGCCTTTTTTTTTTATATGTCGTGCATATATTAAAAAACATTACAAAACTATATAAAAGACTTAAACTAAAGTCTACTTAAAACAAATATTATGCGGGCCCCACTTTACAAAAGCGCTTTGAATGCGCGATCAAATAATTTAAATCCAATGTATAACGACCATCGGGTCCGTGGATAAACAAAAACAAATGCACCACATGAAAGTTCTGATTGCGATTGCAAGTCGGATGCGATGGCGCATATAACTGCGATATAATAAAGCCGTCGGGTCCGCGTTATAACAAAACACGCGACCAAATGAAAAACTCCGATTGTGATTAACAACCGGATGTGATGGACCAAGATTTAACTCCGCCATATAAATGGCGTCGGGTCTGGAACTTCAATATGTGCGATCGGGCCTTGTACACGAAAGGTTCCGATTGCGATTAAAAAATGGACGTGATGGAACAAATAAAATCCATCGCATAATGCCATCGGGTCCGCCCTTTGGTTAAGTGATCGGGGCATACAACAAAAGCCTGTGATTCAAACTTTTGCGATTGTATTGTGTTGTGCCACGTGGTCTGTGGACCCACGGGCTTCGGCTGTGGTGGAGGGCGATTACAATATGAAACATTTGCGATTCTGATTTTTGATTAAGTGGTGGGGACCATTTATCATGCATTTTAAAAAATTAAAGGACTTCGCCGTTTTAAACACATTTTCTTCATTTTGGTTGTTGAGGGCTTAAAAGCCCGAAATGACTGTTTTTAATATACTTTGTTCTTCCGTAGCTCAGAACTACGAAAGTCTTCATTCCTCTGTAAATAACGGCTACGCCCATCACCAATTAAATCTCCTCTGCAATTGTGGCTGCGGCCCATCAACAATTAAATTCTCCTCTGCAATTGTGGCTGCGGCCCATCAACAATTAAATTCATCCTTACAATTTTCCCATTCTTCTTTAATACATAGTGCTGTGCACTCAAACTCTGTTGCTGTTGCCTCTGTACTCTTTTCTTCCTGCTCAAAGGCTAGCAGGTGACTTTAATATTTTCAACAAATATCTTCATGCATATATTTTTGTCTGAATATTTTTAGGGAACTGCTGAAAATGGAAAGGAAATAGCTGTGAAAAAGATGCCCTTAAGATCTCTGCAAGGAAAGAAAGAATTTCTTTTTGAAGTTAAACTTGTGGCCAAAATTCAACATAGAAATCTTGTGAACCTACTAGGCTGTTGCACAGAGGGATCAGAAAGGTTGCTTGTTTATGAGTACTTACCAAATAAGAGTCTTGATAAAATCTTATTCGATGAGTTATTTGCATTTTATTTTGATATATATAATTCTGGCATAATATATAATTGATCAGTGCACTGTATCCATGGATACAGATACAAACAAACGCAACCAGCTTGATTGGCAGAAACGCTACAACATAATAGTGGGAGTAGCTCGTGGGTTTCTCTAATTGCACGAGGATTCTCAGCTGCGGATTATTCATCGGGATATAAAAGCAAGCAATATTTTGTTGGACGAAAATCTGAATGCTAAGATAACAGATTTCGGCTTGGCAAGACTCTTTCCTGAAGATGAGACTCAGGTCAGCACAAGAGTTGCTAAAACTTAGTAAGATTTCAAAACAATTATCATCCTTACACACTGTCAAAAGCTATTAACATTTGGAGATGCATATGTTTTACTTCTGTGCTGTCCACTTCAAGAGAATTAAAAGTATTGTAAATTTTCCATTATGAAATTTTTGATTCTGCATATTTACCTTGGGTATGTTTTAATTTTCCAAGATCCAGGAATACAGTTGTCTTTGCAAATAGCTTGAACTGTATCTTTACCCAATTCCTAAAATAGCTTGAACTGTATCTTTACCCGATTCCTATATTCCACGAGATAATTTATTACATGCTCTTGGGATATATGTTGAAAGTGTTTGACCCCCTCCTTTCATAGGTCCCATTGTGTAGATATTAGGTCGACGTCCTTTTATTTTAATACCCAAATAGTATTGATCCCCTATGTATGCTCAATGAATCTATGTTTTTTTTTAATGTTTTTATCCCCTTTAGCTAACCAAATAGCTCAACTCCTTATCCTCCAATTTTCTTCTTCCTTCACTAGGAGAGTCTCTTATTTTTCCTCCCAATGTTGTAGCCCTAACAACTCTTGTTCCTCCAATAAACCGAAAGTGCACTTTTTTAATAAAACTAATATTTAATCATTTAGAGACTACAATTCCCTTTCCTCCTCAAATATCTTACTTATGTCCCATTCAATAAATATGTTGTTTGACCAGTTTAAGAGTCTCCATCCTCTATTTTGTTGTTGTAAGTGGAAAACATGGATCAAATTTATTCCACATAGATTTTACCAGCTCCTCAAAAGATGTGTCCTTGATCTAGATAGGGTTGAATTTATAAGGTTATTTCTTCCCACTCTCAATTTTACCTAGTTGTAGAACCATAAGAGAATAATCAAACACCCTTGTAGAATGACATTCCTTCACTATCTACCTTTTGTGTGACCCAACTAGTGAAAGTATGTTCTCTGCCACCAAAAATATATCCAGACGCTTGGATACCTAGCTTCCCTAGCCCATTTTTTTTGTCAAGGTTGGTGTTGCTCTACGTTCCACATCAACTAGGTCAGAAGCTTCAAATAAATCACTAAAAATGGAGAAAGGGGATTTGACCGAGCATGTGTGTCCCACTTTTTTATATCTTACAAAATTAGATTTAGATCCCCCTTAGGATATAGTAGGGATCATTCAAATACCCTGAATCCTTCACCGAAAACCAAAATTTCTCTCAATTATTATATGGGCCATACCACTTAATGAGTTTGAAATTCAATTGATCACAAATAGAGTAACCTTCTAAGAGTATCCATTCCAAAGGAGTAAAGGTGACCACATTCCTTATGCCTTCATTCAAAGTTGTAACAAGACCTCTAGAAATACCTGCTACATCAATCAAACTAAATTACCACTTTGACAAAAACCTTGAGAAAATTGATAACCTTCAAAACTTCATATATTGTTTCTTGTAAAAGAACTATATTTGACCTAACTTCATGTATTAGCTTTTTTAGGGTGCTCTTTTTGGGGACCCCTCCCACCCCCTAAAATTCCAAGTGAGAAGTAATATTAGACCACTTCCATCTCGGGCTTGATATCTCTAAGCACTTGAAATAAATAAGTACTAGGACTTTTTCTTATTGTTTGTGCCTCATTTGTGCCTCCCAAAAGATGCTCCCAAACCCCCCAACCCTCCACGAGGCTCCATAAAACGACCCTTGATCAGGTCTGACTTTTGTCTACTAGAATGAAAAATCCTTATATTCCCTACATTCCTCTCCCATGGAGAAGAAATGAGATAGGGAACCTGTTGAATACCACCATCTACACCATGAGACCCAAGTGAAGCAACTTCAAAATCTTGACTGTGAGTTTTCCTAAACTTCTTAGTCTTGAGAGGCCCCCTAATTTAATCCAGGATCAATGAGGAGTCTTGAACAATCGAAATTGTAAGAAAATGATTTTGGTACTTGGCCCTTAGTTCCTTAAATTTCGTTACTTCTTCCAAAGTACCATGCAAAGCTGTTGAGTCCCCACAAAATCCTCTGCTACTCAACCCTCCAACATTCCAGGCATTAAGATACATTGTTTTCTTAAAATACTCAACCACTTATGTCTTGGATTATAGAGTTCCTAGTGGCCTAGAGTGCACCAACCTCGTGATCCCACTACAAAGCAATTAAATAAAAAGTTGTGTTGAAGACAATTCTTCATTAAGACTAATGGAACTCCTCCCAACACCAGGTTTATATAAACTCTCCCAAGAAATAAACTATGAAGTCGATAATGAAATTGCCTCCCGCAAATAAACCCAAGTCAAAAGTTGTAGTGGGCTTACCCCATAGTCAGTTAGAACAAAAGACGGAACCCCTAACACATCCTTCGTTCTAGTGTCTAAATAAGAAAGGGTGTCCACCCCACCTCAAACCCTCTTGTCCCCAATAGCCTGTAGTAGAGCCTCTACTACTAGATACCTATTTAGACCTTTCTAGCCTCCAAGACTAAACTAATCCACCAACAAAAATGAAAAACGAAAAATATAAAAAATAAAACATTTTTCATACCTAATATAGCTATGTCTGAAAAATCCAACAAATTTGTGAGCCCCAATTGCTTTGGCTTCAATTCTACCTCCAACTAAGAATCTCACTCAATTGTCTTCCATTCCAATAAATATGTGGTTAACGCTATGCAAATAACTCATCCAAGTCTACCTTTGTCTTCGAGATGAAGTTACAATCAGATTTACAAACCATTTTATAATCATATAATTATATGATATTAAATAACGAATATATATAAATTAAGTTAATTACTTTTCCATATATATCTCCGTTCGAACTGATGGTTGACATATTTACCAGTAATAATATAAAATTGGAGTTTACAAATAAAAAATAAAAATTGAATGAACATAGGCTAAAAGTTGTCGGGTACGTTGTCGCAGAGTCAACGCATTAAAGAATCATCTAACTCTTCAAAATATTTAAAAGCATTGGTCAGCGGATACGGATTTCTATAATTTTGATATAATCATATTTTTAATTGTGATGAAATAAAAAAAGTGTACATTATTCAGAAAATAAGACACGGGAGCTAAGTGTTAACGGCATCGCTCTGCCTTCGTTGGAATCGGACTAATTATAAATGTGCTATTTTTGGTCACTTTCTTAATTTGCGAATTTGCTTTTTCCTTAATCCAGATAATAAGGTGAAAAATCTAATTGGCTAGTTGTACTCTTTTTCATATTTAGGCATTTTCAATATTTTAGGTAATAAATAAAAGTAATAAAAATATTAAAATTTTATTTTATTTTATTTTAATTTTAATTTATTTTATTTTAATTTTTAATTTTTAATTTGGTAAAGGTTGGTTAAAATTACAAGTCTGAGCTGTAATTTTTTTTTTCATAAAATTAATTTAAGAGTTTTTTAAGTATTGAATATAAAAAGTCAAAAATATATTTTAAATAAAAAAAAATTATAATTTATTAAAAATTATTTCACTAAATTTTAATAAAAAACTATAAAATATAAGAAAAAATAAATAACACTAAATTTATTATTTTGAAAAAAATAATATTAACATTTCATTAAATAATAATAATAACAAATATTTTTATTGAGTTTTTTTTATAATTTATATATTTATTATTTAAATAATATTTTAAAATGTATAAACAATTTTAAAATTAAACATTTTTGAAACATTTAAATTATTAAAATTTACTTATAATAATGTTTATAAAATTTAATAAAAGATAATAAGATAGAGAAAACTTAAAATTTTAAGTTTTTTTAACTTAAAAAGTTTTTTTTTTTTTGTCTGTCAAGTTGTCTGTGATCTTCTCCCAGCTTGACTTGTGGCTTGAGTAGCAGCTTCAGGGACATCTCCGTTCACCTTGAATCTAATCTGTCAAAGTCACCCGGAGATTGCACTCAGCCACACCATCCCCTTTTACTCACTGGATTTTATAGCCCCACTAACTGGAGTTTATAGCATATTTCCTCACACCATCCCAGTAAGGTTTTATCCTGGGTGGTCTTGCTTATAAGGTCCATCCTCAACCACTTGTGCTAGCTAGACTTGACAACATAAAAAAAATTATTATAAAAAACTTTTAATTTTATATATAAAGTTAATGTGTAATGCTCTTATATAGTAAATGATATGATATGACAAGAAATAGTCCTAAAGACAATAATTTTTTATACAATTTTAAAATTGAAAGATCAAAATTTTTATCTCATTTTAAATTCTGAAAATTTCATTTCAAATATGGTTTAATAATAAAATGTTCAATTAATGATAGAATTGATTGAAAATTAGTAGAGTCACAGTCAAAACTCCTCATCAAAACAATAATAATAATATAGTTATCTTTAAGTAATGATAATAAGCTAACCACGATAACAAAAACAAGGTTTAGTATTGATGCCCTTTTACTTGGAATCGATGTGACATTGTTTCATGTCTTGACAATGGGAATCTAGTTTTCTTCATCATGTGGGCATTTGTGGGTATTTGGTAGATTTTAAACGCCTTTATTTTTTTAGCATGTGCATTCTTATTTTTTATAAGAGTTTTGTGTTTTTTTATTTTCTAATTTTTAAGGTTTTTTTTCTTCTTTGTAACATTTGTGTGTCTTTTCTTGTTGGCTTTTTATGGGCTTTCTCCTTTGACCTATGTGATTTGGCATGGCCATCTATATTGATGTTCTTGATCTTACAAATTCTATTGATATCTTTTGATGAGCTACTTGTCTTTTGGGGCTTTTTTCATTGTGCTATCTGGTTGGGCTGCAGACTATAAACATTTTTTAAGATTCCAAAGTTGTCATTGAATGGGCAAATGAGTTGGGCTCATTGAACTCTGGGCCCCTAGCTTGATCTCTTGGTTTGAACTCTCTATCCTTAGCTAACTAGAAACTCACAACTAAATCCTTGATTAAAGAGTTAAATTCCATTTCCAACTAAATTCTTGATTAAAGAGTTCAATTCCATTTCCATAGCCCTTCCAAAGCTATCATTGAATGGGCAAATGAACTGGGCTCATTGAACTCTGGGTCCCTAGCTCTAACTCTTGGTTTGAACTCTCAGTCCCTAGGTAACTGGAAACTCACAATTAAATACTTGATTAAAGAGTTCAATTCCATTTCCAACTAAATTCTTGATTAAAGAGTTCAATTCCATTTCCATAGCCCACATCTACCAACTACAAATTCTTTCTTTTTTCTTCATCCACATGTCGCGATACATCTTTTTTTTGTAAGTTTGGCAGTACTTCTCATTTTTCTCTTTTCCATATACATCATCTTGATAGGCAACATGTCCACATGCATCACCCTGATAGAGTAAGAGAATTGAACCTGTGATGAGACATCACCCCGATAGGGGAAGGGAATTGAACCTGTGATGAGTGTTATAATAGCCCTCCTCATCACCGTTTAACCAAGACCCCATGGATCATAGGTCCAGATACATCACCCCTATCGGCGAAGGGAATTGAATCTGTGATGAGTACTATAACTGCCCAGCTCATCACCATTTAACCAAGACCCCACTAAGGATCTTCTTCTATATTTTAAAAAACTAGTATAGATCCATCTTAAATAAAGATCTAGCATAAGCCTAGAAAAATCTAATTTTTTCAAGAGCAATTTTTTTATGAAGCTACATTATTTAAATATTTAGACAATTTTTGGATGTATGACCATAGCCACAATTTTGATGCATATGCTTAGAGCATCTACAACATGTAATTTTCTCAATATTAATAAAAATTAAGATTTAAAAAAAAAAATATTTTTAAAATTTTATTTTTATTTTATTTTGGCTACAACTTAACTTTGATGAAGAACAAAAACCATATAGAAAAAAACAAACACCTTACAGAGCCTCTCCTCTCAATAACAATAACAGTTTGCAGAGTTTTAGATCTATCTTGACATCTAATCAGTTTTCGTGGATAATTTCTGTCACAATCCACTATTATATCTATAAGTACACATGAGGAAGTGTTTTTCATTCTGGTCCGTGGCGTTTGTGAACATCTCTTCTATTTTGACATGGATAATTTCTACCCATATGCTCTGTTATTTTTGTAACATCACATAAAAAGATCCATTGTTGCGTTCACTCTGTTTTTTTGCTTAACATTTTTATTATCCTATATGAGATCGAATAGTCATCTCGATCCACCTTTTAAGGTGATGTCAAGAGCTGTCTTCCTGCACAAGAAATTGTAATTTCTTTGGCATCATTATAAGAGATATATGTTATAAAAACAAAACAACGCATGATAAGTGTCCTTACTAAATTATAATTTTATAACAAATCTTACCTGCTCTCATTAATTTTATAACAAAACTACATTTTCCTTAGGTGGATATTCATTTTCTATCACTGCGACTTTACTGATTATTCAGAGTCGTCGAGTGACTCAAGTCACATGATAAAAAAAAGACGAGGAGCTTGGAAAGTTGAACAATTTATAATAGTTTTCTATCCTGGAATACGACGGGGTACAGAGCTTGACAGTAGGCACTCAGAAAGCGTCATTTTGGGTGAGCCATTCTGGCGAAGCAACACAGGTATCGGTTTCCATGAAATCTGGCGAAGCAACACAGGTATGGTTTCCGCTAGTTTTCATGAATCTTCCAATGCATGCTGACCCTATACGTTATTTCCCCATACTGACCACATTAAATCCATTGGACACTTGTGAACATGGTCTATGCATCTGTTGATTAAGCGTACGATATCTGTGCAGAGTAAATTGGAATTTTGAGAAGCACTTATATTGGCAAATCCTTTCACTGT
This sequence comes from Pinus albicaulis, assembly GCA_034641835.2. Classification (NCBI taxonomy): domain Eukaryota; kingdom Viridiplantae; phylum Streptophyta; class Pinopsida; order Pinales; family Pinaceae; genus Pinus; species Pinus albicaulis. The sequence continues at coordinate 1,431,304,225 of CM076572.1, forward strand.
AGGTTTTCAGTTTTCCATTGGCCATGGCAATCCTCCATGGGAGAGTTTCAAGCTCCACTCTCATAAGCCAAACTATTAAACTATTCTATGGAATGGCACTTCTCTTGATGATCATTACTCTTCACCCGCAAATTTGCGAGGCACAAAATTATTCTACATGCCACCACAATGTAAACTATACAAAAGGCAGTAAGTTCGAGGAAAATCTGAATACAGTGATGAATATGCTTATTAAAGATACGCCCCAAAAAAGGTTTAACACTTCTGAGTCTGGCCAAAGTCCTAACCAAATATATGGCCTCCTACAATGTCGGGGAGATACAACAGTCGACCAGTGCTACAGTTGCTCACAACAAGCAAACACTACTCTTCGACAAATTTGTGGGAATGCCGCTGGCGGCTTAATTTGGTTTGATTTCTGCTTTTTACGTTATGAGAACTATAATTTCATCGGACAATTGGATGCTGCAGATGGATTGTATCTTGCGAATACACAGAATGTGTCACCTAGCCCAGATGCCTTTGATCAGGCTCTTTCTAACCTATTCAACAAGTTGTCAGCTGAAGCAGCATCTGGTTTTAAATTATATGCTTCTGGTATGACTAATGATTCCTTGGTTCGAACGATTTACGCTCTGGTCCAGTGCACCAGAGATATATCTATTGACAATTGCACAACATGTCTGTCGCAAACAATCCAATATATTTTTCAACATTGCGCTGGAAGTCAAGGAGCTCGGGGTCTAATGGCAAACTGCATAGTTCGCTATGAAATGTATCAATTCTTTAATTCGATTTCGTCTCCACCCCTTGCAGAAGCGCCAGCTAATACACCGGTGCCTGATACACCATTGAATCAGATCACACCATCGAGTCAGAGTTTACATAACAACAGGTCTTCAAAAAAATTACCCATAATTTTAGTTGTTGCTAGCGGCTTGCTTCTAGTGTTATTGGTATGCGTATTTGCAACTTGGAGGAGATTGAAGTCTCCAGTTGGAAGTAGATCTGAAGGTATTGTATAAATTATTTCGTTGGGTTTTGATTTTATGTATTTTAGATTTAGTACATATAGAGGCGCACACAGAGAGTTGACGGATCCCCTAATTCTTTATGCACACATAGAATGCGTCCTCTTATATCGCTGTCAAAATCTGATCTGATGGATCATCACAGTTACACTTTATTTGCTCTGCAACGTCACTATTGTTAAAGTTTAGTTTTCGAACAAGGTTTTTCATAAAAATCTTCTTCAGGAAAACTGCCAAATGATTGAAAGAGCAAGTTAGACACATTCAATTTTTGCCCCTATAATTTTCTCATTTAGCTGTTTATTTTGGTTGTCTAGGTCATGGGCAAGTCGAGGAGGACACATTAATCGATGAGGATCGGCAAATTGTGTTTACCATGGAAACATTGATAGCTGCTACAGAAAATTTTCATGATGGTAATAAGCTTGGAGAAGGTGGATTTGGCGCTGTATACAAGGTAATAGTGACCAAGAAATATTCTACTGGTTTATAAAACTCTGAATTATCGTATTTGGTGGGGCTTCTCTCACCGCACCCTTAGACAATATCTTCATGCATATATTTTTGTCTGAATCTTTTTAGGGAACTGCTGAAAATGGAAAGGAAATAGCTGTGAAGAAGCTGTCCTTAAGATCTCTGCAAGGAAAGAAAGAATTTCTAAATGAAGTTAAACTTGTGGCCAAAATTCAACATAGAAATCTTGTGAACCTACTAGGCTGTTGCGCAGAGGGATCGGAAAGGTTGCTTGTTTATGAGTACTTACCGAATAAGAGTCTCGATAAAATCCTATTCGGTGAGTTATTTGCATTTTATTTTGATATATTCTGGCATAATATATAATTGATCAGTGTACTGTATCCATGGATACAGATACAAACAAACGCAACCAGCTTGATTGGCAGAAACGGTACAACATAATAGTGGGAGTAGCTCGTGGGCTTCTCTATTTGCACGAGGATTCTCAGCTGCGGATTATTCATCGGGATATAAAAGCAAGCAATATTTTGTTGGACGAAAATCTGAATGCTAAGATAGCAGATTTCGGCTTGGCAAGACTCTTTCCTGAAGATGAGACTCATGTCAGCACAAGAGTTGCTGGAACTTAGTAAGATTTCAAAACAATTATCATCCTTACACACTGTCAAAAGCTATTAACATTTGGAGATGCATATGTTTTACTTCTGTGCTGTCCACTTCAAGAGAATTAAAAGTATTGTAAATTTTCCATTATGAAATTTTTGATTCTGCATATTTACCTTGGGTATGTTTTAATTTTCCAAGATGCAGGAATACAGTTGTCTTTGCAAATAGCTTGAACTGTATCTTTACCCAATTCCTAAAATAGCTTGAGATGTATATTTTTTACTTTTGTGCTGTCCACTTCAAGAGAATTAAAAGTATTGTAAATTTTACATTATGAAAATTTTCCTTCTGCAGATTTACCTTGGTTTTGTTTTAATTTTCCAGGACCCAGGAATACCTTATTGGTTATGTTTTAATTTTGTAGAAACACAATTTTCTTTGCAAATAGCTTGCACTTTATCGTTACTCAATTCCTAAAATTTCCATCCCATATAATCTTTGACATTGTAATTTGGAGATGCAGCGGGTATATGGCACCAGAGTATGCCATGCATGGGCAATTATCTGTAAAAGCTGATGTATATAGCTTTGGCGTTCTTCTCCTGGAACTTATTACAGGAAGAAAGAATAGTGATTTTAATCTATCACTTGAAATGCAGTTGCTTCTAGCATGGGTGAGCCACTCTAATACTGTTCTCATTTTATTTCCAAATGAATAGAGCTACACTACCTACTCCATGTTATTTAGTTCAGCGAAGAATGAGTTGATTTTATTCTGAGTGCTATAGCATTGGGAGAAGAACAATCAACCTGGACACAGTTCATTCAGACATTCTACATTAATTAGAAGAAGTAATTACATTAATTTAACGTTGATATTAAATATCATAATGACTACCCATTATGATGATGCAGGCATGGAGATTATACAAACGGGGAAATATTGTGGATATGATTGATCCAACCATAATTGAAATGTGCAACGTGGAGGAAGCATTGAGATGCATCCATATTGGACTTCTATGTACACAAGCTGACTCATCACTTCGTCCATCAATGTCTCTAATCACTTTGATGCTTTCATCTCATTCTGTGACATTGCTCGATCCCACACAACCTGCTTTTGTGAGTCCTTATGTTTCCCAAAACAGCAAGTCCACCAGTTCTGGCTCTGGAGTCTCACAATCTGCCAGCATTTCTTCTGCGTCATCTGCTTCATTTCACGCTCCTATGTCTAACGCCGATGCTTCCATTACAGATTTGGTACCCAGGTAACGCGTATTTTGCATTCTCTTGAGTCTAAATATGATGATACATATTTCAATGTCGTGACATCAAGTGCGCTGAGAGACACACACATTGCATAATGTGTAATAATATTAATTAGTTTAGTGTTATAACAGTTAAATCTGCGCTAATATGAGAATAACAGAATTATAAACTTCACAATAATGGCTTTTGGCACAGTCGACGGCCTAAATTTAGATTTGAATTCAGAACTGGCAGAATAGCAATCAGTTCAAAAACAATTTATTGCAATACGCTTTGTCCTATCGTTTTTCTGTGGCATTAGGATTTAGAATATTCATTCCTTAGTCAGGAATGACATTGTGATCTTTTATTTTAAATCTCTACGAACCTTCATGGTTTTTGCTATTATGAATGTCTGGTAAACCACGTCGTTATGTTTATTGTTATTATCAATCATATTGCAATTATGGTTTTTATGAATCTTATTGCAATTTTAAGCAGTGATGTATGAATAACATTATGTAAGAATTTGCTTATTATTCTTTGAATGTGTAATATTGTTATAATTTTTAAATTTTTTTTTTCAATCATTGAAAAAACAAATTTTTATTACTTTGAGTAAAGAAATTATATTTTTCACTTGGATCCACACAGCACAGCTCTAAATAACACCTCATAAAGTGGATCCGATTACACAATATCATCTTTTATTATATATTATTTTGTTATTTTTTAATTTTTAATCTTTATTATAATGTGAGATATTATTCTTTTATATTTTAAAATTATATTTATTTTTTTTACATTTATCTAATACAATTATAAAATTGTCATACAAATTATCAAATAAAAAATAACATATTATTAAAAATATATATATACATATATTAAGGACATTTATTAATATAATTATATTAATTTGTACATTTATTAATAGAATGATGTTAATTTTACAAATTAATAGAAAATAATTTATACAAGCAGTTCTAGATTCTTCATGGCTACTTTTCTACTAAAATCATGATCATTAAATCCAAAAAGATCACCCATGGTAGTTTTGTGTATAATAACCAGCTTAGATCCATATTAACTCCGGATCTATCAAGCACAAAGAGGGATCAAATATCTCTAGGTGCAAACCTCTTTTTGAGTGAAAAGCTTGAAGAAAGATTTGCACCTCGAGAGATTTGATCCCTCTCTACGCTTGAGAGATCCGGAGTTAAGATGGATCTAAGCTAGTTTCAGTTGTGTGCTGCCAAGGAAAATATATTGATAATATGAGCAACATATGATTAATTTTATCAATAATATTTAAATACATCTAATATTAATATAACTATTTTAAATATGCTAAATATGTAGATTTATAGAGTCATTTTAATTTTAAAGAAAATATATGATAATATGAGCAACATATGATTAATTTAATCAATAATATTTAAATACATCTAATATTAATATAACCATTTTAGATATGATAAATATGTTTGAGATTTATCCTATCATTTTACTTTTAAATTTACTTATTTACCTTAGTTTGTTGAAATGATAATTTTTGTAAAATAACTTTAATGATGAAAAATGTTGAAATAAAAATTTTGAATGCAAAGTGACAATGTAATAATATTGAATAATAGAAAATGTGAATAATAATAATGTAGTCAATTACAAATAGTCTTCATTGTGATCAATCTCAAACTATTTTTTTATTCTTATTTTCACCCTTGTTAGTTTTGTCATATTTTCATATGGATTATATGATTGTGATCAATCTCAAACTATTTGTTTATTCTTATTTTTACCCTTGTTAGTTTTGTCGTCTTTTCATATCGATTATATGAAAAGTATAGTTGGAATCCTAAACCATTTAAATATTTAAGTCGACTTGTTGTAATAAACATTATACCTGGTCTCCCTTTCTCTCCAATATTAATAGGTTTAATTACTATAACAATAAAAACATTGTACATTGGCAATCAATTTTTTATGCTTACACTGTAATTCAATGACTTTAAAATTAATGTACCATCATACATCCAATTACATCAAAACAGAAATAAACATATACATTCAAATCAATGCATCTAATGCAATTAATCATATAGGATTATAAAGCAACATCTAATCTCAAATCAATGCATCTAGCTCACATAAGAAAATAGGGTTAGAAACCAACATCTACACTCAAATCAGTGCATATAGTGCAAGCAATCAAATAGGATTATAAATATTATAGTGCAAGCAATCAAATATAATTAGAAATCAACATCTCCATTGAAATTAATGCATCTATTGTAAGTAATGAGATAGGATTAGAAATCACCTTCTACATTGAAATCAATGCATTTATTGCAAGAAATGAAATAGGATTAGAAATCATCTACATTGAAATACATGCATCTAGTGCAAGTAATAAAATATCATTAGGAATCAACATCTACACTAAAATCAATGCATCTAGTGCAAACAATCAAATAGGATTAGAAAACACCATTTACAGTGAAATCAATGCATCTAGTGCAAGAAATCTTCTTCCCTCTCCCCTCCTCCATCTATATCTATATCTCCCTCCATCCCTCCTTCTTTGTCTCTTTATCTCACCCCGCCAAAGACACACGCTCTCTCACTCCATATCTATCAATCTCTTTATCCCTTTATCCTTGTCTCCATCCATCTCTTCTTTCTCTTGGCCTTCCATCTATATCTCTATCTCCCTCTGTCTCTCTATATCAACCCCAAAACATACACTATCTTTCTCCAATATATCTATCTATCACTCCATCCACCTCTACCCCCCTCTCTCTATGTTCCCCTTCCCTCCATATCCCCTGCTTCTATCTCTCTCTCCCTCTCTCTCCATCTTCCTTATCACTCCCTCTCTCTCTCTCTCGATCCTCCTTTCACTCATTATGTATTTATTCTTACCTCCATATCTCTGTCCCTCCATCTCCATCTCTCTTTCCCCACCTCTCTTCACTTTCTCTCTTCCTCTCTCTCCCTCCTCCTTCTCTCTCTCTATCTTCACATTATAACTTTGTTACTATATTCTCTTGTCTCTCGTTCTCTCCCACCTTCTCTCCATCTCTCATTTTTTATCTCTTTATCTCACCCTCTCACCCCCTAACATAAACACTCTCTCTCCATCTGTCCCTTGTCACTCCCTATCTCTCTCCACTACTCACTCTCTATTTCTTTATTCTTAAGACTCCCTCTCTCCCCATCCAGCGCCATCTCTCCATGCCTCCCTCTCTCCCCTTCGAACTCCATATCTTTGTCCCTCCTTCTCTCCTCCTCTCTTTCAAGTCCCCTTTCTTTTCCTTCCTCTCTCTCTCTCTCTCATACAATTATTTCTCTTCCCCCATAACTCTCTTACTTTATTCCTTTCTCTCAAGTCCTCTCTTTCATCCTCCCTCTATCTCCCTTTTTCTCATGCCTCTCTCTATTCTCCCCCCCCCTCTCTCTTTCCATCCAATCCTCTCTCTCTCTCTCTCTCTCTGCCATCTAATCCTCTCTCTTCCCAAATCACTCTATCTCTCTCTCCAACTATGTTACTATATCCCTCCCTTTCTCCTTCTCTATCCTTCTCTCCTCCCTTCTCTCCATCGCTCATTGTTTTCCTCTTTATCTCACCCCTAAACATACACACTCTCTCTTCATCTCTCCCTTGTCACTCCCTCTCTCTCCACTTCTCACTCTCTATGTCTTTCTTCTTCCCTCCCTCTCTCCTCCAAAAAATCCATCTCTCTATCCCTCTCTCTCTCCTCCTCCTCTCATTCCTTTCTCTCTCTCCCTTTCTCCGCTACCTCCCTCCCCATCCCCCCTCCTCTCTCTCTCTCTCTCTCTCTCTCTCTCTCTCTCTCTCTACCCTACAATCCTCTCTCTTTTTCGCTCCATCTTTACTTCTCTTTCTCCCACCTCCATCTTTATGTCTCCCTCTCCCTCTCTTACCCTTCTCTACCTCTCACACTCCTCTCCATCTCCTTCTCTTACCCTTCTCTACCTCTCTCACTCCTCTCCCTCTCTCTCTCTTCATTTCTCCTGTCCCCTCTCCTTCACTTTATCTCCATCTCTCCCTTGTCACTACCCCTATTTCTCCACCTCTATCATATGTATCTATTATTCTCTCCCATATATATCTAGAGTTAATACATATATATATATATATATATATATATATATATATATATATATATATATATATATATATATATATATATATATATATAATAAATTTAATATTTTATTAATCCAAAGTTATTAAATTTAATAATATTAATATTATAATATATTAATATGAATATTAGATTTAATAATAATAATAATAATAATAATAATAATTTAATATTCATGTGAGGGTTAATACTATTTTTTTTTAATGATATTAATAATAATTTGGTGGATGGTATTTGACCCATAGGGTTGGTATATAATTAGATGTTGATTTATAATCCCATGAGATATATTTTTTTATATTTACCTTACATGTTTATACTTCTTTTGTATTTATTTATTTACCATACCTCTTTTATAAATATGGTATTTAACTCGTGGTATTAATAATAATTTGTCCCATGTTATTTGGCCTAGAGGTTTCACCTAAATAAAACCTTTTTTTTGAGTTTTTGAAAATATAAATAGGTTTACGGAGTAAATATAAAAATATGTTTTATTTATTTACCATACCTCTAGTTTATTTATATTTATATTTATTTAACATACTTTGTGAGTAAGTATAAAAAGAAGTTTTATTTATTTACCATACTTTTGGTTTATTTATATTTTTATTTATTAACGATATCTCTTTTTTGAGTGTTCCTAAACTTCTTCATATTTTAAACTTATATTGTCAAAATTTATTTTTTTAAGCCGACATTATTTAGATTTTATTTTTGAAATTTTCTTTAGTTTTTTTTATTTTATTTTATTTTGGCTTTCGACATACTTACACATCGGGTCACACTGGGCTGTAGAATGTGCCTCTCGGCGCAATCAGTACTTAGAACAAGTTTCTTCTTATAATTATTTGAGCATTGACTTCCCTCATCATCTCAACTGGAATTATAGCATTCCAAAAAGAATTATTGGAGGCTGGAAAGCTTATTATGAGTTTGAAAACAATTGTAAGTTGGTTGATCTTTACATTTGGAGTAAAAATAGGTTCCTCTTTGAGACCCTTGTCATCCCTGTTGTCTTATATGGATGTGAAATTTGGGGTTGTAGTATATCCAGAGAGTCATGAAGGAAGATTGAGATGATTCAAAAGAAATTCATAACCTACAACCTTAAGATTAAGGGAAATACTCCCTATCCTAAGGAATATTGAGATGATTCAAAATAAATTCATAGCCTACAACCTTAATATCAAGGGAAATACTCCCTATCCTAACGAACATTGAGATGATTCAAAAGAAATTCATAACATACAACCTTAAGATCAAGGGAAATACTCCCTATCCTAAGGAATATTTAGATGATTCAAAAGAAATGCATAACCTACAACCTTAAGATCAAGGGAAATACTCCTTATCCTATCCTCTTGATCTAATCTGGTTTGTCCCCCATTGAAAGTACAACTATGTTTAGATATTTGATGTATAATAAGAAGCTTAACAACATGGAATAAAAAAGGCTCCTTAAAATTGCTTCTAACTGTAGTCAAAACTCTCACCTTTGCCTCAAGCATGGGTGGCATAAGGATGCCCAGTCTCGGTTCAACCATTGGGGAATTAAGGAGGAGCTCAGTATGGGAAGAAAAGATAATATCAAACATACAAAGGAAGCTAAGATAAAATAAGGAAGAGATCAACCCCACCCTTGATAATGAGACTTATCTCTATGTTTTGTCCAGCAATAAGAAAAAAATGAACATCATTAAGATTAGAACTAATTCCCATGAGCTTCGGAGCGAGACAGGGCGGTGGTCTATTCCTAAGACCCCTTGGAACGATAGAATAAGTCAGATTTGTGATTCTAAGCAAGTGGAAGATGGAAAACACTTTATTTTAGTCTATCCGACTCTTACTCACATTCGCTCTCAATTCTGTACCATCTGTCACACTTCCAATCTTCTTGACCTATTAAGCCAACCTAACTATAGCGATCTTGGAGCTCTTATTTCCCTTCTCTTTGACCATAGAAGCAAGATTTTGAAGAATCAAACTTAGATTCTCTCTCCTCTCTTAGGTCAAATAGACCACATTATTCTTAATAGACAATAACCATCATCATCATCATTATCCTTTATTTTAGTTTATTTTTTGATCATTTATTTTACCCCACACACACACACACATATATATATATATATATCACTTTTAAATAATTTCTAAATAATTTGGTTTTATTTTTTCTTTATATTAATTATGTTGTGGTATTTTCCTTAATTTTTAGGAATTATATTTTTATTATAGTATAGGGTTACTTATCAAAACTCTTTAGTTTATATATATATATATATATATATATATATATCACTTTTAAATAATTTCTAAATAATTTGGTTTTTTTTTGTCTTTATATTAATTATGTTGTGGTATTTTCCTTAATTTTTATGAATTATATTTTTATTATAGTATAGGGTTACTTATCAAAACTCTTTAGTTTATCTTTTGGTACAATAAAAATATTATTTATTTTTATTTTTATTTTTTATGGATATGATTGAATGGTTGCGAATTAATTTTCTCTTCTTCTTTACATTATTTAACTATTGCTCAAAAGACTCTCATCTTAGTTGTAATAATGTTATTTCAGTACATTATTTAATTGTTGCTCAAAAAACTCTCCATCTTGTTGGAATTAACTCCCAACCACCGCCATGAATAAGCAGTGGCAACATCCCACACTTCATAAATTTTGTTGCATGAAAGACAAGCAAGGATCCAAGAGCCGGAAGCGTTTTCACGCAGTTACCGTAAATATTAGAACAAAGTACCCGAGCCCTTACCTCTGCGTTTATTTCCTTACCTGCCGCAGTAATTACCTTTTTGCCCATAGGCGTAGACCGCAACTTTTTTTTTTTACCATTTAAGCCCTTTCGCCATATCTTATTCTACCGCCGATGCGATATCCAGCGAGACCCACCTTACCTTACCGCACTTTGGAAACCCATGAATTTCCTTTGTTATCCGATGTTTCCTTACCTTTTCTGCTTACCTCACTTACCAACATTTAGTCGCACTGCATACAGCACTTCACAGATTATATCCATTACCTGTTAAGCCCCATAATGAACCATGCGATGTTGCAATGCGATATCACATCGCACATCACAATCACAATATCTTAACCTTACCTTCTTCCGCCTGCAAGTTTGTTTTTTGTTTTACGATGCGATATCGCAGTCGCATATCGCAATCACAACCATTTTAAGTTTCCCTTGAACCGCCCACAGGCTATGTTATTTTGAATGCGATGCAATAAGTTTCACGTCACATCGCACATCGCAGTTCGAAATATTTAACGAATAGCGCGACAATTAAAGTTTGATATTGTCGATTTGCGCGGATGCGATGTGGACTCAGAACCACATTGCATAATATTTGAAGTTCGCCATTTTGTGTTTTGAATGTGTTTTGTACTCATTTCATGTATAAACAACAAAATGAAGTTTCGGGAGTATACAGCTCTGTGCGCCATTTTTAATGAAGAAATGGGTTTCGGCAACAGAAGGATGAGAAGTTGTTGAACATCTGATTCACATTGAATTATATTAGGTTTTACAGGCTTTGGCCATTTTGTATAAGAAATGTAATTTCATTTGTTTTCAGTGTGATGGAATAGAAAAACGAATTTCGTTCCGCTCTTGTGTTTTTATGCTACCTGCCTGTGAATGTTTATTTACGCATAATAGCATTCTCTGTGTTGTGGGGGAAGCATCCATCTGTGTTATTGTTTCGTTCAATATTTCCAACATAGTATTGGAGTAGGTATAGGCTCTCAATAAAAGAACAAGCTCTCTTTACTGAAGAAGATGTAAGATTGTTTGTTTCTAGAAGCAGAAGTCCCCAGTAGTGAGAAATCTTTTACAAAAGTGAGAAAGTTTGTGTTTACACAGTTAGAATGGCAGCAGCAGGCACAAGCCTGACAAATCCAAAATTACCACAGTTCAATGGTAAAAACTATGATTATTGGGCCATTACAATGAGGGTTGTGTTTGCTTCACAAGATATATGGGAGCTGGTGGAAAATGGTTTTCCAAAACCAGTAGATGTAGCAGCGCTTAATGCTTTGACAACAACAAAAAGACACTTTTTGAAAGATAATAGGAAGAAGGACTCCAAAGCCCTCTTATATATCTTCCAAGCAGTACATAAGAGTATTTTCCCAAGAGTTTAAGTAGCAACGAAGTCCAAGGAGACATGGGATAGTCTAAAGATAGCCTTCAAGCCATGGAGAAGCTGAAGACAACAAAATTACAAATGACAAGGAAAGATTTTGAAACTATCTGTATGAAAGAGTCTAATAACATAGACTCATTCTTCACACATGTGATTGGGTTGATTACACAGATAAGGTCTCATGGAGAGACACTTGAGGAAAGGAGAATAGTGGAGAAAATCTTAAGAAGTCTACCATCGATATTTGATGCCATAGTAGTGGCAATAGAATAGAAAAAGGATCTCTCAAAATTTTCAGTGGATGAGCTTTGTGCATCACTGGTGTCTCATGAAAATAGATTGAACAGAGCAACGAACTCCTCATTGGAGCATGCTTTCAAGACATACATATCTTTTGGTCGAGGTAGAGGTAAAGGAAGATAAAACTACCAAGGAAGAGGAAGAAGCCCAAAAAGAGGTGGAAGAAACAGCCCTGCAAGCACAAGTGGAAGGGGCAGTGACTATAATCAAAGCGAAGGCTCAAGCCAAAATGAAGCACAAGGACACAGGTATGATAAATCTCAAGTCCAATGTCATTATTGTAAAAAGTATGGGCATTATGTCAATGAATGTAAAAAGAAACAAAATGACATGTGTAATAAACCAAATGTAAATTTTACAAGAGAAAATCAGAACCAAAGTAATGTGCTTCTAACTTGTAATGTAGCACAAGAAAAACAAGAAGATGTATGGTTCTTAGATTCAGGATGTAGTAACCATATGACTGGAAACATAACAATGCTTGCCAATCTGGATGAGAATGTGAAATCTAAAGTGACAATGGGGACTGATAGTAAAGTCTCTGTCATGGGGAAAGGAAGAATATCAATACTGAAAAGGAAGGGAGAAAATAAGTTTGTGCCAGATGTCTACTATGTACCTCGCCTGAAATGCAACCTTCTAAGCATTGGACAGCTCGTGAATAAGGGCTACAATATGTTTTTTAAGAATGATGTGTGTACAATCATGGATATGCCTCCATGTAAAAGGGTCATTGTAGAAGTGCAAATGACAAGCAATAGGATGTTTCATCTCAAGATCAGAATAGACTTGAAGGAAGGAGGCAATGTAGCAACTGTAACACAAGAGGTCTTTCAAGAAGAAGTGAAAGATGAAAACTGGTTATGGCATTTGAGATTTGGACATCTCAATTTCGAAGGTTTAATTTTGTTGCATAGAAGAGGAATGGTAAGAGGATTACCACTCATAGAGAAACCAGATAGTCTATGTGAAGGCTGCATCTTGGGCAAACAACATAAAGAATCCTTTACAACAGGAAAGAGTATAAGGGCAAAGACACCCTTAGAGATTGTCCACTCAAATTTGTGTGGACCAATGCAAACACCATCTTTAGCTGGAAGCCATTATGTCTTGACATTTATAGATGATTACACAAGAAAGACATGGGTTTATTTTCTGAAACAGAAAAGTGAAGTGTTTGAACAGTTCTACCACTTCAAATCTTTTGTTGAGAAGCAAAGTGGGCACTACATAAAGGTGTTGAGAATTGACAGAGGAGGAGAGTATATCTCCGAAGACTTCCTACATTTTTGTAAAGAGCACGACATACACAAGAAGTTTACCACAAGGTACACACCACAGCAAAATAGTGTTGCAGAAAGAAAGAATAGGACCATTATGGACATGGTCAGAAGTATGTTGAAGGCGAAGCATTTTCCAAATGAGTATTGGGCAGAAGCTGTAAATTGTGCAGCTTATATTTTAAATAGATGTCCAACCAAAACTGTTACGAACAGAGTTCCAGAAGAAGCATGGAGTGGAGCAAAGCAGTTTGTCACTCATGTGAAAGTATTTGGATGTGTGGCATATGCACATGTCCCAGATCAATTAAGGAAGAAGTTGGATAGCAAGGGGGAGAAGTGTATCTTTGTTGGATACAGTGATGAATCCAAGGCCTACAAACTCTATAATCCATCAACCAAGAAATTTATAATCAGCAGATATGTGCAGTGATCTGAAAATGGAATGTACTTGTTTAAGGGTGCAAGGTATCCATTTTCATTTAAGAAAATGAGTGCAAATACTCATAATTTTAAATTGAGTGCTATACTCCAAGTGACCTCTTGATAATGTGAGAATAAACTATTTCCCATACAGAGATGGACTGTAGGGGCATTCACTGGACATGTCACCTCTAAAGAGAGGATGAGTTCCAGAGGCTACCTGGCCCTCTACAGACTCTGTCTAAGGAAATAAGATATAAACACAAATAACAAGATCAATGAAAGTCTTTTGTTTTTGAATTCAAAGTGTTCATTGATCTGTTTTAAATGTGAATAAGCAAGAGCATATGTTCTGCAATTTGTATGAAGAGGTTTGAAGTTAAAACAACAAGTTTTGCTTCCTGTATAAACTTGTTTTAGAAAAGCATGCTCATGAAATTTTACTGTTTAAACTATCAAAATCTGGAAATAAACAGCCATAATACACACATGAACAGCAGATATTTGTTTAAGCGGTTCACCCCTCTCTTGGGCTACCTCCGCTGGTCCAAAAGCCTCTAATTAGGCTCAGTCCTCTTTTGATTAAATGGTGCAAATGAAATTACATCTGTATAAACTCCTCTAATGAGAAAATAGACTGCTAAAACAGACTCAGAAGATCCAAATCAGTAGAAATAGACTACAAATTCACCTCCATTGGAGGAAGGTAGCCCAATGCAGCAATCTTTCCCCTTAGCTCTGATGGAGTCACTGTCAAAAGCGCTGTAAAATTCGCAGATAGAATGCCCTGATGGCTCTGCAGACACCTCCAACAGCTCCAGAATGCTCTCTACACCCAAAATAAAATAAAAATTCGTCTTCAAAGGCCTCTCCTAGCAGAAGTTATGCCCACTTTACTGAACTGCCAGTTTGGGCTAAAAAATCTCCACTAAATGTGGAAAGACTGGAGATAAGACGGCCAAATAAGGCGGGCGCCCAAAATGGCGGAGGCCGCCAACTAACCCGCCAAATGTGGCATTAAAGTTTAACGGTTTGTGCAATACGTGTTCACATGTAGTGGCGGCGGTAACAAACGGTTATAAATGTTTTAATTAAAACAAAACGTTTTAATAATAAAACACCGTTTCATTTTTAAAAACCCACTACATAAACCATATCCAAAGTTTGATATGTCCGCCGTTGAAATAGCGCCGAGCTTTGGGCCGTGGTTCCGCCGGAGGGTTCTATGGTGAGGGGGCTGGCCCTTCGGGGCTGGCCCCCTTTCGGGCCCCGCCCTCACATCCATACGCAACAAATATTAATTGCGCCGCACATATAACAAGAAATGAACCCGTGGTCTAACGGTGAAAGCGTTTGAATGTTATTCAACCGGTCCTGCGGTCGAATCTGGCCGAACCCATAAAAATTTTGAACTTGCCATTTCAATTCAACTTGGGGCCCACGTGGCGGCCTCCGGGCTAGCCACGTGGCGCCTTTTGATTGGTCGCCAAGGGAATATTCCCCAGAATATTCTGCGGAATATTCCACGGAATATTCCCAGAATATTCTGTGGAATATTCTTTTTTTAATAAAATTTTTCCACAAAGGCAAATTTGGCATTTTTTTAATGGAAATGGAGAAATCTTCAAACTTGAATAACTTCTTCATACGGAGACCATTTTTCGAACCGTTCACGGCACCGGAATCAGGAAGACGAGCTCTATCTGGTCGTTCAGGTTCAAACCAGTTCTGAGCACCTTCATTTTGACCACTTTACGACACTTGGTCCTAAGCTCCTGATCACACCTCCCAAATGAGAAGGCTTTTGGTCCCCAAAAGCTTACTGAATCTCTGATCTGAACTGTACAGCAATTGAGGAATAGAAATATCCTCTTCCAGTCAGCCAAAAGAGCATACTAATGCCAAAAATGTCCTGCCTTGCTAACTGTCGTCATGGCGACTTTTTGCTGCATACGCCAAATACTTGTCGAATCCCGACCAAGTTCTTTCGCCAGACAAAACGGAAATTGCAGGAACCAGCAATGAAACTTGCTGCTATATAAGCTGAAATATTCTCCTGAATATGTGAACTTGCCAACTGTCACGATGCCCATCCAAGGCACCTCCATTCCAGAAGAAGAACTGCCTCCCAAATGAGAAGGCTTTTACAAAGATGAAACACTTCATCATTTCTCCTGTTTACAATCTTGGAGATCAAATTAACTTTTTCCAAGTCAATATAACATTACATGCATGTTTAAAAACAAAGTAATCAACCCTTCAAGTTAATCACACATACATGTTTAAAATACAAGGAAATCATCATGATCCCTGTGCTCATGCATCTCATTCTCATGCATACAGTTTATCCTTCAACTTTCTCTTAAGTACAATCATAAGTACAAGATCCTCAATCACATGTACATGTACTTTCAAAGCTGAAATGAATATAACTTTCGCTACGATAGAGTGAGTCTCATACTCAGCTTTTCCATCCTGCAACTTGCATTCCTTTAATAAAGAAAATGCATTCAATCAAAAGACATGCAACTTTAATTGGATAAGAATTCTAACCATTTCTTACCAATCCATTTCAAAGGTGATTCCTTTAACTGCATATCAATATCAGCATGTGTATCATCCTGACACATATCAATGATGGAAACTTCCTTCCCATTCTTGCCATACTCTTTCTCCCACTTCTTCAACTTTTGTGGAAGCATTGTTGGATTCAGAGTACAACACCTTTCAACAGTATGTCCTTGCTTATGGCAATAAGTGCAACACATGTTCATCTTCTTGACCGCATGATTTGCATTGTTCATTGGAACTTTGGCTTCTTTCCTCCTTTCCTTCAAAAGTTTCTTGTATGTTGCCATTCTTTTCCAACATTTAGAAACACTATGGTTAAACAAACCACAAAAAGAACATGCAATTCTTTTCCAATGCTTGTGTGGAAATTTTCCATGCTTTACATGATCAAAGGAAATATGATTGAAATCAGATTTATACCTTTCTCTTTCACCTTCATTACCTTCATGAGGAGGTGAATCGAAAGAAGAAGAAGCTCCCTTTGGAACACTAACAATCCCATCAATGGTTTTAGAGCTTTCACCACTCCCTTGTTCCAGTGCATGCTGATGCACACCTTCTTCCTTCATGGTTGCTTTGGAACTTTCTCCATAATATTGTCCATAACCAAGACCCAAATTCTTAGGCCTTACCTCAACCATTATTGGCTCAACTATACCCTGTGCATGTTTTCCCAGTCCTTTTCCTTCATATCCCATTTTGGACATCAACTTGGACCCTATGCCTTTGGTATGTTTCTCAAAAGAACCAAGTTCATAAACATTCTTATAAGAATTTGAAGACAAACTAGAATTGTTTACCTCTTCTTCAAGTTGATACTTGGCTAAGGCTTCTTTGGAAACAAGGAGTTGTGTCTCCAACTCATACATCTTTTCCAGCTTCATGTTTGCAATACGAAGTTGGCCTTCCATTTCCTGCAATTGGTCAGAAAGCAACTGCTTCTCTTCCCTCATGGAATTCAACTTCTCTTGAAGTCTAGAGCTCTTTCTTTCATCCTCATACATTTCTTTCACCATATTCATCATGATGAAAAATTCTTGCTTCAAACCTTCATCAAAAAATCTTGTGAAGGAGGACGATTTTGAAAACTCACTTATGGAAGTTGTCATTATAAAAATGAACAAAAGAGCTTCAGCAAACTCAAACAACAAGTAGTTTGCAGAATAATAAAGCAGTCAATCTTCAACACTGCTTAAGACACCTTTCAAGCTACACAATCAAGCTAGTGATGTCAGTCAAGCAAACCAACTTTGCAACTTGCTCTTCAGTCAAGCAAACCAACTTTGCAACCTGCTCTTCTGTCAAGCAAACCTAGTGCTCTGATACCATCTGATCTGAAAATGGAATGTACTTGTTTAAGGGTGCAAGGTATCCATTTTCATTTAAGAAAATGAGTGCAAATACTCATAATTTTAAATTGAGTGCTATACTCCAAGTGACCTCTTGATAATGTGAGAATAAACTATTTCCCATACAGAGATGGACTGTAGGGGCATTCACTGGACATGTCACCTCTAAAGAGAGGATGAGTTCCAGAGGCTACCTGGCCCTCTACAGACTCTGTCCAAGGAAATAATATATAAGCACAAATAACAAGATCAATGTAAGTCTTTTGTTTTTGAATTCAAAGTGTTCATTGATATGTTTTAAATGTGAATAAGCAAGAGCATATGTTCTGCAATTTGTGTGAAGAGGTTTGAAGTTAAAACAACAAGTTTTGCTTCCTGTATAAACTTGTTTTGGAAAAGCATGCTCATGAAATTTTACTGTTTAAACTATCAAAATCTAGAAATAAATAGTCAAAATACACACATGAACAGCAGATATTTGTTTAAGCGGTTCACCCCTCTCTCCCCAGGCTACCTCGACGGTCCAAAGCCTGTAATTAGGCTGAGTCCTCTTTTGATAATTCATCAGTTACCAAATGATGTAACATACGTATAAGCTCGTCTAATGAGAAAATAGGCTTGCTAAAAACGGACTCGAGAGATCCAAAATCTATGAAAGAAATAGACTGCAAATTCACCTCCATTGGAGGAAGGTAATGATACGGCCAATCTTTCTACACCAGCTCTTGATGGAGTCAACATCGAAAGCCTTGCAAGAATTCGTAGATAGAATGCCACGATGGCTCTGCAGCTCCCTCCATGACTCTAGAATACTCTCTGCACCCCAAAAAAAAAAAAAAAAAAATCGTCTTGAAGACTCTCAAGAGGAGAGTTATATGCACTATTTGAATCTGCAGTTTTGGGCTAAAAAATCTCCACTAAATGTGGATAACTGGATATAAGAGCGCCAAATGGAGAGGTGGCACCAAAAAGGGCGGAATCCGCCAAATCAACCGCACAGTTAAACGTTGGCAATAAATTTTATGTTATGCCGTTCACAAGTCGGCGGTTATATGCAACGGTTTTAAATGTTTTAATTAAAACAACGTTTAATAATAAATACAAACGTTGTATATTACAACCCACAATTACACCATAACCAAAGTTTTTGAAATCCGCCACTTTCATAACGCGCCGAGCCCTGGTCGAAGGTTCCGTGCGGACGGTTCTATGGGAAGGGGGCTGGCCCTTCGGGGCTGGCCCCCTTTCGGGCCCCGCCCGAATATCCATACGCAACAAATATAAACTCGTTTGTGATATAAAACAACAAACAAACAGTGGCACGTTGGTAAAGTTGCTCCGCTTTCAACCGGGCGGCCATGGTTCGAATCCGGCCGAGCGCCAAATAAAATTTTTAAAACGCATTTCAACTTTGACTTTGGGGTGGCGGCCTCTGGGCTAGCCACGTGGCGCCTTCTGATTGGTGGCCTGCAGAATATTCCCCAGAATATTCTGTGGAATATTCCATGGAATATTCCCAGAATATTCTGTGGAATATTCTTTTTTTAATAAATTTTTTTCCCAAAGTCAGTTTTGCCATTTTTTTAATGAAATTGACAAAACTTCAAACTTGAATAACTTTTGCATACGGAGACCATTTTTTGAACCGTTCGCGGCGCCGGAATCAGGAAGACGAGCTCTATCCGGTCGTTCAGGTTCAAACCAGTTCTGAGCACCTTCATTTTTGACCAATTTACAACACTTGGTCCTGAGCTCCTGATCATGCAGTTCATTGAAGAAGAAGCTTGGGATGGAAGTTTAGAGAAGAAAGTGAATGTGAAGACATGCATGTCTCACGAAGAGTAAGAGGAATTGATTGCAACAAATAATTCCTCAACGGTGGCTCCTCCTCCACCTACACAAGCTCCGGAGAGCACACCACAAGCAAGTAATAGAGCAGCAGTGAAAAATCAAGGAAGTGCTTCTCGAAGCACACCACAGGGATCAGCAACTCCCTCGAGTTCAAGTGGAACTCCAAGCACACCAAGACGACCAAGATTCATAAATTTGAGTGAAATTTATGAGCAAGAAAAAATAAATAATAATACTGATATAATTTCTTTATTTGTTTTTTTGTCATTTTCCATACATAATTTTTTTTTTTTAAACTCTCTAAAACAAAATCCAACAAAATTACGAGCACCAATTGCTTTTGCTTCAACTATACCTTCAAGTAAGACTCCAACTCCCTTGTATTCCTTTCCAATAACTATGTGGTTAACCCCGCGCAAATATCTCATTCAACAACTCTATCTTTGTCTTGAAGATGAAGTTAGAATCGATTTAAAACCTTTCTAAAATCATATAATTATATGTTATTAAATAACGAATATATATAAATTAAGTTACTTAATTTTTCATATATATCTCCTTCGAACTGATTGTTGACTTATTTAACAATAATAATATAAAATTGGATTTTACAAATAAAAACTAAAAAATGAATGAACATAAGCAAAAAGTTGCCGGGTAGAGAATCAGCGAAAGCTTCAAAATATTTTGAAGCGTGGGTCAGCGGATACGGATTTCTATAATTTTTTTTATAATCATTTTAAATTGTGATGAAATAAAAAAATGTGTAAATTATTCACAAAGTACGACACGGTAGTTTGGTAACCACAAGAGGCGCACTATGTTTTCCCTAAAAACACTAATATATCTAAATGAGCTGTCCAGCAGCTAAGCGTTGACTAAATCGCTCTGCCTTCGTTGGAATCGACTAATTATAAATGTGCTATTTTTGGTCACTTTCTTAACTGTGGATTTTTTTTCCTTAATCCAATAAGGAGGTGAAAAATCTAATTGGCTAGCAGTACTCTTGTCAATAATTAGGTATTTTCATGTTTACGTAGAGTGTATGAATTGCATTGGTTTGTGTAACGCAATAAATAAAAGTAGTGTAATTGGACTGTTTTTTGCCTTGAAAATTATGGAAAATTTGGTAAGATTTTAAGAAAATCTAGCAGGGATTTTTGCAAATCCAAGCAAACACTGCAACTGCAAATTTTTTTTTTTTTTTTAATCACCCGGATTCCACCAATTTTAGTAGCAATTCCTCCACCTTTGTAAACAAATCCATAAAATTTACCATAGACAAGTTCATAAAATTTTACTCTAGGCATTTTCATTTTTATGCATAATGTTGGTGTAAGATAATAAATAAAAGTAATAAAATATTATATTTTATTTTATGTTTTGGACTTTTTTAAAAATTTGGTATAGATTTGTTAAAATTACAAGTTTGAGTTGTGAACTCTCCATAATATGAATTATTTAGGGCCTTTTTCAAAGTGTTAAATCTATATATAGTAAAAAAAATATTTTAAATCACAAAAAATCATGATTTAACCAAAAAATATTTCACCAAATCTTAATAAAAAACTTTAAAATATAGAAAAGATAGATAACAATAAATTTTATTATTTAAAAAAAATATCAATATTTTCATTAAATGATGATGATGATGATGATTAATGTCCACTGAGACCAATGCGGCCCATCGGACCTCAAGAAAGGAAAAATAATCTAAGTTTGATTCTTCAAAATCTTGTTCCTATGATCAAAGAGAAGGGAAAGAAGTACTCCAAGATCTCTATAGGCGGGCTCGCTTAATAGGTCAAGAAGATTGGAAGTATGGCAGATGTTAGGGAATTGAGAGCAGATGTGAGCAAGATCTTGACAATCTAAAAGAAAGTGTTTTTCATCTTCCACGTGCTTAGTATTGCAAATCTGACAGATTCTATCGTTCCAGGGAGTCTTGGGAATAGGCCACCGTCCGGTCTCACTCTGAAGCTCATGAGAATTAGGTCTAATCCTACCGATGTTCTTTTTTTTTCTTAGTGTTGGTCAACGTAGAGATGTATTTTTTATCATCAAGGGTGTGGTTGATCACTTCCTTATAGTATCTTAGCTGCAGGACAAAAGAAATAAGGCGCAGGACCTTACTGGATGGGTTGACCCAGGACCTTAACCTTGAAGGCCCAGAATCAAATTGGGGCCTTTTACCCTCCAACTCCTATTCTTCCCACAACTTTTCCTTAAACTTGGAGGTAATAATACTTTTGACCCTATCTTTGCTTCCCATATTGAGCTCCTCCTTAATTCCCCAATGGTTGAGCCAAGAATGGGCATCCTTATGCCACCCACGCTTGAGGCGAATGTGGTGGTTTTGACTAAAGTTAGAAGTAATTTTAGGGAGCCTTTTGGAATCCATGTATAAATCTGATTTTTATACATAAGATATCTAAATATAGCCGTACTTTCAATGGGGGACAAACCAGCTTCAATCAAGAGGATAGGATAGGGAGTATTTCCCTTGATATTAAGGTTGTAGTTTATGAATTTCTTTTGAATCATCTAAATCTTTCTTCATGATTCTCTCGATATAATACAACCCCAAACTTCACTTCCGTGTAGGACAACACGGGTGACGAGAGTCTCAAAGAAGAACCTCTTTTTATTCCAAATGTAAAGATCAGTCGCCTTGCAATTGTTTTCAAGCTCATAATAAGCTTTCCAACCACCAATAATCATTTTCTTGATGCTATAATTCCAGTTGAGTTGAAGAGGGAAGTCGAGCCGAAATATATATAAGAAGAATCCTTCTCTAAGCAGTGGTTATTATACACGAAACCACCATGGGTGATATTTTTGGATTTAATAATCATGACTTTCGTCTTATTGATATTAACCTTCATACCTATCTTGGAGTAGAAGGCCTGAAGATTATGAAGATGAGTGTCAAGGTTATCATGGTTTTTTGCAAGAAGCACGATATCATCGGCAGAGAGGAGAAGAGTAATGAGAACACTAGCAAGCTTGGTTCCCTTGCATCTCATAGTTTCCAGACACTCCTCTAACTTATCAATGTATATGCCGAAAAGGGTAAGGGATAGGGGACACCCTTTCTTGACACTGATATTGAATTTAATGTATTTAAACCACCCCTCTGTAATATTCCCTTTCTTGATCCACTCAAAGTGGAAAAAATCAATCTATGGTACTTACTGTGGTATTTTCCCATGGTATTGGCCCATGGTATTTTTTGTCAATTTCCGAGAAAAATAATAAAATAAGGTCTCTAGAAAGTCCATCAAGCCTATAAAAGGGGAGCGAAGTTAGGCATTTAGAATCATTATGGTTTTATCTATCTTATTGTTTTTGGGTTGAGAACTTGGCCTAGCTAGTTCTAACATTGATCCCGGGACGAAAACCCCGTGGTGAATTTGTCTGGTGGATCCATCTAGGGTCCACGATTGTGCTTCAGTGTTTGTTTCTTTTTTAAGGAGCAGCCAAGCATGCCATCTACAGGAGCTCAAATTTATTGTATGGGCATGTATTCTATTTTCAGCTAATAATATAAATAAAAGACTGCATTTCCAGATCCGGTTTATGTTCATGGTTTTTACTGAATGTAGTTTTATTGAGAATACTGGAATGTGCTAGATCTAACTAATTTCTTAAGGTTTGGGATCTTATAGTAGTATCAGAGCTGTGCATCTTGCTAGCCTGAGGGTTTTATGTAGGAAACTTTGGTGGGATTTATTCTCACCCTAGCAGACATCCCGATCTTCGGTGGTATTGAGTATGACCCTAGTTGGTTTTATTTTTCAGTTGATTGAAAGAAGAATTTGTGCGTTGCAAAAGGAGCATAAATTGATCTAACCTTCTGGACAGTCAAGGAGGAGGATTGGTTCAGCCGGAAACATTGAGAACGAAGTTGAATTTTGCTTAATCAAGAGATGTATTTGGAGCATGAAAGTGGGTAAATGGACTTGAATCACAATTTTAAGCCATGTTTAGAGTTTTGAAAATTATGACAAGGCTTGATATTTTTTTTAGGGGTTTGATTTATAAAGAAAAGGGAAGAAACAAAAGGTTGAGTTTAGTTTGGGAGTTGTAAGGATTTAATAATAATAATAATAATAACAAAAAAAAAAAGATCTTTGATACAAAGTTGTTGAGCGTATTCCTTCATAGTGCATCATTTTGGGTCCTGCTAAAGTCTGCCATCATGAAATGAGTTTACACATACATTGAAATCAGAATATTGTCTTGTGCAAAAGGGAAGTTGTATTTGGGTAGCATATCTCCAAATCAAGTGTTGAAATATTATTTCAAGAGGTTTTGTTATTTATATACTTTTTCTAGCACCAACTTAACCTAGTTTCATCAGGGCCAAAATCAAAATGTGAAAAGGTAGAATACATTTTTATATATTTCTTTGTCTTGCTATGTGAAGATGGATCGTCTTGAAGAAATTTTAGAAAACAACCAAAAAACATTTAATGAACTAGTGAAGATATATGGTCCTTTAAGGAGCCATATCTCCATAGACCAAAATGATAGTCAAAGGATTCTCAAAAAGGGTCCATGTCATTCTGCAGCAAAAGCAACCATGGGAGGTGAAGGAAGGACAAAGAAGAGAAGCTAAGCTCTTCACTCTCGGCTTTGAATTGCAACAAACAGAATTAGTTATAGACCTTAATAATTTGGAGGAATTAGACATATGTTTGTCCAAGGTGGCATAACCAGAATGGAAGAAGCTCAGTTGGGCTCTCAAACCCTCCATGCTTGCATTAATACAACCCAGACTTTGGGAACATCCTAATGAAGAGGTCAGGCCCACAATTTCTTCTTGTCTCAGTAGGGTCATAGCTCTAACATCACCATTACTGCCCTACAATAATGATCTCATGACAGATATACTACAGCTAATAATAGAAGCCCTTCAGGGGTTGAACAACATCATGTTTCTTACTTATCAAAAGCGGTGCAAAATTTTAAAACTCATGACAGAGTTCAGCTTTGGCACATCCATGCTGAATATGGAATGTGACGAGTTGATCTTTCAATTGCTCCAAAACTTTTATACCAGTATTACATCAGCTCACTTAGACCATGTCAAAGCATGCATGCAAAAGATTGTGTCTCTGTTTTTAAAAGGAGATGTTGACATATGTAAGATACTAAGATCCAAATTGCTAACCATTTGGAGAAAGGAACCAACGGTATCACCAGTTTCCTATGATCTAGTCGAGAAAATGGTCAGACAAAACATAAAATGGCTCAGAAAGGTGTTGACTAGGAAGGAGTTGAGAAGGATTGATGGAGAAAGAAACAACAAAATCTACAGTAGGAATGAACTAAGGAGGAGAGGACTATGCTTTATCTGCAAGGGACCTTGGGCCCTTAACCATTCCTGTCCAGGTGATAAGAAGAAGGAGACAAAGACAGGACAAGAGGAGATTACTTCAAATCATAGGGAGTCTTTTGTAGCTAGGTCTATTGATCTTCAAGATGGTGAGCCACATCATGAAATTATTCAGGGAGGCTTGTAGGATGACAAGCATTTGGAAGTGCATGAGGAAATTCTACCTAATGGCATTGATGAGGTAGAATCCTATACAACTGATTTTGTAGATCCACAAGGGAATATCCATAAAGAATATAAACAATCAAGTATAGATAAAAGTCCACCAATGCACCTATGTTCGACAATTGAAAGGGATGAACATATTGTCTCCATAGATGGAGGAGACCAAGGAGATTTGAGTGAAGATCCAACCATAGTGAAACAACATAATGAGTATGATCACGAGGAGCAACATGAAAAACATAATGTGAAAAATGAACCATTCCTAGAGAGTTGGTAAAAGACTCAAGTAGAAGTTGTGGTCGTGGATCCAGTGTAGTCAAATACAAAGACATTCAGCAAGGCACTAGAATTTCTAGTGAAAGAATTTTGGGAAAATATCATGCATTTCAAGACAGATCTTATGTTGTTGAAGCAAAGAGTCTGGATAGTCCGAGACACTATCTTACAGGAGAACAGAAAAATTGAGGAACTCATAGGGGTATGTGTCAAATCATTGACCAAGTTGTCTAGTGTTGAGGAACAACTCAAGTCCCTCACAAGGCCACATGAGGAGTACAATTGGGACTTCAATAACAGTGCTCTACAGGAATACATAGATAAGGCTTGCAACACCAATGACCCACCTTTATAAATTGAGAAGAGAAGGGCAGAGTTATCCAAATACATCATGTTGGGTAACCAAGTAGAGAAAAATGAATCGAGCATCGAACAACATCAACATAGTAGATTTGCAGATATTCATTCTTTCCCAAGTATGGATTGGCGAGAGATTATGAGTTGGTATTCTATTGATGGGTTGATTATTTGGAGGATACCAATAGCCAAAGGAAAATTACAGATTGGACCATTTGGTGCGAGCAACGATGAAGAGTTGAAATGGTACCATAACCCACAGGTTCCAGGATTTAGGTGGCATTGGGATCCAGGAGAATCCATTGGGGGTAGGATTGGCCAAAGGATTGTTTGGGATCCAAGTAAATCTATTGAGGGAAGGATTAGTTAGAGGATTTTTTGGGATCCAAGCATCGAAGGATCCATTCAAGACCATTCAACATGGAGGATTGGAACAATACATCAGATTATATGGGATCATGGTATCAATGTACAAATGCTTCTGTTGTGGATAGAGGTGGATCGCTTGAGGACAAGCAATCTTTGGGTGGGAGGATTTGTAATATTCCCTTTCTTGATCCAGTAAAAGTGGACATAATCGATCCATGGTACTTACTGTGGTATTTTCCTATGGTATTGGCCCATGGTATTTGTTGTCAGTTTCTGAGAAAAATAATAAAATAAGGTCTTTAGAAAGTCCATCAAGCCTATAAAAGGGGAGAGAAGCTAGGAATTTAGAATCATTCTGGTTTTATCTATCCTATTGTGTTTGGGTTGAGAACTTGGCCTGGCCAGTTCTAACATTGATCCCGGGACGAAAAAACCGTGGTGAATTTTTCTGGTGGATCCATCCAGGGTCCACGATTGTGTTTCAGTGTTTTTTTATGTTTTAAGGAGCAGCCAAGCATGCCATCCGCAGGAGCTCAAATTTATTTTATGGACATGTATTCTATTTTCAGCTAATAATATAAATAAAAGACTGCATTTCCAGATCCAGTCTATGTTCATGGTTTTTACTGAATGTAATTTTATTGAGAATACTAGAATGTGCTAGATTTGACTAATTTATTAAGGTTTGGGATCTTACAAATTGTTAGGTAAACTTGACTCGGGATAGAGTCAATGTTGACTAGGGTAAATAGTAATGGTTTTAGGGCACATGGTATTGTGCACCCATGGTTTTTTGGCCCATGGTATTGCATGTAATGGAGCCTATAAAAGGTTGGGAAGACTTCATTGTAATGTAGGCCTAGAAGTGAGAGGTGAAGGCTCACTTGGCTGGATTGGCAAAGGGTTTGGCCAATGCTTAGTGAAATTTCATTGGTTTGGTTTTGTAAGAAGCACGATATCATCGGTGGAGAGGAGAAGAGTAATGAGAACACCAACAAGCTCAGTTCCCTTTCATCTCGTAGTTTCCAAACACTCCTCTAACTTATCGATGTATATTCCGAAAAGGGTAGGGGATAGGGGACACCCTTGCTTGACGTTGATATTGCATTTAATGTATTTAGACCACCCCTCAATGGTCTTAATCTTGGAAGTGATAGTCTCCTAGAGACGAAACACAACAATCCTCAGCTCAGTTGGGACCATGATCTATTTAAGTCTCTCCCAAAGCTTGTCACAAAGAACAGTGTTGAAAGCTTTTATAAAGTCCACAAAACAACATAAGACATTGAATTTACTATTGCGACGTTCCTCCGCAATGATTCTGAGAGTGACAAGATGTTCAATAGTCGAGTGATGCTTCCTAAAACCAACTTTCCCTTTAGCTCTTTTTCCCTGGATTTCAAGCCAAAGGCTAAGCTTATTTTCTAAAATGAGCCCATAAATCTTGGCCTAGATGTGGCTAATCATAATGGTCTTGTAGTTATATGGAGCACTTTTGTCCCCATTTTTAAAGATAGGCACAACAAGGCTTTGCATCCAAATCTGAGGGAAACCATGCATTATAGGCAAATTGAGAAGGTTGTGAAGATGAGGAATGAGGGCAGATCTTCCCAATTTAAGGATCTCAGCTTGGTATCCTTCAATATCTTTAGCTTTCCCATTAGCGAGCTAATTAATACCAGATTTAGTGTCATCCAGAGAGAATACATCCTCCTTAATTGGAGTGATTAAGGTGGTGCATATACTTTCCAAGGATTCATACACATTCTTAAGATAGTTGTCCCAATGCTCTAGGGGATAGAATGAGTATCTTTGGCTTTATGAGTAAGCACATTCTGCCAAAATTTTCTGGGCGCGACTTTAGAAAGGTGGAGAAGATAGTCCTGTATTTTATTAATATATGGCCGCTTCTTCCTCTTGATGATATTTTTGTAGATATTGATGTTTTAGAGCTTAATGATATCATTAGGAGCCTCTGTGATCGCTTTCTTGGAAATTTTACAATATTTGTCATACCATGGATTGGAGGTTCTGTTAGTCTGTTTAAACGAGGTCTCATTAGAGAACTTGCTAATGGTATTGGAAAGGATAGTAGTGAAATTGAAATAGAATTGATCAATATTATTATTATAAGTCAAGGATCCTAAATCCCTCTCTAAATCCCTGACAAAGAGGTCGGCTTTACCTTTATCGAAACGAATGTGTCTTTTGTTTTCATTGATCTCCTGAATGTGGGTGGTACATGCATAGAAATATTTAGGGAAAGAGACAGAGGTCTGTGGTTAGAGTCATGCTCAAATCCATGAAGCAGCTCAAACTTTGTAATATGGTTGAGGAAGAGGGTGTCAGAAATCACATAATCCACAACACTGCTACCCAACCCATGGAAACAGGTCATCTGACTAGAGAGGGGTCACTTTTGAATACCATTAAAAATAATTAGATACTGCGAACTGCCAAGCTTGAGGAGCTCGGTGCCGAATAATTTCTTGATAATGTCCTCAAATTTTCTCTTGAATTTATTAGCTAAGTTACTATCTTCATCAAGCCACAAGTGGTCGGGGTTCGAGTTGTTAGTTAATGTAATGGCTTGGTTAGTAGCAGTTCTAACATTAAAGTCTCCCAACAAGAGGATATTAACTTCATTCCTCATGTTGAATATGTCTTTTTCTAAATTATTGAAAGGACAATTCTTATCCAGGTCATTATTCTTATAGGATGTGGAGTTGATAAGAGCGAAATAGCAGATTGAAAGAAAGATCCAATTGGTGGTAGAATTAGAGATTTCGATCCAAGCGTATTGATTAAAGGGGTCGATCTTATGAAGTCAAATTTGAAAGGAAACCATTGTCCTAATATAGTACGCTATACCACCAAAACCCCTTCGAGAGGATTTCTTATTCCAAGCAGACCAAAGAGTGAAACTGTTAAGGTGAGGGACCCTAGATTCATTATGTTCCCAAGTTTGAACTAAGAGAATAAGGTCAATATCACTCGGGATCCAACTTAACATAGGACCTTTACACCATGGAAAGCCACAACAGTTCCAAAAGAGGATCCAAAGTGATGCAAATCCTTATTTATCACTCAAGCTTGAGACTTTATCCCTAATAATAGCTTACCTATTCCTAATGGTTGCCCATTAACCTGCCTTTCTTGCCTCCTTGACCTGTTGGACTTCTTTCCTAAGTTCAAATTGGTCTTCTAGGATGAGATCCTCACTTATAAAGATTCATGTTCCTTTTAGGCTTGGGGATTTCTTGAGTATATCCAATTTATGTTCATTACAACTCACCTTGACACGGATGACTCTATGTTTATACTCAATAATATTTCTGACCCTTATTGCTTACGTAAGATAAGTTGTTCAATTTGATATTTTTATTTTAATTGTTCTTTAGCTATTTCTAATGTGTTTTCATTGTTTTGTTCTTCTATACTAGCAATTATATTATTTAAGGCTTTTTTTTTACGCTTATGGTCGAGTTCAATTAGTTTATTAATTTCCTCTTTGATGGGTTTAATGTCTAAGTTATTTTTTGTGTTACTTAGGGATGAATTACTATGTAGTTGTTCTTTTAGATTTTTAATCTTGCTTTTCAAGGTATCGTTTTTGTCAACGATTGCTTGTTTACTATGTTCTATTTCTTGAATTTTACCTTTCGTTTCTTGGAGTTCAATTTCAAGTGTGATTATTTTGTTTTCTAATGATTTGTGGTTGTTGTCAAGCATAGTAGTTAGCTATAGTTTAAAATGGTTTTCTTTGTCTTCTCTTCATCTTTCTAAATATTCAATGTACGCATAAGGACTCTCTAAGGTAATTTTACTTGGTCAGCCTTTGCTAGAGGGTGGCTTAGAAATATGCAAGGAAGTATTCATATTGTAATAAAACATAATTTAACTTAAATTAAATTAATGAGAGGAGGGTAAGTGGGAACGAGTGAACTTGTAAGGTAGAGCCAATGCAGAGTTGTATCCTTGGCAGATAGAGATCTTGCTTCTTCTATGCACGTGATGTTTCTAGGGAGAGGAACCACAGAAGCTGGGCCTCAGAGTTTATAACTGCAGAGAGGAACCACAGAATTCTGGCCTTCGAATCAGTGCTTTCAACCTCACCGGATAATTTGAAACTTGACCCTGGGTCGAACTTGAATTCGCTCAGGGTTCAGTTATTTTGTATGCGCGGCCAAGAATGGGGCAGTAGGTTAGAATTATCAATGAACGAATACCACCACAGATCTATAATCCACACTCTACTCTTCTTGTTTTGAACATGTGATTCTTAATAAGAAATTGTATATTAACATGATCTTCTACGATGTTTTCAACCGATGATAACTATTGGCGTATTTTTCTTGTTTTCGTCATCGCTAACATAAGCTTGTACAACTATCCAATTTTAAGGTCACGACCAAGGTAGACACCAAATTGGTGTATGAGACCCCCTTGTTTGTGGGACAAGGGACCCACTTCCGCACAATGATTTGACTGTTAAGTCTACGGAGGCATACATACTCTACCCCCCTCTAGTTTTGAACATGTGATATCTTAGGAGGAAACACAAGCTCTTAACCAAATTTAGGCCCACTCAAACTGTATATTTATTATTTACATAATATTTTAAAATGTATAAATAAATTTAAAATTAAACATTTTTGAAACATTTAAATTATACCATTTAAATTATTAAATTTACACATATAATAAATTTTATGAATTTAATAAAAAATAATAAAAATATAGAAAACTTAAAATTTTACTTTTAGTTTTGTAAACTTACAAAAAAAATTTTACTATAAAGAAATTTTTAATTTTATATAAAGTTAAAGTGTAATGGAGACAAAAACACATTTAAAAAAAAAAAAAAAAAAATTTCATGATTTAACCCAAAAAAAATATTTCACCAAATCTTAATATAAAATTTTAAAATATAGAAAATATAGATAACCCTACATTTTATTCTTTTGACAAAAAAAAATATTAATATTTTCATTGAATAATAATAATAATAATAGATATTTTTATGTTATATTTTTCTATAATTTATATATTTATTATTTAAATAATATTTTAAAATGTATAAATAAATTTAAAAGTAAATATTTTTAAACATTTAAATTATTAAAATTTACAAATTTTATAAGACTAATTAAAAAATAATAAAAATATAGAAAATTTTAGTTTTGTTATTTTTTTTTTAAAGTTAAAGTGTGATGGTCCTATATGGCAGATGATATGATATAATAAGAGGTAGTCCTGGTGATAATCAAATGGAATAACTTTTTATACAATTTAAAATTGAAAGATTAATTTTTTTTTAACTCATTTTAAGTTTTGAAGTTATCATTAAGAATGAAAATTCCTATGTATCACTGACTAATGATATAATTGATTGAAAGTTAGTATTTTGATCGTGGATGTTTTTGACTCAGAGTAAAAACTAGTTATCAAAACAATATAATAATATAGTTATTATTAAGTAACAATAATAAGCGAACCACTCACACAAACAACATTAAGAATTTTGATCGTGGATGTTTTTCACTGAGTAAAAACTAGTTATCAAAACAATAATAATAATATAGTTATTATTAAGTAACGATAATAAGCCAACCACTGACAAAAACTACGTTAAGTATTGATGTTTTTTTAATGTAGGAATGATTTGACATTGTCTCATGTCTTGGTAGCTAGATATTGGGGGTGGCATTTGGCAAACTCGGAAAGTTCTTATTTTTTTAGCGAACCAGTTGCAAAATTATATTTTTTCATCAAGAGTTTTGTGCCTCTTCATCTTCCATGTTGAAGGATTTTCCTTTGACCATGTGTAACTTGATATTAGGCTAACCAACTGCAAAATTATATCTTTTTATCAAGAGTTTTGTGTCTTTTTATCTTTCATCGAGAAAGCTCTTTCTCCTGTTTGCAACATTTGGGAGTCTGTTTTTGTTAGCTTTTTTGATGGGCTTTCTCCTTTGATCTTTTGACCTTTGTGGATGTGGTATGGCTATTTACATGGATGCTTTTTTATTTTACTGATTTTATTGATATGGTGGATTTGGATCTAATACATAGTTACCAAGTTTGAATTCGAATTCAATAAGATACAATAAAATTTTGAATAAAAAAATTTTAATTCTAAAAAAATCAAAATTATACATCATAAATAAATATTTAAAGATATATAATTTTTCTTCTATCAGAATAAATGTTTTGTTCATTTTTTTTTTCCATTAATTTTGAAATTTAAATAATTTCCATCAATTTTAATTATTACAAACAATTTTAAAATAATAATTCACTAAAAAAAACCACACTTCACACTCTTCTTTCTCATATTTCTTTTATTTTTAAAACTCAAAATTTTAATCTAAAATCTTTCTCTAAATTCAAAATCTATCTAAATTCATTTAGCCCATAAATATATATTTAAAAATTAAATATTAAAAACTTATATACATTTTCTCTATTTTTATAAACAAATTTAATCACATGGATAATTTCTACCCGTCTTCTTTATTTTTGTAACATCTTTGTAACATCACATGAGGAAGGTCTATTGTTGCGATCACTCTGTTTTTTGCTTAACATTTTTGTCACCCCGTATGAGATCGAATGGTCATCTCGATTCACTTTTTGAAGTGATGTTAAGAGTTTTCATCTACAAGTTAGATATGTAATTTTTTTTTTATGATTATAATAGAAATATTTTTTTCGTATTTGAAAAATAAAATAAAATAATACATGATAAAGGTTTTTGGTTAAGAGTAAGATTATTGTTAATGGTTAAGAGCATGTTTTTTCTCATAAAAAATTATAGGTTCAAAACCAAAAAAATAAAGTATGTATGTTTTCCTAGACTTAACTCTTAAATAAAAGTTGGAAAGTAAACCTCTTGTTACATAAAACCATCTTATACACCAATTTAATATCTGACTTGACTATGATTTTAAAATTAGATAATAATAATAATCCTTAATATATAAATTGAAAATCAAATTATATTTTTATAATAAATCTTACCTGTTCTCATTAAAAATAAAATATATTTTTATAATAAATTTTACCCGTTCTTATTAAAATTATATTTTTACAAAAATATTATGTGTTCTCATGAAAAATAAATTATATTTTTATAATAAATCTTACTTGTCCTCATTAAAAATGAAGTTGTCTACCAAGCAGTGGAATAGCTCGGACGACAATTTTTTGTCGAAATCTGGTTAGCTAAAATTCAAAAAATCAGGTAGTTGGAGTGTTTGGAATCCATTTTTGATAGTGGAAATGGATTCAGCACTATCAAAAACCCTTAGGGCACTCAAAATACTAAAGTTTAACAAATATAAACAAGATTCTGATAAAATCTTTGCCAGATTCTGGGCGAAAATGCTGCTTTCTTAGACTACGCAATTAAAAATAGATGAACATAGTACATGTTATCACTCTAGTAATTTCTTAAGTTGTGAGGTTTTGAGTTTTTAGTTAAAGAACACTAGAGGTAACCACAAACCTACTGCAAACTCTAGGATCTAGCCTTCCTAGGGTTCAGAGAGGGCTCTCTCTTTAAGATTTATTTTTGTTTTGAATTATAATATTAGATTAGTTATAACATTACAATTTGGTTTTGGTTTAAAGGGTTTGGTGGGAAAAAATCACTTGGAGGTAAGATAGAGAGAAATCTACTTGTCCATTAGACTATGGAGTCTAAATCAAGCTAGCATCATTAGAAATCAAGGCTAAAAGATACAAATATTTTCAGGGCAAGATAGATAACCCTCAGAGATTTGGGAAAGTGGTTTTTTGTGAGGTGGTATGATCGAGATAAAGGGCACTTAAAGATCCTTTGATCCATAAAATGGTACTAGAAGGCAGAGGTCAAATGGGAGTGAGAGAAATTAATAATTCTCAACACCAGAAATTAGAAGAAAACATTAAAATGGCAACTAGTTAAAGACAGGGAGCACTTGACTAATCGTGTAGTAATAATCCTAGTTACACATTTAGATAGAATAAACATATAATGAATTGCATGAAACTCAGAAAATGAAACAATGACAAGAAGGGAGTACTTCACTCATCAGCTTATCACATGGATCCTGAATTATAATGCCATTCAGCTTGTCCAGTCTGCTACTTTGAATTCAAACACACAACGCCTCCAATGTTCAACAAAAATATTTATAGTAAGTCCAAAAATTTTATTCCACACTGAATACTTCTAATGTTGAAGTATTTATACAAAATGTAATTACAAATATCCCAGGAGAATTCTAGGAATATCTTTAGGAAAAGGAAAATATCTTTACATAATAAAAAGGACAACTACTTAACAAACAACAAGCTATTCTCTTTTATCCAAAACAAATAGAATTTCTTTATCTAACAAGGAGATTTTAAAGGTCAAGGTGTCATGCTTGCTGGCTGCTAAAAAATATCTAGCTTCTAAGTTTCCTTCGTTGATACTCTTTTATTTGATACTCTTTACCTGATTAGCTTAACTGATTTACTGTTGTAAATTTATCATTTAGCAGTGAAATCAGCAAACTATCTTTTTATTTTAATTATTTTTTTGATTGTTTTACCTCTTATCTCTACATCAAATCAATAAAAGTTTGCCATTCTTCTTCCTTAGGAATTTTGACATTCCTCAACTTCCTGAAATTCTCATTAGCCTCTGTATATTTGGCAAAAGTGGGCTTGATGACAAAGAGATGTTTAATCTCATGCTGTAAAAAGAAGAGATCTTCAAAATACTGAAGGAGTAATTTCCCTATGGGAGTGCCTTATGCTAGTGGCTTGTTAACTTGCTCTTTAGCAAATTCTCTGATATTTTTATCATAATCCTTCTGGGGCATAAGTTTCTCATTAAAAACATGGATGTCTGGTAGGCCCCTCTTTCTTAAGTTTGTGTATTTTACCATAAAATTTTTTATGGCAATGTTCATTGATTCACATTTTTCTTCTAGATTATTCATCAAGTTCTTCTTAGTTATAACCTTTTTTTATCTGTAAGATTTTTTCTGTCCCGTCCATGACTTGTAATTCTTCCAGTTCAGCCCTATTCTTGCTGTTCAAGAATGTGACGAGTTTTAAAGCCTGAGCAGGCTTATCAGTCTTTTAGGTCCCTGTAATTTAGTAGATTGGCAAGACTAAATGATGTAGAGACTACATTTGAACCACTTTGGGATTCTAGGATCTAGCCTTCCTAAATCCAGAGAGGGATCTCTCTATAAGAGCAAAGATTGATTTATTTTTTAAGGTTTTAAGTGTGATAATAGGCTAGTTATGAAGAACAGGGGTTTTTGTTTGTTTTGGTTGGGAAAAGATATAATGAAGGTGAAGGAAGTATAAATGAAGGGTGAAGGTGTAAGTAGGTGAAAGAATGGTTTAGCTAATAAGATAGGCAAGGAGCAGCTTCAATCCATTGGGCTATGAAGTCATAAGAGGATTTAATTGAAACAACAAGGTTCAAAAGCAGTCCATGGGGCAAGTCATCTATGTCAAAGGATCTCTTTAAGTTGATTTTATGGAATGGAACAATAATAAATGGAGTGAGGAAATCGAACAGATGAAGGAACAAAGGACAGCCTAAGATCAAGTAAGTACTTTGAAACTATCCTACTTTTGGCATGCACTTAAGGAAAGACATAAAAATAATCTAAGATCAGGTAAGTGCTTTGAAACTAGCCTGCTTTTGATGTAATTTCAATAGAAAACATTAAAAAACAGATAGAAATAGCTTAATATCATGTAAACACTTTTAACTTAGCCTGTTTTCAGCATATTCAAAAGGAAAACATTCATGATAAACATAAAAAGTAGTCTAAGATTAGGTAAGTACTTTGAAACTAGCATGCTTTCAACATACTCTTAAGGGAAATTTTCAAAGCAACTGTTGGAGATGAAATAGAGGATAGGGCTAACTATAAACTTCCCTAGCTCAGCTTTAATTGACAAACTTCTCAAGGACATTTAAAGACAATATTTCAAGCTACACTCAGCAAAACATGGGCTAATCAACATTCCTTGACTGATCACACTCTATTGAATTATCTTTAAATAAACTATCAGCAGAAAACGTAAAGGATAAAGATTTGCGATGCAATTAAGCACTTCACGCTCAGTCACAACGTGGGTTATATGCGGAAAGGGGCTGGGGCTTAAGGCCGAAAGGGGCTTAAATCTCTATAGAAAAATGAAGGTTTTCAGGCCAAAATGAGGGTTTTTCAGAGGATTTTGAGGGTTCCGATAAGGTTAAAAAAGAGGTTTTAAACCTTATCACAATGAATTTATGAAGGGAATAAAGGAAAATGAGGGAAATGGAGACCTTATGAGTATTTTTTCTCTTAGTAAACAACAGGGTTTAGAGGTTCTTTTTATGGAAACAACAGTGAAGGTTTTATGAAGGATAGGAGACATATGGGACTTCAATGATGATATATTTACAAAGGAAATGTTTCTCTTGAAGGCTCAGAAACATATTTAGCCACCTTTTGCTTTTAAAAATTATTATGGGTGGCTAACAGCGGCTCCAACTTGGGATGGCAGCTCGTTAGAGGTGTCAAGAACCTCAAAACAGTATTCTCTGGATGTAGATCAGTGGCTTTTTACCTTGATAACCTTTTCCTCTTCTTTGATCAGTTGCTTCAAAGATGATTAGAACATTTGATATCAGTAGAAAAATTCTTCCCCAAACAACTACCTACACAACCTACTTCCTAACATTTTTTCTTCTTCAAGGTGCACTTGGACTTGCAAACCTTTCCATCAATCATTTTTTCTTTTATTGAAAACATAAAACTAATCTAAGTCTACTCTTATTTCTCCATGAACTCAGATTGAACAGTTGAGTTCATAAGTTTCTCTACCTAGACTACTATCTCTTAGGTTTAGACTGTCTAACAGATTTTTATTCTCTATTTTCTAAAACAGAAATTCAAAAGCAGCCAAGCCAGGATTAAGCAGTATGACTTCCTGTGGCCTATGGCATAAAAACAAGCTGCACATAGGTTAAAATTTGCAGAAAATTAAAAAAAAATTGTGAAGGCTTAAGATCTGAAAATCGACAACTTCCTTCATTTTTCTTCAGCTCTGGTTTTGATTTTGTTTAAGCTGTCTTCTCTTTCTTCCCTGGTTCAAGTTTTGAGCATATTAGAACCAGTTTGTTTTCTATATTTGGCTCAAGATGTGATCTAATTAGAGCCATTCTTCTTTTGAGATTCATAGGTTCAGATTTTGAGCTTGTTTGAAGCTTTGTTTTTCTATCCTAATCTACCTTACTGATAAGCCAAGATTATGTTGTTTGGAAAATCTAATTCACTAACCTATTAGCAGTAAATTGAAAGCTAATTAGTCATGATTAGGCTGTATGACTAACTAGAAGTGTGTTTTTAGCAGTGGCTTTTGAGCTTGCACACTTTCAGACTTTGTCTCTCTTTTTTGGTATGGGGCTGTAC
This sequence comes from Pinus albicaulis, assembly GCA_034641835.2. Taxonomy (NCBI): domain Eukaryota; kingdom Viridiplantae; phylum Streptophyta; class Pinopsida; order Pinales; family Pinaceae; genus Pinus; species Pinus albicaulis. The sequence continues at coordinate 1,431,341,727 of CM076572.1, forward strand.
CTTTCTTGTTTTTACAATCTGCCCTCTTTTCTACTTTTTTATTGTTTTTGTGTTTTTCTTTTTCCTTCAAGACAAAAATCAACAACTAACTAAATTCTCAAAGGCCGAGCTTTATTGACATTCCTGTCTAACCTAATCTAACTTGAAAATCTCTGCTTTATATGGTACAATAATGCCAATGTAGCCAATCGAGTAATGACAAAGAGGAATAGAGAAATTGGCTACTAGTCAGAGGTAACCATAGTACATATTGAATCTTAATCTTTAAAATCAAGGTTGTCACAGGACGTGACAACATTTTATGTCTTTGGCTCCTGCAAAGGATCCATGCTTGAGAATTTGAGCCAATTGGGATCTCCACACACTCTTCCATAGGATCAACAAAGAAAAGATGATAATTCTCTTCTTTTTGGCCCTCCACAATTGGTAGATTGTCTGCCTCTAAGATATCAGATTTGAGGACTGTACCTTCAGTATGTTCCTTGGAAGCATCATCATCCTTAACCCGCACATCAACAAGCAGTGAAGTTTCTTCTTTCTCTAAATCTATGCTTGTTTCTAGTGTGAATTCAAGTTCTTTGGATGACAGATTGATATTAGCAATGGAAAAGGATTTCTCTTAAAAAGATAATATATCCTCAGTAGGATAGTATTGTATTTGTTTTTCTTCCCCAAAGACTTGCCAGTACCTTTTATTGTTTGGGACAGTTGGTCTGAAGTTTTCTTGAATTGTATATTGTTTTCTTTCCCAAGGTCTCAGACATGTACTGGCAACAAGGGCTAATCCACTGGCAAAACTGTTTTGGTCTTTAGGAACAAGGGTAAGTTGGGATTATTTAAAATATTTAAAAAAATCCATGGCATCATCCTTATAGGCTCTAAGTCTAGGATGTTTAACCATGAATTCTTCATTCACTTGCCTAATTACCAATTATGCATTTCCATGAACTGTTATCCTCTGGGCTTCTAATTTCTTCAATAAGTGGAGCCCTAAAAGAAGTGCCTCATACTCTACTATGTTATTTGTGCATTGAAAATTCAATTTATATGAATAGGCTTTAGAATAATTGTTTTGTGTGTTATAAAGCCATATTCCTGCACCTGCACTGGTTTTAGTATATGACCCATCAAAGTTCATACTCCAAAGAGGACTAGTTTCAGTTTTATCATTAATTTCCTTACTATCCTCTTTGTCTTGAGTGCCACTGGGTTGTTCTATGGAGTAGGCACTATGTTGATGATTGTCTTGTTAAAATGAAGGTTTGGAAGGTAGTTGCTTGTTTAGTATTAGATCAATTTCTTCTTATGTCAAAGGAGAAGATGTTTCTATGTTCCTTTGAACAGGAGTATAGTAGTTCTCTGTCTCTTGTGAAGATTGATTTTGAGGCTGGATGTTTTCTTGAGCCTCAACTATAAGGGATGGTGAATTATTGTTCATGATTGCACGAATATCTTGAGGATTTTCTTCTGCTCCTTGATTGATTTCTTCCTTAACTGATTCATCTATATCCTTATAATTTTTCAATAAGATATTAAACTCATGAATGGCTGTTAAAAGGTCTTCTAGATGTATTTTTTCCAAATCCTCATCATTGTCTATAATGTGTTGGGTGATGTTTTGTGATGGATCATAATGTATTTCACCCCATGATAACGATGTAGTGTTTTCTTTATAGTTCTCATAAAACACATATTCAAGGTCATTTAAAGAAAACAGACTACCAGATTTCAACCATTCATACCAATCGAATATACCGAATCGGATGATTGCCGGATTATTCGATATACAAATCGAATTGTCTACTTATCGTATTTTTTTTCCCAAATTTGAGACTGCAGACTATTTTTTTTTTCAATTATTAGTATAAACAATACATATTCCACAACATTGTCAAATCTTCAAAGACTACAAACTATCTGAGACCGTGCTATCCAAGATTTCAAATTTGTTATTCAATGGGAACTCAAAGTCGTTCTCATTGAAATCTCTTTTTTTAAGCTAACTAGAAACTCACAACTAAATCTTTAATTAAAAAGTTCAATTTCGTTTCCATTTCCCACGTGATAAAATATTTTCAATATTTTCATTTCCCACATCTACAGGCAACAAAATAGTGTTGTAGATCATCTTTCCAAGAATGGTTGCAATTCAAATCCCAACATTGCTTCTATTTTTTTGAAAATAACACTTTGCAAGGTTAAGTCATCTTGAGATCTAATCAGTTTTCTGGAAATTAGACCTTTTTTTGAAAATAAAAATTTGCAAGGTTAAGTCATCTTGAGATCTAATCAGTTTTCTGGGAATTAGATTTGTCACAGTCAGAGACAATGCCTCATATGTTTCTCCTTCTCCGCTTTTCCTCATGGATATTTTCTATTACAATTCTTTATTATGTTTATAGATATTTTGGTCCATGGCCTTTGTAAACATTTCCTCTATTTTCACATGGATAATTTCTACCCGTGTCCTCTTTATTTTTGTAACATCACATGAGGAAGGTCTATTGTTGCGATCACTCTGTTTTTTGCTTAACATTTTTGTCATCCCATATGAGATCGAAGTGTCATCTCGATCCACTTTTTTAAGTGATGTTAATAGTTTTCATCTACAAGTTAGATATGTAATTTTTTTTATGATTATAAAAGAAATATTTTTTTCTTATTTGAAAAATAAAATAAAATAATACATGATAATGGTTATTGGTTAAGAGTAAGATTATTGTTAATGGTTAAGAGCATGTTTTTTCTCATAAAAAATTATAGGTTCAAAACCAAAAAGATAAAGTATGTATGTTTTCCTAGACTTAATTGTTAAATAAAAGTTAGAAAGTAAACCTCTTGTTACATAAAACCATCTTATACACCAATTTAATATCTGACTTGACTATGATTTTAAAATTAGATAATAATAATAATCCTTAATATATAAATTGAAAATCAAATTATATTTTTATAATAAATCTTACCTATTCTCATTAAAAATAAATTATATTTTTATAATAAATTTTATGCGTTCTTATTAAAATTATATTTTTACAATAAATATTATATGTTCTCATGAAAAATAAATTATATATTTATAATAAATCTTACCTGTCCTCATCAAAAATAAAGTTGTCTACCAGCCGGCAGAATAGCTTGGACGACGATTTTTGCCGAGATACGGTCAGCTAAAATTCAAAAAATCGGAGTATCTGGAGTGTTTGGAATCCATTTTTGATGGTAAAATGGATTCAGTACTATCAAAACTATCAGGCACTCAAAAAATATTAAAGTTTAACAAAAGCATGAAAGCAAGATTCGATAATCGGAGGCATTCTCAGAAATTCTCAAGGAGATACTCTTGCCATTTACTATGGTTCGATAGGCTGGGATACTAACAACTCCGCAGAACTGGAAGGGCTTTGGCAAGGTCTTGTTCTTTCCCATCTATATAATCTCTCGCCTATCATAGTGGAAGGAGATTCTCAGATTCTCATCAACACTGCCAATCAACTTCTCCAAGGCACCAGAACTACAAAAGTGGCCACAAGCTGGAGATTGGCCTCTCGACTCGACAATCTCAGCAAATGGTTGGACATCAATCAAGCTATATCCTTTGTTCATATCAAAAGAGAAGGTAACAAGACAGCGGACCTCCTAGCTAATCTAGGAGTCGAAAGCTCTGACACTCTCAACCATGGCCCTCTCCAAATCATACATGACAGGGACACTCTTCAGAATTGCATCAATCTAGTGCAGAATGATCAAAATTTTCCGGATGCGGATGGCATTTAGATTTAATGGGCCACATGGCCCCGGCCTCTTCCCAAAGCGCGAGGCGTGTGGTGGCCACATGGCCCTCCATGGCGCCATTAAGCCTGCAATCAATTCGACTGACCGCCATAACTACTCTCCCCCGCGACGACGATACAACAACTCTGTTCTGCCTGGCTTCTGCACTATGGACGCCAATTCATTCTTCACTGTGCTCTCAGACTCTCCGAGTGGTTGTTTGGCTCCTCTGGGCGGTGCGTGCCCTGCACATTGTGCTGAGCCAAGCGCTCGCACAAACACCGGCCGGCGCTGCTCTCTCTACAGTTGCATCGAGATTCTTCCGGGCGTGCATTTCTCAAACAGTGCCTTCTGCCTTGGTGCGTTTATCATTCCTCAGCATTCGCCTGGCTCACTTGTTGTTCCGGCTCTTACGGGTGCGCACTTGGTTCAGCTTTCTCCTGGTTCGATTATTGCTCCAGCCCTTCTTCCGGTTCAAGACATCAACACAACTGAGCCCGTCATGCCTCGACTCCGTCAGCGCATGATTGCCCGTCGTGGAGGCACCCGTGGTAGTTCTGTTGCAGACCGCACAAACTCAAGCAGGCATGGCTTAGATTATCCTTCTGGTCCTGCACCAAGTCGACTGCCCACCTCCCCTCTGCGAGACGCTCCTCATGTCTCTCCCACCTCCGCCCCTCAGCCCTCTCGCAGTCACTTCATCCGCCAAACCACGCAACGGACGGAGCTGAGTTTCGACAGTGCTTTCAACCGCCCCTCCATAACCGCCTACATCACTGTTACTCTGCGCGAGGAGGCCTCTCTCTGTTCTCCTCCTTGGCCTGACTCCACTCCAGCTCCCCTTGACCCTCATCCCGCCTCCATCGAACCTCGTTCCACTTCCGCTGCTATGCGCCAAGCTGTAATGAGCGAGCCTTCTGTCCATCCTTCTCCCTCCCCGGGCCTCTTCTCCATGCAGGTGAACGCGGAAGGTGCCCTGAGCACCGAGGCTCCTCATCAAGATGCTGAAGTGGACGACCCTGAGGATGACTTCGGATGTCCAATCGAGGAGGAGCAACCCTCTCCGGTCCACTCCAATTGACACAGATTTGACCTGGCCCAGTATGGAATCTGAACTTGTTTACTTTCATAGAGTTGCTGGTCTTTTACATTACACAGCAGATAGTGTTAGTTTTTTGCCTTCGATAGTGATAGTTCTTTGCAGACTCATAACAATTAGTATAACTATTCCACCGGTTTCCCTTACCAAGGGCGGTGTGACAGACATTACAGAGCTGGTTTCCCTATATGGGCAGCTTATTTTTGGGATTAAGCATGGTTTGCATTTGATTTAGAGCTATCAGGCGGCCAGAGAGCGAGTTTTGTACTATAATATTTACATAATACAGTGCTTGATTTAGAAAAAAAAAAAACAAGGTCGATAAATATTTGTCGGATTTTGGGCCAAAACGTTGCTTTCTTAGACTACACGATTAAAAATAGATGAACATAGTATGTGTTATCACTCTAGTAATTTCTTAAGTTGTGGGGTTTTGAGTTTTTAGTTAAAGAACACTAGAGGTAACCACAAACCTACTTCAAACTCTCGGATCTAGCCTTCCTAGGGTTCAGAGAGGGCTCTCTCTTTAAGATTTATCTTTGTTTTGACTTATAATATTCAGTTAGTTATGACAGTACAATTTGGTTTTGGTTTAAAGGGTTTGGTGGGAAAAAATCACTTAGAGGTAAGATAGAGAGAAATCTACTTGTCCATTGGGCTATGGATTCTAAATCAAGCTAGCAGCACTAGAAATCAAGGCTAAAAGGTACAAATATTTTCAGGGCAAGATAGATAACCCTCAGAGATTTGGGAAGGTGGTATGATCAGGATAAAGGGCACTTAAAGATCCTTTGATCCGGAAAATGGTAGTAGAAGGCAGACTTAAAACGGGAGTGAGAGCAATTACGAATTCTCAACACCAGAAATCAGAAGAAAACATTAAAATGGCAACTAGTTAAAGACATGGAGCACTTGACTAATCCTATAGTAATAATCCTAGTTACACATTTAGATAGAATAAACATATAATGAATTGCATGAAACTCAGAAAATGAAACAACGACAAGAAGGGAGTACTTCACTCATCAGCTTATCACATGGATCCTAAATTATGATGCCATTTAGCTTGTCCATTCTGCTACTTTGAATTCAAACACACAACACCTCCAATATTCAACAAAAATATTTATACTAAGTCCAACAATTTTATTCCACACTGAATACTTCTAATGTTGAAGTATTTATACAAAATGTAATTACAAATATCCTAGGAGAATTCTAGGAATATCTTTAGGAAAAGGAAAATATCTTTACATAATAAAAAGGACAACTACTTAACAAACAACAAGCTATTCTCTTTTATCCAAAACAAATAGAATTTCTTTATCTAACAAGGAGATTTTAAAGGTCAAGGTGTCATGCTTGCTGCCTGCTAAAAAATATCTAGCTTCTAAGTTTCCTTCGTTGATACTCTTTTATTTGATACTCTTTACCTGATTAGCTTAACTGATTTACTGTTGTAAATTTATCATTTAGCAGTGAAATCAGCAAACTATCTTTTTATTTTAATTATTTTTTTGATTGTTTTACCTCTTATCTCTACATCAAATCAATAAAAGTTTGTCATTCTTCTTCCTTAGGAATTTTGACATTCCTCAAATTCCTAAAATTCTCATCAGCCTTTGTATATCTGGAAAAAGTGGGCTTGCTGACAAAGAGATGTTTAATCTCATGCTGTAAAAAGAAGAGATCTTCAAAATACTGAAGGAGTACTTTCCTTATGGGAGTGCCTTGTGCTAGTGGCTTGTTAACTTGCTCCTTAGCAAGTTCTCTGATATTTTTATCAGAATCCTTTTGGGGCATAAGTTTTTCATTAAATCCATGGATGTCTAGTAGGCCCCTCTTTCTTAAGTTTGTGTATTTTACCATAAATTTTGTTATGGAAATGTTCGTTGATTCACATTTTTCTTCTAGATTATTCATCAAGTTCTTCTTAGTTATAACCTTTTTTTATCTGTAAGATTGTTTCTATCCTGTCCATGACTTGTAATTCTTCCAGTTCTGCCCTATTCTTGTTGTTCAAGAATGTGATGAGTTTTAAAGCCTAAGCAGGCTTATCAGTCAACTCATCTTTTGTCTTTTGTATCGCTATCTGTGCTACCAACAACAAATCTCTCTGCTCATATATAACCTAAATTGAAGGCCATTGATTATGAATGGATTCAATAATGTTATTCGACAGATGATTTTTTACATATGAAATCTGCTCAGTAAAAGTTATCTCTTTTTGCAAATTATTGATTTGTTCTCCCAATCTGATTGCTTTTTGTTCATGGGTTTTAGCATTTATTAGAGTTGTCTTATTTGTAGCTTCAAGATTTTCAATCATCTTTTTCAGGCTGTTGATTTCATTCATCTTTAAAGAAATTTCTTCCATAGCTTTAACAATTTGGCTTGCTTCATCTATTTGCTAAACATTTGTAGTAGAAGAGTCTGTATCTGAAGTATTAGCTGAAGTCACTGGCACTACAGTTTCCAGTGAGCCCTTTGGTGCTAATTTTTCTCCTAAAGTAGAGGGCACTGCTATAGTTGTTACTGGAATAACTGTAGGAATGATAGGAGTCTCATGTTCTTTCACAATATCTTTTTCTTTGAAAAGGTGGTCCATTTGGGTCTCCATTTCTTTGATTTGAGCAGTCAGTTTAAGAATGAGGTTCATCATTTCTTCTTTCTCACTCTGATCTTGAAGGATTTCCTTGGTTTGTGGATGCTCACTTTGAGGAAGCTTGAGCTGTTTCCTCAAAGCTGCTATGTCATCATTCTTTTTCTTTATCAATAGTTCTGCTACTTGAATGTTTGAGGGATCATATCCCACTTGTAAAACTAATTCCTCTAAGGCTTTAATCCTTAGATCCTTGGCATATAAAGATGCCTTGTCTATCTTCATCTGATCTTGCATATTAATTATGGTGTTCTGTAGCTTATTTGCACTCATTACCTTGGTTGCTACTGTAGAATAAAGCATCTATGAGCTTTGTCTGTGAAATTCAATTTGATCTAGCTCATGGATAGTTTCTGTATCAACCTCAAAGTCCACCTTCTTATAATTTGTTGTTGTTTTAGGTGTGGAGGTAGTAGGTTGTGGAAATGACATGATCATCTTGTTACTAGAATAATCAAAGGCCGACAATAGCCATTTCCTCATTCTTCTGCTTTATCTGTTTGTATTTCTCCTTGATGTCTAAATCCTTTTCCTCAGTTGTTTGTGAGGAAGAGGCGTCCATGTTATGCTGCTTCTCAATCATCTGTGTTTCATCTTGATTAGTTGTTGATTCCTTTTCTATTTCCATAAGTGTTTCATTTATTATAGTTGTGGCTATATCATCATTGGTTTCTGGAGCATCTGTCTCATCAACATTAATTGTTACTTTCTCCTTACCAACTGAACTGAGTTTAAGCCTCTTGTTATATATTATTTTGAATTTGGTCTCATTTTTTGTCTATATTGTATAAGCTCCTTCCTCTCTAATTCTTTTTGCTGATATCTATAGCTATTTTAAAAGTTCTAGAGCTTGTGTTGTGTCCATTTTATCTGTTGTCTCTATATTTCTTGTTGTATCTATCAGTGTATTTTCCAACCACTCAAATTGGTTGGAAAATTTCTCAATATCAGGCTTAAGCTCATGTATGAAGGGCGTCAATTTACATTTTACCCTTAGACTGCTCAAGACTCCTTGAGGATCATAGTTCCATGGAAAACTTCTTTGAAATTTAAACTCTGCTAATCTCTTTGTGATTTCTTTTTCTACATCTCTATGGTTTATGATAAAGATACCAACCTAATTCTTTAACTTACATTGAGTCTTTTTTCTGGTAGCCATGAAGTTAATAGAATCAAAATTGAGAATTTGTCTCAAATACTCTAGTGCAAAAATTCTCATGCTCATATATCTAGGCAAATTATAAGGTAATAAGTTGGATCCAAAAATTCTTAACTCTGTATGCTTCTCATAGAGATACCAATCTCCCATTTTAATCTGTTCTGAAAGTTGTAGGATTCTTTTCATTTCCTCAATGATTCTGGGCTGCTCTGCTTTATTCATAATGTTCATTGCTGGATGTAGAAAAAGGTCTGAAAAATATATTTAGGTGAAATCACTACCCTCTTTCCTGAGCAAGGAAGTCCAGAAGATAATGGATAGAGGCTTACCCTCCAAGTCCATCTTTTGTAATGCAAAAGGAAATTTATCAGCTTGAAAGAATAAGAATAAGTGAAACAGATAGGATGAGTATCTAAAAACTCCTTCAGTGGGTAATTTTATCCGCTGTGATGGATATTGTTGGCTATGAAACCAGCAGAGTCAAAGATGACTGATTGAGGTTAGACTGGAGAAAAGGTGAAGGAAACCGAGAATGGACTCATCAGTGTGTCCATCTGTAAAGTATCCAAGTATAAAGGAGAGCATAGAGATAGTATGTCTAGATCCTTCAGGAAATTTAGCAGTGGAATAAGGAGGGTTTATTTTAGGAATGTTAACATGGGAAGGCATAAAGTTTTGAAATATCATGAACTTCTTAGGGAAGTCAAGGCCTAAGTACAACTGGGTCAAAGCTTCTATAGTCAGAGGGACTGATTGAGGTTCAAACTGTAATTGAAGCATTTGATTTATTGACTCTGTTGTGTTGGTGAAAAGGATTTCTCTATTAGCTTTGACTATGGCCCTTTGATCTGGTTCATAATGTTTTTGACATAATTTGATAATATCTTGGCCAGGATGGGTTACTCGAACTATATATTTGGGCAAATGAGTCTCCCAAATAGGTATTTCATCCTTATCCAAGTACTTTTCATAACACCAATTGTGTATATCCAAAAGGTTGAATTCTACAATAGGATCAACAATTTTGTAGTCAACATCAGTCAAAGGGAGGCTTTCTACAGCAACTATAGGTGATTGGAGGGGATTCACTATTGCAACAGATTTGGCAGTGATGACTAGGGTAGGTTTAGGGGCTTTGGATCCTTCAGATTTAAGTGTTTTGGATCTAACAGGTTTGCTTGTACTCTGTTTCTTAGTCATTTTGGATAACTACTGCAAGATTAGACTGTTTGCAGGAGTTTTTTTTTATATCAAACAGAGATAAAATTGAGTAGTTTTTAGGCTGAGGATGGATTCTTTTGGGCTTTTTGCTCAATTTGGTTTATCTGATCATGAAAAACTGGCTTAAAACATAAAACAGGGGTTTTCTGAGTTGGTTTGACTGAGAAATAGGGTTTCAAGGCATATTAAGAAGTTTTAGCCTTTCAGATCTTTAAATTTGATCCTTAAACTGTGAAATTCGAGCAAATTCGCTTGAAAAATGGGTGCAGAGGAAAGCAGGGTTTCCTAGGAAAATTTTGCCAGGGTTTGGCCTATTTTTTGTGATTTTAGGCACTTTTTCTTTGGTCAATTTTACAATTTAGAGGATAGGATTTCTTAAAGACTGTTTAAAATCAATTTGCAGGCTTGAATTCTTCGAAAAATACCTTAAAGTGCAGGTATTTGACTATAAAAAGGGTTTTCTATAGGTTCTTGGTTGAAATGTTGTCTTCGACAATCTTTTGAAGTGGTGAATAATCCTTTAACAGTATTCACAAGTAAATCTTGGTCAAATTCAGAGGTTTGGGGCATAAAAGGGCAATCAGAGGCTTGAAAGGCTTTTACACAGCGTTTATATTAGTCAAAAAATAATGTGAAAGGGTTGAATGAGCAGTTTTATACAATAAAATGGATTTTACAAAGGTTTAATAATATTTTTTTGATCGCATTAACTGACATTCAATGCCAGTCGTGTCAGGGCGGGAGCGGTTTCAGGTTTAAACAACGAAACCAACAGTGGTTATCGCGTCCAGTTTGAGTGGTAAGTGATTTGGCCTCAAACGAACGTGATCCAATATAATACTAACATGTCGCGGGGGGCTGAATGGGCAAAACCACCCATTTCGCATCCATTTTTCATTTGGGTGGACGATTAGTTTCTGTGCGCGATATCATATTAGAACCATTGGATCTTTTGATCGGAAGCGAAGGGTCGAGATTTGTTTGAGAGCTGCGGGTAATCAAAGGTGGGACTGGGATAAAGTTAAGCGGGTGTTTGAAAGTTCAAAACTTTTATGCAACACGACTTTAATCAAGGTTTTGATATGGATGCGGATATAAGAATGGTTAAAGGAATATAATGGAGGTTAAATGTATATGTGACATGATGCTTTATATGACGGGTTATCAATATAAAGTATGAGACTTTATATATCGTGACAGATATGGAAATGGGCGGGGTTTAGCATGGTGGCGCTTCCAAGATTTTTAACCTTTATAAAATGATAAAATATTATCCAAAAACTTAGGCTAAACTGCTGATGAGCGGGGTAATGTATTTCTTTTCAAAATACATAGGATATGTTCAAAAAGACTCATTGGCGCAACTTTTATTTTATTAAATAGTATTAAATCTTTTGAATGATTTAATAACTATAGGGGGCAGGATATTTATTTAGAGTTAGTTTTAGACCAAAGGGAATTTTATTTGGGTTTTAATTTAACATGTGGGTACTAACTTTGGTCTAAAAACTTTGTAATAGTGGGTTTTTGGGGCTATTTAGATATAGGGAATTAGATAAATAGGATAAGGTTTTATTTAATGATTTAATAAACTAAGTTAAAAGTTAATATGACAATGGGAATGGAATGCACACAAAATACACAATATGACTAAGTAAAGTGAATAAGTAAAGCCAAGCTTGTATTTTCATTATTTCACAAATTTACTTAGGATAAAGCATTTTTTACGGTTTTTGTATGTTTCTGAGTGAAGGAAGTTAATCAGATGGGGTTTTATGTTTCATTAAGTAAGAATGAGTCTTTACTTATGAAAATGAGTTAAAATGTATAAATAAGGGATAAATAATGATAAATGGGGATTTAACATAAGAATTTAACATTTTCAACTAACCAGTCATCGAGCCTTGGGTCTGGTCCCAACAAAATTGAGAGAAGTGCTATGAGCCTGTTTGACTGATAGTCTAAAATAGTAAATACTTACAAGGAATGGGAAATTAGTGATTTTTTTTCCCGGTGATGAATATTGCATGCTTTTTCCCACTTCTTTCTACTTACCCAACATTACGCTAACATTTTTTCTTCCTTTTAGCAGGTGCATTTAAGATTGCTACCTTGAAATATTTATTCTTTTAAAAACAAAAAATATCTAATTCTACCTTATTTCATCTAAGGGCTCAGATTAAACTATTGAGCTCCTTCTTATTCTCTACCTATCTATTTATTTGTCAGGATTATAAACTGTCTAACAAGTCTTTATTCACTATAAAAACATGGAAATTGAAAACATGACAAGTCAAGTTTAAACAATTTAACTCATCATGGATTATGGCATTTATTGACACTCTGCCATAATCATTTGCAAAAAGTAAAAAGTAGTGGCATTTGGACTTGCACACTTTCATGTCTTATTTTCATATTTTTCTTTAGGGGTCTATATATTTTTAAGTCCTTTGATCTTTCTTTTAGGACTTTTTACCCTCTTTTTTTGATGATTTTTATTTTTATTTTTATTTTTTTTCAAAATATGGGAAAACAACTTGTAGAAAGAAAGGTATGTACATATTTTACAAGACTATCAAAAGTCAATTCAAAATTATGAATCCTATATTTATAGGACCCTAACAGTACGAACCTTGCCCTTCCATATTTATTTTCTATGACTGCAAAGACTTGGACTTTACTGATTATTCAGAGTCGTGTCCTGTCACATGATAAAGATGACGAGCTTCGAAAATTGAACAATTTATAATAGTTTTCAATTCTGGGATACCATGGGGTACAGAGCTTGACAGTAGGCACTCAGAAAGCGTCATTTTGGGGGAGCCATTCCTGAATCCGGCTATAAGCAACACAGGTATCAGTTTCCATGAAATTTGGCGAAGCAACACAGGTATGGTTTCCACTAGTTTTCATGAATCTTCCAATGCATCACAATTAATATAGTTTCCATCCATTTATTTGTTTTAATTTTCTACTTTCTTACACGATTTCAGGGCAGTCCCTATATGTTATTTCCGCATACTGACCACATTAAATCCATTGGACACTTATGAACATGGTCTATGCATCTGTTGATTAAGCGGCGTACGATACTTGTGCAGAGTAAATTAGAATTTTGAGAAGCACTTATATTATTGGTGAATCCTTGCACTGTAGGTTCTCCGTTCTCCATTGGCCGTGACAATCCTCCATGGGAGAGTTTCAAGCTCCACTTTCATAAGCCAAACTATTAAACTATCCCATGGAATGGCAATTCTCATGATGATCATTACTCTTCAGTCACAGATTTGCAAGGCACAAAATTATTCTACATGCCACCACATTGTCAACTATACAAAAGGCAGTAAGTTCGAGGAAAATCTGAATACAGTGATGAATAGGCTTATTAAATATACACCCCAAAAAAGGTTTAACATTTCTGAGTTTGGCCGAAGTCCTAACCAAATATATGGCCTCCTACAATGTCGGGGAGATACAACACTCGACCAGTGCTACTGTTGTTCACAACAAGCAAACACTACTCTTCGACAAAGTTGTGGGAATGCCGCCAATGGTTTAATTTGGTTTGATTTTTTATTTTTAAATTATAAGAACTATAATTTCATGGGACAATTGGATGTTTATGGATTGTATCTTGGGAATACACAGAATGTGTCACCTAGCCTAGATGTCTTTAATCAGGCTCTTTCTAACCTATTCAACAACTTGTCAGCTGAAACAACATCTGAATCTAAATTATATGCTTCTAGAATGACTAATGATTCCTTGGTTCAAAATATTTATGCTCTGGTCCAGTGCACCAGAGATATATCTATTGACAACTGCACAACATGTCTATCACAAACAATAACATATATTTTTCAACAATACACTGGAACTAAAGGAGCTCGGGGTCTAATGGAAAACTGCATAGTTTGCTATGAAATGTATCCATTCTTTAATTCGATTTTGTCTCCATCCCCTGCATAAGCGCCAACTAATACACCAGTACCTGATACACCATTGAATCAGATCACACCATCGAGTCATAGTTTATACATAACAACAGGTCTTCAAACAAATTACCCATAATTTTCGTTGTTGCTAGTGGCTTGCTTCTAGTGTTATTGGTATGCGTATTTGCAACTTGGAGGAGATTGAAGTCTGCAGTTGGAATTAGATCTGAAGGTATTGCAAAAAAAAATTCGTTGGGTTTTGATTTTATGCATTTTAAATTTAGTACATTTAAATTCCCCAAGTCTTTATGCACACATGATAGAATGTGTCCTCTTATATCACTGTCAAAATTTGATATGATGGATCATCAAAGTTACACTTTATTTGTAGAATCTTAAATGACCACTACTCTTGAAGCCAACTAATAAACCAGAATAATTATGACATATAAAAAAAATGAAGGAAAATTAAAAAAAAAAAAAAGCACACACAGATCAGATCACTGCTCAACTTGTAAATCTCACATTGAATCATGTATGTTTATACATGCTTATATAATAAACCTATTACTAATTCTATGATTTATCAACTATTAATTATTCATTCTAACCACTACCAATGATTCTGAGCACTAGCCATCCTAATAATTTGTTGCACTAATTTTTAATATTAAAGAATCATAAAATATTCTCGTTAATGTTAGCAATTACATGGAAATATTTAAGCATTATTCTCAACACTCCTCCTTAATGCTTAATGAGGGCTTACTAGCTTATCTCTTAGTGTCAAAAACTGATCTTTTGCAACTGCTTTGGTGAAGATATCTACTAGTTGATGCTTAGTATTTATGTGCTTTAATTCAACATCATTCTTCTGCACCAAATCCCAAATGAAGTGATATTTCATGTCAAAATGCTTTGTCCTGCTATGATGAACTGGATTCTTTGCTAACTTGATGGCACTTACATTATCACAATAAATGACCATAGGCTAAATTTGCTTCTCCCCAATTTCTTCCAAAAATTTTCTAAGCCAAAGAGCTTATGTACCTACAGAAGTAATTGCAACATACTCCGCTTATGTGGATGAGAGAGAAAAAATGCTTTATTTTCATGAGCTCCAAGTAATCAAACCAGAACCAGAAGAGAAACAATTTCCAAATGTGGACTTACGGTCATCCACACTACCTCCCCAATCTGAATCACTAAATCCAACAAGATTGAAATTTTCAGCAGAGTAGTAATGAATACCAAAATTTAGAGTGTCTTTCACATTCCTTAAAATTCTCTTGGCTGCTTTCATATGTATTTCAGATGGATTTGTCATATACCTTGAAACAAGTGAAGCTGAAAATGAAATATCAGGTCTTGTGTGGGTTAGAAACATCAAGCTCCCCAGAATACTTCTATAAGTTGTCTCATCAACTAAATCAACACCATCATCTCTACATAATACAAATCCATGAGTACTTGGAGTAGGAGATCCATTACAATCAAGCATATCAAATTTCTTCAAAGTATCATGTGCCTATTTTGTCTGGCAAATGAAAATTTCATCCTTAGTTTGATAAACCTCCATTCCTATAAAATATTTCATGAGATCTAGATCTTTCATCTCAAATTCATTTATCATAGCAACTTTGAACTCATTATTCATTTTGGAACTACTACCCACATACAATAGATCATCAACATACAAACTTATGATCAAAATATCAATACCTTCTTGTTTGTAGTAAAGGGTAGGATCATTCTTACTTCTCTAGGAGCCTTTTCCCTGAAAGTATCCATCAATCCTAGCATACCACACTCTTAGTGCTTGCTTGAGACCATACAAAGCCTTCTTCAACTTGTAGACATTATTTTCTTTTCCTTCCACTTCAAAACCTTGTGGCTGCTCCACATATACTTCCTCTTCTAAGTACCCATTCAAGAAGGCACTTTTCATGTCCATATGATGTATGCTCCACATTTTCTGAGCTGCTAATGAAATTAGCATTATAATGGTCTCCTGTCTTGCTATTGGTGAAAATGTCTCTTCATAATCAATTCCATACTTTTGTGTGAATCCTCTGGCAACTAATCTTGCCTTGTGTCTTTCAACACTCCCATCACTATTAAATTTGGTCTTGTAGACCCATTTGGTGCCAATCTTTTTCTTGTCATGCGGAAGCTCTGTCAATTCCCAAGTGTCATTCCTGTGAATGGAATCCATCTCTTCTTGCATATCTTGCACCCAAACCTCATTAGTACATGCATCTTCAAAACATGATGGTTCAAAATCAGCCTTGGCTAATAAAGCAAAATTCACTGTCTCACCTATTGGGTTTTCTTCATGTGCTTGATTTGTAGTCCTCTGATATATATCACTCAATATCCTTACCTTCCTTGTAGAACTTGGAGAAGAAGTTGGACTTGAACTTAATGTTGAAGAAACTGATGAAGGGCTGCTTGGTGGAGTTAAACCATTAGATACATAAGCATTAGTTTGTTGCTCAATATCAACAATTATATCATCATTCAAAACATATTTTGTCTTCTCAACATGGCCTTTTTTATGACCATAAACTCCCCCTTCATCAAAAATTACATCTCTTGATACAATAAGCTTGTTAGTGAGGGGATTATACAATTTATAAGCCTTGCTTGTTTCACTATACCCAATGAAAATGCATAACTCACTCTTTGCATCTAAATTTTTTCTATTTTGATCAGGTACATGAACATAAGCCAAACAACCAAAAGCTTTGAAATGATTAACATTAGGATTTTTTCCATACCAAGCTTTAGAAGGAGTCATCTTCTCTAGTGCACTTGTGGGGCTACGATTGAGGATGTACACTGTTATAGCAGCTGCATCTCCCCAATAAGAATTTCTCAATCTCTTATTTTGTAACATGCACCTTGCCATTTCAATCACAATGTGATTCTTCCTTTCAGCTAATCCGTTTTGTTGGGGTGTGTATGTTGTAGTATGTTGCCTTCGAATACCATTCATATCACAAAAACTTTGGAAAGCTTTTCAGCAAAATTCTCCTCCATGGTCAATCCGCAAACATTTGATCTTGTAGCCTTTCTCATTTTCTACAAGTGCTTTGAACTTCTTGAATGTATCCAGGGCTTCACTTTTGGCCTTCAAAAAATATATCCAACAATTTCTTGATTAATCATCAATAAAAGTGCTGAAATATGATGACTTACCCAAACTGTTAGTCTGCATAAGACCACATATGTCTGAATGAACAAGCTAAAGTGGATGATGAGCTCTCCATGCATTTCCCTTTGGGAACCTTTTCCTTTCATGCTTGCCTTTAGCACATCCTTCACAAACCTCCTTATGCCCATCTACCTTGGGAAAACCAAAAACTAATGCATTTGAGGTTAGAAACTTCAAACTGTGAAAATTTAAATGCCCATACCTGAGATGCCATAGCCAACTTGAATCCTCATAAGCCATATTCGCAAGGTTGTTGCTATGTTCATCAAAACTCAAGGGAAACATCCTATTTCTTGTCATAGGAACAACATTAATCACCCTATTTCCCTTATTCTTATTCCCTTATTCTTATCATAGATAATACATGTCTTATTTTCAAAGACTACTTTGTAATTTTTCTCACATAGCTGCCCAACACTTAAAAAATTGTGCTTCAATTGTGGAGTATAATAAATATCATGAATACTCTTTATACCTTCTTTTGTTTGGATCTCCATAGCTCCTTTGGAAGAAATCTCTAAAGATTTATCATCACCAAGCTTGACCTTGGATTTAAAACTTCCATCCTTGGCTGAAAAAAATTTCTCATTCCCTGTCATATGGTTATAGCATCCAGAACCTATGTACCAAACATATTTACTAGTATTTCTAGCTTTGGCATAAGATAAGAATAAGTGATATGGAGGATACTCATTACTTTCTTGAGAATAGTTAGCATTTTTACCTTCTTTCAATCTACATTCTCTTTCAAAGTGGCCATACTTGTTACAATAGTAACATTGAACATTTCTCTTATCAAATCTACCTCTACCTCTTCCTCTGGAAGTACCTCTTCCTCTTGAGCCACCTCTGCCTCTACCTCTAGAAAAATTTTGTCTTTTCCATTTACCTCGATCTTGATTGGTTTTGGCACTACTGCTACTTGCATCTTCATTCTGTGTAATTTGTAATTTAGAGGAAAAAGCTTTCTCTACCACTTCAAAAGTGTCTTTTAATCTTTCTTCATGAGACATGAGAGATCCAACCAATTGATCAAACTTTAATTGTGTCAAATCCTTGCTTTCTTCTAATATTATGGCAACATTATTCCATCTAGGTGTTAAAGATCTC
Source organism: Pinus albicaulis (assembly GCA_034641835.2). Taxonomy (NCBI): domain Eukaryota; kingdom Viridiplantae; phylum Streptophyta; class Pinopsida; order Pinales; family Pinaceae; genus Pinus; species Pinus albicaulis. The sequence goes on from CM076572.1 coordinate 1,431,359,904, forward strand.
AATACCTTTTTTATTAAAACTTCATTACTTACCATTTCCCAAAGTGTGGCCATTTTATTGACCACATCTTTGAATCTCACACAGTAGTCACTTATACTTTCAGCTTCTTACATCTTCAGATTCTTGAACTCTCTCTTCAATGTCTGAAGCTTGACCACCTTAACTTGATCACTACCTTGGTAAGCTTCTTGTAGAGTCTTTTAGGCATCTTTGGTAGTTTTTTCTCCTGATATTTGTGGAAATAAGTTCTTATCAAGAGCTATCAGAATGTGGAACAAAGCTTGAGCATTCTTCTTTTTGCTTCTTTTCTTGCTGTTTTTTCATTGGCTATAAGGGCATTCCAGTCATATGGCTCATCATAACCTGATTCAACAATCTCCCACAAATATTTACCAATAAAAAAGGTCAGCATCTTAATGCACCAATAATCATAATCATTTCCATCAAATTATGGAACAACCATGTTAGAATTCGACATTTAACTTTGGCAAAATTCCAACAATAAAAATTTAACCCAAAACAATTTTACTAGCTCTGATACCAATTGTAGAATCTGAAATGGCCACTGCTCTTGAAGCCAACTAATAAACCAGAATAATTATGACATATAAAAAAATAATGAAAGACAATTTAAAAAAAAAAAGCACACACACACAGAGATTAGATCACTGCTCAACTTGTAAATCTCACATTGAATCATGTATGTTTATACATTCTTATATAATAAACCTATTACTAATTCTATGATTTATCAACTACTAATTATTCATTCTGACCACTACCAATGATTCTGAGCAGTGGCCATCCTAATAATTTTCTGCACTAATTTTTAATAATAGAGAATCATAAAATCTGCTTGCTAATGTCAGTGATTACATGGAAATATTTAAGCATTATTCTCAACATTATTTGCTCTATTAGACTATTGTTAAAGTTTAGTTTTCGAACAAGGTTTTTCATGAAAATATTCTTAAGGAAAAACTGCCAAATGATTGCAAGAGCAAGTTAGACACATTCAATTTTTGCCCCTTTAACTGTTTATTTTTGGTTGTCTAGGTCATGGGCAAGTTGAGGAGGACACATTAATCGATCAGGATCGCCAAATTGTGTTTACCATGGAGACATTGATAGCTGCTACAGAAAAATTTCATGATAGTAATAAGCTTGGAGAAGGTGGATTTGGCGCAGTATACCGGGTAATAGTGACGAACAAATATTCTACTGGTTTATAAAATCATGAATTATCGTATTAGACAATATATTCATGCATATAATTTTGTCTGAATCTTTTTAGGGAACTGTTGAAAAAGGAAAAGAAATTGATGTCAAGAAGTTGTTCCTAAGATCTCTGCAGGGAAAGAAAGAATTTCTAAATGAAGTTAAACTTGTGGCCAAAATTCAACATAGAAATCTTGTGAACCTACTAGGCTGTTGCACAGAGGGATCGGAAAGGTTGCTTGTTTATGAGTACTTACCGAATAAGAGTCTCGATAAAATCCTATTCTGTGAGTTATTTGCATTTTATTTTGATATATATTATTCTGGCATACTATATAATTGATCAGTGTATTGTATCCATGGATACAGATACAAACAAACACAACCAGCTTGATTGGCAGAAACGCTACAACATAATAGTGGGAGTAGCTCGTGGGCTTCTCTATTTGCACGAGGATTCTCAGCTGCGGATTATTCATCGGGATATTAAAGCAAGCAATATTTTGTTGGACGAAAATCTAAATGCTAAGATAGCAGATTTCGGCTTGGCAAGACTCTTTCCTGAAGATGAGACTCATGTCAGCACAAGAGTTGCTGGAACTTAGTAAGATTTCAAAACAATCATCATCCTTACACACTGTCAAAAACTATTAACATTTGGAGATGTATATGTTTTACTTCTGCGCTGTCCACTTCAAGAGAATTAAAAGTATTGTAAATTTTTCTGCATATTTACCTTGGTTTTGTTTTAATTTTCCAGGATCCAGGAATATCTTATTGATTATGTTTTAATTTTGTAGAAACAGAGTTTTCTTTGCAAATAGCTTGCACTTTATCGTTACTCAATTCCTAAAATTTCCATCCCATATAATCTTTGACTTTGTAATTTGGATATGCAGCGGGTATATGGCACCAGAGTATGCTATATATGGGCAATTATCTGTAAAAGTTGTTGTCTATAGCTTTGGTGTTCTTCTCCTTGAACTAATTACAGGAAGAAAGAATAGTGATTTTAATCTGTCACTTGAAATGCAATTGCTTCTAGCATGGGCGAGACACTCTAATACTATTCTCACTTTATCTCCAAATGAACATAGCATGGGTGAAATACTCTAATACTATTCTCACTTTATTTCCAAATGAACAAAGGTACACTATCTAAGCCATGTTAGATATCATAATGACTATCCATTACGATGATGTAGGCATGGAGATTATACAAACGGGGAAATATTGTGGATATGATTGATCCAACCATAATTGAAATGTGCAAAGTGGAAGAAGCATTGAGATGCATTCATATCGGACTTTTATGTCAACAAGCTGACTCATCACTTGATCCATCAATGTCTCTAATCAATTTGATGCTTTCATCTCATTCTGTGACATTGCCGGATCCCACCCAGCCTGCTTTTATGAGTGCTTATATTTCCCAAAACAGCAAAGTCCACAAGCTGTGGCTCTGGGGTTGTCACAATCTTCTAACATCTCCTCTACGTCCCCTGCTTCATTTCACGCTCCTATGTCTAACGGCGATGCTTCCGTTACAGATTTGGTACCCAGGTAACGCGTGTTTTGCATTCTCTTTGGGTTTAAATATGATGATACATATTTCAATGTTGTGACATTAAGTGCGCTGAGAGACACAGAGATTGCATAATGTGTAATAATATTAATTAGTTTAGTGTTATAACAGTTAAATCTGCGTTAATATGTGAATAACAGAATTATAAACTTCACAATAATGCAAACTTGAACTCAATCCTGGCTTTTGGCACATTCTACGACCTAAATTTAGATTTGAATTCAGAATGGGCAGAATCGCAATGAGTTCAAAAACAATTTATTGCAATACGCTTTGTCCTATCGTTTGGTATCGTTTTTCTATGTGGCATTACGATTTAGAATATTCATTCGTTAGTCAGGATGCCATTGTGATTTTTTATTTTAAATCTCTACGAACCTTCATGGTTATTGCTATTATGAATGTCTGGTAAACCTCATAGTGGGGGCATGGGGTTCCTTTGCCTGTAGGTGTGGGGCATGGGATTTCCTTCTGTCTTTGGCGTGATCGATCTGGATAGATGGGTTTTGGTTTTTATTTTGCTCTGGGGGACATCCGACCTACAGGTGTCTTCGAGGCGCTTGCAGTTTTGAAGTGATGGTGGACATTCTCAAGATTCCATTCCTGTTGCTGCTGCAATCCTGAGGGCTTCCTGGTTTTTCCGACTAGTCTATCGTTTTTTTCGGTTATTTTTGAATTTTCCACGGCATTGGCACATCTTGGGTTGCGGATCATTACAGTCTGACATTGGCAGCGGCATATTCCGGTGCCTCTATTTATGACTTGTACCAAGTATCCGTTTGATGCTCTTTCGCCATTCATTCCCAATTAAATTATAGGTGGATTTCGGGACTCGGGCGATTTCCCATGATTTGCTGTACTTGATTTGGGTTTAAGTGGAGCTTTGTGCGGTACTAATCCTACCCATTACATTTATTAAGTTTCTGCACCTGCCTGACAGCCTGTGTCTGCTCTCCCGATCTACGTCCAGTCTGCCTTTTCCTATGCCGATGTTCCTCGTTTCCACGATGGATCCTGGAATTTTACGGTTTTCTGATTACTCTACTTCTGTCGCATCGGATATCTGCATGGACCAGGAAGCAGATGGTTACATTTTTCGAATGGATACCTCATATCCATTTGATCCTGGATCTGATGGGCATGTCGATCTTGTTTGGAAGTTGTCGGGTGCCTGATTTTCGGATCGAGCTGGGGAGCCGGATCTCCCCCAATCATGGGGATCAGAATTTCTTTGTCTTCGTGCGCCATTTTCTTTTTCTGGTCCGTCTTTTCTCTGTTCAAGCGAACTTGTTTTATCCTTTTTGGTGTACAGGGGTTTTGGTTTTGTCCTGGGCTGGTTTTCTTCTTCATGCGAGCCTGTCTAATTGCATCAAACGAGCCGGATCTCCATGTGTCAAGCGAACTTGATGATTTACAAGCGAGCCAGCTATAAATACAGGGGTTATGCTTTGCAGGTGGGATATCGAAGTCGCTCAAATGTTCAAGTAAGCCCGATTTGGTGATTGCACAAGCGAGCCTGCCTCATATCAGTCTTGGAAGACACTATGGAACTCACCTTTTTGTTTGCTTTCTTTCTATACAGTTATCTTTTATTTTCATCATTTTCATGAATATGATGCTGCTGTATTTTCTTTGTATGTTCTTTTCAATGTATACAGGGATGATCTCGTCGGTTGGTTTTATACCACCCGTAATGTTGTTGGCCATGAACATCGAATCACTTCTCCTCAAAAGTGTATTCTGGATGTATATGGGTATATGGGGTTTTCTCGTTGTTTTTATATAACAGTTTGAGAATGTATTGATGATCATGTACTGTCATATATTTCTTTTAATATATACAACATTTTTTTTCTTCTGAAAAAAAAAATAAAATTTTTTATGTATATTGTTATTATGAATCAGATTGCAATTTTTGTTATTATGAATCTTATTGCAATTTTAAGTAATTATGTATGAATAACATTATGTAAGAATTTGCTTATTATTCTCTGAATTTATAATTTTTTAAATCATTTCTCTTTTTTTTCAATCATAAAAAGATAGATTTTTATTTCTTTCATGTAAAGAAATTATATTTTTCATTTGGATCCACATAGCTCCAATTAACACCTCATGAAGTGGATCCGTCTAGACCATTATTATCTTTTGTTATATATTATTTTGTTATTTATTATTTTCTATTAATTTGTAAAATTAATATAATTATATTAGTAAAATTCAAATTAATATAATTATATTAATAATTGTCTTTAATATATCTACACATTTTTTTCTATAATATATTATATGTTATTTGATAATTTGTATGATAATTTTATAATTGTATTAGATAAATGTAAAAAGATAAATATAATTTTAAAATATAAAGAATTAATATCTAACCTTAAGATAAAAATTAAGGTTAAAAAAATAATAATTTGCTAACATAAAAAAAACTTAAACATCTTTAAAATATATATATATATATATATATATTAAATCAAATATTTCAAAAATAATTTTTTCAATCTACAAAATATTTGTATAAATTTAATCTTATTATGTGCTTAAATAAATTAACAGTAGAAAATACCTGAAACACTCATTTTGCAAATTACATCTTTGAATCTTGAAGTTCCATTCCTACTCACATTTAACCAAAATGATTTTAAAAAAGAATTACCTAGAAAAGAACACCAACTAGACTATGTCACATAGAACAAGCATCGGATTGCCTTACCCTCTCCACCTAAACACTTATCTTAATTGGAGATTTGGGTCATCCAAACGTTCGAGAGCGTCATACAATTGGGTCATTGGGCGCTCTTAAAAGATAATTGTTGACTTTATGGACTCTCGTATAATTGATCCGACTGATTTTAATATTTTCGGAAATTTGACTCTGAAGTTAAATGGTTGGTATTATATTTTTCCCTGTTTAAAATGTGTTATGAATTATTATTTTTAAATGTGAATAAAAATTGTGTAAATAAACTAAAGTAAAATGAATTGAAAATTTTAATAAAATTGATTTTTTTAATTTCTTAATAGAGATGTTTTTAGTGTGATTTTTTGGACTTTCTGAAATTTGAGGTGAAATCTTGTATTGTGTTATTTAAACTAATTTTTTTGCTTGTATATATGGATTCAACACCATGAAGAATCCCTATAGAATTTCTATTATGTAGGGGTTACTAATCAAACTTATGATTTCAATAAATTCATGTGAGATTTTAGAGCAATTAAATAGGAAAAAGCCACAAGAAAAGCTTCCAAAAAGTCTCACTAAAAACAACTCGTTTTCCAATAACCTAAATTAACAATTAAATAATAAATTAAAAATAGTCATATGATCAATTTAAATTTGGCCTTCCCTACTAACAATCTCTCTATCAATCGATGATGCACATGACTTCTTATCAATTTATGATGCACATGGCAATGAATACATTTTTGTTTCTCTTTTATATTTTCAAAATATTTGAATTTTTTTAATAAAAATATGAATACTTATTTTATAATTAAAAAAATTAAATAAGCTAATTTTGCCACTAACTATTTTTCAACTTTTAATAACACAAATTTACAATCATATAAGTATAAGAATGATATAATCCATTTTAAATTTGGCCAAATCCACTTAACATATTGTCTATTCCCATTCATGGTCATGGAAAAGATAAAGGAGATGGTAAGGCTCATTATTAATTTTTTTATTCGCTTTGCAATTGAGCATTGAAGAAGCTCAAAGAAGAGTAACTAAATGTCATATCTGGATTAGGTAAGGGTCTATTTGTGTTTAGCAAACATTGTGGGTTAAAACAAAGAGTAGTTGCCTTGTTTTCATATATAGAGATCAATATAACAAGTATAAAAGTTTAATTATATAAATTAAAAATTAATGCATAGTTAACAAAATTTGACCATGAGGCAAGTGCTATAGTCCCTAGTGAGCTAAGGACTAATAATTAATAAATGTGATGAGGGAAAATTAAATAATTAATAAATGCGATGATAGCAAGGAGAGAGCCAAGAAATTAAACTCACTATTTACTTGATCCGGTTGTAATGTTCCAAACTTTTCATGCAGATAATTGGAACATTAATTTTTGCTAATTTCACATAGGAGGAGAATAAATGGGTAAGGAGACCCATGAATAATGAAAAACACAATAAAATCCCTCATATTATGAGAAGGGATCATTTTTAATTTGATTTCACACCTCCATGGGTGAAAAGGAGCTATTTTTCAAAGTGGCTAGGTCAAGTTGACCAAAGTCAAACTGCGTAGGCTATGAGGTGGAAAGCACATTGTGGTACAACACAATAGAGAAGGAGGGAAGATTCCTTAAGAAGGAAAATCCTAATGAAGTGGGGCCCATGGAAACGGAGCTCACAATTGTATAAGAGGAGGGCAAGACAACCATTTTCGCTCATGAATGGATTATTGATTTTGTTGTCTTGAGAGACAAGGAGCATACTCCTGCTGTTTAGCATAGTTGCTGGGGGAATTCTTGCTTAGGATTCCTTCCTCCTCATGAGAGGCCTCTTGAGGAATTTATCTTCAGATTTCTCCACATCTTGGCTCAAGACCAAAGCATTCTCTTCCATCACAGCGTTATTCTTGTAGCAAGAAGACATTGTGTTGCTGGGGTTGCAGTGGAGGCTTCCACCACATCACTCTGGGACTTGATTTGTAGAGAAAGGAGTCTCCATTTAGTGGAGATATCATTGAGTGTTATTGAGCTCATTTGCAGATTTTGACATCAGGCCAAGCTTTCTCCCATCTTCATCAGCGCAGTCCCTTCCATAAACTGCGTTATTTCAAAGTTAGTCTACAGTGGGGGTTTGCACCATCACATTGGAGGAGGAGATTTCCAGTGTCGGGATCAGCCTTGCACTCTGGATATTCTTTGGAGGAGATTGATTCATATTGTAGAGAAGATTATACCATCTCCTTCTATTTTTATTATGAGTTTCTGCTGCTACCCAGCAACTCTGGCATTTTGGTATTTTCCCAGTCTATGCATATAGTGTAGCCAATCCTCCCGAGGATTGTTGTATTATCATTGTATCATTTTTTTTAGGGGTTGAGAGCACACTCACCCTCATTTCTTGAGCTATATTGCAATATCATCATATTTCACATTTGTGTGTAGCAGTGTCTCCATAAGTCTGCGCAATCATAGCTAGGGAAGTTTATGCAGCAGTGTATTTCATGATTTCATGTACTTGTTCTTTGAGTTTGATAATTCCCCCTCTTGAGTGCTCTTTCCCTCAAGATATTGTACACTTATTTTGCTGCTATGAGCTAATATGATGGCTATGAGTTCTTCTATCATTTTCTGAGATTGGAGCAATTTTCTCTTCATGTATGTGCTTGCATATTGCTGTAGCTCACTTTTGAGTGAGACTCTTCAAGAATCTCTATAGACAGAGTCTGAAAAGGGCCATATAGCCTTCGAATCTCACACTTCCTTGAGAAGGTGACATATCCAGTAAATGCCCCTTCAGTCAATCTCTGGAATAGATTGATGATTGCTGACATTCCAGAAAAAGGAACCCCTTAGTGGTATCGGAGTGCCTTTATTGGCTCAGCCTGTGGCCTTCAAGCCCAAGAAAGAAGAAGAAAGAAAGATGAATAAGATGAGCTTGATCTCATCCATTTTTAGAGCAAAGAAGAACCTCTCCAAGGAGGAGAAGCAAGAAGAAGAGGAAGAACCCTGCACTTCCTATTCTCATCAAGGAGACCAAGAAATAAGCAAGAAAAAGGCTCCATATTTTGGAGAAGAAAATAAAAGGGTTGAATCAAGGGCCAGCTCTAGATTTTTCCATGAGGAGTGTCAGCATGCAGCTACACACCATGGGGCACAACGCATTCACATGGCCAACTTTTCCATGAGAAGAAAAGAAGAAGAAGGCATACAGGAGAAGGGAACTCTTAGTGGTTTCTTACATGAGTATGAATCTCAAACTCAGAATTTTAGAGATCACATCTCTTTCTCGGAGTTTTACAAGATCATGGTAAGGAGGAGCAAGTAGCATGATGAGGATAGATTTCTTCTATCTGTCCTTGATGGTTCCTCTACTTATTCAGCCAAGGCTTGGATTGAAGAGCTAGACACCTTTTTGCAGCAGCATCAGATTCCTGAAGATGAAGCCATCAGAGTAGCAGCGTTGCATTTGGAAGGTAAAGTCTATGCATGGTGGTTATTTGAGTCTGTTGCTTTGAAAAAATAAAATATTTCTTCCTATGCAATGTTCATTAGGGCTTTGATGGAAAATTTTGGTGGGAAGAAATCTGAAGCACATGTGGAGGAAACAAACATTCCTAGAGAAACAAAACCCTTGCATGTGATGGAGGAATTCATGGGCTCAAGATCACTTCAGAAACCCTTAGAGGAGGCTGATATCTTGCATGGTGATTTATTGGAGGCAAGACCTTCATCTTGCATTTTGGCACAAGGAGTCATGGAGATCTCTCTTTCAAGAGAGGATCTCATTTTGGAGGAGTTGCCCACATATGTTGATGAGGAGAAGGGCAACAGCGCTGTCAATCATAGAGCTGATCTAGTACCTCATGCAGAGGAAGGAGGAGCACATGCTCCAATAAGAGGGATTCTTGCATCTTTGCAGGAAGTTCCCCAAGATCTCATACATGGAGGTCCAAGCACAATCAGTGAGCAGCATGATTGTGCCATTTTGCAGCTGGAAGGAGGAGGAGGAGAGAAAGAGCAGCATCATGTGATGAGAGACACACACCCTTCTCAATTCCAGGAAGTTAAGGCAAAGAGAAGAAAGGTTTTATTGCGCAGGGAGAGCAAGGGCAAGGTTTCCCAACCATATGTACAATCCACTCTTATCATTAATGTCTCACTGCATAGGGGCATCCCACCAGGGATACCACCAAATCTATCATTGATGAGAGGCATCATGTTTTGGGATTCACCGCTGTTGGATTTTGGAGAGGTGAAGAGTTTGGAGGGAAACTTTGGCATGGGGGATGTCAAGATAGCAGGCAGCAGCATGAGTGGAGCTTCACATGCCAGATCACCAGCGCTGTCATTGAGGAGGATTGATCCATATTGGAAATCTCAGCTTTTGGTAGAGTACTCCAAGGTTCTTGGTGCATGCATGATTCTTGATGACCCAGAAGGAGATGACAAGTACATGGTGGGTGATGTGGTCATCTATTCCTATGGCAGGATATTCTTGACTAGATCTTCTAGTCTCAAGGAGGAGCTACTACATGCAGCACATGAGGACTTCTTTTCCATGCATCTTGATGCATATCTTTCCATGGCAGAGGAGTTCATTTGGGAGGGCATCCAGCGGGATATATATCAGCATATGGAGAGATGCATAGCCCGGATGATGATGATGAGGATGTCATAGCCACCTTCCTACTCATTGCGAGTAAGGGAGTACTTTCAGTTGAACCATTTCAGCTCAATGTCCATAGTACCTGGTAGAGGAGGTATACATCTGTATTATTATTTTCCTTCCTTTACTTTATACGATCAGCATGTGGTATTGAGGAGGATCATCCTTTCTCATGTTTTATATGATGATGTAGTTGGAGCCATTTGCAGCATTGAGATTGGCTATTTCATGGGTGGACTGTGGGGAAAGCCACATGATTCTTGGTGGGCACCATTGACACCATATTTTATGTTCATGTTTCCATCTTATGAGATGATTGTGGAAACAAACAAGTGGCTGGAAAAGCAATTGTTGTCTTCTGTTTTGGTGCAGGCAGGGAGTGCACTGCGCAGGTTCCATGAGTGGAAATATGATCCACTTTCCGGTTGTCATATGACAACTTGTTCCTATTTTTTCTTGCTTCCATGTGTTGCTGAGTTTTCTTTTTACATGGGGAGCTTTGTTTGGAAAGTGGGATATGATTCGGAGATGCCCATTGGGAGTATGATTCTCCCTACTTTCCATGGTGTATGTTTCAGGGGAAACAATGGGCAACCCATGATTGCCAAGCTTCACCTCTTTCCTTCATATGGGAGGAGCTATTTAGGGAGCTTGAATTTTTGGAGGAGGCATTTCATGGTGTACATGTTTGATGGGGTGGCTTGGGTCTCTCTGGGAGGCCATTTTATTGCAGCCATATATCAGCAGCAGCCCCATATGTATCATGAGGAGGGAGGAACTCAATGGGTGGATGTGCCCTTTGGGAGGAGGGACCTCCATTGTTTTTGCAGCTCATGCTCCAAGGGGAGTATGGGAGATGATATGGTCACCATGTTCAGCCATTTTTTTTCCATGAGGTGAACAATATGATTGTTTGGATTCCATATGATGATGAATTCCAACTCATCACATATGAGATGATTTGGGCCAGCTTGATTTGCAGCGTTGGAGGAGAGGTCCTTGGGGATCTAGAATTCATCTTGCCTCTTGAAGGCAACATTATTGCAGCCCGAGTTCATCTTGCACTCCACATTTATCATGAGTGTAGAAGAGGACAGCGTGGGGTAGGCCATGAAGCTTACCATTTCAGCCCACCTATTCTACATGAGCACAAGGTGGAGGATTATTTTCAAGAGTTGCCTAGTTGGAAGGTGACTCATTTTGCATGGCTCATAGCTTGGAGATGGAGGATGCACATGAGGAAGATGTTCCTCAAACACTTCACAGACTCCATGCCTTGAGAGGAGGCTTTCCGGTTTTGTCCTTGCAGTTGCTTGAGGACAAGCAACATTTGGGAGGGGAGGACTGTAATGTTCCAAAATTTTCATGCAGATACTTGGAAAATTATTTTTTTCTAATTTCACATAGGAGGAGAATAAATGGGTAATGAGACCCATGAATAATGAAAAGCATAATAAAATCTCTCATATTATGAGAAGGGATCATTTTTGAGTTTGATTTCACACCTCCATGGGTGGAAATGGGATTTTTTGCAAAGTGGCTAGGTCAAGTTGACCAAAGTCAAATTGCGCAGGCTATGAGGTGGAAAGCACATTTTGGTACAACGCAATAGAGAAGGAAGGAAGATTCCTTGAGAAATAAAACCCTAATGAGTGGGGCCCATGGAGAGGGAGCTCACAATTTGTATGAGGAGGGAAAGACAACCATTTTTGCTCATGAAATGGATTATTGATTTTGTTGTCTTGAGAGACAAGGAGCATACTCCTACTGTTTAGCAGAGTTGCTGGGGGAATTCCTGTTTAGGATTCCTTCCTCCTCATGAGAGGCCTCTTGAGGAATTGATCTTCAATTTTCTCCACATCTTGGCTCAAGGCCAAAGCATTCTCTTCCATCACAACATTATTCTTGCAGCAAGAATACATTGTGTTGCTGGGGTTGTAGTGGAGGCTTCCACCACATCACTCCGGTACTTGATTTGCAGAGAAAGGAGTCTCCATTTAGTGGAGATATCATTAAGGAGTGTTATTGAGCTTATTTGCAGATTTTGGCAGCAGGCCAAGCTTTTCCCCATCTTCATCAACGTAGTCCCTTCCATAGACTGCATTATTTCAGAGTGAGTCTGCAGTGGGGGTTTGCACCATCACATTGGAGGGAGATATTTCCAGTGTTGGGATCAGCCTTGCACTCCAGAAATCCTTTGGAGGAGATTGATTCAGATTATATAGTAGATTCTGCCATCTCCTTCTATTTTTATTATGAGTTGCTGCTGCTACCCAACAACTCCGGCATTTTGGTATTTTCCCATTCTATGCATATAGTGTAGCCAATCCTCTTGAGGATTGTTGTATTATCATTGTATCATTTTTTTTAGGGGTTGAGAGCACACTCCCCCCTCATTTCTTGAGCTATATTGAAATATCATCATATTTCACATTTGTATGTAGCAGTGTCTCCATAAGACTGCGCAGTCATAGCTATGGCAGTTTATGCAGCAGTGTATTTCATGCTTTCATGTACTTGTTCTTTGAGGTTGATCATTCCCTCTCTTGAGTGCTCTTTCCCTCAAGATATTGTACACTTATTTTTCTGCTTTGAGCTAATATGATGGCTATGAGTTCTTTTATCATTTTCTGAGATTGGAGCAAGTTTCTCTTCATGTATATGTTTACATATTGTTGTAGCTCACTTTTGAGTGGGATTCTTCAAGAAGATCTATAGACAAAGTCTGAAAAGGGCAAGATAGCCTCTGGATATCACACTTCCTTGAGAAGGGTACATATCTGGTAAATGCCCCTTTAGTCAATCTCTGGAATAGATTGTTGACTGCTGACTTTCCTGAAAAAGGAACATTACAGTGATATCAGAGCACCTTTCTTGGCTCAGCCTGTGGCCTTCAAGCCCAAGAAAGAAGAAGAAAGAAAGATGAGGAGGATGAGCTTGATCTCATCCATTTTTAAAGCAAAGAAGAACCTCTCCAAGGAGGAGAAGCAAGAAGAAGATGAAGAACCCTGCACTTCCTATTCTCATCAAGGAGACTAAGAAATAAGTAGGAAAAAGACTCCATCTTTTGGAGAAGAAAATAAAAGGGCTGAATCAAGGGCCAAGTCTAGATTTTCACATGAGGAGTGTGGGCATGCAGCTACAGACCATGGGGTACAGCGTAGTCACATGGCCAGCTTTGCCATGAGAATAAAAAAAGAAGAAGGCATACCAGAGAAGGGAACTCTTAGTGGTTTCTTACATGAGTATGAATCTCAAACTCAGAAGTTTAGAGATCACATCTCTTTCCCGGAGTTTTGCAAGGTCATGGTAGGGAGGAGCAAGCAGCATAATGTGGATAGATTTATTCTATCTATCTTTGATGGGTCCCCTACACTTTCAGCCAAAGCATGGGTAAAAGAGCTAGACACCTTTCTGTAGCAGCATCAGATTTCCGAAGAGGATGTTATCAGAGTAGCAGCACTACACTTTGGAGGTAAGGTTCATGGATGGTGGTTATTTGAATCTTTTGCTTTGAAAAATGCAAATAATTCTTCCTATGCAATGTTCATTAGGGCTTTGATGGAAACATTTGGTGGGAAGAAAGCTGAAACACATGTCGAGGAAAAAAACACTCCTAGAAAAACAAAACCCTTGCATGTGATGGAGGAATTCATGGGCTCATGATCACTTAAGAAACCCTTAGAGGAGGCTAATATCTTGCATGGTGCTTTATTGGAGGCAAGACCTTCATCTTGCATTTTGGCACAAGGAGTCATGGAGGTCTCTCTTTCAAGAGAGGATCTGACTTTGGAGGAGCTGCCTACATATGTTGATGAGGAGAAGGGCAACAGTACTGTCAATCATAGAGCTGATCTAGTACCTCATGTAGAGGAAGGAGGAGCACATGCTCCAATAAGAGGGATTCTTGCATCATTACAGGAAGGTCCCTAGGATCTCATACATGGAGGTCCAAGAACAATCAGTGAGCAGCAGGATTGTGCCATTTTGCAGTTGGAAGAAGGAAGAGAGAGAAAGAACAGCACCATCTGATGAGAGGCACACACCCTTCTCAATTCCAGAAAGTTAAGGCAAAGAGGAGAAAGGTTGTACTGCGCAGGGAGAGTAAGGGAAAGGTTTCCCAACCATATGTACAGTCCACTCTTGTCATTGATGTCTCACTGCATAGGGGCATCCCACCAGGGAGACCACCAGATCTATCATGGATGAGAGGCATCATGTTGTGGGATTCACCGCTCTTGGATTTTGGAGAGGTGAAGAGTTTGGAGGAAAAATTTGGCATGAGGGATGTCAAAGTAGTAGACAGCAGCAGCAGGAGAGCTACACATGCTAGATCACCAGCGCTATCTCTTAGGAGGATTGATCCTTACTAGAGATCTTCACTCTTAGTGGGGTACTCCGAGGATCTTCGTGCTTGAAGTATGCTTGATGACCCAGAAAGATATGATAGATATATGGTAGTGGATATGGTCATCTACTCACATGGCAGAGACTTCTTTACTAGAGCCTCTATTCTCAAGGAGAAGATGCTACTTGCAGCACAGGGGGACTTCTTTTCCATGCATCTTGATGCATATCTTTCCTTGGCAGAGGAGTTCATTTGGGAGGGCATCCAGCAGGATACATATCAGCATATGGAGAGATGCATAGCCCAGATGATGATGATGAGGATGTGACAGCCACCTTCCTACTCATTCGGAGTGAGGGAGCACTTTCTGTTGAGCCATTTCAGCTCAATGACCAGAGTACCCGGTAGAGGAGGTATACATCTGTATTATTATTTTCCTTCCTTTACTTTATATGATCAGCATGTGGTATTGAGGAGGATCATTCTTTCTCATGTTTTATATGACGATGTACTTGGAGCCATTTGCAGCATTGAGATTGGCTATTTCGTGGGTGGACTGTGGGGAAAGACACATGATTCTTGGTGGGCACCATTGACACCATATTTTATGTTCATGTTTCCATCTTATGAGATGATTGTGGCAACAAAAAAGTGGCTAGAAAAGCACTTATTGTCTTATGTTTTGATGCAGGCAGGGAGTGCATTGCGTAGGTTCCATGAGTGGAACTATGATCCACTTTCCAGTTGTCATATGACAACTTGTTCCTATTTGTTCTTGATTCCATGTGTTGCTGAGTTTTCTTTTTACATGGGGAGATTTGTTTGGAAAGTGGGATATGAGTCAGAGATGCCCATTGGGAGTATGATTCTCCCTACTTTGCATGGTGTATGTTTCAGGGGAAACAATGGCCAGCCCATGATTGCCAAGCTTCACCTCTTTCCTTCATATGGGAGGAGCTATTTAGGGAGCTTGAATTTTTGGAGGAGGCATTTCATGGTGTACATGTTTGATGGGGTGGCTTGGGTCTCTCTCGGAGGCCATTTTATTGCAGCCATATATCAGCAACAACCCCATATGTATCATGAGTAGGGAGGAACTCATTGGGTGGATGTGCCCTTTGGGAGGAGGGACCTCCATTTTTTTTGCAGCTCATGCTCCAAGGGGAGTATGGGAGATGATATGGTCACCATGTTCAGCCCTTTGTTTTTCCATGAGGTGAACCATATGATTGTTTGGATTCCATATGATGATGAATTCCAACTCATCACATATGAGATGATTTAGGCCAGCTTGATTTGCAGTGTTGGAGGAGAGGTCCTTGGGGATCTAGACTTCATCTTGCCTCTTGAAGGAAACATTATTTCAGCCCAAGTTCAACTTGCACTCCACATTTATCATGAGTTGAGAAGAGGACAGTGTGGGGTAGGCCATGAAGCTTATGATTTCAGCCCACCTATTCTACATGAGCACAAGGTGGAGGATTATTTTCAAGAGTTGCCTAGTTGGAAGGTGACTCATTTTGCATGGCTCATAGCATGGAGATGGAGGATCCACATGAGGAAGATGTTCCTCAAACACTTCACAGACTCCATGCCTTAAGAGGAGGCTTTCCGGTTCTGTCCTTGTAGTTGCTTGAGGACAAGCAAAATTTGGGAGGGGAGGACTGTAATGTTCCAAAATTTTCATGCAGATAATTGGAACATTAATTTTTGCTAATTTCACATAGGAGGAGAATAAATGGGTAAGGATACCCATGAATAATGAAAAATACAATAAAATCCCTCATATTATGAGAAGGGATCATATTTGAGTTTGATTTCACACCTCCATGGGTGGAAAGGGGCTTTTTTGCAAAGTGGCTAGGTCAAGTTGACCAAAGTCAAACTGCGCAGGCTATGAGGTGGAAAGCACATTGTGGTACAACGCAATAGAGAAGGAGGGAATATTCCTTGAGAAGGAAAACCCTAATAAGTGGGGCGCATGGAGAGGGAGCTCACAATTTGTATAAGAGGAGGGCAAGACAATTTTTGCTCATGAAATGGATTATTGATTTTGTTGTCTTGAGAGACAAGGAGCATACTCCTGCTATTTAGCAGAGTTGCTGGGGGAATTCCTATTTAGTATTCCTTCCTCCTCATGAGAAGCCTCTTGAGGAATTGATCTTCAATTTTCTCCACATATTGGCTCAAGGCCAAAGCATTCTCTTCCATCACAGCGTTATTCTTGCAGCAAGAAGACATTGTGTTGCTGGGGTTGCAGTGGAGGCTTCCACCACATCACTCCGGGACTTGATTTGCAGAGAAATGAGTCTCCATTTAGTGGAGATATCATTGAGGAGTGTTATTGAGCTTATTTGCAGATTTTGGCAGCAGGCCGAGCTTTCCCCCATCTTCATTAGCGCAGTCCCTTCCATAGACTGCATTATTTCAGAGTGAGTCTATAGTGGGGGTTTGCACCATCACACTGGAGGGAGAGATTTCCAGTGTCGGGATCAACCTTGCACTCTAGAAATCCTTTGGAGGAGATTGATTCAGATTATAGAGTAGATTCTACCATCTCCTTCTATTTTTATTATGAGTTGCTGCTGCTACCCAACAACTCCGGCATTTTGTTATTTTCCCATTCTATGCATATAGTGTAGCCAATCCTCCTGAGAATTGTTGTATTATCATTGTATCATTGTTTTTAGGGGTTGAGAGCACACTCCCCCCTCATTTCTTGAGCTATATTGCAATATCATCATATTTCACATTTGTATGTAGCAGTGTCTCCATAAGACTGCGCAGTCATAGCTAGGGCAGTTTATGCAGCAGTGTATTTCATGCTTTCATGTACTTGTTCTTTGCGGTTGACAATTGCCTCTCTTGAGTGCTCTTTCCCTCAAGATATTGTACACTTATTTTGCTGCTATGAGCTAATATGATGGTTATGAGTTCTTCTATCATTTTCTGAGATTGGAGCAAGTTTCTCTTCATGTATATGTGTACATATTGTTGTAGCTCACTTTTGAGTGGGATTCTTCAAGAAGCTCTATAGACAGAGTCTGAAAAGGGCCAGATAGCCTCCAGATATCACACTTCCTTGAGAAGGTGACATATCCGGTAAATGCCCCTTCAGTCAATCTCTGGAATAGATTGTTGATTGTTGACATTCCTGAAAAAGGAACATTACACCGGTGGATCAATTTAATGCTCAAAATTCAAATTGCTCAAAATGGATCAAAACCAATGCCAAAATGAAAATATTATCACTCTGATTCCAACGTAGCTCGTTTCACTCAAAACCGATATCGGATGCTTCCGATATCGTGTTCTGGTGCGATCATCTTTAAGTGAGTCTAATTATGGTAATTCAAAAATGATAAGCTTAAGTGATATTTATGCACAAGATGATGTTGATAATATTGTACATTTCTCTCATCTCAACCTAATAGTTTTGAAGAAGCTATAAAGGAAAAAGAATGGGTAGATGCAATGACTAATGAAATCGATGTTATTGAAAAAATCAAACTTGGGATTTGGTTGATCTACCTAATGATAAAAATTCTATAGGTGTGAAATTGGTTTATAAAACTAAGTTAAATGAGGGAGGTGAATTTGATAAACATAAAGCAAGATTAGTTGCCAAAGGTTTTTCACAACAACCCAACCTAGATTATGGTGAAACATTTGCATCTGTAGCAAGAATTGCTATTGTTTGATTTGTATTATCTATTACAGCACAAAACAAGTGGCCAATTTACCAAATGGATGTAAAGTCTGCATTTTTAAATGGTGTATTGAATGAAGAAGTGTATGTTGATCAGGCACCTGGTTTCGAAATCAAAAATAAAAAACATAACGTGTACAGGTTGAAGAAATCATTGTATGGCTTGAAGCAAGCTCCAAGAGCTTGGTACAATTGAATAGACCATTACTTGCTAAATAATGGTTTCAGAAGGGGAGACCATGAACCCACCTTGTATATCAAGGATGATAATCAAGGTACACTTATACTATGTCCTTATGTTGATGGCATAATTTATACATGTAACATGCAGTTAGATGAATTTAAAACTGCAATGAAAAATCAATTTGAAATGACAGATCTTGGATTAATGAGGTATTAATGTACAACAAACACATGATGGTATATTTATGGGTCAACAGAAGTATGCTACTGATATTTTGAAAATTTTTAAGATGGACATGTGTAAACCAGTGGATCCTCATATTGAGGTTGGTACAAAGTTAAGTAAATTGACGTGGGCACTGTTGTTAATTCGACTTTGTATAAACAAATTGTTGGTAATATTATGTATCTAACTGCTACTAGACCTGATATAGCATTTGGGGCTAGTTATGTTTCCAGGTTTATGGAATCTCCTAAATACTGTCATTGGAAAGCTGGAAAAAGGGTGTTAAGATACATTGTACGTACAATTACTTATGGTTTATGTTATACAACCTCTACAGACAGTAAGCTTGTTGGTTATACAGACAGTTATTATGCAGGATGTGTTGATGATCAGAAAAGCACTTCTGGATATGATTTTTTGTTTGGCAAGAATTTGATTTCGTGGTTATCAAAAAAACAACCCATAGTTGTGTTATCTTCAATAGAGGCCAAGTACGTTGCAACGAATATGACATCATGTCAAGCAGTGTGGTTGAAGAAACTTGTCTCTGTCTTCGGATATACAGAAAATGAACCTATTTCTATCTTTTGTGACAACACTTCCGCTATTTCCTTGTCGAAGAACAATGTCCTTCATAAAAAAAGAAAAAATATCGACACTCGTTTTCACTTCATTCGTAAACTTGTCAAGAATGGTGATATTGTTCTTAAGTTTTGCGATTCTAAGGAACAATTAGTAGATATCTTCACCAAAATTCTAGGAAAAGTTAATTTTTAATTTCAATGTCAAAATTTAGGCATAAAACAATGTAACCCTCAAGATTAAGGGGGAGTATTAAATATTAATCATGAGTTAAGAATTAGTTTGTAGAGGATTAGTTAGAAGTTAGTTGAACATTTTGTTAGTTGTAACTGTCTCCTGTCTCAAATATATATATATATATATATATATATATATATATATATATATTCCTCCATATTGAAACATTTTTCTTTGTGGTTCCTCTCATCAATTTAATGTTTTCTCTTCTCTCTCTCTCTATCGTAATTTGTCAGAAACTATAGACATCGTTCTTTTCCATCAACATTTGAGTGTTAAAATACATGTGAAACATCCCTGCCAAAAATTTTAGAGAAAATACCAAGGTATTTTGCTTAGCAATTAATCTAATTACTTCAACAACAAGACTAGTGCAAGTTGTATATGTCATATACTCTGGATCTGGGTATCCTAAGGTCCCTTTCACTGCAGTGGTAACAGGAGAAACTTCCCCATCGATTCTCATTCTTGAAAGACCGAAATCAAAGAGTTTTCCATGGAGATTTCAGTCTAGAAGGATGTTGGTTGTCTTGACATCCTTGTGAATTATCATTGGGATGCATCCTACATGCAAGTATTCTAGGCCTGCAAACAGATATTTCAGATGGAATAGATTAAAAATACGATAACCAATACATAACAAACAATCTTGTAGATCACAAAATATATATCATGAAATAAATTGATGAAAAAGAGCTACCATGTGCTACATCGCAAGCTATTTTGAGCTTGCTTTTCTAATTTACTTGAGAAAAATCTGTTGAATGACCTGGAATTACATGGAAACATTAGGCATACAGATGGGAGATCGATGACACTGTTGAGACACAATCGACGTTAGTGATTAATGAAACAGTTGTACGACAAGGCAACCTTACCCATAAAGATGGGCGATCGATGAAACCATTGAGACATAATCGATGTTAGTGATTAATGAAACGATTGTCCTCAACCACGCGCAGGAGGAGGACGATCAATTCGTTGGAAGAGGTGGGCGTTGGGCATTAATCGACGGGTCGGCTGGAGGAGGAGGACCACGCTAATCAACGAGTGGATGTCCATTCAAATTTCATTAATAAATATTTGTAACCCTTCACACTCTTCATATTTTTCATGGAACACTTCCTTTTACCCCAGACCTATGTCGTCCATTCCCCAAATTTAATCTGGTTCGTTCATTAAAAAAAAAAAAAGTTAATACATGTAATTGCATATTTACAACTTGAGTGGGTCTAATGGTTAAGACCATGTGTTTCCTTCTAAGAAGTTACAGATTCAAAATCAGAGAGGTAAAATATAGATGCCTTAGATGCACGAAAGTGAGTCCCTTGTCTCATAAACAAGAAAATCTCATACACCAAATTAGTGTTTTACCCAACCATAGCTTTATGAATAAAATATAGATATATGTAATATGTAATATTTTTTAAAACTCTTTAGTTTCTCTTTTGATTATTATTATTATTATTATTATTATTATTATTATTATTATTATTATTATTATTATTATTATTATTATCATCATCATCATCTGGTTGGAAATTAATTTTATCTTCTTTACATTATTTAATTGTTGCTCAAAAGACTCCACATCTTTGTTGTAATAATGAACAATATAAAGTGGTTCAAGAAAACGTCGACCACAAGGCTTATATTTCTTAATTTCCATTTTCCAGGAATCTTTGTAATTTCCCGATAGTTTTCAATTGCGCACTTTAGCAATACAGTTTCACTTTTGTCAATTAAAATTGAAAAATGTAACACTCCACCTAACCCACTGCCTACTTTGACTTTGACTTTGACTTTTTTAATATAAAACTCCTCTATGGTTTGTATTAAATTAAATTGGTTGCGTTAGTGTATAAGATTTCCACTATGAGGCCATCATCTTTTTTATTGTTGTCGGTCAAAGCCCTGCTCTATAAGAACACCTTAACGCATTCGTTAAGGTGGAGTAGAAGATTTTTAATTCAGAAGATCGAATATCGTTTATTTTTAAGCGAAGTGAAGTTAATCGAAAATAAACTAAATATTTAAATAGTAGTATTAAAAATATGTTTGGTTTGTTTTTAATTATTAATTTCAAATTTGCGAAAAATATGTAATTATAAATTGAACAGATAAAATGATATATTTTAAAATTTGGTTGCACATTGATAGGATAGCTTTCAATTAAATCTTTTAAGTAAAGTCAAGTCAATGGAAAATAAATTTAATATTAAATAGTAATAAGAAAGATTTTTTTAATAAATTTAATATTAAATAGTAATAAGAAATATTTTTTTAATGTATTAATTATTGATTTTAAAAATGTAGAAGTATGTAATTATAAAATGAGGAGATAAAGATGATGTATTTTAAAATTTTGTTTGGGATTGATAAAATTTTCAGTTTAATTTTGCATGATAATTTTAAATTTTTATTTTTTTTAAAAGTAAATATTGTTAATAAAAAAAATTGAAGATTATTAAAGTTAATAAAATAAAAGAGAGAGTAGATATTAGAGATGAAAAAGCAATTTTTATACCTATATGATAAGTTATTAATATTGAAAAAGAAAATAATTATATACATAAATGTAAACTATTTAAATTAAGAATATAAACTTTATATCAAATTATATATTGTTCCAATTCATAAATTGCTTTAAAAAAAGTGTAGATATCATATTTTAGTTTTGGTGAAAGTAGATCTCACACACGCTTAAAACATGATCCTTTCTTGACAACACTTTTGTCTCCCTCTAATGGCATGTTGCTAGTGGGAGGCAACTTTCATCGATGTGCATAGAAACGAGCACAATAACAAATACCACTTGTGTTTCACATTTTCACTTGTCTCTTACTTGTCCACTTTTCTATAATTTGCCATGTTATACACTTTAACACATTGCAAATACAATCCATGCAAGGATTAAACTACATAAATCTCCTCCCATTTGCAAGGTATAGAGAACATTGTTAAAATATGACAACAAATGTAAATAATGTAATTTTGGGCAAATTTACTTATTACATGTTAGTTGGTTGTATAACGAAATGAAGCTAGAATAACGAAATAGCCCAGGTTAAATTGGATGGCCCGAGAGGCTTGTAAGAAGAGGAGAATCATTGTTGATTAATAGAGTTTCCAATCCCTTGCCCTATGGAGGTTTCCTTGGCACCCTATCAAGGTTTTACCATGTAAATCCTTTGTTTATTTATCTATGTGTGATTGATTCAGTGTCATTCAGTTTCATTCTTTCTTTCTGTTTAAATGTATTTCCCGATTCAATAAGTGGTATCAAAGCACCAGATAGTTATGAGGGTTGAGGTAAGAATACTTCCATGTCCTCCTGTTTAGAAGGGAACGTTCTTCTGATAGAAGTGTTGCCTGTTTTTAGAGAAGACTGTGAGATCGAGCTACTTATAGAAGAGCCGCCATTCTCAAGAGAAATCAAGTCGCTGATAGAAGAGCTGCCATTCTCAAGAGAAATTGAGCCCGCTATTTTTTGAAGATTGTTGTTTCCGTAGAGGTTGCTGTGAGAATGGAGAACCCTGTTTTGTCCACCGCCGGAGATAAGGGGATGTCGTGTTAAGAGATTACCCGCCGGATTGAATATTGTTGTTGCTGTTAGCCACCTATAAAATTTGTTATAGCGAAAGGTGGCTAAAAATTTTTGGAGCCTTCAAGGAACAAATTTTATTGCTAAAAATTGTTGGCTCTTGAAGACTCTTGAAGGCCTCATGCCTTTGTCCAAATCTTCACTACTATTCCTATTTTATACTTAGAATTTATGTTGTTTCCATGAGTGAAAAACTGCTGCAAAATCATCATTTTTTCCCCTTCCTCCACTCAAAAATAACCTTCATTTTTCTCCCCTTTTTCTCCATAAACTCCGTTATTTTCATGATCCCTCTTCTTCCCTTCATGAAAATCATTTTTTACAAAGTTGAGAACTCACTTTTTAGCCTTATCAAAACCCCCAAATCCATTGAAAACTCTGAAAAAATTCATAAAAAACAAGATTTTATTACTAAGGACTTAAGGCCCCTTGGGCTAAGTCTTAAAACCACTTCCCCCACATGCCCACACCCTGGAACCAGACGCTAGGCCCACAAGGCACTTAATCGCATCGCAAAGATCCAAGTGCGCAAGTATTTTGCCATGTTTCGAAAGTTTCGATACGATTAGCCCGTGTTTATAAACCCCGCCCCCCACCGCTTTCCGTCCATATAACTTTCACCCGGGACCAAGTGTTAAAGATCCCAAGGCGCTCAATCGCATCGCAACATTCCAATGGGTTGATTAAAAAGCCCGAGCCCGAGGCTCCGATTGCGATTAGCTCTTTGTTGTATATGCCCCGGGCCCATCATGTTTCATATAACTAAAGGCCCCGCATACGGGCGCCTATCCACTTCATATGTATAAAACCCGCCCCCGAAGCCAAAAACTTCGTATAAATATTAAACTTCGAGTTTTATAAAGTTTCAAAGGTTTTCCGCCGGTTCGTTCTTAAACCAATTTCCGCCATTGATCGTAAGCCGATCCAACGGCCCGTGCAAAATCGCATCGCAAGTTTCATTCGGTGCATTTGTTTTTTCCCCAATCGGCCAAACCTCTGATTCTTTCCCCACCATTGATCTGATCCTCAGATCAACGGCCAGCGCTTAATCGCATCGGAGTTTTCCATCGCCCACATTTGTTTGTTCCCTCTGATCGACCATTCCCTCGACTCATTCTCCACCGTTGATCTCATCCTTAGATCAACGGCCCGCACTCAATCCCATCACATTTTTCGATCGGTGTGTTATATTTCTTCCCCCGATTGGCCATTTCCCCGATTCATTCTCCACCGTTGATCTGATCCTCAGATCAACGATCCGCGCTACATCACATCGCAAGTTTTTATCAGGCGCGTTTATTTGCCACCCCCGATCGATGATCCCCGATTGATTGTCTGCCATTGATCTCCTCTCCACCTTCCGAGATCCAACGGTCCTCATTCCCTCCGATCACAAGTCTTACCTCCACTTCAAAAACCCGCCGATTCATTCCCCACCGTAGATCTGATCCTCAGATCAACGGTCAGCGCTTCATTGCATTGAAAATTTACATCGGCACCATGTGAGTGTTGCCCCCGATTGCGATCCTCCGATTGGATCTGGACCGTCCACGTGTCTAGATTGGACGGTCCAAGATCATTCTGTTTTATTCTTCTCCCCGCTCTCCTTTTTACCTTCTCTTGACTTATCTCTACTGTTGGGTGATGCCATCCAATGACCATGATCGCTCCCACACCCTCTGAAGCAGTTTCTCCCAAATAACGCAGGATTTCATAATGTTTTGTTTATTTTGCAGGTTTCAAAGGTTTTTTCCCATAATATGAAGGAAAAGAAAGCCGAGGGTGAAGATCCTCTAGCCTTTCGACTATCAAAGGGAAAGGGACTAAAAGGCTCTACTCAACGTCTCATCAATGCTTTGAGAGGCATTGATTCCATACGAGCCTTGCGCGGCCTGCACATCAACAAGACACTGTGTTATTTAAAAATCACAATTAAAAGAGTATCAGTGTTGAAGACAGAACGTGGCAGAACAGAAGATTGAAGACAAATTTGGGGATTATGGCCAAGATTGATTATCAAAAGCCTAATCCTCCAAATTAAATCAAAATTAAAGGAAATCATAAAGATCTACAGACAGAAAGGCCTCCACCGCCACATCTGAGTCAAATTTTTTCCCCCCAACTACCAAAAAGCCACCTGTGCCTCAGAGCATTCAAACAGAGGCCGAAGTTATTGATCAATCAGATATTTTCCTCAACGCAGCCGAAGAATTAATTCTGCCAAAGGAATTTAATGTAAAATATTAGCAGAGTTATTTCATTCCTGACACAGAGCCTTAAAAGTCAACAAAGCTCCCACCGAGCTTTAATATTAATTGTAAAAACATTAATACAAACGAACACCTGTAAACTTCTTCATCGAGCTCCTTAAAGGCTGAGAAACCACTAAGTCTGTATTAATTGACCCTGGAGATCTTTTAACAGATCTCACCTCCTCATTCTTCTATAAATACTTATGTACAAGATGAGAATTTGTTGGTTGTTGGTTGATCACTAGTTGTAATACTGAAACTCTCTGAAATAATACATAGTCTGTCAAAGTTGAAGAAGAAATTGAAGTCTTGGAAGCCCTGATGATGTTGTTGCAAGATTTTTACTGAGAAGGCTCTATCATTGGATCCATGAGCTTGGTTGTTGGTGAAGTATTCTGAATTTTTTTAATGTTTTCCCTTGTTTTCATTATGTTCCATAATTTCTTACTAGAGTAGGTTGAAAGTTTTAGGCTAAGAAATGACTCCTGGAAACACCTTAGACTTGTTCATCCTTCACTATTTTATGTTTTCTTCTGTTGAGGTATTTTAGAGTCTTCAATCTCTCTCTTTAGTCCTCATGCTTTTTTATTTGTATAATAGCTCAAATAGTTGGTTTCAGCATGATTTATGGTTCTCCCTACTTGTCTACTATCACTTGAAAGATGTTATTGAAGTCTCCCTTTGAAGTGCCATTATTTTAAGTTAGTCAAAGAGGTCTGTTTCGATCTTGCCCTTTGTCATTGCTTGAACAGTTATTTTGAAGGTCTTTATAGTTGTGATCATAGATGTTTTTAGGTGTTCCCTCTTCTATGACTGCATTTATCAATGAATCTTTTATGTTTTATAACTCCTTTGAAATAAAATCTTTGAGGAAATAGGGTGTTCCCCGAATCTTAGATTTCATTTTAAAAGTTGTCTTAAAGTCATCATTTGCTTAAAGTGTGGTTTGTAGAATTTATGGTTAGCCCTGTCTATCAAATTTCTCTTTATGTTCAAATTGTGTTTTTTAAGTTCCCTTTGTTGAGAATTAAACTTCTCTTTCCAAAACATTGATGTCCATCTCATCCCCAAACCAAAGGATCCTGCGGTCAAGTTAGATTTGCCCTTTGATATCCATATCCATTGATAACTGTGTCATGACCTTATTTTGACTCCATTGGCCAATGAAGCTAACATTTCCTCTTTCTATCTATCCTTCCTAGACCTTTCATGTTCTGCTGTATCAATTCAACCAAACAAACAAACAAACACCTGCACTTAATAACTAGTCTAAAATCAATACTCTAAGCACACAAGATAAACCTGTGCAAACGAAAATTTGAGAGATCCCTCTCTGAGAACAGGAGGAATAGATCCTGGAACTCTAAAGATTGGTTCTGATGTTGCCTTGTCTTTTGATTTTCCAAATTATCAAAACGCGGGACACCAACATAATGGCGATCACGGTGGGACCTACTGAGAATACAGTGGTTTGAAAACACTTCTTAAAACTCTTTAAGCCCTTAAACTTGATAAAGAACACCTTCTGGACTTATCCCACCGCTCACACCAACATAATGACGATCACGGTGGGACCCTACTAAGAATACAGTGGTTTGAAAACCCTTCTTCAAACTTTTTTAGGCCCAGTTGAACATAAGTAACCTTCTTCAAGCACTACTTAATAAATGGTAATCATGATAGGACTTAATTGAATCAGTGACAAATTAAGTAACCCTTAGGATTCCTGTTAGCCTTTATCAAACCTTGAAGGAATCAGTTACCAAGCCATAAGAGTGAACTCTATATGTTTTGACACCCTAGCTAAGTGTTAAGTCAGATTTAGGACACTCTCAAGAAACTAAGAAAAACCCAAAAACATTTCAGTTTGGCTTCATAATAAACATGGTGGTGGAACCATCCAATATTTTACCTTCCTACAAGATAAATAGTTTCCACCTGGCGACTCCACTAGCCTCCAGTAGACCTATTACTTCACTAGTCCTTGTAAACTCCCTTGGGAATGCATTGAGCAAACCCAATCATGTTGTTGGTGGAAAACAAAGTTCAAAATCTTCCACCTGGCGACTCCACAATCCTAAAATACCTAATGACTTCACTAATAGAAGACTCTGAAAAATTTACAAAAATGCAACCTAGTCCCATAGTAGAGTATCGTTGTGGAATATCAAGTATACTGGTAAAAATTAAATGTAAGGACCTTCCAAAGGTTATCCTTCTCATCTCAAAATTCAATAATCCTGAGCTTAAGAAAGTTTTTCTAGAATTGGTAGTTGAAAGGTATGAAACTGAGATTGAAATATTGAATTCACAAGAACAATCATACCAATTCAGAGACCCTAGAGCATTTTTGGAAAGTCTCCCTCCCCCCAAGGAAAAATAAATTTCACTGCCTTTTGATGTGCAGGAAAAGGATGATTATACTTTCAAGAGCTACACTGAAGATGCAGTGAAACAAGTTGTCAAGGATGCAGATAGCCTACAGTTATGGAAGGCCTAAAAGAAAAATGTTTAGATCATGCTTTTTCTGATCCTGTGGCAGAATATATGGAGGCCCTGATTGGCTCAAGTTCCCAAGCATTAACTCTTTGCAAGAGCCAGATACATCAGGAGTGGTCACCATTGGTGGTGGCCTTGGTTTTAAAGACCCACATTCAAAATACCCTATGGTTATCTCTGACAAACAGCCATATTTTCTACCCCTTTTTGTCACTACTTAACTGGCTACATTGGCACTATTGTACTATATAGAGTTGAACTATTTCGAGAGTTAGATTAGGTTAGATAGGAATGTCAATAAAGCTCAGCCTTCGAGCATTTAGCTAGTTGTTGATTTTTTCTTTGAAAGAAAAAATGAAAAATAAAAATACAAAACAATAGAAAAGAGAAAAGAGGGCAGATTGTAAAACAAGAAAGGTACAACCCCATACCAAAAAAGAGAAACAAATTCTGAAAGTGTGCAAGCTCAAAATGCCACTCCTGAAGAACACATTTCTAGTTAGTTAAACAGCCTAATCTTGACTAATTAGTTTTAAATTTTCTTCTAATAGGATAGTGAATTCGATTTGCCAAACTGTTTAATCTTGGCTTATCAGTAGATAGATTAGGATAGGAATTAAAGGTTCAAACATGTTCAAAATATGAACCTAAAATTTCAAAGAGAGAATGACTCAAATCTGTTTCAAATTCTGAGTCAAAGGATGTTAAAACTGGTTCTAATATGCTCAAAACCTGAACCAGATAACAAAGGAAAAACAACTCAAACAAGCTTAAAAACAGAGCTGAAGAAAAGAGAAGGATGTTCTTACAAATTTTAGATCTTAAAGCCTTCATCATTTTGATTTAATTTTCTGCAAATAATAATCTATGTGCAGCTTGATTTTATGCCATAGATCAGCATCAATTTAGACCGTTCAATCCTGGCTTGTATGTTTTTTAATTTTCTGCTTTAGAAATTAGAGAATAAAAATCTGTTAGACTGTTTAATCCTAACAGATTAGTAGATTAGGTAGAGAAGCATATGAAATCAACTGTTTAATCTAAGTTCATGAAGAAATAAGTAGTAGAATTAGATTAGTTTTTGTTTTTCAAAAGAATAAAATGTCGTAAGAGAGTTTGCCAATCCAAGTGCACTCTAAGGAAGAAAAAATGTTAGATCAGTAGGATTGGGTAGGTAGAAAGCTTGTTGATAAAAGATCCATTGTTTTTATGGCTGCTAAATATGTTTTCAAAGAAGATCATCCCAGCAAAGGAAAGGCAGCCCAATGGATGAGGCACTGATCAGCCTCCCAGAGAATTCAAGTCTGAAGTTCTTGATGCCTTCAAGAAGGCACCATCCCCAAGTGGAGCCACTGTTAGCCACTTATAAAATTTGTTATAGCGAAAGGTGGCTAAAACTTTTTGGAGCCTTCAAGAAACAAATTTTATTGCTAAAAATTGTTGGCTCTTGAAGACTCTTGAAGGCCTCATTCCTCTGTTCAAATCTTCACTACTGTTCCTATTTTATACTCAGAATTTATGTTGTTTCCATGAGTGAAAAACTATTACAAAATCATTATTTTTTCCCCTTCCTCCACTCAAAACTAACCTTCATTTTTCTCCCCTTTTTCTCCATAAACTCCGTTACTTTCATGATCCCTCTTCTTCCCTTCATGAAAATCATTTTTTACAAGGTTGAGAACTCACTTTTTAGCCTTACCGAAACGACCAAATCCATTGAAAACTCTGAAAAAATTCATAAAAAACAATTTTTTATTACTAAGGACTTAAGCCCCCTTGGGCTAAGTCTTAAAACCACTTCCCCCACATGCCCACACCCTAGAACCAGACGCTAGACCCACAAGGCGCTTAATCGCATCACAAAGATCCAAGTGCGCAAGTCTTTTGCCATGTTTCGAAAGTTCCGATGCGATTAGCCCGTGTTTATAAACCCCGCCCCCCGCCGCTTTCCGTCCATATAAATTTCACCCGGGACCAAGTGTTAAATATCCCAAGGTGCTCAATCGCATCGCAACATTCCAATGGGTTGATTAAAAATCTCGAGCCCGAGGCTCCGATTACGATTAGCTCTTTGTTGTATACACCCCGGGCCCATCATGTTTCATATAACTAAAGCCCCCGTAGACGGGAATCTATCCACTTCATATGTATAAAACCCGCCCCCAAAGCCAAAAACTTCGTATAAATATTAAACTTCAGGTTTTATAAAGTTTCAAAGGTTTTCCGCCGGTTTGTTCTTAAACCAATTTCCACCATTGATCGTAAGCCGATCCAACGGCCCGTGCAAAATTGCATCGCAAGTTTCATTCGGTGCATTTGTTTTTTCCCCAATTCTCTAAACCTCTGATTCTTTCCCCACCGTTGATCTGATCCTCAGATCAATGGCCAGCGCTTAATCACATCGGATTTTTCCATCGCCCACATTTGTTTGCTCCCTCCGATCGGCCATTCCCCCGACTCATTCTCCATCGTTGATCTCATCCTTAGATCAACGACCCGCACTCAATCACATCACATTTTTCGATCGGTGCGTTATATTTCTTCCCTCGATCGGCCATTTCCCTGATTCATTCTCCACCTTTGATCTGATCCTCAGATCAACGGTCCGCGCTACATCGCATCGCAAGTTTTCATCAGGCGCATTTATTTGCCACCCTTGATCGCCGATCCCCGATTGATTGGCCGTCGTTGATCTCCTCTCCACCTTCCGAGATCCAACGGTCCTCATTCCCTCCGATCACAAGTCTTACCTCCGCTTCAAAAACCCGTCGATTCATTCCCCACCGTAGATCTGATCCTCAGATCAACGGTCAGCGCTTCATCGCATTGCAAATTTAGATCGGCACCATTTGAGTGTCGCCCCCGATTGCGATCCTCCGATTGGATCTGGACTGTCCACGTGTCCAGATCGGACGGTCCAAGATCATTTCGTTTTATTCTTCTCCCCGCACTCCTTTTTACCTTCTCTTGACTTATCTCTACCGTTGGGTGATGCCATCCAACGGCCATGATCGCTCCCACGCCCTCTGAAGCAGTTTTTCCAAAATAACACAGGATTTCATAATGTTTTGTTTATTTTTCAGGTTTCAAAGGTTTTTTCCCATAATATGAAGGAAAAGAAAGCCGAGGGTGAAGATCCTCTGGCCTTTCGGCTATCAAAGGGAAAGGGACTAAAAGGCTCTACTCGAAGTCTCATCAATGCTTCGAGAGGCATTGATGCCATACGAGCCTTTCACGGCCTGCACATCAACAAGACACTGTGTTATTTAAAAATCACAATTAAAAGAGTATCAGTGTTGAAGACAGAACGCGGCAAAACAGAAGATTGAAGACAAATTTGGGGATTATGGCCAAGATTTATTATCAAAAGTCTAATCCTCCAAATTAAATCAGAATTAAAGGAAATCATAAATATCTACAGACAGAAAGGCCTCCACTGCCACATCTTAGGCAAATTGTTTCCCCTGAGCTACCACAAAGCCACCTGTGCCTCAAAGCATTCAAACAGAGGCCGAAGTTATTGATCAATCACATATTTGCCTCAACGCAGCCGAAGAATTAATTCTGCCAAAGGAATTTAATGTAAAATATCAACAGAGTTATTTCATTCATGACACAGAGCCTTAAAAGTCAACAAATCTCCCACCGAGCTCTAATCTTAATTGTAAAAACATTAATACAGACGAACACCTGTAAACTTCTTCATCAAGCCCCTCAAAGGCCAAGAAACCACTAAGTTTGTATTAATTGACCCTGGAGATCTTTTAACAGATCTCACCTCCTCATTCCTCTATAAATACTTCTGTACAAGATGAGAATTTGTTGGTTGTTGGTTGATCACTAGTTGTAATACTGAAACTCTCTGAAATAATACATAGTTTGTCGAAGTTGAAGAAGAAATTGAAGTCTTGGAAGCCCTGATGATGTTGTTGCATGCTTAGCAACAAGACACTTTCATCATCGATCCATGAGCTTATTGTTGGTGAAGTTATCTCTAACCTGCTACTGTTTTGTTACTATGTTCCACTTACTACATTAGGTTGAAATTTTTAGGCTAAGAAATGACTCCTGGAAGCACCTTAGACCTGTTCATCCTTCACTGTTTTATGTTTTCTTCTGCTGAGGTATTTTAGAGTCTTCAATCTCTCTCTTTAGTCCTCATTCTTGTTCATTTCTATAATAGCTCAAATAGTTGGTTTCAGCATGATTTATGGTTCTCCCTGCTTGTCTGCTATCACTTGAAAGTTTTTATTGAAGTCTCCCTTTGAAGTACCATTGTTTTAAGTTAGTCAAAGAGGTCTGTTTCGATCTTTCCCTTTTTCATTGCTTGAACAGTTGTTTTGAAGGTCTTTATAGTTGTGATCATAGATGTTTTTAGGTGTTCCCTCTTCTATGACTGCAATTATCAGTGAATCTTTTATGTTTTCTAACTCCTTTGAAATAAAATCTTTGAGGAAATAGGGTGTTCCCCGAATCTTAGATTTCATTTTAAAAGTTGTCTTAAATTCATCATTTTCTTAAAGTGTGGTTTGTAGAATTTATGGTTAGCCCTGTCTATCAAATTCCTCTTTATGTTCAAATTATGTTTTTTAAGTTCCCTTTGTTGAGAATTAAAATTCTCTTTCCAAAACATTGATGTCCATCTCATCCCCAAACCAAAGGATCCTATGGCCAAGTTAGATTTGCCCTTTGATATCCCATATCCATTGATAAGTGTGCGATGACCTTATTTTGACTCCATTGCCCAATGAAGCTGACATTTCCTCTTTCTATCTATCCTTCCTAGACCTTTCATGTTCTGTTGTATAAATTCAACCAAACAAACAAACAAACACTTGCACTTAATAACTTGTCTAAAATCAATACTCTAAGCACACAAGATAAACCTCTGCAAATGAAAATTTGAGAGATCCCTCTCTGAGAACAGAAGGACTAGATCCTGGAACTCTAAAGATTGGTTCTGATGTTTCCTTGTCTTTTGATTTTCCAAACTATCAAAACACGGGACACCAACAACTGCCGTAGAGGATACTGTGAGAACAGAGAACCTTGTTCTATCCGCCATCGAAAAGGGAGAAGTCGCATGCTGTCGGATAAGAGATAGACAAAGAATGCTCACTGAATGTGCAGAGGAAGTCTGATAAGTTCGACTGTCTGAGATGAATTCAGGTCCTGCCAGAGAATACAAACTGGTAATTTTTTTTAATATTTAAAAAAGAAAAAAGAAAAAGAAAAGAGCAGAATATATATATATATATATATATATATATATATATATATATATATATATATAGAGAGAGAGAGAGAGAGAGAGAGATAGTTTTAAGGCAGACATAAAGGTTTTTTAAGACAGACAGAGATTTTTTTTTTAGTGCAGACAGAAAATAATTTTAGGGCATAAAAAAAATAAAGAAAATAAGGGGAAGAATATATATTTTATTTGGGCAGACAATATTGAAAGAACTCAAACCTTTTTTTAAGGAAATTGTTTATTAAAAAGGGCTCATATTTCTGAAGAACTAACTTTAAAGAGAGAAAATTGAATCTAGCAGAAGAAGGGAAATCAAAAACCCTAACTAGCTAAAAGGAGGAAAGATTTTTTTTAAAAACCCTAGTTGGAAAGAAGGAAAAACCAGAAATCCATAGTAGGAATAATGGCCAAAATGAAAAATGCGAAGTTCGAGGTGGATAAGTTCACCGGGAAGAACAATTTCGCATTGTGGAAACTGAAAGTTAGGGATTTGCTGGTGCAACAAGGGTTGCAAAAAACATTAGACGGGGTAAAGAAAAAACCTGCAAGCATGAAAGATTCAGACTAGGAGGACTTGGATGCCCGAGCCCTTAGTGCCATTAGGTTATGCTTGGCAGATGAAGTTCTCTTTAATATTGTTGAAGAGAGTACAACTGAAGGTTTGTGGGGAAAACTGGAAATCTTTTATATGACTAAATCATTGAAAAATAGAATTTATTTGAAAAGACAATTGTATAGTCTTCGGATGAAGGAGGGTACAAAAGTTGTAGAACATTTAAATTTTTTTAATACACTTATTTTCCAGTTTTCAAATGATTTAGGAAGTTAAAATGCAGGAAGAATACAAGGCTATAACTTTGTTGTGTTCTCTTCCCGAGTCATGGGACCACTTCGTAACTTCAATCAGTTTGAGCACTGCTAATTCTTTGAAATTTGAATCAGTCGTGGGTGCTCTCTTATCTGAAGAAGTACGAAGGAAATCTAGTATTGAGACATCTGCACCATAAGCCATGGTAGCCAGAGGGCTGGTCAAAGGAAAGATGGGAAAAAGCAAGGGGCTCTTCCAGATCAAAATCAATGGGCAGTAAGAAGTGTAAAGCCAAGTGATGGTACTGCAACAAAATGGGACACCTCAAGAAAGATTGTTGGAAATGGAAGGAGTCAGAAAACTAGAATAGGGAAGCAAATCAAGTTGATTCAGGTATGATTGATGAAGTTTTAACTGCTGAAGCTCTGCCTATTTGTAATTTCTCTCAAGATGTTGAAAATTGGCTATTAGACTCTGGTGCTTCTCATCACATGAGTCCGCACCGAAGTTGGTATACTTCATATGAAGTAGTAAATGGTAGTTATGTATTCATGGGAAATAGTGCATCTTGTCAGACTGTTGGGATGAGAAATGTAAAAATTAAAATGTATAATGATATAGTTAAAAGATTATCTGATGTTAGGCATGTACCTGCACTAAAGAAAATTTTGATTTTTTTAAGAGTTTTGGATTCGAATGGGTATAAATTTACAGGTCAGAATGGAGTGCTGAAAATCTCAAAAGGAGCCTTGGTAGTTATGAAGGCTGACAAGGTCGGAAATTTGTACAGACTCAAAGGAAGCACTCAAGTTAATGAAGTAGCGATCGTATCAGAAAAATAAGAAGAAGGTTCTCATCTATGGCATCAGCAGTTGGGTCACATGAGTGAGAAAGGTCTTCAGGTACTAATGAACCGCAAGTTGCTTCCTGATTTGAAATCCTTGAAGTTGGATTTTTGTAAACATTGTGTGTTTGGAAAACAATGTAAACAAAGGTTCAAGAATGGTAATCATAATAGTAAACATATTTTAGACTACATTCATTCTGATCAATGGGGACCATCTCCTACTGTGTCTTATGGAGGTGCATTATATTTCTTAACATTTATTGATGATTTCTCCCATAAAGTTTTGGTCTATATTTTGAAAAAAAAAACTGATGTATTTAATGTTTTTAAACAATTTAAAGCAATGGTTGAAAAGAAAACAGACAAATCAATTAAATGTTTAAGAACTGAAAATGGCGGTGAATTTACTACTTTAGAATTTGAATAATTTTGTAAGGATGAAGGGATTTTTAGAAATAAAATTGTTGTTTATACTCCTCAACAAAATGGCATTGCTGAATGGATGAATCAGACTCTTATTGAAAGAGCCAGAAGCATAATCAATAATGCTAACTTGCCAAAGGAGTTGTGGGCAGAATAAATATCTACTACTTGTTACTTAGTTAACTTATCACCTTCAGTTGCCATAAACTGTAAAATTCCTGAAGAAGTTTGGTCAGGTCTGTTAGGTGCTAAAAGGTGCCTTTTAAAACTCCTATTTATCCCACATTAATTATAAACCTGGACAAGTCCTCTTATTTCAAGAGTGTACACAATATGTGCACGCTATAATCCCAGAGAGTAATGTTTCTTAAAATTTAGTATAGATCTTTCAAATACAAAAATAAACAGATGATTTTGATAAATCCCACTTGCAACTAAAGGAAACTCAATTCTCTAAAACCAAATCATTCATTTAGAAAAGTAACAACAATTATCAGTCGAGGATACAGTAGCAATAACTCATTCCTCTTTTAACTGATGTAAACTAATCAAGCATAAATAAGATCCTCAATCTGAGAGCTTTGACAACAATAGCCAATGTTCTTTACAGTTGTTGATCTCACACACAACACACTAAATAACCAATTGGAAATGGCAATGAATTAAATCAATAATGCTACTGCAACTGATGGAAATGAGATAATTATGCTAACTGTAAGAATGCTAAAAGGAAAAACTAAATGATTGCAGAAAGTAAATGAGCAGCAACACTTATGTGACTGCAATGAACAACAAAAATAAGTTATTGAAATGAACAACGAAGCTCTGTAATTAGAATGAGCAACACAACAATATACTTGCAGAAAGCAATGATCTTGTTATGAGGGAAATGAACAGCAACGCAATTCAATTGCAGAAAGTAATCATTAAACAAACCACACTTGCAGAAATCAGAAATAAGGCAAACCACACTGTATGGTTCAGGAACGACAAGTAGATCTACCAGGACCCGAGCCCTTAGCCGCCGGTGAATACCGTCGGATTACTTCAGGAGATGCGAAAGAACTGCAACTGTTTTTATATATTCATTATTGCATAATCATTACAGCAAGTTCGTGCTTAGCTTCAACAACGAGATTTGATGATCAAAGTTACAATTTAAATAGTAATTCTTTCATTCCTCCTATCCTATCCTATCTATCTCTAATCTAATAATCCATCTAATTCTCTCTCTAATCATCCATCATGAATCCCCATAATAACCCCCCCTTCTCTGATCTATGTTCTGATTTAAATACACATAGAGAAAAGAGAAGTTATAACCGATATGACTAAAAATGATTCCTATTACAAAATTGGATTGCTCACAACCAATTGATTAGGAAGATCATATCTAAAATATCCTTCCATCAATCATTTAACAGGAACAGGCCGAATTTGGTATTGCAACTGGAAGAATTTGGAAAACGGCCACAACAACGAATATGGGAAAATCGTCCTTAGAGAACCTTATGTTTCTCTCAATACAAGCCGAATTTGGGAAAACTATTCTTACCTAAAGTTAATTCAGTCCGTTCTGGACAAAATCCATGTTTCAGATTTTCCAGATTCTTCTCCATTTTCCCAATACGTCCAATGCAAAACTATCACTTCTTATTCCAATGAATTTCTGAGTTGGCATATTTAATGATGAGCTGGAGATCAACTCTGCAATGTGGAAAATATCTTGGAGGCTAAAATGGTGAGTGATGTTACAACAAATTTATTAATAAACCATAATTGGTAAAATCATGCATAATCATCAATTTATTAAAAATAAAGGAGAAGAAATAATATTTATCCATAAGAGCATAAATAATTATAAAATAGAATTATATGATAAATTATGATAAATGACATGATAAATAAGAGTAGAAATGGATGAAATAGGTGTTAAAAAGTGATAATAATAATAACATATTAGCGGGCCAACATACCCCCAAACTGAATATATTGTATGTCCTCATGCAACCCAGAACTGAATATATTGCATGTCCTCATGCAACCCAAAGACAAAACCCATGTGTTAACCAAGCAAAAAAAAATTGTTCATCCCAACTCATGAAATGGATGGAACAAATGAATTTTTCCTTAAATAATGAATATTCAATTTTAGCAATCTTGATGAAAGCGTAACAATTTTTACAGTTGACGTTCAACTATATGTATATGAAGTTGTAGAAAAATGTGATATAAGTAACAACAAACTTCATTAACCATTTTTTCAAAAATCAGATCGTTTTGATGCACAGATCATGAGATATAAACAAAATGGCTGTAGGTGATAATGCATAATTTTAGAAATTTTATGAAATAATTTAGCGTGAAATTATCTGGGTTTGTGTATTTTAATGATACCATTTTGTTATCCAGAAATCACAAGAATTCAGTTCATAGTTTTAAAGATATATACAAATCAATTTCTGCACTGTATAAAAATGAAATTGTATGCCTTAAACGAGAAAGAAAGTAGAAAATATCCATCATGTGTAGCAATTCCTCCCTCAAACTGAAGAATTAGCATGTTCTCATGCAATGCTAGAAAACAAAGATATGTGGTTGCTACAATCTGTTGAAATCTATGCTTGGTGTAAAACAACATGGAATAAGGGAGGTGTTGAGAATGAATAAGAATATCAATGGATGATAAAGAATATTAGTGACATGGTCATAAGAAAGAAATGAAGGAAAGCAACACTCCCCCAAACTGAAAGATGATATGTCTCTTAAAAATGGGAAGTGGTAAACATATGGAATGAATGATGATAAATAATGCACAATGGATTTTTATGAAATTCTCCTAAATTCGTAATAAATCAGAAAATTATGCTATTTTACCTCAAGTGTTACCTCCGAAAAAAAATATGGAATGACATGTAGGGACTGGCCTTTTTTGAAGCTGATGTAGGCTAAACGGACACTGAAAGTGATGCAAAAGGTGGAAGCCATGCAAGCACATCATGTCTGAAGAATTGTGCGTGTTCGCGAGTTGCGCGAGCCTTTGCTGTTAGTTGCAATAGTGTCGTCATGCTGCGAATAGAATTCCCCCCCATACTTATTGTTCTCCTGTAACAAAATCACGATTTTGCATGAAATTTTCTTGAATCCACAACGTTAATTTTGAAGAGCAACAGATAAGATGTATGCCAAAAGTTCAATCAGAAAAACTTCTGTAGAAATGCAGTATGAATATTGTGGCAAATCAGCAAATTATGACAGAATTCTGTACTTATATCACGTGCTATCCATAATGCATACATTCCCCCTTCCAATTGAAAAAGCGATTCTATGACCATAAAGCATAGAAAAAGTGTTGTGCTGATGACAAGGAAAGGGAACGAACAATACAACAGTAAATGAAGCAGAGTACACATATCAAATGATAGGACAGCAAGAGGTATGGTTATAATGAGGGCGGAGTGTATAAAGATAATTATGAAAAAGAGATAAGTTGCTTGGGTTGATGATAGGTAATGTGGTAAGTAAAAAGGACAGCAATATGTAAGAAAAGATACCTTGCTGACGATATTCCATCTAAAAATGATATGATTGATTAAAAAACATTAACTCATGCGTAAAGGTTCATAGTAGGGAGAAATTAGGGAAATAATATCTTTGATAAAAAGAAAAGTAGGAAGAGGGTATTATAATAATTATTGATGTTGAAAATAGAACTTCAATGCCATAAGCAGAGCCTCTGCTGCCAGCAGGCATCCATAGCCTCGGTAGGGTTTCTTTTTAACCCATATGAGCCAGGATCCTCAATTTATAGTTGGAGAATTCCATTGTTGCTCTACAGAAGATATCAATGTGCCGGCATGGTAACCAAATAACCACACTGCCATTCACTGGGAAGTAGCAAAAGTGATCAGGCCGGCTCGTGATGAGACCTCTGGTTCCAAGGATATTGTGGCTATCCAATGGATCATAACCCTGGTGTGGTGGCCATAGTGATAATGTCACTTCGCTACAACCTTATGAACATGGTAGGCTGGCTCTTTAATGAGACCCCCTATCCTCTATCTGTAGACAAGATTTTTTTGTTTTTACATCTTTTATGATAAATAGAGGGAGGCTCAGTACTCCTTAAGAGTGGGGATGGTGGAAGAATTTTGAACATGTCAATAGAAAAAAAATATACCCATAATCTTACTTATAATAGATAGACAGAATTGTAGCCAGGAGAAGTGGAACCACCATGGTAAACATGATCAATCAGTATCATATACGGCAGAAATCAATACAGTAAAGTAATATATAAACAATTGTGTCCCTTTTGTTTATTTAAAAAAAAAAAACTATCATCAAGAAGCTGTCTTGTTAAAGATCATAACATCAAGGATATTCATCTGCTTCTATAGACTCCATAATTTTTGTCCTCATAAAAGTATTCTACTTCATGCGATGCAAGGGAATAAATAAAATGTGGTTGAGATGAATTAGGAATAATCGCACAAGAGGGAGGAAGGGTTGTTCTCAAAAATATTCCCAAAGTGTTGTTCCCTTGAAGGAACAGTAAAAACACTCAAAAAAGTGTTGTTCCTTTTAAGGAACAGCAAAAATACACCCAAAAAAAGTGTTGTTCCTTAAAAGGAACAACAAAAAATACACCCAAAAAGAGTGTCGTTTTTTAAAAAGAACAACAAAAAATATACCTAAAAAAAAATTGATGTTCCTATTAAGAAATAGAAAAAAAATGTATGCGAAAAAGTGTTGTTCCTTAAAATGAACAGCATAAAAATACACAAAAAAGTGTTGTTCCTTAAAAGAAACAATAAAAAAAATCAACACGCGAAACTGTTGTTCCTTAAATGGAACGGTTGTTGTTCCTTAAGAGGAACAACAGTTGTTTCTTAAATGGAACAGCAAAAAGACAAACACGCAAAACTGTTGTTCCTTAAATAAAACGGTTGTTGTTCCTTAAGAGGAACAACAACTGTTCCTTAAATGGAACAACAAAAATACAAACACGTGACATTGTTGTTCCTTAAGAGGAATGGTTGATGTTCATTAAGAGGAATGACAATTGTTCCTTAAGAGGAACAACAAAAATACAAACGCGCGAAACTTGGTGTTCTCTGTAGGGAACAACAAGGGAAAAATAGAAAAAAAATAATGTACAATCTATTATCTAAGAAAATCCAATCAAACAGAAAGACAAATTTATGTACAGGTTTCAAGAAAATGTAACTTTTTACAGAATTGGTGCTGCCGAATAATTGTCTTTTGTAACTGAAACTTGCAT
This sequence comes from Pinus albicaulis, assembly GCA_034641835.2. NCBI lineage: Eukaryota > Viridiplantae > Streptophyta > Pinopsida > Pinales > Pinaceae > Pinus > Pinus albicaulis. Next base: position 1,431,400,325 of record CM076572.1, read on the forward strand.
GGTAGAGTCCTCATTGTTCAATTGCCAATGGAGCAGAAATTAGAATTTGAAGGGAGCAACACCTGAAACACAAAAACATAAAATAAATCAGAAAAAAAACAACACTTTATTAAGTTACAACAGCTATGATGTTATTTCCTAAAGCAAGGAAAGAAAAAAAAAATGATCTCTTTGAAAAATGTTTTGGCAGCGGTGACATCAAATGAATATTCAAATGGAAATAAATTGTTCATTGCTTTTGTTATGAATCCGTTAGGTAATGAATCGGATGAAATTCCCTTGTTTCATTAAAATTTCTTTCAAGAATCGCTTGTCCATAAATTGACTTTCTTTATTCTCCTAGGACTTGCAAAAAACGAGTATCTACCTGCAATAAAACATTAAATCATGGAGAAAGAGAGGTGATCGGGCTCCCCTAATCCAATAATTATAAAAAAAACAACAAGTAGTTACTCTGTATAATAAATCCACGCAGAAAATAAAAAAATTTTCTTTCTTTTTTTTGTCACGTGTGGGAGAGCAGTGGCCAATCATGCTAACCTGCAGTGTTTTAATCACAACTTTTTTGTTTGTTGTCCAAATTGAGTGATTCTAAAGCCATATAAGAGCTAATTCAAAGGTATATCTCCAATAGAAACATATTTTAAAAATTAAATGCTATAATATGTCAATTTTACTTAGAACGACCTGCATAATAGAGTCATTTTCGATTTTCCAGCTCATACCAACAGTTGATATTTCAAGCATAAATTTTTCATTTGATGAAGGATTAAGTTGATTAAAATTGGAAATGAAATTATATTCATTTATTTATCTCCAATAGAAACAAGTTTTGAATACAATAATAATTGATGGGTCAAATACGCTAGTGAAAAGCCGAGAAAACAAAGTTTCAAGAGTGCTGATTTATGATAAGCAGGCAGTATTTTGGTCATAAATTCCTCATACCATATCGAAATCGAGTGATTCAAATTGTGTTGTAAAATATATTCATAGAGGAATATACCATAGAAACAGGTTTTAAGAATATAGTCATTTAGACCTCCAAAAACTGACCGTCCCAACTTTGTTCCTGAGTTGCCTACTAGACACCCTGTCAACGTTTTGGTTATAATTTTTTCGTTTCAAATCAAAATGGAGTGATTCAAATTGGGTTGTAAATTAGACATCAAGAGCTACTTATGATAGAAATAGATTTTAAAAATATTCACTTTTGGTCTCTCAAAACATGACTGTCCCAACTCTGTTTTTAGAAATTTCATCAAGCCCGCAAGCCTAAAAAATATCATATTCAAGCAATTTTTCCATATTGGTGATAAAAATGAATATGAGTGTTTGTAGAATTTTTATTTTCAATATAATGCATTTACATACACAAATAAATTAAAATATTTATGACCGATGTTAATTTCCACAGCATGTTGCAACAAAAACAATTTTTACATAATAATAAAAATGTATTTATTTATGTCCTTATTTATTTATTTTCTCCACTAACCTACTCTTATTTGAAAATTTAATATGCTTATATATAAGATTACTTCCAGTGGAGACATTTTCGAAATAAGACCTCTAGTATGTTCATACCCAAATTTGAAAAATGCATGTTAATAAATAGTAGGGTATGAGAAGCCAACTTCCCTTGAAAAGATGGTGCCAAAAATTGTTGAAGTATGGATTGATACTGCAAACAAATGGAGTGAAACCAATCTTCAATGTATCCCTTACTTTCTTGATTTCCCATAGCCATAATATCATGAAGTTCTTAAGTGTTTAAAATAGCTTTTTGATGCAAGCTAGAAGAAACCTCATTTTCTTTCATAACTTCTACAATTTTTGGATTTGAGACATTCTGAATCTCAGTATAAGTTTTCTCCAATGGTGCATGTGAGATAGAATGGGTGGGAAGGGTGGGTAAATTTTTTCAACACTGTAAGCATGTTGTACGGTTTTATTATGGTGAGGGTGTGGAATGATTTGAGTAGGAAATTGTGTAGGGAATGGAGCATTTTGATTATGTAGTTGATTGGGTTGAATGGATGATTTCGATAGGCAAGAAAGATGTCGTGGAAGAGCTGGAAGATGTGTTTGTGCTACAAGATGAGGGAGAGTAGTCATGCAATCATAAGATGAACCATGCCAAACTTGTAGACAAGATTGGTGGTGGTTATATTGAGATTGGCATGGCTGCCCTAACATATGAGTATTCCATAATGGATTATGAAAGTAAGATAATGGAGAGGAAGTGTTTTGAACCATACCTGTAGGCCATGATTTCCATGGTTTTGACCTTGTTGCAGCTTCCCCATATCTTTGATATTCTACTTCCATCCTAGATAAGGAAGAACAACCATCTATGGGATGCTCCTTTCGGTAATGAGGGAAAAACACTTCATCAAATTTTTTATTTTTATGAACCTGCAAAACATTCAATTGTGAATTTAGAGAGCTAATGAAATCATATTTAAAATTTTCAAATAAAACATTGATTTCAGCTCTTATGTCTCTTGTTCTTGTAGTAAATTTGGAAAAGAAAGAAGAAACTTCTCTAGAATTCTTACCATCCTTGGAAATTCCTCTTGAATACCTTATGCAAAATTCATAAACATCATCATATGAAAACTGAAAAACATCACCTTTTCCTATCAGATTTAAGAGTTCTAAAAATTCATCTTTGATTCCTTTACGAATGAGTGTTTTCAAGATTTATTTTTACAAATGCTTATGCTTTGATTTTTTAAGGTTATATTGAAATCACTCTACATAGTCCTCCAAGCTTTCATCTTCCCCTTGTATCATACCGAAAATATTTTCATTGGATTTGCAGTAGTCTTGGTACTTCTTCAAGAAGATGTTCTTCATGTCCTCCCATGTTTGGATGCAGTTCCCACCTAGGCTCATGAACCATCGGAGAGCTGCTCCTTTTAGAGTAAGAGGAAACACTTTCAACCTTTGATCATTAGTACAATAATCATATCCTCTACAAAGTATTTCAAACTCAAATAAGAATGTATCTGGATCTTCATTTGTCAAACCATGAAAATTTGGTAGAGATAATGGGGGAATTATGTGCATTTGTGTCACTCCTCCTAAATCTTTGATAGGGAATTCAAAAGTTGAAATGTGAGCATTTCTTACCATAATAGAAGATGTTCTTCATATGTTTCTTTAAGGATCCTCCTTCCAATGTTCCTGTCAATTGGTTAGTGAAATGGGTGGTGCTTACATCACTACTTGAGTGGAATTACAAGATTTTTTCAAAAATTCTACCTCTAAAATTCCTACTTCAATTCCTACGCAATTCTGCTGAAAAGCGGGCGGAGGAGAAAGCATTTTACTTACTCGTTACGCAGGTTCTTACCTTCCGTTTTTAATACCCAATTCTTTCACAACAGACAAACATCAAACATACATCACTCTCTATGAAATAGCAACACTCTCCCCGGAAACGACGCCAAAATTTTGGGTGCTAAAAGGTGCCTTTTAAAACTCCTATTTATCCCACATTAATTATCAACCCGGGCAAGTCCTATTATTTCAAGAGTGTACACAATATGTGCACGATATAATCCCAAGGAGTAATGTTTCTTAAAATTTAGTATAGATCTTTCAAATACAAGAATAAACGGATGCTTTTAATAAATCCCACTTGCAACTAAAGGAAACTCAATGCTCTAAAACTAAATCATTCATTTAGAAAAGTAACAACAATTATTAGTCGAGGATACAGTAGCAATAACTCATTCTCTTTTAACTGATGTAAATTAATCAAGCATAAATAAGATCCTCAATCTGAGAGCTTCGACATCAATTGCCAATGTTCTTTATAGTTGTTGATCTCACACACAACACACTAAATAACCAATTGGAAATGGCAATGAATTAAATCAATAATGCTACTGAACCTAATGGAAATGAGATAATTATGCTAACTGTAATAATGCAAAAAGGAAAAACTAAATGATTGTAGAAATTAAATGAGCAGCAACGCTATATAATAGAAATAGAAAACAACACTTATGTGATTGAAATGAACAACAAAAATAAGCTACTGAAATGAACAACGAAGCTCTGTAATTAGAATGGGCAACACAAAAATATACTTGCAGAAATAAATGATCTTCTTATGAGGGAAAACAACAACAACACAATTCAATTGCAGAAAGTAATCATTAAACAAACCACACTTGCAGAAATTATAAATAAGGCAAACCACACTGTATGGTACAGGAACAGAAAGTAGATCCACTAGGAGCCGGGCCCTTAGCCGCCGGTGAATACCGCCGGATTACTTCAGGAGATGCGAAGGAACTGCAACTGTTTTTATATATTCATTATTGCATAATCATTACAGCAAGTTCATGCTCTGCTTCAACAACCAGAGTCGATGATCAAAGTTACAATTTCAATAGTAATTTTCCCATTCCTCCTATCCTATCCTATCTATCTCTAATCTAATAATCCATCTAATTCTCTCTCTAATCATCCATCATGAATCCACATAATAACCCCCCCTTCTCTGATCTCTGTTCTGATTTAAATACACATAGAGAAAAGAGAAGTTACAACCGATATGATTAAAAATGATTCCTATTACAAAATTATATTTCTCACAACCAATTGATCAACAAGATCATATCTGAAATATCCTTCCATCAATCATTTAATAGGAACAGGTCGAATTTGGTATTGCAACAGGAAGAATTTGGAAAACGGCCACAACAGCGAATCTGGGAAAATCATCCTCAGAGAACATTCTTTTTCTCTCAATACAAGCTAAATTTGGGCAAATTGTTCTTTCCCAAAGTTAATTCAGTCCGTTCTGGACAAAACCCATGTTTTGGATTTTCCAGATTCTTCTCCATTTGCCTAATACGTCCAATGAAAAAATGTCACTTCTTATTCCAACGAATTTCTGAGTTGGCATATTTAATGATGAGCTGGAGATCAACTCTGCAATCTGGAAAATATCTTGGACACTAAAATGGTAAGTGATGTTACAACAAATTCATTAATAAACCATAATTGGTAAAATCATGCATAATCATCAATTTATTAAAAATAAAGGAGAAGAAATAATATTTATCCATAAGAGCATAAATAATTATAAAATGGAATTATATGATAAATTATGATAAATGACATGATAAAGAAGAGTAGAAATGGACGAAATATGTGTTAAAAAGTGATAATAATAATAACATATTAGCAGCCCAACAAGGTCAGTCTTGTGATTATTCTTGTTTGAATATTTTTGGTTGTGATACCTATACTCTTATTCTTAGAAATCAACATTCAAAATAGATGCAAAATCGAAATGTTGTGTCTTTGTTGGGTATGATTATGCAGTGAAAGGATATAGGTTGTGGGATCCTTCTTCATAGAAGATAGTCATTAGTAGAGATGTAACATTTGATGAATCTTCTATTCTAAAATAAGATGTTGGAAAATTTGAACAGGAACAGGTATCGCCAAATCAATAGATTCAATTGGAGACTAAACCTTTTCCAAAAAGTTGAAAGGAAGGAGAGACTTCTGATGAAAACGGTGGAGAAGCAAAGGAAACTGGAGAAATTATAGAACCAATTCAGCTACTAGTCACTCTAAGAAGGTCTACAAGGGAAAGAAAAACACCCAAAAGGTATGAAGACTCTGCTTCATCTTTTGCATTGACTACTGAAGATGGGGAACCTTCTTGTTATCAGGAAGCAATAGATGATGTAGATAATGATATTTGGAAAAAGGCTATGGAATAAGAAATGGATTCGTTAGCCAAGAAAAATACCTGGGATCTTGTAGAACTTCTTGAAGGGAGAAGCGTTGTTGGGTGCAAATGGGTCTTCAAGTTGAAGAGAAAATTTGGTGGAAGTATTGAGAGGTATAAGGCAAGGCTGGTTGCAAAAGGATATTCTTAGGTTGAAGGTATTGATTTTCATTAGATTTTTTCACCAGTCGTTAAACTTGTTTCTATTGGTATTGTGTTAGCATTAACTGCATTACTTGATCTTGAGTTATAACAGTTCAATCTTAAAACAACCTTTCTTCATGGTGATTTGGATGAAGATATTTATATGGATCAGCCAGAAGGTTTTGTACAAGGTCGCAGTAGAATATTAGTTTGCAAGCTCAGGAAATCATTGTATGGCCTGAGGCAGTGGCCTAGGAAATGGTACAAGAAGTTTGATTCCTTCATGGTGAGCCAAAATTTTATCAGAAGTGAGTATGATCATTGTGTATGCTTCAAAAGTTTCAATGGCATATTCATTATCTTGGTGGTGTATGTTGATGATATGCTTACTGCAAGCAAAAGCATGGAAGAAATCAATAGTTAAAGGTTCAACTTTCTAGGAGATTTGATATGAAGGATCTTGGAGCGGAAAAACATATCTTGGGCATGGAGATACACAGAGACAAGAAGAATGGTAAGTTTTGGTTATCATAACAGAAGTATGTGGAGGGAGTACTTGAAAAGTTCGTTATGAACAATGTGAAACCTGCTAATATTCCATTAGCTTCCCATTTTAAGCTTTCTTCGGATTTAAGTCCTAGAACTAATGAAGAAAATAAGTATATATCTTGTGTACCATATGCAAATGCGGTAGGAAACTTAATGTATGCGATGGTATCTACAAGACCTGACATTTCACATGTAGTTGGAGTTGTCAGCAGGTTCATGGCATATCTAGGAGAAGAACATTGGTGAGCAGTGAAATGGGTGCTTCGGTATTTAAGAGGCACAAGTGACCATTGCATCAGCTTTGATGGTCATGAAGGATTAGTCTGCGGATATGTGGATGTTGATTATGCAGGTGATTTGGACAAAAGGAGGTCTACTACAGGTTATTTTTTTACTCTTGCAGGTGGAGCAATCAGTTGGATGTCAAAGCTTCAAGAGACAGTTGCTTTGTCCACTACTGAAGCAGAGTATATAGCTGCTTCAGATGCATGTAAAGAGGCAATCTGGTTAAAAGATATGCTTAATGAGACTGGAAGGACGCAGGAGAAAGTGAATATATTTTGTGATAGTCGCAGTGTTATTCATTTAGCTACAAATCCAGCCTATCACAGCAAGACCAAGCACATCGATGTAAGGTATCACTTTGTGAGACATGTAATCGAAGGCGGAAAAGTAGTTCTCAAGAAGGTTCATACACAGGAAAATCATGCAGATATATTCACGAAGCCAGTTACAATAGAGAAGCTAAGATGGTGTCTCGCTTCTCTTAGCTTGCAGAAAATATGATGAATGGGCATGGGCAAGGTATTAGGAAAATTGTTGTCAAGGTGGAGTTTGTTAAAATATGACAAAAAATGTAAAATAATGTAATTTTGGGAAAATTTACTTATTACCTGTTAATTGGTTGTGTAACGAAATGAAGTTATAATAATGAAATAGCCCAGGTTAAATTGGATGGCCTGAGAGGCTTGTAAGAAGAGGAGAATCATTGTTGATTAATATAGTTTCCAATCCCTTGCCCCGTGGAGGTTTCCTTGACATCTTGTCAAGGTTTTACCACGTAAATCCTTTATTTATTTATCTATGTATGATTGATTCAGTTTCATTCAATTTCATTCTTTCTTTTTGTTTAAATGTATTTCCTAATTCAATAAACACATGAATAAAGTAGAACATATAATCATGTATGATGGGAGGAGTCTCCATTGGAATATCTCATGGACATTTTTTCCACATTTATCATCATAATAAATTGCATATATTTTGTGGTTATTGACATCGACCTCAATAAATTTGAATAAATTTGAGGTGTGAATATTATGTTGAATGTGTGTTTTTAATGAAATCCACTAAAATCCAAATCCAAAGGATGTTGTTTCCAAATCTTATTGTGAAACACATTTAAATTTCTATAAATTTTATAACCATTACATAGAAACACATACTCCTGAATGTACATAATACTTCAACCTTAAGTTACATGTAAACGTTAATTTAGGTGTTCCTTTGCTATGTGCAATATGTTTAAAAGCTTCGAAATGTGAATAAAGAGTGAGGTTATTGGGAATTTTGATAACTCTATATTTTTAACTTATAACTCTATATTTAATATGATAATATGAATCGACACATTTGGTAGACATAACATTAAATATGAGTACATAACCCAAAAAAATTAAATATTCTTAAACAAATATTTATGTGAAGATTTCTTACCATCGAAAACCAAATAAATTTATTTAAGTTAATAACAATGAAATATATTCTAAATATGAATGGAAGATAACTCCTTGACCATCATATGGATACACATAATAGACTATCTTTTATATGGGTAGCATATAACCAAATAAAATCCAAATAAAAAATTCCAAAATGAAGAGTTTGTTTCATGCTAGGCCTGACCTACACTATCCTAAAGTCACTTAGTGTGGTGATCTCTTAGAATGGTTTTCCTAGTTCACACTCTATCGATATCCATCATGTGAACTTATCATCATCCATATTGGAAAAAATCTAGGTTTTCACATTGTATTAGATTAATCAAAAGAATTACAAATATATACATCAAGTATAGTATCAAGATAGGAAAACTATCTTGGATGCAAAATAAGTTGGTTGAGAGAATATATCAACCACACACTAAACAAGGAACCTAGATTTAGCTAACTCATATGGAATAGGAATAGACTCTATACATATAAAGTCACAACCGAAGACAAGTTGGAATTACATATTCCAACACACCCCCTTAATGAATACTTATTTCAATATCACTTTGCAAAATCTAGTTGTGGTCAAACATAACAAAGGATATGTCGACGTCCATATAAAGGAGCAAACATCCATCAGAATGCATGGGTACCAACCGCTACAATCGCTAGTCTTGTAGGATGTCCTTCACATACATGGTTCTGTCAACCATTATCACTGCATAGATGTACCTGTATCTATAGATCCCCCTCCAACATGGGTTTTATCGGATGACCCGTAACCATGCTCTTCCTTCATCGGTGAACTCTCACTGGCAGTAGATCTGTCTTAGATCACTTCGGCAAACTTTTACCAAATGTCTTCATTGGCAACCTTTCACCAGATCTCTTCATCGGTGACCTTTCAGTGGACCTCTTCATCAGTGGATGAACACTGGAAAAAACCTGTTTTTAGTCCACTTCACTATTACACGGGGTTTCTGGCTGACCACAAACCGACACTGCAAAATGGTTTCTGGCTGACCACGAACCTGTAATTACAAAGTGGTTTTGAGATTACCATGAAATTTTACAGGGATACACATGCCTTACAAGGCTTACAACACAACTCCAAATATTGGAGTTACTAGGTACATACTCTACACAGACCACTACAAAAACATCGTAGACATGCTTACAAAAACTCACACAAACTCGGTTGTCTATCTTCCTCGAATCCCTTATGTAGATCCAACCACTATCCTTTGATGCCATTTTCACTATCAGTGTCTTCATCATATCTGGTAGTAAATCATTTCTGCAAATAAAATTTTCTATTATTGGAATGGCCAGTTCCAACAAAGACACTAAATATCACCACAAACCTTACAAATAATTTTCAACTAGATTTACATGAATGCATTTACATGTTAAGTTGATCAGGCTCAACATGAAAACAAAATAATTCACGAAGACAATTTGTTTCATCAAAGAAAATATGTTGGAACTTTTAGTTTCATCTTCACCCTGTCTCCCTCCTTAGCCACAAAAACTGAAAAAAAAAATTGCCATCAGCTGCAACTCACCACATTGCTGCTGTGAAGCTCATCAGAGGCTGCTCTGGTATACGAATAGGAACAGGGTCATGTCCAGGCAGCTCACCACACTTCCCTGAGCCATTGCAACAAATATGTTGAACGACACTTCACCGCTCCACGAGACCATGATAACAATGCATTCAACCTTCAACCCGGATTGACTCCTCTACACCCGACAACCCATTTGACACAACTCTTCTCAACTTTGGTCAAACTGCATCTCGTTGCATGACAAATTTCCTTCTCTGCTACCAGATGAAACCGGTCATCTCGAACACCATCTCATTCACCGATGGCCCAAGTCTGTGCTTACTAACACAACAACACACAATTCAACGTACCAAGTTTCCAAGTCCACTCTGACGAGAATACTACATCAAACAAGCATCAGATCAATCTGATATTTTAATGCAACAAGGACAAATAAAAATCCTTGCAAGACGGCTGCCAAACAAGCACCCCCTATTGACTAGAATTGTTCATTTTTCCATTGACCATTTCTCCACCATTCTTCCAGTTCAATGCTGGACCGCTTAATCTATTTGTGATAATACATCTTGGCTCCTCAATTGAGCTATCCACACTCAACATGCTTCAAACAGAGGCTTCAAAAAAAATAAAATGTGTATTTGGTCTTTAATACTGTTTCGGTAAATAACTCCCTAGAGGTCGTTGGGTCAGAAACCTCCACAGATCGGGGCATACTATTCAAGAAGGACTCACACAACCAAACTTGTACGCTAAAAACTAGATATTATCAGTTGTAGAACTCACCCGTAGATCCTACATTTGATGTAGATCCCGCGGGGTCGAAACCCCCAGCAACTCTTCTTCCTCTTCAACCTGAAAATCAAGAAGAAACGTGCACGAAAATCTAGTTGTACATCATATATCTTTCCTGAATGTCAGTATAATCCATGTGAAACATCATATAAACAATAATAAGTGTTTAATTAACAGTCTTTTCACATATATAAGCAGATATTAACACGTGAATTCGGAAACAAGATGGTTCTTCTTCATTACGAACAACATGTACAATAATAGAAAGGTTGAGAGATCGCCTGAATCCTTCCAAGATCTTCGAACAGACCGTCGTCTGGATCCGTCCAACCCTTGCCTCGCTAGGATTCTTCCAAGACTTGTGCACACGAGATGAATATAAGCTAATGAACATCTCCAGGAAACAAGGGTTTCTTATAAATACCTGGGAAGTGCAAGAGGCATGGGAAATCAGAGTTGAATTGGGCTCCAACAGAGTATAATGTCTATAATTTTTCTCTCCCTCCCTTAGGCCATGCATATGAGGGGCTTTTATACTCCCTCAAAGTAGTTTCAATCATTTGGAAACAGTTGGCCACGGGCTGGGGTGGTTGAATTACGGGAATAACCATCAACCCAGCCTCAAAAATAGGGTTTTTTTTATATATTTTTTAATGATTTTAATGGAATACGCGGAAAAGTATCTCTGGAGTCGCGTATACATGCGGAAAAGTCTGGGCATATCCGCGTATGGGTTTTGAAACACTGTTTTTTATGAACTTTATTCAAGTCTGTGGGAAAGGGTGCCCAAGGCCAAAGAGACAATCATGAATCACATGAGGGTGAAAAATGTGCTATAACATATGCCCCCTAATATATGAGGTCAGAAGGGGTACATGATGGCCGAAATGTATTATGTGCATAGAAAGAACTTCGCGAGGACAAGAGAGGACTTCACCAGATTTCAGTCTGCCAAAAACCAATGAAAGAAAACAGAGAGTCAGCTCATGTCTGAGGCGGGAATACCCATGCTCAGTCAAAAATATATCCATATAGAAAGTACAGAATAGATCCAGAATGTATACAAGTATAGCTGAACTGAAAGTACACAATGAATCATCTGAGCATGGCCCGGAAGTACAAGTCGGATTCAATGTCCAAGTATCACATATAGAAAACTGATCAATGATGTTGAAAATAGATGTCTGATCACAAAAGTAACGAAATCTCCAGGTACCAAATCATAAGGGGTGGAACACATGGTACAATCACAGAACTCGGGAGCCAACATATAGGATGCTGTTGTACTGACACTACAACATATAAGGGTGGACGACATCACTGGCAGAAACTGAATGGACTGTCAAAAGTGAACCGAAACATGCTGATGCAACCCGAGGTCTTCACCGATCACTATGGCACAATTCTACACAATGGGAATAAATGACCTGAAGTCGACCATGTGAGAAATCGTTTGATTACCGGTCAATAATGTATACCATTAACAAACGCGAGACGACCCACCGATAATGATAATGAGTGTCAAGGTGCCCCAGTACAATCTAACAAGTGCGAATGAATGAGTTTAAGTCGAACACTTGGAAGAATCTACCAATCAGGAGGCAATAATGAATCCCCACTGTCGATAGCGAAGAGTCTGCCACTGATGACTGCAAACCCTAAGGTACTGACAAAATACTCTAGATCTTATTCCCAGAGTAATGAGTCGGAGTTGATGGGAAAATATCTGCTGGAAGGAAGGCATTAAGGCATCCCACATCAGTCTAGCGCGAGTGTAACCCACAGGCCAAGAACTGGAAGGAATCGGATGAAGTATAGTGACGGAACCAAACCGAAGTATGTTTCTAACATGCACAAGATGAAGCTAGCGCATGGAAGAAACCCTCTGAACCAACCAATAATGAAAGCTGACACAAAGGCGAGATATCCACCGATAGGTTCAAATGGAAATCAAGGTACTGCACGAATCCCAAGTGTGATAATGTATGCTAACGTCAAACACAAGGAAAACCACTCAGTCAAAGACCCATAATGATGATCAAATTCTGAGCACAAGGTCACCTATCAATGATGGAAATAGGGCCAAGGTGCGGCTCTAGGTTTACTCTCAGAGCAATATGTCATAGTCGATAAGAGACAAACCCGCTAGCAAGAAGTCAATGGAGACCTTCTCAAACTAGAACGAGCAAAGACCAAACATCTAATGTGATAGAACAAGATACTGACAATACCGGGAAGGCCGACTAAATAATAAGTCAAGAGACACCACAGAATGGCTCTGGTTGAACTTCCCTTGAACAAAAGCACGACTCGTGACGACCATGGTAGTAAATAATGACACTGTATAAGTCTGTTATGCAAGAAGCAAAAACAAACTCTCCATATGATTGGAAGAGATAACCAACCATAGGAGGACTGACCGGTGAAACAAGGTAACAGCTGAACCTAGGTCAAAACTAAAACCATCCCAAATGAAGGAAATATATAACGGTATGCGCTTTATTCAAGGGTGAAAAACAGATACTGTACTGCCATCAAATTATGAAGTAACATCCCGTTCCCGCTCTTTTTGTCATATTTAATTTTTTTTTGTCTTTTTCATATAATAAGCCTGAAAAAGAATAAAAGAATGTTATAGTACAATGGATAGAACGAGTATCAGGAAACAGATGCCCTAGTTCCTGGAATAGGAACCATCCTATGCCCAATGCAAGGTGGCAGAAACTGGTCAACGATACTCAAAGGAATGTTCCATCCATGGGTAATAAGGGTGTCAAGTCGCGATAGCTAAGTGCATGCAATGGTTAACTTCTACAGAAATTCAAGGTCAAAAGATGGCTTAAACATTGAGTCCAAATGAAGCCGGCTGAAGGCCAAGATAAACAAGTAGCCAATATGCAATGTAGTAATACAACTCAACAACACTAGGGAGCCTCTAGGGTAATAGCCAAAAAAAATGATAGTGAATAAGAAGAATGAAGCTTCAACACATAAGTCATAGCCGGACTAAAGAGGACTCCCGAGCCTACATAAAGCGCAGCATGGCCAGCAAGTGCTAGCGAGGAACTAACTAGGAAGCCCATGTAAAGGAAGGCTCTACCACCAATTCATGATTAAATAATCAGCGAGTGAAATGGGTGAAATATTCATGACCTGATGGGATCGACCCTACGGAAAGTGAGCAGAATGGAGGCTAATATGAAAAATGCAACGGAAAGTGGATTTCCTAACCTATATGCCAGTGAAGATCATATACCTGCCATAACAGGTCAACAGTCATGGATCAAAAAAACCGGAAAAATCTCAACTTCATCAAAATGTACCTGAAAATATACCAATCTTGAGACTTACAAGCACCCGAGTTATGCAGCTTAAGATAGATTGAAAAAAAAAGGCATAACAAATTTTTGCAAAAATTTTCAATTTATGGGAATAAATACACATGTTACCTCATATTTGGTTCATTATTACTTGCTCATTTGGAGAAAAAAAAGCTCTGGAGAAAAAACCCTCTTTCGTCAAAACAGGAGCAATCAGCGGTCAAACTTCGTCGGATCAGTCAGGTAAGCTCTTAATCCATCATTATTATCAATTTTTTCCATCAATAGAGTTAAAATTTGGAAATTTCACCGTAAAAAACATTTTTTTTTATTTAAGGCTCTGCGCATACGCGGGTTCATGTGGACGAACCTACGTATGATACACAACTGTCTGCAAGGGAAGTCGCGTATGCGCAGTTCGTGATGTAAAAAATGCATCTAATGAACAAATAAATGATTTTTTTCAGGATGACCATCACTTGGAGGAAATGTGAGCATAGTGCAATTGATAATGAAGTGATGCAAGATCAACAATCGCTCGACATCCTCCGAAATTGCAGATTGCTAAAATTCTTCGAAATGCCAAACATGAAAAGTAACGTCCAGTTGCTTGAAATGCTGGTAAATTACTGGGAACCGGAGGAAGATTTCTTCGTGATAGACCAAATGCCTATACACATAGAGGTGGAATACATCTACTTCATTACTGGACTCTCACAGAGGGGAGACCCAGTAGATTTGCACGGTAAGCCTTTGGGAGGGCTTACGGTGGATGACTATGTCCACGTTTACTGTGTAGAGGGGTCCAAAAAAGTAGGGACTCAGATTGCCATAAAATATTTGAGAGATCTGAAAATGAAGATTCTCCTATTTACCATCGGCAGGGTAGCAGGATCTGCTTCCTTGCATCAGGCATCCAGGACCCAGATGAGCATAGTTGTGGAATGCCTAGCTCACCTGTATGATTGGTGTACAGCTCTGTTAATCAACATGAAGAAACAACTGACCTCCATCCGGAAAGCTAAAGCAAAGAATTTCGGGTATGGAACCATTTTTATGACATTCTTCTTTGAGAAGATTCCTGGGCTTCGACTTAAAGTGATCTCCTCCATCAACAGCCCAAGAGACCCAAGAATTGCCCGATGGGCTAATCTGATGAAGAGACTGAGGGGAAGTGAAGTTCCCCGAACCACTTGGGACGATGAGTTCTTCCACTAATGGGAGGAACAATTCATTGCAGTGGAGGACTACCCCTATGCCGAGATGGATTTCCGCGGTGATCCAGACCTCGTCCTTCCACCTGGCGCGGCATGGGGCGCAATCGGTGAGATTGCAATTTTTTAATTATATGATTTTTTGATTATTTTTTCAATATATGTGAAAAAATGTGAAAAAAAAACATGTTTTTTGATTGGATTCAAAATGAATTACAATATTATGATGACCATGATACAGATACTGGACCAGTCCGTCCTGAGGGCTACCCACGGCACAAGCGCTGCAGAGGCGAGGCAGATACTGAAGACCTAGGCAGGACCCTCCGTGCTATTCAAAGGAACTTGGAGGGTTTGACTCGCCAAGTGCCTATGGCTACTGTGGAAGATTTACCTGAGGCTATCCAGAGACGAGTAGTGGGAGTACCACATGACTAGGTGCGATTATTTCGCCGTGTTGCTACTGCCATCGTGTTTTATAAGAACACAAATATTGGGCAGGGGCCACAGGAGTAGATAGATATGATTATTGGATGACTGTATATTTTTGATACTGAACATGATTGGGCATAAGCCCTAATTTTGTATGAAATATGGATCCAAAATTTTGTATAGTTTTTGAACACTCTGATGATATATATATACAACGGTTTATGATGCGATGTGACAAATGTATAAAAAATGCATGATGTTTTTGATGATTAAATTTAATGTATTGAATGATTAATATGCCAATCAATTGCTTGATTAGCTAATGAGTCTGCCATCCAATTGTCTATACGAGGAATATGAATGAATGTTAAAAACCGAAATGATCATTGTAACAAACGTACCCTCAAAAACAACCGGAGTAAGAATGGATCTCGAACCCGATAAGTATTTTTCAACTGTGACACCACCAGCTGGGAGTCCAAGAAAACTACCAATGAATCAACACCCAAAGATATGGCCTTCGAGAGTAGATAAATAACTGCAGTGTACTCTGCTACATTATTGGAAGCAGGACCAATGCAGACTCCTCTTGATACTAATAGCTGACCGGATGGATAATGAAGCACCCAAGCCGCAGAAGCCAAGTTCCGGGTGTGTCTACTAGCACCATCAGCGAAACCGTAATGACTCATGACATTCGACATAATCCTGCCAAAGCAAATAAAAAACATCACCATCACATCAAAGACCAAAAAACCAGATATATACAAAACAAAACTAACTATATACTAAAGCAAAATGCCAGGCCGAATCCTAGGCATAATACCTTTTCAAATAGAGCCCATTTTTGGGCTCCGCCAACTCATTTCCTTCAAAATAAACCAACGCATACGCTCCTTTTTTAAGGAATTTTTTAACAATGAAGGGGCCATACCACATAGATGTAAACTTTCCTGCGCCCAGGGCATCCTTCTCTTGGGCATAGACCAAAACGAGGTCACCTTCCGAGAAAACCCTAGGTTTAACCGCCTTATCGTACTGAACTTTGACTCATTTATTATGCGCCTCATTCATCGTAGCGGCATCCCGACGCTGCTCATCAAGATGGTCCAGATGAAGGAGACGTTCTTCGAGACTAGAAGTGTCAGGAAGAAGCTCAACTACGAACTTTAGAGAAGGAATCTCACATTCAATGGGGAATATGGATTCCAGCCCGTAAGCTAGTTGAAACGGAGTAAAGCCAGTTGCAGTTTTCACTGATATCCAGTATGCCCAAAGTGCAGGATACAGGATGATATGCCAGTTGGATCGAGCTTTATCAATCGTCCTTTGAAGAATGGTCTTCAAGGATTTGTTCATGGCTTCCACTTGCCCATTGGCCTGAGGATAATAAGGAGACGAATGCTCCTGCCGGAAACCTAATTTTAGAGCCAAATCGGCCATCATGCTGTTCTAAAAATGACTACCATGATCAGTGACAATCTCTCTAGGAATACCAAAACGATCAATAACTTGGTTGAAAAGAAAAAGAGTTGTTGTTTTACAATCATTCCCAAAAGTAGGCATAGCCTCGACCCACTTCTTAAAGTAGTCTATTGCTACATTAATGTACTTGTGACCTTTAGCCGAAGGCGGGTTACAAGTAGTATAATCAATACCCCACTTTGTAAAGGGACCGATAGTAATGACTGGAAAAAGCAGAGCTAGATGAGCGCGCATTTTTCGAGTATAGACTTGACACGGATGACACTTTTTGACCGACTCCATACAATATTTGAAAATCGAAGGCCAAAAGTATCCAGCGTGCAATATTTTTTGGGCTGTAGCAAGCCCAGATAAATGACCACCACAATCTCCACTATGGAAATCATTCAGCACAGCCTCAGCTTCTTCAAGAGTTAAGCAACGTCTCAGGATTGAATCAACCCCTCGACGGTATAAAGCATCACCAATAATTAAGTAATTTTTAGCCAAGTGACGCAATTTACGGCGCTCATCTTTTGAAAAAGTAGAGGGAAACTTCACAGTCTGAAGATACACAATGATATCCCCATACCAAGGATCCTTTGTAGAGATGAGAAACAAATGTTCATCCGGGAAGGATTCATCATAAACTATCTCTTCTCCACAAGGCAACTCGGAGATTAATTCCGCGAAAACCAATGATTTCTTGGACTTGGCAGACATAAACTCAAGATCAAATTCCTGCAAAATCACAATCCATCTATTTTATTTTCCCCCAATCACTTGCCTACTGAGAACAAACTGAAATGGATTGACTGTTGCCAAAACATAATTTTTTCATAGAAGAATATAATGTCTGAGTCGTTGTACAACATGAACAGCTGCTAAAGCCAGCTTCTCTATCAGAGTATACCAGAGTTCAAGTCCTACCAAGCCTCGATTACGGTAGTATATAACATGCTCTGCAAGAGCATCGTCCTCCTGAACCAGAACCATACCAATGGTAGATTCTGCTGCTACAAGATACAAAATGATGCAGGGGCATTAGACACTAGCCAGCAATGTAAGAGGGTTGTCTGCACGTTGTGGCTAGGAGGGTTCGAGAATAGTTAAATTGTAACAGCTAGGTGTCAATACCTCAGCTGACTATTTCATTTAGAGTAGTTAGAATTGTCGAAGTCGAATGGTTAGTCCATCTGTCATGTTTTTAGTTTTCGAATAATTGTAATTAGGCTATTGATTTTCTAAACGGTCCTCGCAGAGGAACCGAACAGACATGTGTTTATGTATAAAAATGTAGTCCCTCTGATGTATAAGGGGGAGAGAGGAAGAGCAAAGGATTTCTGCAATCAAAACTATGTATTCAAGTTGCTTCCAATTAAATAATTCAGTGTGCATTTACCGTAGAGTCGGTTCGAATCCTTGATTGTAGAGAGATTGTTTAATTGTGAAGTGATGAACTCTGTGCATGTATAATTGAACTCCTGTATGAATTCCCCATATCTCTGTCTGGTATTCCCTAATTTACTCGAGAAAACCCCGTGAATTCAATCCCGCCGCAGGCGAGGTCTCTGCGTGAAATCGTGGTCATTTAACTCTTTTCTTAAGATAACTGAAGTTTCGCTTTGTTTCAAAAGAAATACATTTGTTTGTTGATAATTAGAATTCCTAACCCGAGTCGAAAACCTGAGTTAAGACGGACGAAGGATAACGCAATCCGACCCATTAACCTTGGTAAAGCACTGTAGCAAAACCACGAGCGGTTTCCAGATTCCATCGCACCGCTTTTGCGGTTAGGCGATATTTCCCTGAACGCGGGCGATTCCATAGATCAGTTGACACGTGGCTGGGCTACTATTCCAATACCACCGCTTAAAGTGCACCTTCGCACGTTAAAACCCGACGCGGGATGCTGAGCGAAATGCACACGGGTCGTTGATCTGGGCAAAGGAAATCGGACGAGGTTCGGCTGACGGAGATTCCCGGACGATAACCAAGGGGCGCAGACGATAAAAGATGTATGGTGCATACGCATGCATAGGTGGGGCCGGTTCAAAAGCTCTATTATAAAGTTTTGTTTCCGAAGCATGGAATATTAATATAAGGTCTGAAGGTTTATTACATAGTATTTGTCAAACAACGCATTGGGTATACATGTAAAGAATGAAGGGTTATCCATTGGTTATAAAGTTCGAAGATATATGTATAAGCCAAGAAATATAGTATAAACATTCGAGAACTGTTTGTAAGTTATTTGTCGATTTCTTTGAAATTGATAAATAAAACAAAAATGAATAGACCACGTGAACAAAGGAAAAACAAGACGGAGCCATGACGACGGTTGACCATCCCTCCTCAAGGTGACTTTCAGCTGTGTTATTGCGTCAATTGTGGTATCAGAGCTAGTCTGACGTTGTTTTTCTGACATGGCAATCCGAGTTGGTAGAGGTGCTGGCAGAAGAAGACCTGTTGCCAACGCTGAGGTGTTGGGGATGTTGCAGAGGGTCGAGGCCAGAATAGATGCCATGGAGCGAAGACAGCCCAGAGATCCTGAAGACATCAGCGAACTTGAGACAGAAGAAGCAGAAGAAAATGTTGAAATTCCTCCTGACATGAGGCTCCTTAGAACTGTTCTAGGGTCTGCATTTAAGCCCAGGATTGAAGTGTCAAGCAATGCAGGGGGACTGAATCCAGAGGAGCTGGTGGACTGGATAAATGAATTAAACAAGTGCTTTGATTATGAAGAAATAAGTGAAGATAAGAAGGTCAAGTTTGCAGTGACAAAGCTGAAGGGACATGCTGCACTTTGGTGGGATGGAGTGCAGGCAGAGAGGAGGAGAGTTGGAAAGCAACCTATCAAGAGCTGGACCAGAATGATGGCTAAAATAAAAGGTAAATTCTTACCTAGTGATTATCAGCTGACATTGTATAGACAAATGCAGAACCTAAAACAGAGGTTGCTGACAGTAAAAGAATACACAGAAGAATTCTACAGAGTGAGCATAAGAGCTGGGAAATTCCAAGACACACCTGAGAAGACTGCTAGATATGTAAATGGTCTCAGACTGGAGATCCAAGATGATATTGGTCTTCTGTCTCCCAAGACAGTGGAAGAGGCATACCAGATGGCCTTAAAAGCAGAGGAGAAACTCTTGAGGAAACAATCTGCCAAGATGAGAGGTACTTTCCGTGGGAAGGGAAGTCAGGGTGGTAGAGGAAAGCCTGCTACACCCAAGGATGGAGCTAATAGTAGCTCACCTCAGAATGCATCTACAGAGGAGGATGCAAGGGCAGAAGGGGTTCTTATAGAGGAAAAGGGAGAGGAGGCAGAGACAGAGGCAGAGGTAGAGAATTGAGGTGTTATAGATGCCAGCAAGTGGGACACAAGCATTATGAGTGTCCAGAGAATGTGGGTGCTGGGCCAAGGAATGCTGTTGTTGCGCAGGCTGGTGAAGAAGAAGAAATTGAAGAATACATTCTTCCAGAAAGGGGAGAGTCCTTGGTGGTAAATAAGGTTCTGTTGAAGCAAGCTAAAGAGGTCACTGAGCCTGCACAGAGGAAGAATTTGTTTAGGAGCATATGCAAAGTCCAAGGGAAATGCTGCCAGCTAGTCATTGATAGTGGTAGCACAGACAATATGGTTTCCACTGAGGTAATAGAAAAGTTGAAGCTGAAGACAAGGGAGCATCCAACTCCCTACAGGGTGTCCTGGCTGCATAAGGGGCACCAGCTGGTTGTAAAAGAACAGTGTGAGATAGAGCTGCAAATGGGAAAATATAAAGATAAGGTCCTGTGTGATGTAATGCCCATGGATGTGTGTCATATACTAATGGGTAGACCTTGGCAGTTTGATAGAGAAGCAGTGCATGATGGCAAGAAGAACACTTTCAAGTTCTTCAAAGATGGGGTACACCATACATTGATTCCCATGGAAGAAGGAGAGCCATCCAGCGGAGTGATTGATCCAAAGACCTTGTTGCTGAGCGAGAAGGAATATCTGCAGCAAATGGAGGAAGAACAGGTAAGTTTTGCTTTAGTTTTAAAACCCAAAGTAGTTCTTACTTCTACAAAGATTTCTGATTTTCCAATAGAAATCCAAGAGATGTTAGATGATTACTGTGACATTGTTGTGGATGATTTACCTGATGAGCTGCCACCTGTGAGAAAGATCAGCCATCAGATAGATTTTATCCCTGGTTCAAATCTGCCAAATAAGGCAGCCTACATAATGACTCCCAAGGAAAATGAAGAAATCAGGAGACAAGTACAGGAATTAGTGGACAAAGGACTCATAAGGGAAAGCTTGAGTCCATGTGCAGTACCAGCAGTATTGATCCCAAAGAAAGATGGAGGTTGGAGGATGTGTACTGATTCCAGAGAAATTAATAAGATCACAATCAGGTAATGATTTCCTTTTCCCAGGATTGAGGATTTAATGGACTGTTTGAGTGGTGCTAAATATTTCTCAAAGATAGATTTGAAGAGTGGATACCATCAGATTAGGATAAGAGAGGGTGATGAATGGAAGACTTCCTTTAAGACAAATGAAGGACTGTATGAATGGATGGTAATGCCTTTTGGGTTGTCAAATGCACCTAGTACTTTTATGAGACTTATGATTGAAGTACCGAGAGAATTCATTGGTAAATTTGTGATAGTGTATTTGGATGATATATTAGTTTTTAGCAGAACTAAAGAAGAACATTTAAGGCATCTTAATCATATCTTGAAGAAGCTGCACCAAGAGAAACTACTGATAAATCTGAAGAAATGCTCATTCATGAGGAAGAGTTGGTGTATTTGGGGTTTGTTTTTTCTGCAGAATGATTGAAGATGGACCCGGAGAAAGTTAAGGCAATTATAGAGTGGCCTTCACCCAGGAATGTTTTTGAGGTAAGAAGTTTCCATGGACTTGCTAGCTTTTACAGAAAGTTTATAAGAAACTTCAGTAAGATCAATGCACCCATAATTGAGACAATAAAGAAGAGCAAACAACCATTTAAGTGGACCGCTGAAGCAGAAAGGAACTTTAAATTTTTGAAGCAAAGGATAATGGAGAAGCCTATTTTGATTCTGCCTGATTTTACTAAACCATTTCAAATAAAATGTGATGCCAGTGGAGAGGCCATTGGAGCTGTGTTGAGTCAGGATGATAGGCCTGTGGCATATTTCAGTGAAAATCTGAATGACACCAGAAGAAAGTATTCCTCTTATGAGAAGGAATTCTATGAAATTTTTCAGGCACTGAAGAAGTGGAGACATTACTTGATGTCCAGGGAGTTTGTATTATATTCCGAAAATCATGCTTTGCAGTATATTGTGCAGCAGCCCAAGTTGAAACATAAGCATGCTAAATGGTTTGAGTATCTCTAAGGGTTTAATGTTGTTTTGAAACATATAAGTGGCCAAGCCAATAAAGTAGCTGATGCTTTGAGTAGGAGGCACATGCTTGTTCAAGAAACTAATTTTGAAGTTGTAGGATTTGATTTCCTGAAAGAATTGTATAAAATAGATCCAGATTTTAAAGAAGCATTTGAGGCATGTAGTAACCCTGTTTTAACAGATAGAAGCCAGTGGCTGGATTATTTCCTGCAGGAGGACTTGTTATTCAGAGGGAGCCAACTGTGTGTACCAAGATGTTCCATGAGGGAAAATTTGATCAAAGAAAAGCATAGTGGTGGACTTGCTGGACACTTTGGTACTAAGAAAGACTTATGAGCAGCTAAGTCACTTTTATTTCTAGCCCAAGATGAGAACAGAAGTAGATAAGTTTGTGAAGAATTGCAAGATCTGTCAGTATGATAAAGGAAGGAGCCAGAATGCGGGATTGTACACTCCCTTGCCTATTCCAGACAGGCCTTGGGACATGGTGAGTATGGATTTTGTTCTAGGATTTCCCAAGACTCAGAGAGGGAATGATGTAGTCTTTGTTGTGGTGGACAGATTCTCCAAAATGGCACATTTTATTCCATGCTATAAAACTAGTGATGCCACCCATGTTGCTAACTTGTTTTTCAAAGAAGTTGTTAGATTGCATGGGTTGCCCAAGAGTATTGTTTCATACAGAGACACTAGATTTGTGGGTCACTTTTGGAGGACATTGTGGAAGAAAATTGGTACCAAGTTGAGTATCAGCTCAGCTTATCATCCCCAGACTGATGGACAAAGAGAGGTGGTGAATAAGAGTCTAGGAAATTTGTTGAGAAGTCTTGCAGGAGAGCATCCCAAGCAGTGGGATCATATTTTTCCCCAGGCAGAATATGCATATAATGACTCACCAAACAAAATCACAGGGCAGAGTCCATTTCATATTTTTTATGCAATGCACCCCAGAGGAATATCAGAGTTAAGAAATCTGGGAAGAGCAGAGCTAAGGAGTGCAGATGGTGAAGAATTTGCTTCAGAGATCCAGGCCATACATGAATGAGTGAAACAACAACTACAAGGTAGCAACATCAAATACAAAACCAGAGCAAAATTGAGCAGAAAAGAAGTTCAATTTGAAGTAGGACACCTGGTTTTGGCACACTTGAGAAAGGAGAGGTTCCCAAAGAAGCAGTACAACAAATTGAAGTTCAAAAATATTGGGCCATGCAAGATACTTAGAAAGTTTTCTGCAAATGCTTATGAGATTGAATTTCCACCTGATGTTGGGATATCTCCCATTTTTAATGTTGCAGATTTGTACAAGTATGAAGATGATGGTGCAGAAGAAAGATCAGCAGACAAGGAACAGATTGAGTGGAAGGAACAGCTACCTCCAGCACAACCATTACAACCAGAGAAGATATTGGATAAAAGAACATTCAGAATGACCAGAGGACAAGAGTAATTTCAGTACTTGATCAAATGGAAGGATAAACCAAAGGAAGATGCCACTTGGATGACTGAAGGAATGTTGCGGAAGATAGGCAGATCGGTGGAGGAGCTCATGGACAAGAGCCCATGAAGAAGATTTCCCTCGGGAGTCTGATGCAGGGGCATTAGACACTAGCCAGCAATGTAGGAGGGTTGTCCGCATGTTGTGGCTAGGAGGGTTCAGGAACAGTTAAATTGTAACAGCTAGGTGTCAATACCTCAGCTGACTGTTTCATTTAGAGTAGTTAGAATTGTAGAAGTCGAATGGTTAGTCCATCTGTCATGTTTTTAGTTTTCGAATAATTGTAATTAGGCTGTTGATTTTCTAAACGGTCCTCGCAGAGAAACTGAATAGACATGTGTTTATGTATAAAAATGTAGTCCCTCAGATCTATAAGGGGGAGAGAGGAAGAGCAGAGGATTTCTGCAATCAAAACTATGTATTCAAGCTGCTTCCAATTAAATAATTCAGTGTGCATTTACCGTAGAGTCGGTTCGAATCCTTGATTGTCAAGAGATTGTTTAATTGTGAAGTGATGAACTCTGTGCATGTATAATTGAACTCCTGTATGAATTCCCCATATCTCTG
The DNA here is from genome assembly GCA_034641835.2 of Pinus albicaulis. Lineage (NCBI taxonomy): Eukaryota > Viridiplantae > Streptophyta > Pinopsida > Pinales > Pinaceae > Pinus > Pinus albicaulis. The sequence goes on from CM076572.1 coordinate 1,431,424,731, forward strand.
TCTAGTATTCCCTAATTTACTCGAGAAAACCCTGTGAATTCAATCCCGCCGTAGGCGAGGTCTCTGCGTGAAATCGTGGTCATTTAACTCTTTTCTTAAGATAACTGAAGTTTCGCTTTGTTTCAAAAGAAATACATTTGTTTGTTGATAATCAGAATTCCTAACCCGAGTCAAAAACCTGAGTTAAGACGGACGAAGGATAACACAATCCGACCTAGTAACCTTGGTAAAGCATTGTAGCAAATCCACGAGCGGTTTCCGGATTCCATCGCACCACTTTTGCGGTTAGGCGGTATTTCCCTGAACGCGGGCGATTCCATAGATTGGTTGACACGTGGCTGGGCTACTGTTCCAATACCACCGCTTAAAGTGTGCCTTCGCACGTTAAAACCCGACGCGAGATGCCGAGAAAAATGCACATGGGCCGTTGATCTGGGCAAAGGCGATCGGACGGGGTTCAGCTGACGGAGATGCCCAGACGATAACCAAGGGGCGCAACCGATAAAAGAGGTACGGTGCATACGCATGCATAGGTGGGGCCAGTTCAAAATCTCTATTATAAAGTTTTGTTTCCGAAGCATGGAATATTAATATAAGGTCCAAAGGTTTATTACATAGTATTTGTCAAACAGCGCGTTGGGTATACATGTAAAGAATGAATGGTTATCCATTGGTTCTAAAGTTCGGAGATATATGTATAAGCCGGGAAATATAGTATAAAAATTTGAGAACTGTTTGTAATTTATTTGTCGATTTCTTTGAAATTGATAAATAAAACAAGAAGGAATAGACCACGTGAACAAAGGAAAAACAAGACAGAGCCATGACGACAGTTGACCATCCCTCCTCACGGTGACTTTCAACTGTGTTATTGCGTCACAAAAGGAAATCCCTGCTATAATCAGGTGGACTCAATATAGGAGCAGAGGTCAATGTTTTTTTGAAGGCATCGAATGAGCGCTGAGCGAAGTCATCCCAAAAGAATGGGACTCCCTTTTTCAACAATCTCATAAATCCTTTGGTAACTTCAGCATAATTTACAATAAATCTCTGAAGAAAATTAGCTTTTCCTTGTAGACTTTGTAGTTGACGAATAGAAGACGGGGGAGGTAGTAGAAGTATTGCCTCTACCTTGAAGGGATCTAACCGAATCCCTTCCGTAGACACAATAAATCCCAATAACCGACCGGATGTGACCGCGAAAACACACTTGTTCGGATTCAACCTAATCTTGTAGAAATGACATCGTTCAAATACTTGACGGAGGTGAGCAAGATGATCCATTCTCTTTCGAGAACGAGCAGCTAAATCATCCAAATACGCCTCGATAATATGTTTAATGTCGTGGAAGGCATATGACATGGCCCGCTGAAAAGTAGCCCTAGCATTTTTAAGACCAAAAGGCATCTTCTTGTAAGAAAAAGTACCCCAGGGACAAATAAAGGCAGTCTTATGCTGATCTTCAAGATGGATATTAATCTGATTATATCCGAAGAAACCGTCCATGAAGGATAAAATCTCATTACCGGCACACTCATCGATAATCTGATCTATAAACGGTGTGGGGTAATTATCTTTCGGACATGCTTTATTAAGGTCTATGAAGTCAATGCAAACTCGAATTGTTCCTTGTTTCTTATCCACGGGAACAGGATTCGAAACCCACTCAGTCAAAGGAATAGGGAATATAAATCCCGCCTTAAGCATCTTCTCTACCTCGGCTTTGATAGCTGCAACCTTCCTAGGGTTGACCAGACGAAGCTTTTGCCTCATAGGCTTAACATTTTCGTAAGTATTGATATCATGCTGGACAATAGATGGATCTAAGACCAAGCGAACACATCCCTAAACTCTTTAAAGAGGTCGGTGTAAAGCTGAATCTCTTCAGGGGAACATTCAGCTCCGATGAATACATTCTCTATAACATTGGGATCTCTGGAAATGTTCACCGGGATAGTCGGAGAAATCACAACCATGTTCCCTTCAGCATATACCTTTGTCGGTGCTAAAGGGTTCAGGACTGGGTGAACAGGACCAGAAGACGAAGGACTTGGAAAACTCGATTCAACTTCTCTCAAATAAGGTAAAAAGTAAGATCGATGATGAAAATCATCCCACGGTCTATCTACACCAGTCATAGCTTCCAGGATAGCCTCTTCAGATGGAAGAGTGGTATCAAGACAATCCTGGGTGGAAGAAGAACTAAGTGTCCAAGCCGGAACCACATTGCCATCCAACTCCTCTGGAGAAAGAGAAGCTGGAATGGACTCTGCAGAGTCAACAATAGATTGATAAGAAATCTCAGCTGTAGACATTGGAAATGCCATTCCACCAACTTGACCTTCCGCTAATGTGGAGGTAGGGGAAGGTAAGTTCCAAGGGTCCGAAAAATAATGAGTTCTGAAGAACTCTCTTCGAATAGGAACCCTGGAGGATTAAATCGAATTTATATGAACGGTAGGAGGTAGAATATCGAAAGTACCCATCAAAGAAGAATACATTCCAACCCCTAAATTCTTAACAGGCGGCTTGGTATCATCCACCTTTGGGATAGTTGATTCAGTAGATGCATTCGGGTCTACAGGAGAACAGTCCAGTTGATCAACTGTAACAATCCTCCCTTCGTGAGGGAAACAAATAATCCGAAATAATGAGGATGCAATAGCGTCCATCTCATAAATCCAGTTTCACCCCAACAGAAGGTTGTAGTCCAAGCTTGCATCAACTATCTCAACCTCTATATTTATAGTTTTGCCCCCAACACAGATGGGCAAAGCTGGGATAATGCCATGTGATTTGTGAGAATGACGATCAAACGCAGTCAGAAGAGTAGCAGATGGAACAACTACGGGAGATCCAATTCCCTTCCAACATGCGAGAGACATCACACATGTGGAAGCACCCTCATCAACGACCGTCCGAAAGATATTGAATTTCTAAAACGATGATTTGATATGAAAAGCCATATGATGCGGGAGTCTCTTTTTAAAATTAGACATATCAAATGTAATCACAAGAGAGTTCTTTGGATCGACAGCCCCAATAGCAGTGAGCAAAGCACTGCGCTGAGCTGGGCAAGACTGGAGCACCTCAAGAGCAGACATAGCACAAGGGCTCTGCGCCAAATCTTCTACAAAAGAGTAGTTCTGGGCAGCCCTGGCATTTGGATTAATTGTCGTACGCTTAGTAGATACTTTTGGCATCCGAGGTATAGGCTCAACAGTAGGCCTCATAATATGAAGCGGCTCAGTACCATCGGGAGCACCCTTGGCTTTTGAAGACTCAGCTTCGCCATAATCACGGGATCTCATGGCGATATCCACGTGAGAACTCATCATATATATGTTTGATAGATTTTCCCCTTCCTGGGTGCCCCCAGAGGAAGCCCCAGTATTTTAATTCGCGCCAACAACTAGCTATTTCCCTTGGGGAAAAGGGTTTGTCAACACAGCCTGGGAACTAGCAAAACCCTGCTGAGCTAACAAGCGTTGCGCATCTTGAATCTTAGGGCAAAGGTGAGTAAGATGATCTCCAGTACATAACTTGCATGGAAAATTCACTTTCTTTTTATCCTTTAGACCCTCACCAACATGCTCGTTGGATTTATTTGCATTACCCTTCCCATCCTTTCCCCTTTTCTTATTATTATTCCGTCCCTTCTTCTTCCCTTCGGATTGTTGATTTCCTTTAGGGTTGGAAGTCTGGACGGCATTTACCGACAAATATTGAGAAGGCGATGACTCAGCAAGCACAACCTGACCAGAAGAAGCAGACTGTATATACAACTGCTGCAATTGACTAAGCATGTTAGCTGCACTGCTATCGATCGATCGAATAAGTCCATCACCATGAGGATCGGGTTTAGTCTTGGACAAGTCTAATTTGGAGTGAGGAGCATCGGGAAAATATTTATGAAGGACACCAGACTGAGAATATATCAATTCAAGTTGTTGGGCCCTGAAAATAGCCTGTTCCTTAGAAAATATCCCTGACAGGGATACATCCTTAGAAATATTTGGCTGCAAAGATTTCAAAAACCATTCAAAGAGGAATTCTTCCGGAATATAAGCCTTAATGAGCCTCTTCCTTCTCCACCATTCCTGAATATGATCAGAAATGTGGGTTGCCTTGTCCTGCTTAAAACTGGCCAAGAGTTATGTCCTGGCATCATAACGAACAGGAAACTGGAAATGATTTAGAAATATAGTAGCCAGATCTACAGAAGTAGAAAAACTGCCCCCAGTTAACTCAATGTACCACTTGGCAGCATTTCCAGTCAAGGTGCGTTGAAACAACCTCAACCTAATCGAATCTTCGATCAGGGAGTTAGATGAACATCATAGATGGAAAGTGGTGATATGATCAGCCGGGTCCTCTCCATTCTTGCCTTCAAACTTTGGGATGTTTGAAGGTAGTTTGGTAGGAACCGGAGGCCACCCTAGACTATATCGGATTGGATCATTTGTCAATTTCGATAAATCTGGCAAGTTTAAAGTTGCCAGAAAAGGTAAACAAGGAGGGGCCTGAGAATTCCATCTTTGGTGGGATGGGTTCCCAACATTATGAAAAGAATAACCTAGATTTGATGAGGCACTAAGTTGCCAGAAAGAGCTCGTAGAAAATGTTGGGCCATAGGACAATCCTTGTGACCCAGTATTTGGAGAAGTACCTCCTCCCAACGTAGAGTTACCATAAATCGGACCAGTTCCCCCCACTGAAGTAGTGAATGAAGAGGAAACCCCCTGATAGGGGTTCCAATCATTAGAAAAAGGGGAAAAAGCCTGATAAGTACTCGACGAAGGGAATGGAACATTTCCTTGTTGACCAGCGAGAAACTGATTCCCTTCCCCCACTGCTGTAAATATAGGGTTCCAACCGGTAAAGGTATTCGAACTCTAACCTCGAGACCAAGGGTTAAAACTCTGAGTCTGGGAAGTAAAAGGAAAATACCCTAAGGAAGGATTCGAACTAGGAACATGCCCACTTCCGAAGGGGAGCCCTTGAAAAGAAGCCGACCCACTAGCCATAGAGGACATGGGTGCAGATGCAGTTGCAGCAGTGGAAAAGGAAAACAAAGGAATCCCACTAATGGGCATTCCAAAACAAAAGGGACCAGATTGAGAAGCTTGTGCTTCGGTGTGATCATAGCAAAACACAATAGTACTAGAAGCAATTGAATATATAGCAATTGTGCCTCCTCCTTCTACCGAAGCAGGAGTCTGAATGCTTGCAGCACTCACAGCCGAAGTCGCGTTCCCAGTCGTGGCCATCGAAAAGTATGAATAAGATGGATAAGGACTTTCTAGTCTTGCAAACTTAGGTTCGATGTACTCAACAAAAAACAGAGAATTAGGAGGAAGAGGAGATGGAAGTGACTCAGGAGGCTGAGGTACTTCCTCTACTTCTACTTCTTCTTCTCGCGGAAATAAGACTCTCGAGGTGACCAGAGTGCTCCTCTCGGAACCAACTATAGAACCTTCAAGCCCTAGCGGAGGATCTCTCTCCACTGCATCAGATACCACTGGGTGATATTCACCTGCTATATTACTCCTACGCCTTCTTGAAGAAGGCTCAACACTCTCGGGAGATAACCCCCGGATTCTCCTCGACTGACGAGGCGCTTGATCAGCCACTTTAACATATTAATTAGACTCAAAAAAGTATAAAGCTAAGCAAGCTAGGAGCAAAGAGCATTCACTACAAAAAATCCGTAAGATTCAACGAAGCAAGTGGCCTTCAGGTATTTCCGCTCCGGGTTATTAGGACCGGACACCAAAATATGAGAAAGCGAATAATAGGACCTCCTGAAAATAGTCTGGGATAATGACGGCCCAGATCTACTAGTGAAGGTAACATAAACAGTTACGCCGACCTCCTAACAACAACCTTTGCTAGTGCAAGTACCCAAGCTTCGTCGGGGCACCCTCCAGAAGTATTGCTGGAAGTGATACGACATCTGCCTTAGGTACCACGGGTATTCCCCCCCGCAGTCACCTGTGTGATACCTAGGAATGGAAACTAAGGGCACCAATCCGTGTCAGCAGCCGAGCAGAACGGTCTTAAGGCAAAATCCAGCAAATCAGAGAGGGGGTATCTCTCTTCTCGGCCTTCACTTTCCCTCGCGCTTGACTCTCTGGAGGAGAGCTTTCCTGGTCCACCTAACGGTGTTGGATTTCGCTCATTTAATAAACTTCTATGTTTTAGTTTGAGCGGCCTTGGAGAGTTAACTCTCCACTCACCTAATCCAAGGCCCTACAACCTAGCTAGTTGATGTATGACACTTAATAAAAAACTTGCTAGTTGTTTTTTAAATTATTGTGCTTATTTTAGTTGGCTGTTATATTAAGTCAAGGGAATATGGAAATGAAACTCGTGATGTTTTATGACGCAGAAAAGAAATTAATGAAAACCAAACTACATGCAGATGCAGTAATTGCCTTTCGATGAAAAGAAATTTCTACACAGGTTCTACGAGACTATTTTTTCTTTTCAGATATCAAACCTCACACTCGCAAAATTTATGAAAAAGACTACAAATGTTCAAGTGCACCTAATGCAAATTACTAAGAGTATGCCAACTCTAAGATGCAATATCTAACAAAGCAAAGAGAAATCTCCAGGAATCGTGCAGTTCTATCACTTTTCGGCTTTCCACAAAGCTAGTTCCCAAACCAGAAACTCTAAGTATAAAGACGCCAAAACATGCTCGAAATAAGAGAAAGAAACCAATGAAGACTCTCTTCCCAGATCAAGACAGAAACCGGAGGCAAAAGATTTCAACAAGGCTTCATAAGATGAAAAGAAACCAAAACAAAAATGCAAAACAAAAGCAATGGAAAAACAAAATGTTTTTGGGCTTTTGATTTTTATAAAAAGAAGACTTCAAAAAGACCAAGAAAACTATCCAATTACCAAGCCAAACAATCTCCGAATTTCAAGCAAAACTCCAACAAAAATTCTCCAAATCTTATAATTCCACTTGGTAGCAAGATTCATACGAGCAAAAGGAAGACAAGAAACTCAGTAAATCATCCCGGTATAATAGCATAAACTTGCAGCAAACAAAACTTCAAAGAACCAAAAATGACTCTTCAAAAAAAAATCGCAACAAGACCTAGTCAAATGAAATCAAGAAAACCAATCGAAAAGCAGGCAAAAATTAAAGTGCAAAGCAAGACATAAAGTTAGGAAAGAGCATATGAGCAGAAGCTCTCTGTCCTGATTAAGCAGAACAACCAAGAATCTCCAAAAAGAGGTCTTGGTACTCGAAACAAAAATGCAAGCACTAAAAAACAAGATTTTCCAAATGAGCCGGTCTTCAACCAAACAAGAGAGAAAAAGACCAATAACCACCTTCAACACAATCCAAAGACTAAACGGACACTGCAGGAACAGGTCACCACAGGCAGACAAGACCAAAAAGTCAAAAAATCAGAAATTTCAAAATTTGCTCAGGCATACGTTACTTAGAATTTTTGCAACAGGCATGCATATGCGACTGTGGCAAAGGAAAAACGCGTATAAGCGACTTCCTTTGACAGAACCTGCGTGTATACGCAACTGTATATAGGAAAACTAGTGTATGGAAAATCAAATAATGAAAAATAAAAATATTAAAACTAACTCGATTGGAAATAATGATTAAAACTGTCGGGAACCTTTAAAACAGCTGAAACCACCCAACAGGGGAATCACAAGAATGCAATCCCCAGTGGAGTCGCCGGTTCTATTTCGGGAAATAACTCCCTAGAGGCCGTTGGGTCAGAAACCTCCACAGATCGGGGCATACTATTCAAGAAGGACTCACACAACCAAACTTGTACGCTAAAAACTAGATATTATCGGTTGTAGAACTCACCCATAGATCCTACATTTGATGTAGATCCCGCGGGGTCCAAACCCCCAGCAACTCTTCTTCCTCTTCAACCTGAAAATCAAGAAGAAACGTGCACGAAAATCTAGTTGTACATCATATATCTTTCTTGAATGTCAATATAATCCATGTGAAACATCATATAAACAATAATAAGTGTTTAATTAACAGTCTTTTCACATATATAAGCAGATATTAACACGTGAATTCGGAAACAAGATGGTTCTTCTTCATTACGAACAGCATGTACAATAATAGAAAGGTGGAGAGATCGCCTGAATCCTTCCACGATCTTCGAACAAACCGTCGTCTGGATCTGTCCAGCCCTTGCCTCGCTAGGATTCTTCCAAGACTTGTGCACACGAGATGACAGATAAGCTAATGAACATCTCCGGGAAACAAGGGTTTCCTATAAATACCTGGGAAGTGCAGGAGGCACGGGAAATCAGACTTGAATTGGGCTCCAACAGAGTATAATGTCTATAATTTTTCTCTCCCTCCCTTAGGCCATGCATATGAGGGGCTTTTATACTCCCTCAAAGTAGTTTCAATCAGTTGGAAATAGTTGGCCACGGGCTGGGGTGGTTGAATTACGGGAATAACCATCAACCCAGCCTCAAAAATAGGGTTTTTTAATATATTTTTTAATGATTTTAATGGCATATGCGGAAAATTATCTCTGGACTCGCGTATACACGCGGAAAAGTCTGGGCATATCTGCGTATGGGTTTTGAAACACTGTTTTTTATGAACTTTATTCAAGTCTGTGGGAAAGGGTGCCCAAGGCCAAAGAGACAATCATGAATCAAATGAGGGTGAAAAATGATGCTATAACAAATACATACAGAGTACTACAAGTATGAAATACCTAAAGCAATCCATATCCCAGATGCACAGCGTGTAATCTGAGATTGGCCTATGAGCCCCGTCGACAATTATCATAAGGAACCCCACGTCTCTGGCACCAAAAGCATGCCTCGAGAGGAAAAAAAACACAAATCCCAACATCAAATTCAATGGTACCTCCGCTTCCTGAAGCCTCTCCAGCCTTCTCCTCCTTCAAGTCGGCCAAATTGAACCATCTCACTAGTCACGCACGTTGCCCCCTTTTTCTGCACAGTTCGCTGCTTTATGTCGTTACCAATATCCTCTGCACATTGCATAATAACACTTCTATTAAGTGTCTCAGAACCAATATCTGTTGAAGGAGTCATTTCAAAAAGAACTAAGAAGGCCAATATTTCAACATCTGAACGAAGGGAGAGAATATATCTCCATTATGGTTCTCCAGCCATGCCACAGCACTACGCTTCCGCTACAAAATATCTGACACAATGGATTGTGACTTATCAAAATATTATTTATGGAATGACTCTAATGCTTTCCGATTTCAAGAGAATCAGCGCATACGGACTCTGTAAGAGTCTTCAGTATTTTCCTTCAGATACAGTCTATATATCTCACACTCGACACATAGATACATGAGCGGAATGTAACTGCTACCTCACCTCATATTTCTATGTGACCTCTGCAATGAATCACTCACCAAAATAATTTTCAGTCGATGGTATGAATCAAACTAGATCCGAGAGAAGCAATTGTCAAAGGATCTATGTTCTCCGCAACACACCATGATTCCGATGGTCTTGGCTCCTGTCACATCCGGTTGGGCTCTCCAACAGGGAACAATCAATGCAGGGTTACACAATAGTCTCCACTGGTGGGAACGATTACACAACAACCTAGATGGGTAGCCCACCATACTGCCAATGCAAATCTCTCTCAGCCTTTCACATACACAACGCGCTCTTCTTGACCATCGCTCCTCCTCTACAAATACACCTCTCTATGTCTCTCCATTGAAGAATAGAGAGAAAATACAATATGTAATGGTTGCACTGTCCAACTAGTCCACAAATAACTATTCTGCAATAATATCTGGTCGACCACTATTATGTCGAACCTCCACACAATGGGAAATAGAACCTTCACAAGCTCATATCGCCTCTCTTAGACATACATGTAACAAGGTGTCGCTCCTCCTCTTCCTAGCTCTTCCAGCGATCGAAAATTTCTTAGAGTGACCACAAAGAATTCAGGATACACCCTCGGTCCTACAGTCACGAACTCTGATCGTAATTCATAGCGTTGGAGTCACGATCTCCTCCTGTCCAAACTCCTCGTAGCATCCTTATGAATATTTTCAGGGGACTTCCCCAACAACCTCTGCAAGAAAACTCCTCTAGATTGGATTCCGGTGGGTAGGTGAATTCTGCAATCATATCACTCGCACAACACCAAGAAACTTTAATCACTCCCATGTATGCTCCACGCTGCTGCACTCTCCATGCAACCACCATGTGCTCCAATACACCTCTACCTAGACGAATGGACAAAAAAAAAAAAAAAACTAAAACACAATATACTTTCTTTTATTTCCCTCAACTCAGGAGGGGCTCCAGGCCCATATGGGCTCCGATACCAAGATAAAATCTAGGTATGCACATTGTATTATATTAATCAAAATAATTACAAATATATACGTCAAGTATAGTCTCAAGATAAGAAAACTATCTTGGACGCACAATAAGGTTGGTTGAGAGAATATCTCAACCACACACCAAACAAGGAACCTAGATTTAGCTAACTCCTATGGAATAGGAATAGACTCTATACATAAAAAGTCACAACTGAAGACAAGTAGGAATTAGATATTCCAACAATATTGAGGTATTGTATGTAGCCTGGAGCTTCTAGCGCCTAAATCATCATATCCTCCTTGTGATACTGTATGCAGCTTGGAGCTACTTCCAGTAGACTCCATTTCCTTGGGTTCACTCAAATCCATAGATAAATAGACTAGGCCAGTGCCTAAATATTCATATTTGATATCAATCTCTGAAATTAGAGAAGCATTATCCTTCTCAAGTTTTATAGCTTCTTTCATCTCCGCTACCACCTCAATGATGTTCGACCTAAACATTGGCTCGACCTAAACGCACCGAATCGCTAATTTGGCAACGTGATGGATGGATTTGATGTCGTAATTTCCACCCAATCTCTTTTCTATGATTTCCCCTATCTTTCTAGGAATTTCATCCATCTCCACATATGGTTTCACTTTCCAGGAATTTCATCCACCTCCACATACGGTTTCACCTACGGTATATGGGGATAATTGTTATTGTTAGTATGTAGAAAAAGGTGATACATGACGAAATCATATTATGATATTAATGGTAATATGCTTTTTCTTATCTTAATAATGGATTAAAATGGTATTTACTCGTAAGATTCCTTACCCATCAAACAAGGTTCAATTCCTCTTTCGATAGTTTTGTATTTATGGGCTCTCTATCACAAATGATCTCCATCAAAAATTCCTCGAAACTCTTAAAGATAATCATGAATTAAGAATTAGTTTCTAGAGAATAAGTTAGAAGTTAGTTGAAAATTTTGTTAGTGGTAAGTGTCAATCAAATGTATATATTCCTTTATAATGAAACATTTTTCTGTGTGGTTTTTGTCATCAGCTTAGTGTTTTCTCTTCTCTCTCTTTGTCGTAATTTGTCATGGTATCAAAGCTAGGGGAAGAGTCTGGTGTGAGGGTTGTTGTACATCATCTGTGGCACAACGTGTAATTTGAAATAACTTGGTAGCATGGCGTGATCGGTGTTTTTGATTTCACGACCCCCATTACAGTCTAAGACTTCGGGAAGGTTTTTGAATCCCACAGATCCTAGCGTGACTTTGTTGAGGTTGATCAGGGTGGAGGGTTTTGAAACCCGCAACCACAACACCCAATGACCTCGTCTCCATTGCGAAAGGACCTATCGTTGTTGTGTTTGACCCATTTATCCTTGAATGATGCCACTGCTGCATTCAACCCATTTCTCCGTGAATGATTGAGCCCTGCCGCTGTGGCGTTCGAGTGGATATACCATTCTGTCGTCGATTGTTTGAAGATTTGTTGTTGTTGCTTGTTGGTTAAGAAATTATGCCCTCCGTTCATACATTGGAATATGATAAGTATTTCAATTGAGATCTTATGGTAAACATATTTCTGCTGGCTTTTGTTTATGATATTCCACCATGCATGGATATAAAAAAATTCATAAATGATAATATGTTTCGATAAATGAGTTGAATATCCCACGAGAGTTCCCAATTACCTTCCTAATAAGTGGTATTGTACCATGATTATGGTTTTGCACACAGTTTCACACGTAGTCTTGGATATATCGATTTTCAATTTATGTTTTGGGAATGGCATATGAGATCCCATAACTCGGTGAAAACATTTTGGATTTTTCTCAAATTTAACTTCTAAATGCTAATATTGAAATATTAAACACCCTCAACGAAAGTATATTTGCCCTATTTATTTTTATTTTTTTAAACATGGCTTCGAAAAGTGAGTTTGCAATCCCTACACCATTATTTAGTGGAAGAATTATGATTTTTGGAGTCTTAAAATGCAAGCATGCTTACAAGATTTAGGTTATTGGGATACTGTAGAATTAGGGTTCATAGAACCTGATGCAAATTTTATAGCTGCTATTAATGATGCTCAAAGAAGACAATTTTATGAACTTAAACAAAAAGAAGGTAGAGCTATGTCTTGTATTTTAAATTATTTGTATGACTCTACTTTTCCTAGAATCAATGGAACAAAGACTACTAAAACAATATGTGATATATATAAAGTTGGTTATCAAGGTAATGAGAAGGTAAAGATGGTAAAATTACAAACTCTCAGAACTCAATTTTAAACACTTAAAATGACTAAATAAAAAAAATTGATGAGTTCATGACTAAATTTATGGGTCTTGTTAATCAACTTCGGATGAATGGTAAAGAACTAGAAGATAAAAGAATTGTTAAAAAGGTTCTTAGAAGTTTACCCAAAAAAATTGACATGATAGTTACCGTTTTTGAGTCGAAGGAATTAACAAAATTGTATGTGGAAGAATTAATAGGTTCTTTATTGGCTCATGAAGAAAGAATTAATTTAGATCTCAGTACTTTAGAGCATGTTTTCAAATCTAAAGTTTCTATGGATAGAGGTAGAAGCAAAGGTTTTTGTGATAGGAAAGGAAGAGGAAGAGGACATTTTGAGTCAGATGATAAATCACAGGTAACTCAAACACATTCAGAGTAGCCTCAAACTGGTCATGGTCATAGGTGGATAGATCAATAAAAAAATTCAAGGTCACTATTGTAAAAAATATGGCCATTATAAGTTTGAATGTCGAAATTTACATTTTGTTTTAAGTAAAAACAAATCCAATTTCACAAACATTGAGTGTGAAACATCTAATTTATTTCTGGCATGCCAAGTGACTATGCAAGTACCTAATAAGGATATTTGGTTGGTAGACAACAGATGTAGTAATCATATGACTGGTCATAGTGATTTGTTTTCATATATTGATACATCTTTAAGTTACTTTATTGTTTTCGATGATGATCGTTAGGTCAAAGCTTCAGGAAAGGGTGTTGTGCCTGTCTTAACCAAAAAAAATGTGGTGAAGAATTTATATGATGTTTAATATGTACCCAATTTCAAGCATAATTTTTTGAGTGTTGGCCAGTTGGATGCACATGGTTATGATGTTAGCTTTCACAACACTACTTGAACGATTTATGATCCACATAAATATCTTGTTGCAAATATTCCTATGAAAAAGAACAAGTTGTATCAATTATAAATGAGAAGTGAGAATTTGTATGCACATAATGTTTCAACACCAAATGACACTGACTTGTGGAATTTGCGATATAGTCATTTACCTTTTAATAGTATGAGTCTATTGCAAAGACAATTTATGGTGAAAGGTTTGCCTAATTTGTCTGATCATATCTCTTTTTGTACAAGTTGTATAATGGGTAAAAATAAGTAAGATAGTTTTTCATTAGCCTCTTATAGAGAAAAATAACTACTAGAGTTAGTGCATACAAATTTATGCAGTCGTATGAAAGCAAAATCAGTAGGTGGAAATTTCTATTTTATTACATTTATTGATGACTTTAGCCGGAAAATTTGGGTGTATTTCATTAAATACAAATCTGAAACATTTTCTAAGTTCAAGCAGTTCAAATCCAAAGCTAAAAAACAGAGTGGCAAGTTTATTAAAGTTCTCAGGTCTGATAAAGGAGGTGAGTATGAATATAACAAATTCATTGATTTTTGTAAACAACATGGTATTAAAAAACATATGACAACCAGTTATACTCCACAATAGAATGAATTCGCAGAAAAAGATAAGAAAATTATGAATATGGCTCGAAGTCTGCTCAAAACATGAAATTTTTCCAAAGATTTATGGGCTGAAGAAGTTGCATGTTCGGTGTATATTTTGAATAGATCTCCAACTTCTAGTGTTCAAATTCTTCTACCTGAAGAAGGTTGGAGTGGATAAAAGGTAACTGTTCCATACTTTCGAGTCTTTGGTTGTATTTCTTTCGCTCATGTTCCAGAAAAATTAAGAAAGAAGCTTGATGATAGGAGCGAAAAGTATATCTTTATAGGGTATAGTGACCAATCTATAGCATATTGATTGTTTAATCCTATTACTAATAAATTTTTCGTAAGTCAGGACGTGATTGTTGAGATTCAACAAGATGATGAGCTTAGTGAAAAGAGTTGCCTTCACTAAGTGGGCCCACGGGCTATTTTTGGCGCAAAATCTATTTTTAGACTATGTTTATTTTTAGACATGTCGATCATATTCTATGAGTTGCAGGATGCTATTTGTGGATGGTTGGTCAAGTTGGAAAAATAGATGGACTTCTATTTTTAGACATATTGGGCGGAGTCTGTTTTTAGACTGCGAGTCTAAAAATAGATATGTCGAATATTATTAGCTCTTAATAATATTTGGACTCTAAACATTAGCTTATTCTCTTGGAGCACTTCAGTTAAGTGCACAGATGTGGCACAATAGCTGACAGAAGGAATTACGCTATTCCTGAGGGTTTACTAGAGCTATTGCATGGAGGACTTCAGTTAAAACTCATGTGACAGAGTTTGGTGGAGTTGGAGAAGTAGTTGGTGGAGTTGTATTTAGATTAACTCAGTTAGACTCAGTTGAGCTAGTTGTATCTAGTCTAATTGGATGATACACTAGTGAGAGTGGAGTGAATTAATTAGTTAATTAATTCACTAAATAATAACTCATTAATCAACTGAACAATACATCAATTAACTACAATGCATGGCAGTTTCAGTGGAAACTAGTGGAGAGATAGGTGAAAGAACAAGTGTGACTATTAGTTGTGACTATAGTGATGCATTTATTGCATCCAACACTCAGTGGAGATGCCAATGAGGATTGCGTGACCAAGGCTGGAGTAATTCTAACTCATTCAGAGCCATTCTTCAGCAGGGATTGCGCAGTAGAGGCAGGCTAGCAGGTGGCAAAGATTGGTGCATGGTTTTGCAAGATCGGGCCTGATTAGTGTGTAGCGATTGTATTGTACTGAGAGCTTGATATGATCAGATTTGTATGAGAATTGTTACATGATCTCTATGACATATATTATATACAGATAGTTGGGGTTTTCAGCTTCAAGCTTTCTAGTTAAACAACGGCGTTAATGTGTGTGAATTTTTATTGTTTCATGTGTGCATTGTAATCTTGATTTAATTTCCACAAATGATCAATGGTGGAATTGATTATGTATTTTGCATGAAGTTAAAATAGTGTGAGATTAGGAGAATCTTGGACATATAGCACATAAGTTATATAATTTCTACATGGTATCAGAGCAATTGATCATTGGAGGAGATTGCAATTATTGAAGCGGTTCAGTTTTGCGCTGGTGGAATTCAAATTTGTTGCAGTGTTTTCTTGGTGTCGAAGTTGAGCATTCATTGAAATGTCTTTCAACGGATTGCAATTGGAGTATACCCTTGATGGCATCTTGAATTACATAGCATGGAAGGACAGGATGGAGGCGGTGCTGGATGATAATGGGTTGAAGGATTTCATCGATAGCAATGTTCCTAAGCCAGGTTCTAGCAATGCAGCCGCACTTGACACATGGCAAAAATAGGTAGCAAAGTGTCGAAGGATTCTGTTGGAAGGTGTGAAGGACCACATTGTGTCCAACCTTCACGGGAAAGCCACTCCATTCTTAATGTGGAAGGCTTTGACAGATTTTTTCTAAAGCAGAAGTGACCTGAGGAAGTTGGCGCTTAAAGACAAGCTCAGAAAAATAAAAATGGAGAAAGGCCACAGTATACCAAAATACCTCACGAAGTTTGTCCACTGCAAGGATGAACTGGGAAGTGTGGGGGTTACTGTTGATGAAGAAGACTTGGTGAGATTGGCTTTCGTTGGGCTTCTGAAGAGTTGGCATAGCTACGAAGACTCTGTCAATGGATGAGAGAAACTGCCAGGATGGGAGCGACTTTGGTCAGATCTTGTGTAGGAGGAGATAAGGCGGGGTACCAGGGATGGATCTTCATCGAAGAATGAAGATGAAGAAAATTGCGCTTTGGCTGCCAAAGCAAGGAAAGGGAAGGGGAAGAAAAATCCTTCTCAATCCGGTGCTAAAGGAAAGAAGCAGGATTTTTCCAAGGTGAAGTGTTTTCACTGTCACCAGCACGGGCATTTCGCCACTAACTGTCCACAGAAGAAGAAGAATAAGCAGGTTGCTGGATCTGCAGCTGGAGAGGCCTTAGCCTCGCAGTTTGAGCTAGAATTTTCTTTGATCGCATGCTTAGTTTCAAGTGTGATGGGATCAGTGTGGTTTCTTGACAGTGGTGCGTCTTTCCATATGACCAGAGACAAAGATTTGTTTAGTGATATGGAGGAAAAGGATCTTGGAGTGCACATCAAGATGGGCGATGATGGTAGATATAGTGCGACTGGTATCGGGACCATTTCCTTTGAGATGGAGTCTAGTAAACCTTTCATATTGAAGGATGTCATGCATGTTCCAGGATTGAAGAAGAATCTGATCTTCGTGGTGATGTTGGAAGACAAGGGTTATGATGTTGTTTTCAGTGAGGAAAAAGCTTTCCTTCGGCAGAAAACAACGGGTCAAACAAGGAGGATAGGGATTCGAGTTAAGAATCTTTATCAATTGCAGGTAGATGGTTGCGTAGCAATGGCAGGCAAAGCAGAAGGAGTCGTGAGCCGAGATGAGGGCGAATTGTGGCACAGGAGATTGGGCCATCTTCACCATGGTGCTTTGAAAATTTTGCAGCAGATTTCTACCGGGCTTCCCAAAGGTACACTTGCGCAGTCAGATCAGTGCAAGGGATGTAATTTGGGAAAAATTGTGAAGACCACTTTTCATGAGAATGATAGTCGTGCTTCGACAATCCTTGAGAGAATTCACACAGACGTGTGTGGACCTTTCTCGGTTGCTTCAATAGAAAAGCACAGGTATTATGTGATATTTGTTGATGACTTTTCTCGTAAGTGCTGGATCTTCCTCATGCAGAAGAAGAGCGAGACATACTCAAAGTTCTGTGAGTTCAAGGCATTGGTTGAGAAAGAGTCGAGGAAACAAGTGAAAGCTCTAAGGAGCAATAATGGTGGTGAATACATATCTGGCGAATTCAAAGACTTCTGTAGCAAAGAAGGAATTCGAAGAGAACTCGTAGCACTTCATACCCCACAGCAGAATGGGGTCGCAGAGAGAAAGAACAGAATGATCGTGGGTGTTGCACGGGCGATGTTGCATGATCAGGGCCTTCCCATACACTTGTGGGCTGAGGCATGCAACACCGCGCCGAGGTGAAACGTTTGTCCCTGCTGCAGTACTTGGCATGAGTACACCCGAAGAGGCGTTTTCTGGTAAGAAGCCTAATATTTCTCATTTGAATATTTTTGGCTCACCTGTTACATTCATGTGACGAAGGATGCCAGGAAGAAGCTGGAGCCAACCGCAGAGGTTGGGATATGTGTGGGGTACAGAGAAACACCCCACAATTATCGTGTGTATTTTCCAGACAGTCATATGACTGTTGTGTGATGGGATATCAAATTTCATGAGGAGAAAGCCATGAAGTTGTCGCTTGAGAGGGAGCTACACTTGCATGCAAAGGAGGAGCTACTTGTTCCTAAAGATGAGCCTCAAGATGTGAATCAGCCACAAGAGGAGGTTCATGGAGTGGAAGAAACCACTCATGCAACGCCAAACATCAGAGGGAAAAAGCGCACTACAGAAGCTGAGCGACTAAATCTTGATGTATTGCAGAATGTAGGAGTTCCTACATCACAGCGTAGACAGAGACAGTCACCTGACCGATTTACTGGATACATGGCTCTAATGAGAAAGTGTATCGTGACGGAGCCATCCTCTTTCGAGGAAGCTATGGAGGATCCCGCATGGGTAGATGCCATGGTGGAAGAGTATGATTCGATTGTCAGAAACAGTGCATGGGAGATTGTCCCAAGGCTGGAAGGGAAATCAGTGGTAGGTTAGAGATGGATCTACAAAGTGAAGCAAGCTGCTGATGGGAGCGTTGAGAAGTATAAGGCAAGATTTGTTGCCCAGGGCTTCTCACAGATCGAGGGGACCGACTATGAAGAGACCTTTGCACCTGTTGCAATGTATTCTTCCATACGGACCATCCTTGCTCTCTTAGTGCAGATGGGTTGGCACATTCATCAGATGGATGTGAAGACTGCATTCCTCAATGGAATCATTGAGGAGGAAGTGTACATTGAGCAGCCTGAAGGATTCAAAATCTTCAGCAGTGAGTCGCATGTGTTCAGGCTCAAAATAGCACTGTATGGGCTGAAACAAGCACCTCGTTCTTGGTACACACGGATAGACAGTTATTTCACTAGACTTGGTTTCGCCAAGAGTGAGGCGGATCCAAACCTATACCAGATTGTGGTGGAGGGTAAGATTTTGATCATTGTGCTTTATGTAGATGATTTAATACTAACAGGTGATGAACTGTTGATACACTCATGCAAGGCAGATATTGCAAAGGAGTTCGAGATGAAGGACTTGGGCCTCCTTCATTATTTCCTGGGATTAGAAATTTGGCAGTGGAAAGGTGAACTGTTTGTGTCTCAAGGCAAGTATGCCCAGGAGATACTAGAGAAGTTTCACATGCAAGGCTGCAAGCCTATCGACACTCCTCTTCCTGGTGGTTGGAGTAAAGAGGATGCTACATCAACAAAGGTAGTGGATGCCACCGTTTATTGACAGTTGGCTGGTTCGCTCATGTATTTAGTCAATACACGACCGGACATATGCTATGTTGTGAACTAGCTTTCACAAGAGATGGTGAAGCCTACCAAGCTCTTTTAGAAGGCAGGCAAGCATGTCCTCATGTATCTCAAGGGCACATCTGGGTATGGATTGTGGTACAGACAGTCGGATGAGGTGAATTTGCATGGCTTCACGGATGTAGATTGGGTAAAAAGCCCAACGGACAGAAAGAGCACATCTGGAGGGATTTTCAGTATCAGATCTACAACAGTTTCTTGGTACAGTAGGAAATAAAGATCTGTGGCACTCAGTTCAGTAGAGGCCGAGTATATGGCGGCAAGTTTGGCTGCATGCGAGGCTATATGGATGAGGAAGATCCTGGTCGGTTTGTTCGGTTCTCACTTAGATCCTACTGTGATATATTGTGATAATCAGAGTTGCATTAAAATCTTGGTTAATCCAGTATTTCATGATAGATCTAAACATATTGACATCTAGTACCATCATATCAGAGATTATGTGCAGCGGAAGATCATGTTGCTTTCTTACATTCCTACAGAGGATCAGGATGCAGATATTCTGACGAAGGCACTCACCAGGAGCAAATTCGAATACCATAGAGACAGGATCGAGGTGGCAGATAATCCCTATCTTGTTGAGAGGGAGTGTTGAGATTCAACAAGATGATGAGCTTAGTGAAAAGAGTCGCCTTCACTAAGTGGGCCCGCAAGCTATTTTTGGCGCAACGTCTATTTTTAGACTATGTCTATTTTTAGACATGCCGATCATATTCTATGAGTTGCAGGATGCTATTTGTGGATGGTTGGTCAAGTTGGAAAAATAGATGGACTTCTATTTTTAGACATATTGGGTGGATTCTATTTTTAGATTGCCAGTATAAAAATAGATATGTCGAATATTATTAACTCTTAATATGTCGAAAATAGATATGTCGAGCCTGATTAGTGTGTAGCGATTGTATTGTACTGAGAGCTTGATATGATTAGCTTTGTATGAGGATTTTTACATGATCTCTATGACATATATTATATACAGATAGTTGGGGTTTTTAGCTTCAGGCTTTCCCGTTAAACAACTGTGTTAATGTGTGTGAATTTTTATCATTTCATGTGTGCATTGCAATCTTGATTTAATTTCCGCAAATGATCAATGGTGGAATAGATTCTGTATTTTTCATGAATTTAAAATAGTGTGAGATCAGGAGAATCTTGGACATATAACACATAAGTTATATAATTTCTACATTGCTATTTATGGAAGACAAATCTTGGAATGAAATGGAGAATAATGCTTGTCCTAATCCTTTTATTATGTTAGACAAACATCAAGGACCTACAACAAGCATGCCAAGATTATAGGTTCAAGACAAAACCCATAGCAGTTCATCAAAAATCAGTAGTTCATCATCTTTAATTGAGTCTGATTCTGATAATCCAAAAATGAGAAGCTTAAGTGATATTTATGCACAAGGCAATGTTGATGATATTGTACATTTTTCATTTCTCTAATTTCTACCTACTTGTTTTGAAGAAGCTATAAAGGAAAAAGAATGGGTAGATGCAATGAATAATGAAATCGATGTTATTGAAAGAAATTAAACTTTGGATTTGGTTGATCTACCTAATGATAAAAATTATATAGGTGTCAAATGGGTTTATAAAACTAATTTAAATGAGAGAGGTGAAGTTGATAAACATAAAGCAAGATTAGTTTCTAAAGGTTTTTCACAACAACCTCGCATAGATTATGGTGAAACATTTTCACCTGTAGCAAGAATTGATACTATTCGATTTGTATTAGCTATTGCAACACAAAACAAGTGGCCAATTTACCAAGTTGATGTAAAGTCTACATTTTTAAATGGTGTATTTAATGAAGAAGTGTATGTTGATCAACCACCTAGTTTTGAAGTCAAAAATAAAAAATATAAGGTGCATAGGTTAAATAAAGCATTGTATGGCTTGAAGAAAGCTCCAAGAGCTTGGTATAGCCAAATAGACCATTACTTTCGAAATAATGGTTTCAAAAGGAGTGACCATGAACCCACCTTGTATATCAAGGTAATATACTTATATTATGTCTTTATGTTGATGACATAATTTATATAGGTAGCATGCAGTTAGCTGAGTTAAAAACTACAATGAAAAATGAATTCGAAATGACAGATCTTGGATTAATGAGATACTTCTTAGGTATTGAAGTAAAACAAACACATGATGGTATATTTATGGGTCAACAAAAGTATGTTACTGATATTTTGAAAAATTTTAAGATGGACAAGTGTAAACCATTGGATACTCTTATTGAGGTTGGTACAAAGTTAAGTAAAAATGATGTGGGTACTGATGTTAATTCGAATTTGTATAAACAACATGTTGGTATTATTATGTATCTAACTGCTACTAGACCTGATATAGCATTTGCAACTAGTTATATTTCCAGGTTTATGGAATCTCCTAAAGATAGTCATTGGAAAGCTGGAAAAAGGGTGTTAAGATACATTGCAAGTACAACTACTTATGGTTTATGGTATACAACCCCTACAGACAGTAAGCTTGTTGGTTATAGAGATAATGATTATGCAGGATGTATTGATGATTGGAAAATCACTTCTGGATATGCTTATCTATTTTGCAGGAATTTGATTTTGTGGTCATCCAAAAAGTAGCTCATAGTTGTGTTATCTTCAACAAAGGTTGAGTACGTTGCAGCAAATACGACATCATGTCAAGCAGTGTGGCTGAAGAGACTTCTCTTTGACTTCGGATATACAAAAAATGAACTTATTTAAATCTTTTCTGATAACACTTCGACTATTTCCTTGTCAAAGAATAATGTCTTTCATAAAAAAAGAAAATGTATCGACACTATTTTTCATCATTCGTGAACTTGTCAAGAATGGAGATAGTGTTCTCAAATTTTGTGATTCCAAGGAACAATTATCGGATATCTTCATCAAATCGCTAGGAAAAGTTAATTTTGAATTTTATTATCAGAAGTTAGGCATAAAACAATGTAACCCTCAAGATTAAGGGGGAGTGTTAAAGATTAATCAGGAGTTAAGAATTAGTTTCTAGAGGATTAGTTAGAAGTTAGTTGAACAGTTTGTTAGTTGTAATTGTCAATCAAATCTATATATTCCTCCATAATGAAACATTTTGTTGTGTGGTTGCTCTCATCAATTTAGTGTTTCCTCTTCTCTCTCTTTGTTGTAATTTGACAGAAACTATAGACATCACTCTTTTCCGTCAACATTTAAGTGTTAAAATACATGTGAAACATCCTCGTCAAAAAGTTTGCAGAAAATACCAAGGTGCTTTGCTTAGCGATTAATCTAATTAATTCAACAACAAGAATAATGCAAGTTGTATATGTCATATACTCTGGATCCAGGTATCCTAAGGTCCCTTTCACTGTAGTGGTAACATGCGAAACTTCCTCATTGATTCTCATTCTTGAAAGACCGAAATCAAAGAGTTTTCCATGGAGATTTGAGTCTAGAAGGATGTCGGTTGCCTTGACATCCTTGTGAATTATCTTTGGGATGCAACCTAAATGCAGGGATTCCAGGATTGCAAAAAGATATTGCAGATGGAATAGGTTAAAAATATGGTAACCAATACATAACGAACAATCTTTTAGATCACAAAATACATATCATAAAATAACTTGATGAAAAAGAGTTACCATGTTCTGCATCACAAGCTCTTTTGAGCCTTCTTTGCCAATTTACTTGAGAAAACTCCAATGAATGACCTGGAATGACAGGGCAACATTAACCATACAGATGGGCGCTCGATGAAACCATTGAGACACAATCGACGTTAGTGATTAATGAAATGGTTGTATGACATGTTAACATTGGCCATATATATGGGTGATCGATGAAACCGTTGAGACACAATCGACATTAGTGATTAATGAAACGGTTGTGCTCAACCACGCGCAGGAGGAGGACGATCAATTCGATGGAGGAGTGGGTGTTGGGCATTAATTGACCGGTCGGCTAGAGGAGGACTGCACTAATCAACGAGTCGATTTCCATTCAAATTTCATTAATAAATATTTGTAACCTTTCACACTCCTCATATTTGTCATTGGAACGCTTCCTTTTACCCCAAACCTACGTCGCCCATTTAGCTCTAAAACCAAGCAAATTTGGAGCATATTTCTTAGATTTAATCTTGCTCGTTCAATTTAAAAAAAAAAAAAATTTAACACATGAAGTCGCATATTTACAGCTTGCGTGGGCCTAATGGTTAAAAGCATGTGTTTCCTCCTAAGAGGTCACACGTTCAAAACCATAGGGGGTAGAGTATGTATGCCTTTATAGACTTAGCAATCAAATTGTTGCGTGGAGGTGGTCCCTTGTCCCACAAACAAGAGGGTTTCATACACCAATTTGGTGTCTGAGTTAGTAGGAACCTTAAAATTGGATAATAATAATATATGCCTATGGACAAAATATACCTATATATAATATGCAATACTTATTATCCTTTATTTTAATTTTAATTTTTTTTTTTTTTTTTTTACCTTTTATATATATTATTTTTAAATAATTTAGATTTCTTTGTTTATTTATTTAATTTATATAAATTATGTTGTAGTATTTTTCTATTTTTGATTAATTTTAATAAATTATATTTTTATTTTTATTTTTAGTATATAGTTTTCGATTTTAGATTTTATTACCGTAAAAATATTATTATTATTATAATAACATGATTGAACGGGAATTAATTTTCTCTTCTCTTTTACATTATTTAATTGATGCTCAAAAGACTCTCCAGTTGTAATAACGAACAACATTGAATGGTTAAAAAAAGTCGAACAAAAAACTTATATTTCTTAATTTCCATTTTCCACACATCTTTGTAACTTCCCTGTATTTTTCAATTGTGCACTCCATTTTTGCCCGTTAAAATAGAAAAATGTAAAACTCCAACTAACCCACTATCTACTTTGACTTTGACTCTTTTATTATAAAACTCCTAAATTACATTGATTGCGTAAGTGTATAAGATGTCCACTGTGAGGCCGTCACCATTTTTATTATTGTCGGTCAAAGTCCTCCTCTATAATAACACACCTTAACGCGTTCGTTAAGGTGGAGTAGAAGATTTTTAATTCAGAAAATCGAATATCGTTTATTTTTAAGCAAAGTGAAGTTAATCGAAAATAATCTAAATATTTAAATAGTAGTTTTACAAATATGTATGGTTTGTTTTTAGTTATTGATTTCGAATTTGTGAAAAATATGTAATTATAAAGTGAACAGATAAAGATTATATATTTTAAAATTGGTTGCGCATTGATAGGATAACTTTCAATTAAATCTTTTAACTAAAGTCAGGTCAATGGAAAATAAATTTAATATTAAATTATAATAAGAAAGATTTTTTAAATGTATTAATTATTGATTTTTTAATTGTAGATGTAATTATAAAATGAAGAGATAAAATATGATGTATTTTAAAATTTTGTTTGGGGTTGATAAAATTTCAGTTTAATTTTGCATGATAATTTTCAATTTAGTTTGTTTTAAAAAAAAAGAATATTGATAATAAAAAAAGTTAAGGATTATTAAAGTTAATAAAATAAAAGAGAAATAGTATATTAGAGATGACAAATCAAGTTTTATATAGTGATGATAAGATATTAATATTAAAAAAGAAAATAAGAACATAAATTTTATATTGTTTCAATTCATAAATTATTTATAAAAAAAATGTAGATATCATATTTTAGTTTTGGTGAAAGTAGGTCTCTCACACACTTAAAAGATGGATTTTTTCTTGACAACACTTTTGTCTCTTTCTAATGGCATGTTGCTAGTGAGAGGAAAATTTCATAGATGTGCAGAGAAATGAGTATAATAACAAATATCACTTGTGTTTCACATTTTCACTTTTCTCTTACTTGTCCATTTTTTTATAATTTGTCATGTTATATACTTTGACACATTGCAAATACAATCTATGTAAGGATTAAACTACATAAATCTCTTCCCATTTGCAAGGTATAGAGAACACATGAACAAAGTAGAACATATACTCATGTATGATGGGAGGAGACTCTACAGTGGAATATCTCATGGACATCTTAAATTTCCACATTTATCATTGTAATCAATTGCATATATTTAGTGGTTCTTGACATCGACCTCAATAACTTTTAACAAATTTGAGGTATGGATATTTTTTTTTCTAAATTGGACTAATTCTATTAATAAAAACATAATGTACAGGTCGAAACTTTCCCCCGAAATTGTTATGCTAGCCAATTCCGAAGGGAGTAGGCATCAAAAACAAAAAACTGACCGCCCCAGATGGGGAAACTGATCTGAAAATCGCTGCCCTCAATGGGCAAACCAGGATTGTCTAGAAACAACCAAAGGTTTGACAATTTGTTCAGGAAATACATAATAACAGAGGAATTAATCAAAACCGAGAGAAGAAAGCTCTCATTTTTGTGGTTTAATATCATGTTAGGTGTCGTGCGGCGGTGGCAGTGGCTTCTCAACGATAAGACACTTGTATTCATCTAAAGAGTCATCAACTTTCTTCGAGTGCT
Organism: Pinus albicaulis; assembly: GCA_034641835.2. Taxonomy (NCBI): domain Eukaryota; kingdom Viridiplantae; phylum Streptophyta; class Pinopsida; order Pinales; family Pinaceae; genus Pinus; species Pinus albicaulis. The sequence goes on from CM076572.1 coordinate 1,431,450,385, forward strand.
GGGCAGTGGGTTCTGGCATGGTAGCAGTGCGCACAAGGTTGGCGCTGCCATTTCTCCTATCACCATTTGACCATTCAGGACTTCTACTACCACTGCCTTCGCTGCTGGAGGAGTGGGTTTCAGGCTTGACTGGTAAGACTTTGGATTTCCGCGAGAACTGTGGAGGCGTTAGAGCAATTGTGGATTTTTGTGGTCGCTTTCTGGAGCCTGTTCCCGCAGATCTTGAAGGCACTTCTTGGAAGCTGACTGTGATTGTGGCTGTCAGTCCGGATCTATCCAAGGAACATCCATAGTGGAACTAGGCAGAATTTTGTTTAGGAGGTGGGGAGCGACCGTCAGAGTGGATGGATAAGGGTGATCGTGAGGCTTGACCCCTTCCTCTACCACGACGAAAACACATTCAATGCCTCTTCGGCATGATGGAGCTGGAAGAAGCATGAGGGAGGCTAGCGAGCGAAGGCGAGGAGGCTGAGTGAGCTATGGGGTCGGCGAGCTGAAGCTACGAGACAGAATGACAACAGGGGAAAATGGGCGTCAGAGCAAGCCTAAAATGGAGGTCGCAGTGCGTCTCTGTGGGCGAGCGAGAGCTCGGAGCAGAGACAACAGAAAGACGAATGCGGCCAAAGGTGAATGGTAGTGATGGAGGACGTTGAGCCATTAAGAAGAGCTCAAGGCGACATTCCGAACTAGTAAGACTAAGAGAAGAGACGATTAAGGTGGTTTAAGGCGAGCAGATGGAGTAGTTAAAGGCTGCCGGACGTGCCACATGCATGGCCATGTGGCTAGGCCATGTGGCACGCGATGGGCCTGCCACCTCCCACCTCCGTTAAAACACCCGCATTCAGGGAACTTGATGTATGAATATTATGTTGAATGTGTGTTTTTAATGATATCCACTAAAATTCAAATCCAAACTTGAAAAGGATGTTGTTTACAAATTGTATTGTGAAATGCATCTAAATTTCTATCAATGTTAGAACCATTACGTCAAAACACACACTCCTATAAGGGAAACACCTTATAATGTACATAATACTTCAACCCTAAGGTACACGTAGACCTTAATTTAGGTGTTCCTTTTCTATGTGCAATATGTTTAAAAGCTTGGAAATGTGAATAAAGAGTGAGGTGATTGGGAATTTTGATAAAGTAACAAGTGGATACAACTATTCAAAATATCCAAGGAATCATGAAATAGTGTTGTTTGGTATACTTGTCCAAAGCTAATGTAACCACTATCAATGAATATATAGACCAAGAGAAATAGAGCTGCTATGCAATTAATTTTATAATTATTTACATAATGGATACTGGGAGAAATAGAGCCATTCAGGTCATATTTGAATTCCAATGTGGTATTAGGAGGAAGAAGGGAATATATGTTTCTTAACCTAACCAATTTTTACCGAGGGGTATAGCCACTCTTAGACTTGACTTTCCTCAACACTATTTCAAAGTTGGTAAAATCTAAAGTTTGCTAAATGTTGTTTAAATGAAGACTTCATATAAAGCACACATCTAGTTACTTTATTGGAAATTATAGTCATATGTTTTTATGCCATTCAATAGAATGTAAATAAATTCCAAATGTGTTTCATGACAATGAATCTTATGCATTTCATCCTCTCTTTCTCATAAAATTTTTTCCCATCTTTCATTAGGGGAATTTTGAGGTCTAAAATGGGCCTCCTAAGGAAAATAAAAAAATAAGAGTTATGATTTTTTAAAGGAAAAGAAAATAAAGTACTTTTTTAATTGTATTTTCGACTTATATCCTTGTAGGTTTACTCAAATGTCTTTGTAGACACTAGTTGGATGCAAAATTAAATTCCACATGTACCCATTATGCATACTTTTGAGTAGACTCGCATCGAAAAAAATAGAAAATACATGGAAAATTTTTGTTTCAACACACTCTTTTAATGTATTTTCGATTTTCCCTGATGCAGGACTACGCAGAAGTATGCAGATTGGGTACTTATTGGACGTGGAATTTAGTTCTACATCCAACGAGTGTCTACACTCAATAGCATTTGAGTAAACCTACAAGTAGATAAGTCGAAAATACAAATATAAAAAGTAATTATTTTGTTTGTCCTCCAAAATATTCTCCCTGAGGTTGACATGATCATCTTGTATCCTATTGGTTCTTTTAAAGTTAATTTTGTTAGTACATTTTTTTGGCCCATTTTTTACCTCTAAATTCCCCTAGTGAATTATCATCTCTTATGCATTATAGCATCTCTCATCTCTTTGGTATAGTTACAATCATCTCTTATGCATTCTAGCTTCTCTCATCTCTTTGTTATAGTTACAAAAATTTGACCAAATTGTTTGTTCCATCATTATTATCGCTATCATAAATACACTTTTAAAGGAATTTATCATATATATATATATATATATATATATATATATTCTTTTTTATTTTTCTTTCTATATAAATTATGATGTGGTAGCAGTGCGCACAAGGTTGGCGCTGCCATTTCTCCTATCACCATTTTACCATTCAGGACTTCTACTACCACTGCCTTCGCTACTGGAGAAGTGGGTTTCAGGCTTGACTGGTAAGGCTTTGGATTTCTGCGAGAACTCTGGAGGCGCTAGAGCAATTGTGGATTTTTGTGGTCGCTTTCTGGAGCCTGTTCCCGCAGAGCTTGAAGGCACTTCCTGGAAGCTGACTGTGATTGTGGCTGTCAGTCGGGATCTATCCAAGGAACATCCATAGTGGAACTAGGCGGAATTTTGTTCAGGAGGTGGGGAGCGACCGTCAGAGTGGATGGATAAGGGTGGTCGTGAGGCTTGACCCCTTCCTCTACCACAAAAACAACGCATTCAATGCCTTTGCGGCATGATGGAGCTAGAAGAAGCATGAGGGAGGCTAGCAAGCAAAGGTGAGGAGGCTGAGTGAGCGATGGGGTCGGCGAGCTGAAGCTGTGAGACGGAATGACAACAGGTGCAATTGGGCGTCGAAGAAAGCCTGAAATGGAGGTCGCAGTGCGTCTCTGTGGGCGAGCGAGAGCTCAGAGCAGAGACAACAGAAAGACGAATAAGGCCAGAGGTGAATGGCAGTGATGGAGGACGCAGAGCCATTAAGAAGAGCTCAAGGTGACATTCCGAACAAGCAGTAAGACTAAGAGCAGAGACAATTAAGGTGGTTTGAGGCGAGAAGCTGGAGTAGTTAAAGGTTGTCAGATAGGCCACATGCATGGCCATGTGGCTAGGCCATGTGGCACGCGATGGGCCTGCCACCTCCCACCTCCGTTAAAACACCCGCATTCGGGGAACTTGAGGTATGAATATTATGTTGAATGTGTGTTTTTAATGATATCCACTAAAATTCAAATCCAAACTTGAAAAGGATGTTGTTTACAAATTGTATTGTGAAATGCATCTAAATTTCTATCAATGTTAGAACCATTACGTCAAAACACACACTCCTATAAGGGAAACACCTTATAATGTACATAATACTTCAACCCTAAGGTACACGTAGACCTTAATTTAGGTGTTCCTTTTCTATGTGCAATATGTTTAAAAGCTTGGAAATGTGAATAAAGAGTGAGGTGATTGGGAATTTTGATAAAGTAACAAGTGGATACAACTATTCAAAATATCCAAGGAATCATGAAATAGTGTTGTTTGGTATACTTGTCCAAAGCTAATGTAACAACTGTTAATGAATATAGAGACCAAGAGAAATAGAGCTGCTACGCAATTAATTTTATAATTATTTACATAATCGATACTGGGAGAAATAGAGCCATTTAGGTCATATTTGAATTCCAATGTGGTATTAGGAGGAATAAGGGAATATATGTTTCTTAACCTAACCAATTTTTACCGAGGGGTATAGCCACTCTTAGACTTGACTTTCCTCAACACTATTTCAAAGTTGGTAAAATCTAAAGTTTGCTAAGTGTTGTTTAAATGAAGACTTCATATAAAGCACACATCTAGTTACTTTATTGGAAATTATAGTCATATGTTTTTATGCCATTTAATAGAATGTAAATAAATTCCAAATGTGTTTCATGACAATGAATCTTATGCATTTCATCCTCTCTTTCTCATAAAATTTTTTCCCATCTTTCATTAGGGGAATTTTGAGGTCTAAAATGGGCCTCCTAAGGAAAATAAAAAAATAAAAAAATAAGAGTTATGATAATGATCCCGGTGGATATTGGTGGCCACCCGCCTATTCCACTTGGGCCCCCACCATTGTCTCTTTCATTTTTTCAGTTTTGGCATAATTTACTATTTTTAGCAGTTTTTCGGGTCCTGAACTTCCGAAGCCATTTTGAGGCCCTAAACGACGATTTTTTGGCATCGCACCTCCAGCGAATATCATTCCGTTTCAAAATGATATTTGTGGTGAAAGTTGTATTCCTCTGATAGAAATTTCTAATGATGTATCATGTGCGTCAAACGAAGATAGTATGCCAAAGTTACGTCCCTGGGAAGTTGAAACACCAATTTACCCAAATGGGGCCCATAGTTTTGGCACTTCATCTCCTAGGGTTAGGTTTTTGGATGTTTAGGGTTCTCCATTGTTTCTAAATAATAAATATGCCCTCGAGCCTCATTGTAACTCAGTTCAGAGGCCTGTAGCCACCACATCTCTTCTCAGAGATAGCTACCAGTGCCCTAGCTAGTTTTATTTCCATTCTGTCTGTAAGCAAATTTCATTTCTTTGATATTAATGAAATGAAGTGTTATTTCCGCTGCATCTCTGTATTTATGGTTATATGTTTATTCTGTTGCGTTCCTGCATAAATCCGGATCAGTGGTATCAGAGTGGTCTGGCTTTTCTCGATCCTTCTTTGCATGTCCCCAACGAGGTCGGGGTATAAGGAGCTAGGGCTTGATCTAGTGGAACCTTTGCAAGATCGGCCTCGCAAACCTCGACGGACACCCATAGGGGACGAAAAGAAAGATGAGGGAGCAGGAGATCCTATCAAAATATTGCTCGAGGAGGCTCTCGAAAGACAAAGGAACGCGATGATGGATAAATTTGCTCAGATCCTTCAACGGCTGCCCACTGGCGGCACATCTGCATCCAGCAGCCACTCTGGAGGCGCGACTCCTTTTAAGGTACAAGTAAATTTTGACATTCCCATATTTGAGGGTCAAATAGACGCAGATGCCGTAGATAGATGGTTGAATCTATTAGAAGGATATTTCTCTGTTCATGACTTTTTAGACCGGGAGAAGATTAGTTTTTTACTCCTCAAAGCTACCCCCCATGTTAAGGACTGGTGGGAAACCTATTGTGAGAACAAGGACCAGACAGAACCCTCTCTGTTCTCGGCCGTACCAACTTGGAATTCTTTCCGAGACGCCGTCAAGGAATAGTACTATCCCGTGGGGAGCTATGAGGACAAGTACATACAATGGACCACGCTGCGACAACAAAGGGATCAAGATGTGCATGATTTGACGAATATATTCCATACCCTGCGCACAAAGTTGGGTATCAAAGATTCAGAGAAAAATTTGGTGCTAAAGTATCGCAGCTGTCTGCACAGATACATTCACGAGGAAATGGAGTTCCTCGACATCTCCTCACTTGGTACGGCATATCGGTATGCTGCCAAGATTGAGCAGAAATTCAAACAGAAGAAGCGAGACTTTGGATCTGCGAGTCAAAAGCAAGGGAAAGGTGCTTCCAAACCACAGAACAAAGGATAGAGCCAAGGCATGGCGGCTAAAGACAACACGTCAAAGCCACAAGAAAAGAACAACACCGCAAAGCCAAAGAAGGACACGGGAAAGTTGTGTGAGTTCCATAAGAGCTCCACTCACAACACAAGTGAGTATCGGGCCAAGCAGTCGCTAGTGGCCGAGATGAGGGCTTCTGATTCAGATGCATGCTCTAACTCCGAATCAGAACCTGAAAAGGGGAATGAAAAATGGAAACAGATTATTGATGCAGAGCCCAATGCCACTGTTGCCACTACAAAGATCCAGAAGAAGGAACCGGAAGATCCATAGGAGGAGGAGCGTCTCTTCCACTCCCAGATGTGGGTAAAGGGCTCCCCTGTACAGTTCATTGTCGACAATACCTCATTTCAGTAGACACCGTGAAGCGGTTGGGCTTGCCGACCACAGCTCACCCACATCCATACACCATCGGGTGGCTTCACCAAGGACGATATCTCCGCGTCAGTCAGCAGTGCCGCCTTCCCTATAGCATCAAGCCCTTCACGGATGAGGTATTATGTGATGTTTCTCCTATTGATGTTTCTGATGTATTATTAGGACAACCATACTTGTGGAAGTGCCATGCTGTGTATGATTCTCGACCTCGTGCTGTCATTGTTACTTTTGGAAATAAGTTGTACAGGATACCAGAGGTACCACCTCCGGCAGCTATCTCTTTGGTTACTGCAAAACAATGCAGTAAGCTCATTTCCCAAACTAGGAAATTCATTTTCCTGATGATCCGCCCCCAAGGCAAGAAGAAGACTATGGCCACAACCTCCAGACAAGGCTCCTCTACACGACAACAACAAATGGATAAGGTTGTGGAGGAGTACGGGGACATCTTCACCTCACCCACAGGGGTTCCTCTGCACTGTCAGGTCAAGCACCTGATTGATCTAACCCCGGGTGCGCCGCTACCCAATGGACCTATCTATCGGCGCTCTATTCTGGAGAATGATGAAATCAAGAGGCAGATTCAGGAGTTGTTGCAGAAAGGTCACATCAGACCAAGTTCATCGCCTGTGGGAGCCCGGTCGTGTTGGTATAGAAGAAGGATGGGACATGGAGACTCTGTATTGATTATCGAAAACTGAACAAGATCACTGTCCGGAATAGGTACCCAATCCCACGGATTGATGACCTTCTGGACCAACTCAAAGGTGCAAAATATTTCAACAAGATTGACCTGAAGTCTGGGTATCACCAGGTACCAATTGAACCCTCTGATGTGTGGAAGACTGCCTTCAAAGCCAAGGAAGGCCTTTTTGAATGGCTAGTCATGCCTTTTGGGTTGACGAATGCTCCCGCAACCTTCATGAGGATGATGGACGACATCTTGCGGCCATTCACCAACTCATTTGTAGTGGTGTACTTGGATGACATTCTAATCTTCAGCAAGACTTGGGAAGAGCACCTTCATCACATCCGACAAGTCCTCCAAACACTGCGGCAACACAAGTTGTGTGCCAATTTGGAGAAGTGCACGTTTGGCATGACCTAGGTTCAATATCTGGGATACATTATTGATGAAGGGGGGGTGCATGTGGATCCAGCCAAGATCCAAGTCATTCAGGATTGGCCAGCCCCGACTACTATAACAGAGCTTCGCAACTTTCTGGGTCTTGCTAATTTCTACCGTAGATTCGTGTTGGGATTCTCTCATATCACTTGGCCCTTGAGTCAAGTCACCAAAGGAGGAGCGAGAGCAAAATTCTTTTGGTCGGAACCTCAAAAGAAGGCGTTCAAAGAATTGAAAAATCGCCTCTGTTCTGCCCCAGTGCTCACCTTACCAGACTTGCAGCAGCCATTTGAGATCGAGACAGATGCCTCTGAATATGCTATTGGGGCAGTTCTTACTCAACAGGGACATCTAGTGGCATATCACAGTGAGACATTGTCTGAGACAGTTCGCAAGTATCCCACCTATGACAAAGAAATGTATTCCATTGTGCAAGCATGTCGACAATGGAAGCATTACATTTTGGGGAAGGAAACAATCATCCACACAGACCACCGGCCCCTGCAGTTCATACAGACACAAGGGAAGTTGCAGAATTATCGCCATCAGAAGTGGTCCACATATCTGCAACAGTTTCATTTGAACATCAAGTACAAGAAGGGTAGCACCAATAATGTTGCAGACTGCCTCAGCCAACCACCGATCGTGGCGCTCACCACTGTGCTCAACTCTTGTGGGCACGAGACTTCTGATTGGCCGCTTCTCTATGAGAGTGACCCAGAATTCGGCCACACTTACAAGGCACTCTTGGGGGGTACGCAAGTTCCAAATTTTCACCTCCAAGATGCACTTTTATGTCACCCGGGACACCTTTGTGTTCCTTCAAGTGAGCATGCCAAGATGATATGGGAAGCACACTACAGTCGAGTCGCTGGGCATTTCAGGGTCGAGAAAATAGTGGCAATACTACAGAAGTATTTCTATTGGCCGAACCTTCGAAAGGATGTCAAGAAGCACATCAGATCCTGCACTGCTTGTGCCATTGCCAAACCGACCATCAAGAAGAAAGGCCTATATACTCCACTACCTACCCCTAGTCGACCTTGGGAATCCATCTCCATGGATTACATGTCGGGCCTGCCTTCTACTAAGAATGGAAATGACTGTGTTTTCGTGGTCATTGACAAATTCTCGAAGATGGCCATTATGGCGGCCTGTAAGAAGAATATCACAACAGAAGCCACTGCTAAACTCTTCATTTAACGAGTGTGGGTGCACTTTGGGGTTCCACAGTCTATCATATCAGATCGAGATAGCAGGTTCCTCAGCACATTTTTGTCCAGCCTTTGGTCAATGTTGGACACAAATCTCACCAAGTCCACAACTTTCCATCCCCAAACAGATGGCCAGACAGAGGTCGTCAACAGAATGATTGTACACATTCTGCGCATGTACAATTTAAAGCATCCACGCACATGGGACGAGAGCCTCCCTTATGTACAACATAGTTATAATCGGGCTCTCCACAGTTCAATCGGCCATAGCCCCTTTCAGGTGGGCTTGGGATTCCAGCCACTATGTCCCATTGACGTAGCCATGCCATTTGCAGCTGCTCAGGCCAATTCAGCTCATGTCCAGTTTGAAGTTGACAAAGCAAGTAGCTTCATCGAGCACATTCAACACATCCGCCAACAGGTTCATGATATATTGGACAGAGCCAATGCGAAGTACAATCAGCGCCATGATCAACACCGGGTGCCACACAACTTCCAGGTGGGTGACAAAGTATGGCTACATTTGCAGAAGGAGCGCCTCACTGGACCGCACCGCAAGCTTCGTCTGCTCCGATACGGGCTGTACACCATCACCAAGGTTGTAGGGAACAATGCCTTCGAGCTTAGTATTCCTCCATTCCTTGGTTTGCAACCATTCTTCAATGTGGATCGCCTTCGTCCTTACTTCCCACCTCTACTAGACACCTCAGACATTGCAGAAAAACTCACACCAACAGAGTTAAACCCAGACTGCATGGAACAGGCCACAACAGATTGTATCATGGACATGCAAATCAAGAACACTTGCCAACAGAAGATCCAACTCTATCGGGTTGTCAAAGCTGGCCAACTCCTACACCAAGGAAAGTGGTTCACCAGGGACCAAGTTTAGCAGAAATTTCCTCATCTCATGGAGGAACTTAACGCAATGGGGACCATTTCTTCCTAAGGGGGGAGGAATGATCCAGGTGGATATTGGTGGCCACCCGCCTATTCCACTTCGGCTCCCACCATTGTCTCTTTCAGTTTTTCAGTTTTGGCATAATTTACTATTTTTAGCAGTTTTTCGGGTCATGAACTTCCAGAGCCATTTTGAGGCCCTCAACGACGTTTTTTGGGCATCGCACCTCCAGTGAATATCATTCCATTCCGGAATGATATTTGTGGCGAAATTTGTAGTCCTCAGATAGAACTTTCTAATGATGTATCATGTGCATCAAACGGAGATAGTATGCCAAAGTTACGTCCCTGGGAAGTTGAAACACCAATTTACCCAAACGGGGCCCATAGTTTTGGCGCTTCATCTCCTAGGGTTAGGTTTTTGGATGTTTAGGATTCTCCATTGTTTCTCAATAATAAATAGGCCCTTGAGCCTCATTGTAACTGAGTTCAGAGGCCTGTAGCCGCCACATCTCTTCTCGGAGATAGTACCAACGCCCTAGCTAGTTTTATTTCCATTCTGTCTGTAAGCAAATTTCAGTTCTTTGATATTAATGAAATGAAGTGTTATTTCCGCTGCATCTATGTATTTATGGTTATATGTTTATTCTGTTGAAATCCGGATCAGATAATAAAATAAGAGTTATGATTTTTTAAAGGAAAAGAAAATAAAGTAGTTTTTTAATTGTATTTTCGACTTATATCCTTGTAGGTTTACTCAAATGTCTTTGTAGACACTAGTTGGATGCAAAATTAAATTCCACATGTACCCATTATGCATACTTCTGAGTAGACTCGCATTGAAAAAAATAGAAAATACATGGAAAAAGTTTGTTTCAACACACTCTTTTAATGTATTTTCGATTTTCCCTGATGCAGGACTACGCAGAAGTATGCAAATTGGGTACTTATTGGATGTGGAATTTAGTTATACATCCAACTAGTGTCTACACTCAACAGCATTTGAGTAAACCTACAAGTAGATAAGTCGAAAATACAAATATAAAAAGTAATTATTTTGTTTGTCCTCCAAAATATTCTCCCTGAGGTTGACATGATCATCTTGTATCCTATTGGTTCTTTTAAAGTTAATTTTGTTAGTACATTTTTTTGGCCCATTTTTTACCTCTAAATTCCCCTAGTGAATTATCATCTCTTATGCATTATAGCATCTCTCATCTCTTTGGTATAGTTACAATCATCTCTTATGCATTCTAGCTTCTCTCATCTCTTTGTTATAGTTACAAAAATTTGACCAAATTGTTTGTTCCATCATTATTATCGCTATCATAAATACACTTTTAAAGGAATTTACCATATATATATATATAGATTCTTTTTTTCTTTTTTTCTTTTTTTCTTTTTTTTTTCTTTCTATATAAATTATGATGTGGTAGCAGTGCGCACAAGGTTGGTGCTGCCATTTCCCCTATCACCATTTGACCATTCAGGACTTCTACTACCACTGGCTTCGCTGCTGGAGGAGTGGGTTTTAGGCTTGACTAGTAAGGCTTTGGATTTCTGCGAGAACTGTGGAGGCGCTAGAGCAATTGTGGATTTTTGTGGTCGCTTTCTAGAGCCTGTTCCCGCAGAGCTTGAAGGCACTTCCTGGAAGCTAACTTTGAGTGTGGCTATCAGTCGGGATCTATCCAAGGAACATCCATAGTGGAACTAGGCAGAATTTTGTTCAGGAGGTGGGGAGCGACCGTCAGAGTGGATGGATAGGGGCGATCATGAGGCTTGACCCCTTCCTCTACCACGACGACAACGCATTCAATACCTCTGCGGCATGATGGAGCTGGAAGAAGCATGAGGGAGGCTAGCGAGCGAAGGCGAGGCGACTGAGTGAGTGATGGGGTTGGCGAGCTGAAGCTGAGAGACGGAATGACAACAGGTGCAAATGGGCGTCAGAGCAAGCCTGAAATGGAGGTCGGAGTGCATCTTTGTGGGTGAGCGAGAGCTCGGAGCAGAGACAACAGAAGATGAATGCAGCCAGAGGTGAATGGCAGTGATGGAGGGCGCGGAGCCATTAATAAGAGCTCAGGGCGACATTCTGAACAAGCAGTAAGACTAAGAGCAGAGACAATTAAGGTGGTTTGAGGCGAGCAGCTGGAGTAGTTAAAGGCTGTCGGATAGGCCACATGCATGGCCATGTGGCACGCGATGGGCCTGCCACCTCCCACCTCCGTTAAAACACCCGCATTCAGGGAACTTGAGGTATGAATATTATTTTGAATGTGTGTTTTTAATGATATCCACTAAAATTCAAATCCAAACTTCAAAAGGATGTTGTTTCCAAATTGTATTGTGAAATGCATCTAAATTTCTATCAATGTTAGAACCATTACGTCAAAACACACACTCCTATAAGGGAAACACCTTATAATGTACATAATACTTCAACCCTAAGGTACATGTAGACCTTAATTTAGGTGTTCCTTTTCTATGTGAAATATGTTTAAAAGCTTGGAAATGTGAATAAAGAGTGAGGTGATTGGGAATTTTGATAAAGTAACAAGTGGATACAACTATTAAAAATATCCAAGGAATCATGAAATAGTGTTATTTGGTATACTTGTCCAAAGCTAATGTAACAACTATCAATGAATATAGAGACCAAGAGAAATAGAGCTGCTACGCAATTAATTTTATAATTATTTACATAATGGATACTGGGAGAAATAGAGCCATTCAGGTCATATTTGAATTCCAATGTGGTATTAGGAGGTAGAAGGGAATATATGTTTCTTAACCTAACTAATTTTTACCGAGGGGTATAGCCACTCTTAGACTTGACTTTCCTCAACACTATTTCAAAGTTGGTAAAATCTAAAGTTTGTTAAATGTTGTTTAAATGAAGACTTCATATAAAGCACACATCTAGTTACTTTATTGGAAATTATAGTCATATGTTTTTATGCCATTCAATAGAATGTAAATAAATTCCAAATGTGTTTCATGACAATGAATCTTATGCATTTCATCCTCTCTTTCTCATAAAATTTTTTCCCGTCTTTCATTAGGGGAATTTTGAGGTCTAAAATGGGCGTCCTAAGGAAAATAAAAAAATAAAAAAATAAGAGTTATGATAAAAAAAATAAGAGTTATGATTTTTTAAAGGAAAAGAAAATGAAGTACTTTTTTAATTGTATTTTCAACTTATATCCTTGTAGGTTTACTCAAATGTCTTTGTAGACACAAGTTGGATGCAAAATTAAATTCCACATGTACCCATTATGCATACTTCTGAGTAGACTCGCATTGAAAAAAATAGAAAATACATGGAAAAATTTTGTTTCAACACACTCTTTTAATGTATTTTCGATTTTCCCTAATGCAGGACTACGCAGAAGTATGCAGATTGGGTACTTATTGGACGTGGAATTTAGTTATACATCCAACGAGTGTCTACACTCAACAACGTTTGAGTAAACCTACAAGTAGATAAGTCGAAAATACAAATATAAAAAGTAATTATTTTGTTTGTCCTCCAAAATATTCTCCCTGAGGTTGACATGCTCATCTTGTATCCTATTGGTTCTTTTAAAGTTAATTTTGTTAGCACATTTTTTTGCCCATTTTTTACCTCTAAATTCCCCTAGTGAATTACCATCTCTTATGCATTATAGCATCTCTCATCTCTTTGGTATAGTTACAATCATCTCTTATGCATTCTAGCTTCTCTCATCTCTTTGTTATAGTTACAAAAATTTGACCAACTTGTTTGTTCCATCATTATTATTGCTATCATAAATACACGTTTAAAGGAATTTATCATATATATATATATATATATATATATATATATATATATATATATATATATATATATATTTTTTTTTTTTTTTTTTCTTTCTATATAAATTATGATGTGGTTTTTTCCTCATTCTTTATTAATTTTAGTACAATAAAAGTATTATTTATTCATTTTTTACTAATATGTTTGAACCATTGGGAATTAATTTATCTTCTTCTCTATATTAGTTAATTGTTGCTCTCATAAGACCTCATCTTAGTTTTAATGATGAACCATATTAGATGGTTCAAACTCTTCTATCTCATATTTACTAGTATAGATCCATCTTAAGTACGGATCTAACATAAGCCAAGAGGGACCAAAGTTCTTCACGTGCAAATTTCTTTTGACTGCTAAGTCTATGAAAGCATACATACTCTACCTCCCTCTGGTTTTGAACCTGTGACCTCTTAGGAGGAAACACATTCTCTTAACCATTAGGCCCACTCAATATATATATATATATATATATATATATATATATATATATATATATATATATGTTAAAAAAAGTAATTAGAAGTAAAGCAATTGAATATTAATAAAATAAAATAAAAATATTATGTTGTAAAGTAATTAGAAGTAAAAAAATGAGTGAGTAAGATGTTTAAATCTTATAATTTGTTTATTGATAAAATATCTTAATACAAATTAATATTGATATAAACTTAAAAGTATGTTAATAATAAAAAATCATTTTAATTTGCATCATAAAATGTCTATATATATATAGACATTTTATGATGCAAATTAAAATGATTTTTTATTATTAACATACTTTTAAGTTTATATCAATATTAATTTGTATTAAGATATTTTATCAATAAACAAATTATAAGATTTAAACATCTTACTCACACATTTTTTTTTACTTCTAATTACTTTACAACATATTCAATTTTTATTTTATTTTATTATAACCTACATTATTTTTCTATTTAAAACATAATTTTTAACTTCTAATTTTATTTTAAAAGAGAACAGACATACAAAGTTACACATCCCCTCATGCTAAGTTATAAAATAAACATTTTAACTCAATTAATATAATTTGAAAAATATAAATTCAAAATAAATTTATATTCTTAATTTCCTTTTTCCACCCATAAATTTATATTCTTAATTTCCTTTTTCCACCCATCTTTGTAACTTCCCTATAATTTCAATTGTGCACTTTAGCAATACAATTTACTTTTGTCCGTTAAAATAGAAAACTCTAAAACTCCACCTAACCCACTGTCTACTTTGACTCTGACCCTTTTCATATCAAACTCCCTCCATCTTTTGAAGGTATGTTACATTGGTTGCTCTAAGTGTATAAGATTTACACTCTCACGCCATTACCTTTTTTTTGTTATTGTCGGTCACACCTTAACGCGTTCGTTAACGTGAGAGTGGAAGATTTTTAATTCAGAAGATCGAATATCGTTTATTTTTAAGTGAAGTTAATCGAAAATAAATTAAATATTTAAATACGAGTATTACTAATATGTCTGCTTTCTTTTTAATTATTGATTTTGAATTTGCGAAAACTATGTAATTATAAAGTGAACAGATGAAAATGATATATAATTTGGTTAAGGATTGATAGGATAACTCTGAATTTAACCCTTAAGTAAAGAGAAGTTTATTTAAATAGTAATTTATATATATATGTGTGTGAAGTGGAGTTAATGGAAAATAAATTAAATATTAAGTAGTAATACAAAAGTTTTTTTAATTTTTTAAGTGAACTGAAGTTAATCAAAAATAAATTAAATATATAAATAGTAGTATTAAAAATATGTAGTTATAAAGTAAACAGATGAAGATGATATATGTTAAAATTTGGGTGAGGATTATAGGATAACTTTCAATTTCAATTTAGTTTTTTAAGTAAAGTGAAATCAATGGAAAATAAATTAAATATTAAATAGTAATATAAAAGTTTTTCTTTTAAATATGTTTTTTATTATTGATTTTAAAAAATGTAGAAGTATGTACTTATAAAGTAAAGAGATAAAGATGATGTATTTTAAAATTTTGTTTGAGATTGATAAGGTATTCTCGATGGGGTGTCTTTCTGAAAAATGGTTTATCTGACGCATAATCCCAGTGACAAACGATGCAAAGTTTATTTAGGAAATTTTGCAATCATGAACATGTGTAAAACTTGTGTGGCCAACAAGGTGGAAACCCTTGAGAAGGGAGACAAGCACTAAACCTGAGGGAGAAGATCATATGCGTAGCAGGAGATCCTATTTTTTTGGAGGTAATCACCTTAGTTCTTTGATGCATATTAAATCTCCACAACAGAGTGCATCGACTACTGTGTGTGGTATAATTCCTGTAAATTCCTTCCACTATGTCTACTTGGAGATGGCCTGTCCTGCTCAGAGTGGATTTGATACCTTTGCCTCTCAGTCTGACAACAAAGGTATGCTCATTAATGAGAAAATTATGGATCACAAGATCCAAACGAGTTTTTGTGGTTGCATTATCTACATTTGGAAAACAATGGACTCACGTATGTTACCTCCCTCATGTTTCAGGTTCCTTATATCTACATGGACAAGACCTCAAGATGGTGATGGATTTTGTCTATGAATGCACTCTTTGGAACCTCCCAACAGTTCCATTGCAGTGATAGTCTCAAGAACTTTGGTCTCAAGGACCTCCATCTTCAGTTTCGTTAGTGTTGATGATATGGACTTATGCAAGAACGCAATAAAATACAGAAATACACATAAACGCAGAGATGCAACAGAAACAAGAATTAATTTCATTAATATCTCATAACTGAAATATGCTTAGTGACATAATGGAAATAAACTAGCTAGGACGTTGGTAGCTTATCTATGAGAAGAGATGTGTCGGCTACATGCCTCTGAACTGTGTTATAATGAGGCTCGAAGGCCTATTTATTATTGAAAAACAATGGAAAACCCTAAACATCTAGAAATCTAACCCTAGGAGATGAAACGACAGACTATGGGCCCCATCGGGGTAGATTGGTGCATCAAATTTCCTGTGGTCGTAACTTTGGCATTTTATCTCTGTTTGACGCACATGATACATCGTTAGAAATATCTATACAAGGAATGCAATTGCTGACAATGAATATCGAGTCTCCGACTAATATTTTCCGAACTTTTCATGCCCAAAAAACGTCATTTAGGGCTTCAAAAAAGCTCCAGAAGTTTAGGACCTGAAAAGCTGCCAAAAATAGTAACTTCTGCTACAATTAAGGAAACTAAAAAACTAAAAGAAACAATGGTGGTGGTCCAAGTGGAATAAGTGGGTGGCCACCAATATTCACCTGAATCATTTCTTCCCCCTTAGGAAGAAATGGTCCCCATTGCGTTGAGTTCCTCCATGAGATGAGGAAACTTCTACTGAACTTGGTCCCTAGTGAACCACTTGCCCTGGTGAAGGAGTTGGCCTGCTTTGAAAACTAGATATAGTTGGATCCTCTACCGGCGAGTGTTCTTGATCTGTGTGTCCATAATCCGATCAATTGTGTCTTGTTCAATGCAGTATGGGTTTAACTCTATTGGTGTGAGTTGTTCAGCCATGTCAGATGTGTCCAGTAGAGGTGGAAAGTAGGGTCGAAGGCGGTCCACATTGAACACTGGGTGCAAACCAAGGAATGATGGAATACTGAGCTCGAAGGCATTGTACCCTATAACCTTGGTGATGGTGTATGGCCCATATCAGAGCACGCGAAGCTTGTGGTGGGTTCCAACAAGGTGCTCCTTCTGCAAATGTAACCACACTTTTTCGCCATAGGTGAAAAACATAAATTTATAACATACATTTAAGCATACACTAACCTTTTATCTATATTTGCAAGAGAGCACAACAAATCTTTTTTTATATAATAATATATTACTGTGCAGTTACATATTTATCATGAAGTATGAATATTACTTGTGCGCATACACAAATTAATTTCCCAGTTTGTTAATTCAATGTGTAGTACAAGAAACACATTTATAAATAGCAACTGTGTGTAGATATTTTCATAGTTTTGATTGACGGATGTGTTGCAGAGATGGGAAACTTGTATGCTAGCCAAACATTTATTTACTTTCATGTTCCTTCGGGGTATAAGTAAAATAAGCATATTTGATTTGCTCGTACTCTCTAGGTATGACACGATCATTACATGTAGTGTGGTAGTTAGGAATGTTTCCAACAACAAGTATGGGCTAGATTCATAATCCACAACATTTATTTTTATCGTGTTATGGAAAAAACTTTGGCATCCCTCACAACATGTGAAGAGACATGCAACACTTGTGTAGGCGTTAGTGAAGATTCTGGATATTTCATCAAGAAGACCCCTAAAATAACCCTAGGGCATATGGGTGGCGATAAATATGCACCTCAAAACCAAATATCCACTTAGTGTCTCAATTCATCCCAACTTATAGTCAATATTTTTGTCCCATCATAGTTTTTACGCTGATAGGTAGGCATATTTTGTAATTTAAAGACAACTTCAAAATCTAAGAGTGGAGATACATTCAACCATCTTCTTCCCTTTTAATCTCCACCATAAAATGCTAAATCCACCAAAAAATTAACAACGCATTCTATAATATACCCCATAGGGTGTGAATCCAATTGCGCTCCCAAAGAATAATTCTTGTGTTGATTTATTGAGGGGTTTCTTCACAAAGTGAGGAGCACCTCTCTAGCCACCTCTAAATGGGAGCTAATAATGGCATGACTGGATCCCTAGCTAAGTTCCATAACTTCTTAGTGTCATGAACACAACACAAATATTTCCTCTCTTTATGGAATGAGTACACATTTCTAATGTTTTTTCCATGTATTGGCCCATGCAAAACCTCTGAGGCTCATCCAAGAGACCACAAAAACAAAAAGAATAATAATAAGTCGTGTAATATACATAGGCCACTTACGCTAAGTGGAAATATCATTAGAGGAATATAAGGAGTAGCCTTGGCCATCTTTTGTGAAAAAAGGAACTATGTAGACCCACCACCCACCTACTCAAATGTTATCATTATTCTCCATTCCATAGATGGGTTGCAAACATTAACTTGAATACAACTTTGCCTAAAAGATAGGAGGGATAGATGTGTAACTCCACCAAAATAAAGGAAAGTGAAAATTTGTGCATGGAGATGAGAATGTTAGATGTGAATTTATAGTTTGTTGGGCCTAGATTTTATCCTAAACCAACCACTGAAAGGAAGAAACATTGGAAAGAAATAAACGGGCCTCACCATAGTAATTAGTGATAAGGTTAGATTTTATGGAGTGATATCAATATTTAATTTCCATTTTTCTAATATTTTATGCATGATACATGCCCTTTGTGCTTGTTAGGGCCTATCAACGTTCATGGACCATTTATATTATAGGGTTGACCTAGTTTTAAGCTTAGTTATATACTAAATGTGTAGAAATTATACAACAAGCATGCATATATTGGATTCACCCGATCTAACAATGTACTAAAGTTAAATACTGAATCGCTTCTACAAATATTTTGCAGAATTAAAAAATGAAATCGCTAATTGCATGAACATGAGGAAAGATCAATCACACACAACACAGATAATTTCCTGGGGAAATCTTACAACTGAAA
The DNA here is from genome assembly GCA_034641835.2 of Pinus albicaulis. NCBI lineage: Eukaryota > Viridiplantae > Streptophyta > Pinopsida > Pinales > Pinaceae > Pinus > Pinus albicaulis. Next base: position 1,431,469,161 of record CM076572.1, read on the forward strand.
ACCCCACTATATTCTATTGTATATTAAGCATGGATCATGAAAAAATTACATACAAAACTCTTCTCACAATATCCCTCAGTACATCAGCTAATTTTCTCACACTGTCATATGAAAAACTGACCAACACATAGCTAATTCTCAGCCTCCAGACAACTTGCCTTGCTTGCACAATCCCTGATGGTAAAGATCCCTAAAAGATAGGAATTCTTGCCTGCCTTGAATACGCAAGTATCATGGGCAATCCAATGGGTGTTTTCCTGCATGTGTGCAATCAGATAATCCTACAACTGATAGTCAACATCCCTTTCACCTAGAAGTCAACTGGGTCTCCACTGGATCTGACATGCATGCAGCTAATAATAGTAAATCCTTAGTTTCATGTGAGATCACTGATTTTGAATTAATTAATATTTAATTCACTAGATCTCTCACTAGTGTATCTTCAGTTACAACTAGCATAACTAAGTTTAACTCACTTAACTGAGCTAAATTGTTTACAGCTTGCACCAACTCATACACCACTGCACTTCGAACTCTGTTACAACTAGAATTACTTTGCATGTCCCACCAACCAACCTCTAACTTGAAATCCACTATCTAACTGAATTTATCACTTTCAGTTAACTCATTCAAGTCCACATTGAGAATGGATTACAGTTTAATGTCCATATTAATTAAGGAATAATAAAAATAGAAATGCACCCAAAAATAGCACTGTGGGCCCCACCCTAGTCTGGGTGCTTAATGCACTAGGCGTGGGTGTTGAATATTCTTGTTGAATCTCAATACTCCCTCTCAACAAGAAAGGGATTATCCTTCACCCCAATCCTATCTCTATGGTATTTGAATTTTCTCCTAGTGAGCGCCTTCGTCAGAATATCTACATCCTGATCTTCCATGGGAATGTACTGAAGCAACATGACCCTCCTCTGCACACAATATCTGAGATGATGGTACCAAATATCTATATGGTTGGACCTATGATGAAACACAAGATTAATCAAGAGTTTAATGAAACTCTGATTATCACAATGAATCACTATCATATCCATCTGAGAACCAAAAAAAGCAACCCAAATATTTCTCATCCAGATAGCCTCACATGCAGCTTGAATTTCTTCCATATATTTCGATTCCGCTGAACTGAGTGCCACAAATCGTTGTTTCCTGCTGTACGAGGAAATTGTTGTCGATCCAATGCTAAAGATCCCCCCCAATGTGCTCTTTCTGTCCACTGGACTTTTGGCCCAATTTGCATCCATGAAGCCATCCAACTTCACTCCATCCATCCGTCTATACCATAGACCATACTCTGATGTGCCCCTCAGGTATCTCAGGACATGATTCCCCGCCTTCCAAAAGACCTTGGTAGGCTTAACCATAGCTTGACTCAGCTGGTTAACTGCGTAGCAAATGTATGGTCTCATGTTCACTAGATACATTAGCGAACCCACTAATTTTCGATAGACAGTGGCATCCACTACCTCTCCAAAAGTAGCATCCTCTTTCCTCCAATTTCCTAGAAGAGGAGTATCCATGGGTTTGCATCTCTCGATGTTAAACTTACCCAGTATCTCCTTTGCATACTTGCCTTGAGACACACAAATTTCACCATCTCGTTGCCATATTTCCAATCCAAGGAAATAATGAAGGAGTCACATGTCCTTCATTTCGAACTCCCTTGCAAGATCCTCCTTGCATGAGTGTATTAGTTGCTCATCACCAATTAAAATTAGATCATCAACATAAAGAAAAATGATCAATAACTTACCCTCAACCACAATCTGGTGTAGGTTTGCATCTGCTTCAATTTTGGTGAAGCCAGTCTGGTGAAATAGCTGTCTATCTGAGTGTACCAAGCACAGGGTGCTTGCTTCAACCCATACAATGCTCTTTTGAGTCTGCACACATGTGAATCACTGTTGAATATCCTGAAACCTTCAGGCTGTTCTATGTACACCTCCTCCTCAATGATCCCATTGAGAAACAAAATTTTCACATCCATATGATGAATGTGTCAGCCCATCTGCACTAAGAGTGCAAGGATGGATCTTATGGAAGAGTACCTTGCGACAGGCGCAAAAGTCTCATCATAATATATCCCCTCGAGCTGTGAGAATCCCCGGGCTACAAATATGGCCTTGAATTTATCCACACTCCCATCAGAAACTTTCTTTACATTGTAGATCCATCTCGATCCAACCACTGATTTGTCGAATGGTCTTGGGACTATCTCTCATGCATTGTTCTTGACAATGGAGTCATACTCCTCCACCATTGCATCAACCCAACTAGGTTGTTTCACTACTTCCTGAAAGGAAGATGGTTCAGTCACAATACATTTGCTCATAAGAGACATATATCCAGTAAATCGGTCAAGAGATTGTCTTTGTCTGTGCTGTGAAGTAGGGGCTCCTACATTCTGTGCAACATCAAGTTTCAGCCTATCAGCTTCTGTTGTGCGCCTTCTGCCATTTTTGATGGATGGCTCTGCATTAGTGATTTCCTCCACTCCATGAACCTCTTAATGTGGCTGATCCACATATTGAGACTTATCGTTGAGAACTAGCAGTTCCTCCTCTGCATGCAAGTCCAACTCCCTCTCAAGGGATAACTGTATGGATTTCTCCTCATCAAATTTGATATCCCATCGCACAACAGTCATTATGTTGTTTGGAAAATACACACGATAATTATGGGGTGTTTCAGTGTACCCCACAAAAATCCCAACCTCAGTTTTTGGTTCCAGCTTCTTCCTGGCATCCTTGGTCACAAGCACATAAACAGATGAGCCAAAAATATTAAAGTGTGAAACATAAGGTTTCTTACCATTGAAATCCTCTTCAGGTGTAATCATGCCAAGTACTCTATGAGGACAACGATTTTGCACATAAACTGCAGTGTTGAATGCTTTCACCCACAAATGCATTGGTAGGCCCTGATCATGCAACATCGCTCGTGATGCAACCATGATCATTCTATTATTCCTCTCCCTCACCCCATTCTGCTGTGGGTTATGAGGTGCTATGAGTTCCCTTCGAATTCATTCTTTGCTGCATAATTTCTTGAATTCGTTAGAGATGTATTCGCCACCGTTATATCTCCTAAGAGCCTTCACTTACTTCCCCGACTGTTTCTCCACCAGTGCTTTAAACTCACATAAATTATAGTGTTTGATCCTTCGTTTGCATGAAGAATATCCAACACTTACGATAAAAGTCATCAACAAAGATTACATAGTACTTATGTTTTGTTGTTGAAGCAACCGAGAAAGGACCACACACGTCCGTGTGAACTCTCTTGAGGATCCCCGAAGCTCAATTTTCCTTCTCATGAAATGTGGCCTTTACATATTTTCCCATAGTACATCCCTTGCATGTGTTTGACTGCGCAAGTGTGCCCCTGGGAAGGCTAGTATAAATCTTCTGCATGACTTTCAAGGCACCATGGTGAAGATGGCCCAATCACATGTGCCATAATTCTCCTTCATCTCGACTCACCACTTGATCTGCCTTGCCCATCATTGATGTGTAGCCATCTACCTCCAGCTTGTAGAGATTCTTAACTTGAATCCATATCCTCTTGGATTGACCTGTTGTTTTGTGCCGCAAGAAAGCTTTTCCATCACTAAAAACATCGTCATAGCCTCTATCCTCTAACATTGCGACTGAGACCAAATTTTTCTTCAGACCTGGTACATTCGTTACATCTATTAATTGAAATGGTTTGCCTGAATCCCTATGAAAGGTAATGGTACCAATCCCTGTAGCATTGTATCGTCCATCGCCACCCATTTCAATATGCATTTGGAGATATTTCTCCTCCAAGTCATTGAAAAGTTCCTTATCTCATGTCATGTGAAAGTAAGCTCCACTATCCAAATACCACACAGATCCCAATGCACTGGACACCATGCATGCGATAAATAAGAAGTCAAGCTCAAATTGAAAGGCAAGGGCCTCACCAGTTGTAGATCCAAAAACCTTCTTGTTCTTTTTCTTTTTTGGACAGTTAGTAGCAAAATTTATTAGATTGGGATCAGGGCCTAAGGATTTGCTCAAAACTCAAAGTTACAGGATTGGTTTCTTGAGAATGGCCTCTGTTTGCCTTGGCTAGGCCTGATTCTCTTGTTGGCTCCTGGTGGCCCTTGGAACTTATCTGAAGCAAAATCATGCTCAAAAGTCCTCAGCTGGATATGCATACCTCACCAATGACTCTAGAATGCTCGAATCAATCAAGAATGACTCTTCCTTCACTCAGAATGGTCGAAAATTGAGCCTTCTACCCTATTTCCCAATATCTCCTAAGAAAAATCCACTAAATGTGGGGAACTCCAATTAACTGGAGTTAGATTAGGGCTGACTTCCAAATTTGGTGCACCCCTATCCACTTCTCCTATTAAGCTGCACATTTAAACGTTACGGTTAGGGTGGTGGACACATGCACACCCCCATCCATTAAGTGGCTTGACCGAAACACAACGTAATACAATTGCGGAGTTTAATTACATACATACGTGAAGAAACCAACAAAACTCTTTATAACAGAATGCACATAGCCTTAAAAAACTTAAATACATGCGGAATAGGGTTCTTGGGTCCCATAACGCACAAAAAATCATAGCGCATCGCAAATCGCTTTTCCGCAAGTTTAACTTGGTACTGATAACGATGAAACCATAATTTATGCGATGTGCGCTCGTGCGCAATGCCGACACATGGCTCCCCTCATCGTATCACATATTTCAACTTTACTAAATCGCAACCAATTTAACATATCTTGCAAACTCTTAGGTTCTAAATATTGTGATTTGTGAAATCACTTTTCTGGGTGCTGCAATCTCCGTTGTTGGTTTGTTTCTCGATCTGACGATCCACGTTATACCTCCTCACTTCGCATCGCAGGTTAAACAATTTAACTTGTGAAACTCTTTAATGGTAAACTCTGTTCTGTGCGATGTGCGATGTTTCTCAACTATGATGAGATCTCTCTTGTTGATTGGTGTCAAATCCACTGTCCTTGTTATCGCTTGGTTTTGTGGCTTGCTCTTACTGTCTGTTCCACCTTCAACATTCCACGACTATGAAATCCCCGATTCTATATGCAGAGTTCAAGAATCCATGACATCCACCAATTCGGATCCCACTTTGCTAGTCGATCTAGTTTTGAACCTATTTTCCATTTCGAACCCAATCCTATAACTTTGAATTTTGAGCAAATCCTTAGGCCCTGATCCCAATCTGATCACTCCTTCCCACTGACAGGATTTTGGACCCACAAAATCTGATGATTATTTTTCTTGAGCTTCAACACTCTATTGCTTTCAAGTTATATCAACTGATTTTTCTTAACAATTCTCTTTGGCAATCACCCTGACATGCCTTGCACTGCAACTAGTTATGTATCTTGACCACTGCTCTCTGGTTGTTGCTGACCCACTTCAACATTGTTGGCTGCTCTAAACTGATGGATACCCTGATGTACCATTGTTCTCTCTATGTGCTTGGAAAACTGTTGGTCTTCCCACTGAGAATGAAGTTCCTCTTGCAACTATGGCATACAAGCTCTATCTTGGAAATCCACTTTCCAAATTAAGCTTGCAAGATGAGTGAAATATTGCCGTAAAAAAAAAAACACTAGCTTGTTCTGCAATGGATGCAAAACACCTTGCATCTTGTCCACTTCTTCACTGAATGGACCAAAAATTCCTGCAACATCTTGTCACAAGAACACGATCATTCTTGAAAATAAAATCTTATGCAAGAATTGAAATGAAGACCACCTCTTTTTGCTTCTTCAAAGCACTAATTGTCACCTTCCTGTAACATCACATACATGGTGATCCTCTTGCACATTGGTGTATCCATTTATCGACTCACAATCGAAAAACATCCTCAACTAAAACATAATTCGTGCAACATGCGACATCAACAATAAATCAACATGAAATGTGCAATACAATTGACACAAGATGATATGAAAAGTGTGCAACACAATCGACACAAGTTGACAAACATGTGTGCGACACAATCGACACAAATTGATATACAACATGATACATTGGCAGCACGTGTGCATGTATCTATGTACAATGAACCTATTTACAAGTTCACCATTTACACATACAAATTCATGCATATGTACACTTTCAACTCTTCCTTTCAAGTACCACCAAGTACATAATCCCAAAACATGCGAGTGACTATAAGAGCTGAATTGAATGATATTGATGCAACATAAGTGAGTAACATACCCATATTTTACACCTCCATGGTGAAATTGTGCAACAAAAAGAAATGGCTTCAACTGAACAACATTCACATGCACTCTTGCATCCTACAAGTTGTGATAATCTGCTGCAACTTGTCATACTTTCAACAGAAATTCAAGCATATATAAGGCTGAAATTTGCATCTATGTACAAATTAAATGCACGCCTTATTTGGTCAAGAAATCAAGCCATTTCTTGCCAACCCACTTCAATGGTAATTTTTCCTGCAGAACATCTTCTTTTGAATCATCTGGACTCACATCGATGATGGAATCGTTGGTTACATTCTCACTAGTCTTTTTATCCTCTTGCTTCATGTGCTTGGGATGAGTGGTTGGATGCAGTGTCCAACATTTAGCAATGAGATGTCCCTCGTTCTAGCAATGTGTGCAAATCTTTTGCATCTTGTGTTCAAGTCGCCTTTGCTTGAACTATTTCCTGTATGCTATCATTCTCTTCCAGCATCTCGAAACTTGATAGTTATTCAAACCACAATATGAAAAAAAACAAAATCTCCCATTCATGCATGTAGATTTTTCATGCTTAAAATAATCATAAAAAACATGATTATAGGAAGAATTTACCTTGAATGTTGCTTTGAATGTTCATCTTTTTCACCTTCTTGAGAAGATGAATTGTAGAGGTTCCAGCACTCTTTTGAAGACCAACAACATTTTTCATGTCCTTAGATGATCCAGGTGGATATTGGTGGCCACCCACCTATTCCATTTGGACCCGCACCATTAGTTCTTACAGCTTTTCACTTTCAGCACAACTTACTATTTTTAGCAGGTTATCAGTTCCTGAATTTTCAGAGTCGTTTGGAGGCCCTAATAAGCCACGTGGATATTTGTGGCCACCCACCTATTCCATTTGGACTTGCACCATCAATTCTTTCAGTTTTTTAGTTTCGGCACAACTTACTATTTTTAGCAGTTTTTCGGATCCTGAACTTCCGGAGCCATTTTGGGGCCCTAAACGACGTTTTTTGGGCATCATTTTTCTGACAAAGATGATTATGTTTTGGAATTGATTCATGCTTAGCAGTTGTATTCCTCAAATATATCTTTCTAATGATGTATAATGTGCATCAAACAGAGATAGGATGCCAAAGTTATGACCCAGGGAAGTTGAAACACTAATTTACCCAAACGGGGCCCATAGTTTTGGCGCTTCATCTCCTACGGTTATGGTTTTGGATGTTTATGGTTTTTCATTGTTTCTCAACAATAAATAGGCCTTCAAGCCTCATTGTAACACATTTTAGAGACATGTAGCCACCACATCTCTTCTCATAGATAAGCTACCAATGCCCTAGCTATTTTATTTCCATTATGTCTGTAAGCATATTTCTGTTATTTGATATTAATTAAATGAAGCATTATTTCCATTGCATCTCTATGTTTATGTATATTCTTATATTTTATTGCGTTATTTTATAAATCCGGATCAGTGGTATCAGAGCGGTCTGCTCTTTCTCTGTTTTTCTTTGCATGTTCACAATGCGGTCAGGGTATAAGGAGTTAGGGCTCGATCTGGTTGAACCCTTGCAAGATCAACATCGCAAACCCCGACGACCTCCCATGGCAGAAGAAAATAAAGATGAGGGAGGAGGAGATCCTATAAAAATATTTCTCGAGGAGGTCCTCGAGAGACAAAGGAACGCACTGATGGATAAATTTTCTCAGATCCTTCAACGGCTGCCAACCTACGGCGCATCTGCATCCAACATTCACTCTGGAGGCACCACACCCTTCAAGGTATAGATAAAATTTGACATTCTTGGCACCACACCCAGATAGATGTAGACGTCGTAGATAGATGGTTGAATTTTCTAGAAGGGTATTTCTCGGTCCATGATTTCTCCGACCGAGAAAATATTATTTTTGCACTCCTCAAAGCTGCCCCACATGTCAAATATTAGTGGGAAACCTACTGTGATCAAAAGGACGAGGGGGAACCCTCTCTGTTCTAGGTCACAACCACTTGGAATTCATTCCGAGAGGGCATCAAGGAACAATATTACCCCATGGGGAGCTATGAGGATGATTACATCCAATGGACCACACTGCGGCAGCAAAGGGATCAAGATGTGCATGAACTAACGAATTTGTTCCATACCCTGCGCACAAAGTTGGGTTTTAAAGATTCAGAGAGAAATTTGGTGCTCAAGTACTGTAGTTGTTTGCACAAACACATTCAAGAGGAAATGGAGTTCCTTGACATTACCTTACTTGGCACAGCTAATCATTATGTCTTCAATATTGAGCAGAAATTTAAGCAGAAGAAGCGATACTTTGGATCTGCGAATCCGAAGTCAGGGAAAGGCGCCCCCGAACAACAGAACAAGGGGCAGAGCCAAAGGGGGGTGACTTAGAACACCACCAAAAATCCAAATAAGGACACGGGGAAGTGGTTTGAATTCCATAACAGCCCCACTCATAGCACAACAGAGTGTCGGGCCAAACAATTGCTGGTGGCCGAACTAAAGGCACTCGAATCAGATGTGTGTTTTGAAACCAAAACAGAACCAGACCAGGGAGATGAAAAAGGGAAACAGATCATTGATGCAGACCCTAGTGCCATTGTTGCCACCACCAAGATCTAGAGGGAGGATCCCGAGGATCCAGAGGAGGGGGAGCGCCTCTTCCATTCACATATGTGGGTGAAGGGTTCTCCATTTCAATTCCTTGTCGATAGTGGAAGCCAAAAGAACCTCATTTCAGTATAGGTCGTGAAGCAGCTCAACCTATCGACCATAGCACACCCGCAGTTGTATACAATTGTGTGGCTTCACCTAGGGAGAGATCTCTGCATCCGCTAGCAGTGCTGCCTTCCATACAGTATCAAGCCATTCACGGATGAGGTATTGTGTGATGTTGCTCCTCTTGATGTAGCTGATGTATTATTGGGCCAACCATACTTATGGAGGCAGCATGCTGTGTATGAGTCTAGGCCTTGTGCTATTATTATTACTTTGGGAAATAACTTGTACAGGATACCAAAGGTAGTACCGCCTCCTGTCATCTCTTTGAATACTGTAAAACAACGCAGTAAGATTGTTTCCCAAACCAGCAAATTTATTTTCCTTACAACTCGCTCACAGATAAAGAAGAATATTGTGGCAAAAACCTCAAAATAGGGCTCCCCTACACTGTTGCAATAGATAGAAAAAGTCGTGGAGGAATACAAGGACATTTTCTCCTCACTCACAGAGGTTCATCTACACTGTTAGGACAGGCACTCCATTGCTTTGACCCCTGACGCACCGTCGCCTGATGTTGCCACACCTCATACAACTACACAAACAAAATCCTCACATGTACTATTTGAGGCTGACAAAGAAACCAAAATTACTAAACACATCCAGCGTGTCCGCCTGTAGGTCCATGACATCTTCGACAAATCTAATACCCAATTCAACAGAATTTGCCTCATCTTATGGAGGATCTCAACGCAATGGGGATCATTGCTTCCTAAGGAGGGAGGAATGATCCAGGTGGATATTGGTGGCCACCCACCTATTCTATTTGGACCTGCACCATCAGTTCTTGAAACTTTTCACTTTCATCATAACTTACTATTTTTAACAGGTTGCCGGTTTCTGAATTTTCGGAGCCATTTGGAGGCCCTAATGAGCCACGTGGATATTGGTGGCCACCAACCTATTCCATTTCGACCAGCACTATCAATTCTTTCAGTTTTTCAGTTTCGGCACAACTTACGATTTTTAGCAATTTTTCGGGTCTTGAACTTTCGAAGCCATTTTGAGGCCCTAAACGACGTTTTTTGGGCATCGTTTTTCCAGTGAATATGATTTTGTTCTAGAGTAAATATTCACACTCAATAGTTGTATTCCTCAGATAGATATTTCTAACGATGTATCATGTGTATCAAACGAAGATATGATGCCAAAGTTACGACCCAGGGAAGTTGAAACACCAATTTACCCAAACGGGGCCCATAGTTTTGGCGCTTCATCTCCTACGGTTAGGTTTTTGGATGTTTAGGGTTTTTCATTGTTTCTCAACAATAAATAGGCCTTCGAGCCTCATTGTAACACAGTTTAGAGGCATGTAGCCACCACATCTCTTCTCAGAGATAAACTACTAGCTCCCTAGCTATTTTATTTCCATTATGTCTGTAAGCACATTTCTGTTATTTGATATTAATGAAATGAAGCATTATTTCTACTGCATCTCTATGTTTATGTATAATTCTGTATTTAATTGTGTTCCTACATAAATCTGGATCATTAGAGCTATCACAAATCTCTTTCTCTCCATACGTTACATGTCTACAAGCATCTTGTTGCAACATGGGTTTCAAACAATTACATTCCTCTTGATTACAAACTTTGCATGTTTGAGGTTTTGAACCTACAACAAAATTCCTTCTTGGAACTATTTCAAGTGCCTTCATGGCTTTAGAACTTTCTCCACAAAGTTTTCCATAGCCAAGACCCAAATACTTAGGCCTTTCCTCAACCATAATTGGCTCAACCATGCCTTTTGCATGTTTCCCTAATAATTTACCTTCATATCCCATTTTCATCATCAATTTGGACCCTATTCCTCTAGTTTGTTTTTCAAAAGAACCAACACATTTATCTTGAGAGGAAATTGAAGACAAACTTGAATTATTTACCTCTTGTTCAAGCACATGCTTGGCTAAGGCTTCTTTGGCATCATGGAGCTGAATCTCCATCTCATGCATCTTTTGAAGAAGTTCCTGCTTCTCTTTCTTCATAGAAACTAACTCCTCTTGAAGTTTAGTGCTCTCCCTTACATCTTCATACAAATTTTGCACCATATCTTTCATGATGTGAAAGTCCTGCTTCATCTCTTTATCAAAGAGTCTTGCAAAGGAGGAGGATTTAGAAGCATCACTTGATGAAGTTGTCATCATTATGTAAATGAATTAAAGAACTTCAACAACAATTCACAAAGCTTCAAAAACAATTGAAAAAGCTTCAAATCAATTTGGTTGTAGATTCAAGCTCTTCTCTACTGCTTGTATCTCTTCTTCAAGTAACCTCTTTTGCAAACAATCCCTCTTGTGCTTCAAGGGTTGCCTTGAGGTCCTTTGGGAAAGGAGGATGCTTTCAACCTTTTTCCTTCTTGCTTCCAGCGAGAGGCCATTCTCAAGAAACTAATAGTCATTTATGAATATCTTGAACCTTTTGAATCCAATGATGGGGTTTGCAAAAGCATTTGGAGACTTCTAGAGACGAAGTAGCCACAGGGAAGTTCTAGGGAGCCTAGTGCCACCAGGTGTTGGAGGCATAGAATGGGGAGCCAGAGTTCATTCTGAGCGAATGAACAACCTATTTTGGATGATTGATATGTGTTGGAGATAGTAGAATAGGTTTCAAGAGTAGAAGGTGACTTCTAGGAGAGTTGTGCCATAGAGAAGCTCAAGAAGATCATGGACACCGACCAAAGAGGTCAATCCCAAGGGAGCCTAGGTCCATTTCAAGAGATTGAGCTGTCAATCTAGGGTTATTTTGGTATTCTAAGCCCATTGGTACAGTCCAAACAACCATTGGAGTTGAGCATCATCTTGTAAAATAAATTGACCACCTTAATCCCAAAGAGCTAAGTCCAAGGACAGAGGCTCAAGGAGGTGTTGCCCAAGTGTTGAGGATGAACTCCTTTATTATGTTTGCTGTTATGCGTTGTTATTTAATTTTCTACAATTTATGGTTAATTTACATGCTTTTAATCAGCTTAAAAAAATGTTTAATTGCTCACACATAAAGCCTTAAACCAGTTAAATCACTTACACCTGAATCAAGAATTCAATTCTGCACATGCATGTATAAGCAAGATCCTAAATTTGTTTTAATTGAGTGGGAGGTGCTTGCATAGAAAAACAAGTCAGACACCCATATTAGATCAAAAATGCCCATGCTCGTGACAGTGAAAACACTTCACCTTGGACATGTCCTGCTTCTTTCCATTCTTGGATTTAGATTTTGAATGGAATTTCTTCCCCTTCCCTTTCCTCACCTTCGTAGCCAAAGAACAATCTTCTTCATCCTCATTTTTAGATGAAGATCCATCTTTGGTGTTCCATCTAAATTCCTCCTGCACCAAATCCGACCATAGTCGTTCCCAATCTGGAAAATTTTCCCTTCCGTTGACAGAGTCTTGATAATTGTGCCAAATCTTAGGAATTCCTAGGAGAGCCAGAGTCACCAAATCATCATCATCGACTGTTATTCCCACACTCCCCAGTTCATCCCGATATTGGAAAAACTTTGTGAAATATTTTGGAATGGTGTCGCCCTTTTCCATCTTGATCTTCCTGTGTTTATCTTTGAGCGCCAATTTCCTATGGTCATTGCTGCTTTGGAATAGATCCATCAAAGCCTTCCACATTTCATATGGCATGGCTTTCCCATGGAGGCTTGAAACAATGTGATCTCGTACTCCCTCCAACAGGATCCTCCTTGCCTTTGCCACTTTCTTTTGCCATTCATCAAGATTTGCAGCATCTGCAACATTTGGCTTAGGAACACCTTTGTCAATGAATTCCTTCAAGCCATTGTCTTCGAGTACTGCCTCCATCCCGTCCTTCCAAGAAATGTAGTTTGAGCTGCCCTTGAGTGCATACTCTAACCTCAAGCCAATGAAATCGATTTCGATCTTGAATCAGTTGTAGCACCAAGAAAGTATTTCTACAAATTCAAATTCTATCCAGTCACAAACTCAGCTCCTGCTTCACTTCTGCAATTTCCTGTGCTCTGATACCATGTAGAAATTATACAACAAGCATGTATATCTTTGATTCACCCGATCTAACAATGTACTAAAGTTAAATACTGAATTGCTTCTACAAATATTTTTCATAATTAAAAAACACAATCGCTAATCACATGAACATGAAGAAAGATCAATCACACACAACATAGATAATTTCTCGGGGAAAGCTTATAGCTGAAAACCCCACTATCTTCTATTGTATATTAAGCATGGATCATGAAACAATTACATACAAAACTCTTCTCACAAGAGCCCTCAGTACATCAACTAATTGTCTCACACTGTCATATGCAAAACTGGCCAACACATAGCCAATTCTCAGCCTCCAGACAACCTGCCTTGCTTGCGCAATCCTTGATGGTAAATATCCCTAAAAGATAGGAATTCTTGCCTGCCTTGACTGCGCAATTATCATGGGCACTCCAATGGTTGTTTTCCTGCATGTGTGCAATCAGATAATCCTACAACTGATAGTCAACCTCCTTTTCACCTAGAACTCAACTAGGTCTCCATTGGATCTGACATGCATGTATCTAATAATAGTAAATCCTCAGTTGCATGTGAGATCACTGATTGTGAATTAATTAATATTTAATTCACTAGATCTATCACTAGTGTATCATCAGTTACAACTAGCACAACTGAATTTAACTCACTTAACTGAGTTAAATTGTTTACAACTTGCACCAATTCATGCACCATTGCACTTCGAACTCTGTTACAACTAGAATTACTCTGCATGTCCCACCAACCAACCTCTAACTCAAAATCCACTAGCTAACTGAATTTATCACTTTTATTTAAGTCATTCAAGTCCACATTGAGAATAGATTACAGTTTAATGTCCATCTTAATTAATGGATAATAAAAATAGACATACTCCCAAAAATAGCAATGTGGGCCCCACCCTAGTTTGGGTGCTTAATGCAACTAGGTGTTGAATGCAATTAGGTGGTTAATGCACTAGGCGTGGGTGCTAAATCTTCTTATTGTATCTCAACAAAATGTGTCGATATTCTAAAGGGAATCCTCTTTTAATACCCCTCAATAACTTAAAGGGAAACCTATTTTACTACTCCTTAACAAATAAGTTAAGAAATATAATTTTTATCAGCCTTCCTTTTATCCTTTTGAGACTTTCATTAAAATTGAGGAAAGTGTAATGGAAATCTCCTCTTTTTCCCTACTTAATCAACTTATACATTAAAAAATTTAAAAGAAACATATAATGACCTTACCTATTACCTATTACATATAAATATTTATATGTAATATTGTTTTTTATAATTATTTAAAAGAGGTATTGTTGGCCAATAGAAAACAAAAAACATTAGACTGGGATGCTTGGGGGACCTAAATGTAGGCCTTTCATGACAAGATTAAAAATCTAGTCACTGCAACTCTTCCTTCCTTATAAATAAATAATGGGGGGATATTGGAGAAAATATGGACGTGGGGATATAGGAAAGTATTGGAGAAAAACATAATGCATTTAGATACAAGATTTATTCTTATAATTTTTTAAAAGAAGCACGAGGAAAAATATATTTTCTTTACTATTAAAATAATTTATTATAAAATATTATTTATTTTTTGTTTTTCTAAAAACATTTAAAAGTATTAATAATATAATAAATATAGGTATCTTAAGCATATTAAATTTTGACTAATCCTTTTCCCAATATTATAATAGTATATTCACAAAATTTTATAAAACAATATGGTTATATAAACTATTAGATGATGATAATAATAAACGTCCATTGAGAACAAATTTGATTTATCGAATCTTAAGAAGGTAAGAGATTACTTATAATTCTTTAAAATTTTAATCTATGTTTGAAAAGCATTAAGAAAAGTGTTTCAATATCACCATAGTTTTGAGAAGTTAAAGGGGTAGGAAAGTTGTTATTTTGACAGTGTTTTGAAACTGAGATATAATTTGGGTATAAGTTGAAAATTCTAAGAGAAAGGGTTTTATATATTCAACCCTCTTAGACTAAAAAATATGACAAAATATTTCATTCTTATGGTGTTTTGGGAATCATCCAGTGCTTAGTTTCACTTTGGAGTTAGTGAGAATTTATTTTTATTTTAAGAATGTTTATTTTCCCCTTTACATTAGTCAAAATAAAGGGATATATTTTATCTTCTAGATTGGGGTTGACCACCTTAATATAATATCTTAATTTTCTTTTGTTATACTTTTGATCTTCTAGATTAGGGTTGATCAACTCATTATAATAGCTTAATTTATCCTCTAATTCTTTACGTCACCACCATTTCTCCTTAAATTTAAATAGAACAATATTTTAAATATTACTCTTATTTGCAAAATGATATCTTCCTCTAGGAAACTTTATGGCATCCCCACTTAAGATGAAAATGTTGTGTTTTGAGTTTGAAGCAATTTCATGGAGCCTATTTTCTTCCATGCTTAACTTGTTCTTATACACAAATCCCTACTCGTAGTCATCCTCTTAATGGGGGTTCTTCCATGCTTAACATATTCTTATACAATAGTGGCTAGTCATAGTCATATTGTCAATGGGAGAAAGACTTGTTAAACTATAATGAGAATAAAATAGGGGATAATGCTTTTAACTTTGAAATTATAAGTTATAAAATTTGTTTGGTTCATCTCTATCTTTCTTCAAAATTCAAATATTTCACATCCATATAAAAAATAACAAAAGTAATAAAGGTATCTCAAAACAACATTTTCCTCATCTCATATCCAACTTTACTTATATACTTTAATTTTTTTCAAATCTATAATAAGTTTTCCACCCTCCATTTATCTTTTCATCAATATAATAGATTTAAATAAGCTTGCAATAAATATCAATTATAAAAACACTTTCTCTAAATTAATTATCATGTAAAAAAATACAATAAGTAATATTTTTACATTTAATTATCAATATAATTTTTTCAATATTAACAATAATAATACTCATACTTAAACACAAATCTTTTAAAATTACAAAAAAAATCCGGAATCAAATATCATCCACAAAGGAAAATAAATAAATATAACCTACAGCCTTACCTAACTCCTAATTTTATTTTATTTTATTTTGTAAATTAATATACATTTAAAAATAACTAAAAATACATTACAGCCTTACCTAACTCCTGTCATATTTAATTAATTATTTTTCATATTGTAACTGATTATTGACCTAGTTAACAAATAACAATATAAAAATGTGGAATCGTTTGAAATTAGGTCACTTTCAATAAATATTTTGAAGCGTAAGTGGGTGGGGTTTACAGCCTTACCTAACTCCTGTCATATTTAATTAATTATTTTTCATATTGTAACTGATTATTGACCTAGTTAACAAATAACAATATAAAAATGTGGAATCGTTTGAAATTAGGTCACTTTCAATACATATTTTGAAGCGTAAGTGGGTAGGTGGAGTGCCTGCGCTGCGGGGCCATTGAAATTTTCAATTTTAATATAATTACCTTTTTTTATTGTGATGAAATAATAGATTGTAGTCGTCGAGTGGAGTAACATGAATATAAAGATAATTGAATACACATTCCACGTATGACATACATAAAAATTCCCAATGTTCGACGACCTAGCATAAAAAAATTAGATGCATCATTTTTCAATGCAGTTTACGTTTTGACGAAGGCAAGGAGCCTCGAACGTTGGACCGGCACATCGGTTTTCAATTCGAGCACAACAGGACGACAGAGCTTGACCGGCGGTCAGTCCTGGAATTTCAAATGTGTTTCCCTTGTTAAATGAAAAATTGAGGCCACATGTATGTCAAAAATTAAAAAAATATAATTAAAATATTAATAATAATAAGGAATTTATAATAATTAAGAGGCATAGCTCCTTTTTCAAAGTCTGCCTTTTGGCTTTTTAGTTGACATTTATCTTAGGAAACTTGGTGGTAAAGACATCATTATGTTGGAATTTCTGATTATTTCAGAACAACAAAGAGGAAACAAAATTCCTCTTCCAACACAGAGATAACAACAGAGAAATATGGACAAAGATAGAGTAAAACTCTATCTCATTAAAATGTTGGTCTATTACAAAATGAGATTTTCTTAGAACTACAGTTTTGTATTACAAAAATTGCTTCTGGCTGCTACACACACAACGCTCTTCAAACACGATTTCACTGTCTTCGAGCATACACACAATCATGCACTGCTTCATTGTCTATTACATATGTTTATATATATTGTAAACATTGCATGTTTACAATATATATTATAAAACTTTTAACCTAAGTTTAAAAACATGAATAAAACTATTGTCGCGGCATATTAAACAAAAAATTAAAACATTAAGCCAAAGTTTAAAACCTTATGACATTTCGCGGATTTCAAACATAATTCAAAACATTTTAACAAGTTATCGCATCCATTTAAGCGCTCGCTGACTGTGCACCCAAGGCTTGCGAAAGATCGCTATTGGTTGGACGGTGGATGCCCTGGCGGAGGTGAGCCAGACCTTATCGCAAGGTTTTGGGGATGAGGTGACATCAACATCAAACCATGCAATATGGTTCTGATTGGTCGAGGGCAGTTGACGTGGAGCGATGGGGCCAAGGTTTATCACGCGGTTTGGAGTGGTGATAATGCAAGCCTCAAGGGCTTGCGATAAAGCACGATTGGGCGACGGAGATGCGACGTGGACCTATGGGATCCACCGAAGCGACGTGGGGCGTTCAAACTTAAATCACAACGCGGCAGATTAAAAATGGTTGGTGTATGTTGTTATGGCGGTAGGTGTGGAGTTTAAGTGGTGTGGCGGCAACGTGGTTAAGCCACAGTTTTGCAAAACAGCGAAAGGGCTACGACCTTTGAACATAAAAATGGTTTTGCAGGGTTTTAAACTTAGGAAATGAATGCACGGTTGAGTGCTCAACAAAACTGAAATATTGCTGCTCCTGCTATCCTTCGGCATCAAATCAAAAATTGAATTTTTCTCTCCTTCTACTCAGGTTGCAGTTGGGGTTATCTCCAACACTCCCCTTAAACACAACTACTATTCTCATACATTCCCAAACACTTCCTGAGAAAATTAAAACTTTTCTACCCCAATGGTTTTGTTAAGATATCAACAAACTACTCTTTTGTTCTGCAATGTTGCAAAACAATTTCTCCATTGCTCACTAACTCTCTGATGTAGTGATACTTTGCATCAATGTGTTTTTTCCTCTTATGAAACACTGAATTCTTGGATAAAGCTATAGCTGAGCTATTATCACAATAAACTGTTGTGTCTTTTACCTGTTCATGACACAAAATTTTTAACATTCTTCTCATCCATACTGCTTGACATGCTGCTGCTGTAGCTGCCACATACTCTGCCTCTGCCATTGACAAAGCCACAATTGGATGTTCCTTAGAAGCCCATGAGATGGCTCCTAATCCCGTATGAAAAACATATCCAAAGGTGCTTTTCCTGTCATCTATACTTCCTGTCATGAAAAACATATCCAAAGGTGCACAATCTTCTTCATCCTCATTCTTAGATGAAGATCCATCTCTAGTGTTCCATCTAAATTCCTCCTGCACTAAATCCGACTACAGTCGTTCCCAATTTGGAAATTTTTCCCTTCCGTTGACAGAGTCTTGATAATTGTGCCAACTCTTAGGAATTCCTAGGAGAGCCAGGATCACCAAGTCATCATCATCGACTGTTATTCCCACACTCCCCAGTTCATCTCGAGATTGGAAAAACTTTGTGAGATATTTTCGAATGGTGTCGCCCTTTTCCATCTTGATCTTCCTGTGTTTATCTTTGAGCGCCAATTTCCTATGGTTGTTGCTGCTTTGGAATAGATCCGTCAAAGCCTTCTACATTTCATATGGCGTGGCTTTCCCATGGAGGCTTGAAACAATGTGATCTCGTACTCCCTCCAACAGGATCCTCCTCGCCTTTTCCATTTCCTTTTCCATTCATCAAGATTTGCAGCATCTGCAACATTTGGCTTAGGAACACCTTTGTCAATGAATTCCTTCAAGCCATTGTCTTCGATCACTACCTCCATCCCGTCCTTCCAAGAAATGTAGTTTGAGCTGCCCTTGAGTGCATACTCTAACCTCAAGCCATTGAAAGCCATTTCGATCTTGAATCAGCTGGAGCACCAAGAAAGTCTTTCTACAAATTCAAATTCTATCCAGTCACAAACTCAGCTCCTGCTTCACTTCTGCAATTTCTTGTGCTCTGATACCATGTAGAAATTATACAACAAGCATGTATATCTTTGATTCACCCGATCTAAAAATGTACTAAATTCAAATATTGAATCGCTTCTACAAATATTTTTCAGAATTAAAAAACACAATCGCTAATCACATGAACATGAAGAAAGATCAATCACAGACAACATAGATAGTTTCTCTGGGAAAGCTTACAGCTGAAAACCCCACTATATTCTATTGTATATTAAGCATGGATCATGAAACAATTACATACAAAACTCTTCTCACAAGAGCCCTCAGTACATCAGCTAATTGTCTCACACTGTCATATGCAAAACTGGCCAACACATAGCCAATTCTCAGCCTCCAGACAACCTGCCTTGCTTGCGCAATCCCTGATGGTAAAGATCCCTAAAAGATAGGAATTCTTGCCTGCCTTGACTGCGCAATTATCATGGGCACTCCAATGGCTATTTTCCTGCATGTGTGCAATCAGATAATCCTATAACCGATAGTCAACCTCCTTTTCACCTAGAACTAAACTAGGTCTCCACTGGATCTGAAATGCATGTATCTAATAATAGTAAATCCTCAGTTGCATGTGAGATCACTGATTGTGAATTAATTAATATTTAATTCACTCGATCTATCACTAGTGTATCATCAATTACAACTAGCACAACTGAGTTTAACTCACTTAACTGAGTTAAACTGTTTATAACTTGCACCAACTCATGCACCATTGCACTTCGAACTCTGTTACAACTAGAATTACTCTGCATGTCCCACCAACCAACCTCTAACTCAAAATCCACTAGCTAACTGAATTTATCACTTTCAGTTAAGTCATTCAAGTCCACATTGAGAATAGATTACAGTTTAATGTCCATCTTAATTAATGGATAATAAAAATAGACATACACCCAAAATTAGCAATGTGGGCTCCACCCTAGTTTGGGTGCTTAATGCAACTAGGTGCTGAATGCAATCAGGTGCTTAATGCACTAGGCATGGGTGCTAAATCTCCTTGTTATATCTCAACAAAATGTGTCAGTATTCTAAAGGGAATCCTCTTTTAATACCCCTCAATAACTTAAAGGGAAACCTCTTTTACTACTCCTTAATAAATAAGTTAAGAAATATAATTTTTATCAGCCTTCCCTTTATCCTTTTGAGACTTTCATTAAAATTGAGGAAAGTGTAATGGAAATCTCCTCTTTTTCCCTACTTAATCAACTTATACATTAAAAAATTTAAAAGAAACATATAATGACCTTACCTATTACATATAAATATTTATATGTAATATTGTTTTCTATAATTATTTAAAAGAGGTATTGTTGGCCAATAGAAAACAAAAAACATTAGACTGGGATGCTTGGGGACCTAAATGTAGGCCTTTCATGACAAGATTAAAAATCTAGTCACTGCAACTCTTCCTTCCTTATAAATAATTAATGGGGGGCTATTGGAGAAAATATGGTCGTGGGGATATAGGAAAGTATTGGAGAAAACATAATGCATTTAAATACAAGATTTATTCTTATAATTTTTTAAAAGAAGCACGAGGAAAAATATATTTTCTTTACTATTAAAATTATTTATTATAAAATATTTTTTATTTTTTATTTTTTTAAAAACATTTATAAGTATTAATAATATAATAAATATAGGTATCTTAAGCATCTTAAATTTTGACTAATCCTTTTCCCAATATTATAATAGTATATTCACAAACTTTTATAAAACAATATGGTTATATAAACTATTAGATGATGATAATGATAAACATCCATTGAGAACAAATTTGATTTATCGAATCTTAAGAAGGTAAGAGATTACTTATAATTCTTTAAAATTTTAATCTATGTTTGAAAGGCATTAAGAAAAGTGTTTCAATATCACCATAGTTTTGAGAAGTTAAAGCGGTAGGAAAGTTGTTATTTTGATAGTGTTTTGAAACTGAGATATAATCTGGGTATAAGTTGAAAATTCTAAGAGAAAGGGTTTTATATATTCAACCCTCTTAGACTAAAAATATGACAAAATATTTCATTCTTATGGTGTTTTGGGAATCATCCAGTGCTTAGTTTCACTTTGGAGTTAGTGAGAATTTATTTTTATTTTAACAATGTTTATTTTCCCCTTTACATTAGTCAAAATAAAGGGATATATTTTATCTTCTAGATTGGGTTTGACCACCTTAATATAATATCTTAATTTTCTTTTGTTATACTTTTGATCTTCTAGATTAGGGTTGATCAACTCATTATAATAGCTTAATTTATCCTCTAATTATTTACGTCACCACCATTTCTCCTTAAATTTAAATAGAACAATATTTTAAATATTACTCTTATTTGCAAAATGATATCTTCCTCTAGAAAACTTTATGGCATCCCCACTTAAGATGAAAGTGTTGTGTTTTGAGTTTGAAGCAATTTCATGGAGCCTATTTTCTTCCATGCTTAACTTGTTCTTATACACAAATCCCTACTCGTAGTCATCCTCTTATTGGGGGTTCTTCCATGCTTAACATATTCTTATACAATAGTGGCTAGTCATAGTCATATTGTCAATGGGAGAAAGACTTGTTAAACTATAATGAGAATAAAATAGGGGATAATGCTTTTAACTTTGAAATTATAAGTTATAAAATTTGTTTGGTTCATCTCTATCTTTCTTCAAAATTCAAATATTTCACCTCCATATAAAAAATAACAAAAGTAATAAAGGTATCTCAAAACAACATTTTCCTCATCTCATATCCAACTTTACTTATATACTTTAATTTTTTTCAAATCTATAATAAGTTTTCCACCCTCCATTTATCTTTTCATCAATATAATAAATTTAAATAAGCTTGCACAAATATCAGCAATAAAACACTTTCTCTGTAAAATTAATTATCATGTAAAAAAAAATACAATAAGTAATATTTTTACATTTAATTATCAATATAATTTTTTCAATATTAAATAATAATAATACTCATACTTAAACACAAATCAATCTTTTAAAATTACAAAAAAAATCCGAATCAAATATCATCCACAAAGGAAAATAAATAAAAATAAATTACAGCCTTACCTAACTCCTAATTTTATTTTATTTTATTTTGTAAACTAATATACATTTAAAAATAACTAAAAATACATCACAGCCTTACCTAACTCCTGTCATATTTAATTAATTATTTTTCATATTGTAACTGATTACGACCTAGTTAACAACAACAATATAAAAATGTGGAATCGTTTGAAATTAGGTCACTTTCAATAAATATTTTGAAGCGCAAGGGTGGGGTTTAAGTAAGCCTTACCTAACTCCTGTCATATTTAATTAATTATTTTTCATATTGTAACTGATTATTGACCTAGTTAACAAATAACAATATAAAAATGTGGAATCGTTTGAAATTAGGTCACTTTCAATACATATTTTGAAGCGTAAGTGGGTGGGTGGAGTGCCTGCGCTGCGGGGCCATTGAAATTTTCAATTTTAATATAATTACCTTTTTTTATTGTGATGAAATAATAGATTGTAGTCGTCGAGTGGAGTAACATGAATATAAAGATAATTGAATACACATTCCACGTATGACATACATAAAAATTCCCAATGTTCAACGACCTAGCATAAAACAATTAGATGCATCATTTTTCAATGCAGTTTACGTTTTGACGAAGGCAAGGAGCCTCGAACGTTGGACCGGCACATCGGTTTTCAATTCGAGCACAACAGGACGACAGAGCTTGACCGGCGGTCAGTCCTGGAATTTCAAATGTTTTTCCCTTGTTAAATGAAAAATTTTGGCCACATGTATGTCAAAAATTAAAAAAACATAATTAAAATATTAATAATAATAAGGAATTTATAATAATTAAGAGGCATAGCTCCTTTTTCAAAGTCTGCCTTTTGGCTTTTTAGTTGACATTTATCTTAGGAAACTTGGTGGTAAAGACATCATTATGTTGGAATTTCTGATTATTTAAGAACAACAAAGAGGAAACAAAATTCCTCTTCCAACACAGAGATAACACAGAGAAATATGGACAAAGATGGAGTAAAACTCTATCTCATTAAAATGTTGGTCTATTACAAAATGAGATTTTCTCAGAACTACAGTTTTGTATTACAAAAATTGCTTCTGGCTGCTACACACATAACGCTCTTCAAACACTATTTCACTGTCTTCAAGCATACACACGGTCATGCACTGCTTCATTGTCTATTACATATGTTTATATATATTGTAAACATTGCATGTTTACAATATATATTATAAAACTTTTAACCTAAGTTTAAAAACATGAATAAAACTATTGTCGCGGCATATTAAACAAAAAATTAAAACATTAAGCCAAAGTTTAAAACCTTATGACATTTCGCGGATTTCAAACATAATTCAAAACATTTTAACAAGTTATTGCATCCATTTAAGCGCTCGCTGACTGTGCACCCAAGGCTTGCGAAAGATCGCTATTGGTTGGACGGTGGATGCCCTAGCGGAGGTGAGCCAGACCTTATCGCAAGGTTTTGGGGATGAGGTGACATCAACATCAAACCATGCAATATGGTTCTGATTGGTCGAGGGCAGTTGACGTGGAGCGGTGGGGCCAAGCTTTATCGCGCAGTTTGGAGTGGTGATGATGCAAGCCTTAAGGGCTTGCGATAAAGCACGATTGGGCGGCGGAGATGCGACGTGGACCTATGGGATCCACCGAAGCGACGTGGGGCGTTCAAACTTAAATCAAAGCGCGACAGATTAAAAATGGTTGGTGTATGTTGTTATGGCAGTAGGTGTGGAGTTTAAGTGGTGTGGCGGTAACGTGGTTAAGCCACAGTTTTGCATAACAGCGAAAGGGCTACGACCTTTGAACATAAAAATGGTTTTGCAGGGTTTTAAACTTAGGAAATGAATGCACAGTTGAGTGCTCAACAAAACTGAAATATTGTTGCTCCTGCTATCCTTCGGCATCAAATCAAAAATTGAATTTTTCTCTCCTTCTGCTCAGGTTGCAGTTGGGGTTATCTCCAACACTCCCCTTAAACACAACTACTATTCTCATACATTCCCAAACACTTCCTGAGAAAATTAAAACTTTTCTACCCCAATGGTTTTGTTAAGATATCAGCAAACTACTCTTCTGTTCTGCAATGTTGCAAAACAATTTCTCCATTGCTCACTAACTCTCTGATGTAGTGATACTTTACATCAATGTGTTTTTTTCCTCTTATAAAACATTGAATTCTTGGATAAAGCTATAGCTGAGCTATTATCACAATAAACTGTTGTGTCTTTTACCTGTTCATGACACAAAATTTTTAACATTCTTCTCATCCATATTGCTTGACATGCTGCTGCTGTAGCTGCCACATACTCTGCCTCTGCCGTTGACAAAGCCACAATTGGATGTTCCTTAGAAGCCCATGAGATGGCTCCTAATCCCATATGAAAAACATATCCAAAGGTGCTTTTCCTGTCATCTATACTTCCAACCCAATCACTGTCAGTATATCCAATCAATTCAAAATTTTCTGAAGTGGTGTATAAAATACCATACCTCTTTGTTCCTTTCACATACCTCAGAATTCTTTTTGTTGCTTTCCAATGTGCCTCCTTTGGCATTTCCATGAATCTGGAAATTAAACTCACAACATGCATAACATCTAGCCTAGTTGCAGTCAAATACATGAGGTTGCCAACTATGCTCTTATACAAACTTGGATCAAAATCCTTGCTACTATCTTCTGTAGAAATTTATTAATACTGATGTATTACCGGATCCTCCTGATCTAACAATATTTATCTTCTTGCTAAATACAGAATCATTTCACTATTAATCTTGCGGAAACTTAAAACTCAATTGCAAACACATGTGAATAAATTCAGTCGCACATAACATAATTGTTTAACGGGAAAGCTTAAAGCTAAAAACCCCAACTATCATATATTATGTTTATCAATGGATCATGTAATAATCTCATACAAAGCTTAATACATCAAGCTCTCAGTACAATCAGCAATCATTACACACTGTCATGCAAAAATTTGCATAGCAATGCACCAATTTCTTGCCTCTTGACAGCCTGCCTCCACTACGTAATCCTTGTTGAAGAAGACCCCTGAATGAATTCGAATTGGCCTTGCCTTGACTTCACAATCCTCATTGGCATCTCCAATGTGTGTCAGATGCATTGAATGCATCACTATAGTCACAACGAATAGTCCATCTCACCCTTTCACCTATCTCTCCACTGGAACTGACATGCACTGTAGTAAATTGCTGTATTTGTTCAGTTCTTAGTGAGTTATTAGTTGTGAATTAATTAACTAATTAATTCACCAAAATCTCACTAGTGTATCTTTCAGTTATACTAGATACAACTAGCTCAACTGATTTTAACTCACTTTAAATGAGTTAAACTAAATAACAACTCCTGTAACTACTCTTCCAACTCTGTCATAACTTTGCCACTTCAGTTCTAACTGAGTCCTCCACGCATGAGTCACCAATAACCCTAGGAATTGCGTAATTCCTTCAGCCCACTGATTTGCCAAATCTGTTCACTGAAATAAAGTGCTCCAAGAGAATAAGTTGATGTTTATTGTCGGATTATTATTAAGGGCTAATAATAATCGACATGCATCTATTTTTAGATTGAAAATCTATAAATAGACTTCGCCCAATATTCTAAAAATAGAATTTTATCTATTTTTCACATTTGACCAACCATCTACAAATAGCATCCTACAACTTAGAGAATATGCTCACCATGTCTAAAAATAGACATACACCTAAAAATAGCCTGTGGGACCCACTTAGTGAAGGTGCTTAATTTTCACTAAGCTCATCATCTTGTTGAATCTTAACACTCCCTCTCAACACGATAGGGATTCTCTTTCACCCTGATCCTGCTTCTATGGTATTCGAATTTTCTCCTGCCTAGCGCCTTTGTCAGAATATCTACATCCTGATCTTTCGTAGGAATGTACTGAAGCAACATGATCTTTCGCTGCACACAATCTCTAATATGATGATACCAGATATCAATATGTTTAGATCTATCATGAAACACAGGATTAATCGAGAGTTTAATGCAACTATGATTATCACAATGTATCACTATAGGATCTAAATGAGAACTGAACAACCCGACCAGGATCTCCCTCATCCAGATAGCCTCACATGCAGCTTGACTTGCTGCCATGTATTCTGCTTCCGTTGAACTGAGTGCCACAGATCTTTGTTTCCTACTGTACCAAGAAACTGTTGTAGATCTGATACTGAAAACCCCTCCTGATGTGATCTTTCTGTCTGTTGGGCTGCCTATCCAATCTGCATCCATGAAGCCATGCAACTTCACCTCATCCGTTTGTCTGTACCATAAGCCATACTCAGATGTGCCCCTGCGATATCTCAGGACATGCTTACCTGCCTTCCAAAAGAGCTTTATAGGTTTAACTATCGCTTGTGAAATTTGGTTCATCGCATAGCATATGTCTGGTCTTGTATTAACTAAATACATGAGCGAACCCACCAGCTGTTGATAGACAGTGACATCCACTACCTCTGTCGATGTAGCATCCTCTTTCCTCCAATTTCATGGAAGAGGAGTATCTATGGCTTGCAGTTCTCCATGTGAAACTTACCAAGTATTTCTCGAGCACACTTGCCTTGAGACACAAACAATTCACCTTCTCGCTGCCATATTTCCAATCCAAGGAAATAATGAAGGAGGCCCAAATCCTTCATCTCAAACTCCTTTGCAAGATCTTTCTTGCATGAGTGTATCAACTGCTCATCACCCGTTAGTATTAAATCATCAACATAAAGAAAAATGATTAAAATCTTACCCTCCACCACAATTTCGTACAGGTTTGCATCCGCCTCACTCTTGGTGAAGCCAAGTCTGGTGAAATAGTTGTTGATCTGTGTATACCAAGCACGTGGTGCTTGCTTCAGCCCATACACCACTCTTTTGAGTCTGCACACATGCGACTCACTGCTGAAGATCTCAAATCCTTCAGGCTGCTCAATGTATACCTCATCCTCAATGATCCCATTAAGGAACGCAGTCTTCACATCCATCTGATGAATGTGCCAACCCATCTACGCTGAGAGAGCAAGGATGGTCTTTATGGAAGAATACTGTGCGACAGGTGCAAAGGTTTCTTCATAATCAATCCCCTTGATCTCGGAGATGCCTCAAGCAAAAAATCTTGCCTTATACTTCTCTACGCTCCCATCAGTAGCTTGCTTTACCTTGTAGATCCATCTTGATCCTACAATTAATTTACCCACTGGCCTTAGAACAATCTCCCAAGCAATGTTTCTGACAATGGAGTCATACTCCTCCACCATGGCATCTAACCATGTGGGCTCCTGCACTACTTCTTCAAAAGAAGATGGCTCTGTCACGATACACTTGCTCATAAGAGCCATGTATCCAGTAAATTGGTCAGGTGACTATCTCTGTCGGCGCTATGATGTAGGGACTTCTACATTCTATGCCGCATCAAGCTTCAGTCTTTCAGCTTCTATGGTATGTTTTCTGCTAGTTCTGATGTTTGGCTCTATGTGAGTGGACTCCTCCACTCCATGAAATTCCTCCTGTGGTTGATCCACATCTGGAGGCTCATCTTTTGGAACTGGCAGTTCCTCCTCTGCATGTAAGTCTAGCTCACTCTCGAGCATAGCTCATGCAACACCCACGATTGTTCTGTTCTTCCTCTCCGCAACCCCATTCTAATGTGGGTTATGAGGCGCTATGAGTTCTCTTTGAATTTCTTCTTTGCTACATAAGTCTTTGAATTTGTTCGAGATATATTCACCACCATTATCACTCCGCAGATTCTTCACTTGCTTCACCGACTCCTTCTCCACCAATGCTTTAAACTCACAGAACTTTGAGAATTTTTCTCTCTTCTTCTGCATGAAGAAGATCCAACATATATGAGAATAGTCATAAGAAAAAATAACATAATACCTATGTGTTGATGTTGAAGCAGCCGAGAAAGGTGCACACATGTTTGTGTGAATTCTCTCCAGGATCACCAAAGCACGGTTCTCCTTCTCATGAAAGGTGGTCTTCACAAACTTACCCATAGTACATCCCTTACACTGATCTGACTGCGCAAGAGTACCCTTGGGAAGTCGATTTGAAATTTGCTGCAAAATATTCAAGGCGCTATGGTGAAGATGGCCCAATCTTCTATGCCATAATTCACCCTCATCCCGGACCACTTCTTCGGCTTTTCCCATCATTGCAGCGCAACCATCTACCTCTAGCTTGTAGATATTCTTAACTCGAATCCCTATCCTCTTAGTTTGACCCGTTGTTTTATGTTGCAGGAAATCTCTTCCATCACTGAAAACAACGTCATAACCTCTGTCCTCCAACATTGTGACCGAGACCAAGTTCTTTTTCAGACCTGGAACATGCATAACATCTTTCAACAGAAATGGTTTACCTAACTCCCTCTCAAAGGTAATAGTACCAATGCCGGTCGCACTGTATCTACCATTGTCGCCCATCTCTATATGCATTTGGAGATCTTTCTCCTCCAGATCACTAAACAACTCCTTGTCTCCCGTCATATGGAAGGAAGCACCACTATCAAGATACCACACCGATCTCATTGCACTTGAAACCAAACATGGGATCAAAGAGAAATCAAGTTCAAATTGTGAGGCTAAGGCCTCTCCAGCTGTAGCTCCAGCAACCACCTTTTTCTTCTTTTTTTGTGGGCAGTTAGTGGCAAGATGCCCATGTTCGTGATAGTGAAAAAACTTCACCTTGGAAAAATCCAGCTTCTTGCCTTTAGCGTCGGATTTTGAGTGGAATTTCTTCCCCTTCCCTTTTCTTGCTTTGGCAGCCAAAGCGCAATTATCTTCATCATCATTCTTCGATGAAGAGTCATCCCTGGTACTTCGCCTTATCTCCTCCTGCACAAGATCTGACCAAAGTCGCTCCCAATCCAGCAGTTTCTCCCGTCCATTGACAGAGTCCTGATAACTATGCCAACTCTTTGGTAACCCAAGGAGAGCCAAGCTCACCAAGTCATCGTCTAAAACTGTAATTCTCACACTTCCCAGTTCATCCTTGCATTGGACAAACTTTGTGAGATATTTTGGAATACTGTCTCCCTTCTCCATTTTTATTTTTTTGAGCTTATCTTTCAGCGCCAACATCCTATGGTCGCAGCTGCTTTGGAAAAGATCTGTCAAAGCCTTCCACATTGCAAATGGAGTGGCTTCCCTGTGAAGACTTGACACAATATGGTCTTTCACATCTTCCAACATAATTCTTCTTGTCTTCTCTACCTTCTTTTGCCATGCGTCAAGTAATGCAGCATCACCAGAAGTAGGCTTAGGAACATCACTATCGAAGAACTCCTTCAGTCCATTATCTTCAAGCACCACCTCCATCCTATCCTTCCAGGCTATGTAATTCGAGCTGCCCTCAAGGGCATACCCCAATCGCAACCCATTGAAAGACATTTCAATGAATATTCAACTGTCGCACCAAGAAATTTCTGCAGCAAATTTGAATTGTCCACTAGCACAAAACTCAGCAATTAATCACAATTGCAATCTCCAGTGATTAACACTGCTCCGATACCATGTAGAAATTTATTAATACTGATGTATTATTGGATCCTCCTGATTTAACAATATTTATCTTCTTGCTAAATACAAAATCCTTCCACTATTAATCTTACGGAAATTTAAAACTCAATTGCAAGCATATGTGAATAAATTCAATCGCACATAACATAGTTGTTTAAAGGGAAAGCTTAAAGCTAAAAACCCCAACTATCATATATTATGTTTATCAATGGATTATGTAATAATCTCATACAAAGCTTAGTAAATCAAGCTCTCAGTACAATCAACAATCATTACACACTTTCATGCATAAATTTGCATATCAATGCACCAATTTCGTGCCTCTTGACAGCCTGCCTCCACTGCACAATCCCTGCCGAAGAAGACCCCTAAATGAATTCGAATTGGCCTTTCCTTGACTGCACAATCCTCATTGGAAACTCTAATGTTTGTCGTATGCATTGAATGCATCACTATAGTCACAACGGATAGTCCATCTCACCCTTTCACCTATCTCTCCATTGGGTCTCCACTGGAACTGACATGCACTGTAGTTAACTGCTGTATTTTTTCAGTTGTTAGTGAATTATTAGTTGTGAATTAATTAAATAATTAATTCACTAAACTTTCACTAGTGTATCTTTCAGTTAGACTAGATACAACTAGCTCAACTGAGTTTAACTCACTTTAACCGAGTTAAACTAAATAACAACTACCGTAACTACTCTTCCAACTATGTCATAACTTTTCCACTTCAGTTCTAACTGAGTCCTCCATGCACGAGTCACCAATAACCCTAGGAATTGCGTAATTAATTCAGCCCACTGATTTTCCAAATGCTCCAAGAGAATAAGTTGATGTTTATTGTTGGATTATTATTAAGGGCTAATAATAATCGACATGCATCTATTTTTAGATTGACGATCTATAAATAGACTTCGCCCAATATTCTAAAAATAGAATTTCATCTATTTTTCACATTTGACCAACCATCTACAAATAACATCCTACAACTTTATAGAATATGCTCACCATGTCTAAAAATAGACATACACCTAAAAATAGCCTGTGGGCCCCACTTAGTGAAGGTGCTTAATTTTCACTAAGCTCATCATCTTGTTGAATCTCAACATCTTCTTTTCTTAGTTTCAATCATAACACTATAGGAGTAATTGCTTCCTTGCAATCATGCATGTTAAATCTTTCCAAAACTTCTTTCACATATTTAGCTTGAGAAATAAAAATCTTATTTTTATTTTTCTCTACTTCTATTCCTAAAGAATATCTCAGCAATCCCATATCAGTCATCTCAAATTCTTCTTTCATGATTGTTTTAAAATTCTCAATGAGGTAAGCATCATTACCTGTGAATATAACATCATAAACATACAAAACAACAATGAGCATCTTACCATATTTTTCTTTGATGTATAATGTGGGTTCTCCTTCACATTTTTGAAACCCGTTTTTTAGTAGATAGGCATCTATCCTATTGTATCATGCTCTTGATGCTTGTTTCAACCCATACAAAGCTTTATTCAATTTTCATACCTTGTGCTCTTGACCTTCTTTCTCATAGTACAGAGGTTGTTCAACATATACCTCTTCCATCAATACTCCATTTAGGAATGCTGATTTCACATCCATTTGGTAAAATTTTCACTTGTGTTGTGCTGCTATGGACAACACTGCTCTTACTGTTTTCATTCTTGCAACAGGTGCAAAAGTTTCCTCATAATATCTTCCTTATTATTGCTTGTAGTCTTTGACAACAAATCTGGCCTTGTGACTTTCAATCTTACCTTCGGCATTGCTTTTGGTTTTATAAACCCATTTTACTCCATTCACTTCTTTGCCCTTAGAGATATCAACTAATTCCCATGTTTTATTTTTTCCTATTGCATTAATCTCTTCATCCATAGAATCTATCCATTTCTTTTCTTTTACTACTTCTTCAAAATGAATAGGATCCTCTACATGACAATATAATGCAAATAAAGAGTTCATACCTTCTTCTTGCTCATAAATTTCATTCAGACTTCTAAATTTGGTTCCCTTTCACTTGTTGAACTTGTGCTTGTAGAAGCACTCAAATCTGCTCCTTGTGATGTGTTTGGAGAAGAACTGTTATCACTTCTCAAGGGTATTCTCATACCTGATTGTGGTGTCCCTTGTTGTCCTTGTGTTGGTGGAGGTGGTGTTGCTAATGAGGGATGTCTTTCAGCCATTTCTTCTTCATCTTCATCATGAGACAAACAGGTTTTTACATTCGCTGTTTTCTCAATGCTTTCATCCCAAGATTCTTCTTCAATAAACTGCACATCTTTGCTTATCATAAACTTCTTAGTGGATGGGTTATACAGTCTGTATGATTTTGATTCATCACTGTATCCTAAAAATATGCACTTCTCCCCCTTACTATCCAACTTCTTCCTTAGCTAATCTAGAATGTGTGCATAAGCCACACAACCAAATGCTCTCATGTGGGTGACAAACTATTTTATGCCACTCCATGCTTCTTTAGGAAATATGTTCATTACAATCCTTGTTGGGCATTTATTAAATAAATATGTTGCATAATGTAAAACTTCAGCCCAATATTCATTTGGCAAATGTTTTTCCTTCAACATGCTTCTTACCATATCCATGATGGTTCTATTTTTCCTTTCAGCAATTCCATTTTTCTGTGGTGTATACCTTGCTGTAAATTGTTTATGAATCTCATTTTCTCTGCAAAAATGAAGAAATTATTTGGAGATATATTTTCCTCCTGTTAGTGTCCCGTGATTTGGCAGATTGGTAGACCAAATGACAGGGTAACATAAAACCAAGCTTTGGAGTTCGAGGACCTAGCCTTCTTGGACTCAGAGAGGGCTCTCTCTATTGGGTGCAAAGGATGTGTTCTTTTTGCTCTAGGGTTTAGATTTTAGGATAGTTGTTAAGTGTAAGGTTTTTTTGTTGTTTTGGATGGGTAAGATGATCAATTTTAATAGGAGGAGTGAGAGGATGTTAAAGCCATTGGGCTATGGAGTCAAATTAAGTCAAGAGTGTCTAAATGATGAAATAGAGGAAGATGAGAAGGAAATGAAAGATCAAACACTAGCAAGTGATGAGGCTGAAATAGAAGATGAAGAGGCAAGCAGTGATGAAGATAATAGTACTAATGGGACAGACAATGATAAGCGAGGAAATATTCATGACAGTCATGACAACTGTCATGACTATCATGACACTAATCAACTTCTGAATGACTAAGAAATCCACAGTGACAGTGCAGAAAGTGACAAGGAAGAGGACCTTATGAAAAACAAAGTCAAAATGAAGCAAGTGAGGAGGGTAGTGATCAGTTTGAGAGCCAACAAGACAATGAAGAAAGTAAAGAAGGTAATGATCAATTTGAAGGCCTGAGTGAGCAGCAGGTAAAAGTGGGACGAAGGTTAGAACTATGAACACCAATGAAGATGATGGTAGTGCCAAAAACAAAGAATTCATTGAAAATTAAGCACTCAAAGAAAGTAAAAAACCAAGAAAAACTTAGACATGACTCAATATTTTTCATTGGTTTCTCTAAACCCTTAAGGGACCTCTCCACCAATTTTGAAGCAAATTGGACAACTTTTTTTTTTTTCCAAATTTTGACCCCTCTATGCGCAACACCCTAGGCGCTACACACAAAATTGGTGCATCCTCAGCTCTCAAAGTTTACATTTTTGGCTTTTCCACATCACCAACAGTCTGCTCACCAATTTTCAGATCATTTGGAGCATTTTTACCCCCTCAAAAGGTCAAAAAAATCAAAACTTTGACCTTTCTGCCTCATTTTCAGACCAGGCGGTGCACACAGAGCAATGTTGGGAGATTTGATTTTTGGACAGGTAAATGGCATCCACTTAGCACAAATCAAGAATTTCTAGAAAGTAGACTCATTTGTCTTACCAACGAGCCATCACGGAGCCAATTCCGGTGTCGGGAAGGGGTCAAAAACTCAGATGCAAGAGACCCTATTTTCTGCTGAAGTGGTGCTACGCACAAAGGCTGCCTAGTGTGTTTTGGACCAAAAGTCAACAAAACACACTCATTTATTTTAAATAGATATTTTTGAGTTTTTTGAGGCAAATTAAGCTATAATTAGATGCAAATAGTTATTTTAGCATTTATTTCTTGAGATATTATGTGCCTTGGGCCTTGCATGGTCTTTTGGCCATAAATGATATTTATGACCAAATTTGACATTTTCCTACCACATTTAGGGTTTTAGTCCTAATTTGTTTCATAAATAGAGCATGAGTCCCCTATGTATTTTGTTGGCATTTGATGAGCTTGAAGAGCAATATACATGGTTTCATGAGCTTGGAGAAGAAATTGGTTTTGTGAAGTGGATGAATGCCGTGTTTGAATTGATGATGGAGAAGCTTGTTTGCAGGATTCCATAGCTTGGTGAATGGTGATGTTTTCTTAACTTTTTAATTTTTTCTTGTTCTCATTTTGTTTCATTTTTCTTGGCTGCTATAAGACAGAAAAGTATAGGTTGAGACATGCTCTTGGAAGCACCTAAAACCTCTTGTTTTTTATAGCTTTGATGTTTTCCTCTTTTGGCCATCTTAAGGAATTCTTGATTGCTTCTTAGGTCCACCAAAAATTGTATTTTGTTTCATAAATGGTTATTATGCTAGCTTACAAGTATGATTCATGATATGCCCTGCTTATTTGATGTTTTCAAAACCCTATCTTGAAGCCTTTCTATGGAATATTGATTGTTAGGTTAAGTCAAAGAGGTCTCGTTCGATCTTGCTCTTTGTCCATGCTTACCAACTTGTTTCAGAGTTCCCAATAGCCTGATATATGTTGTTTAGGTGTTCCCTCTCTATATTATTGAGTTATTTGTTTATCTTATGCGTTTTTCTAAGGTTTGAAGGTGAATTTCTAAAGTTATGAGTTCTAATGCTTCTATGTTTCATTGGAATGTTTATCTTATATGTTTATGAGTTTGAGTATTGTTCATAGAGATTAATGGTTTTCCCTACCTCATGAGTTGTTGCTTCAAACTATATATGTGTAAGACCTCTTAGTCTTTTCCCAAGCTTAATGTTCACTACACCTCGTACATCACCTCAAGGATCCATTTACCTTGCTAAATTGGCCCTGTAGTACACTTTGTTTCATCATTTAGATACTCTTGAATTCATTTGACTCCATAGCCCAATGGCTTTGACATCCTCTCACTCCTCCTATTACATTTGACCATCTTTCCCATCCAAAACAATAAAAAACCCTACACCTAATAACTAGCCTAAAACCTAAACCCTAGAGCAAAAAGAACATGTGCTTTGCACCCAATAGAGAGAGCCCTCTCTGAGTCTAGGACGGCTAGGTCTTGAGACTCCAAAGCTTGGTTCCATGTTACTCTATAATTTGGTCTACCAATCTTCCAAATCACGGGACACTAACATTCTGGCGATCACGGTGGGAATTTCTGAGTTATAGTTGCCTGACAACCTCCTATAGGCTCATTTAGACCTTCAGTTAAGCTTAAGAAAACTGACTGATAGTACCTGGTGGTTTATCTACCACCTCATCACCATACTAGAACAATGGTAATCATAATGGAGCTTCTGAGTTAGTGAAAAATTAAGTAACCCTTAGGACTTCAGATACCCTTATCAAATCATTGAAAGCTTACACTATCAGCCAAAGAGTAGACTCTATCTGTTTCACCATCCTAGAAAAATGTTGACTCAGTTGTAGGCCACTCTTACAAACTATAGGAAACTTAGAAAACCAAAAAACACCCTTATATTTGTTTTTATTACTTATTGGTGGTGGACCATAATATTATTTTACCTTAAAAAAAGCTAAAAAAATTCCACCTGGCAACTCCACTAGCCTTCGGTAGGCCTATTACTTCATTAGCACTCATTTTGCTTCCTAGATTTGTTTCAAATTAACCCTAAGAAATTTTTGAGCCCCTGTATACTGTAATAAGTACCAAGCATTAGGAGAGGACAACCTTAAGAAAACAATCCTAAAATCTTTCAACCTCTCTGAATTTTGAATTTTGAAATTTGGCTTCACATAGGATCAATACCAGATCTCACCTGGACCTAAACCCTCCCAACATAGTTGATGACCCAGAAAAGATTTTGTGGCAAACTTCTAGATCTGGAAACTTAACCATTGTTAGGACCATCCATAGAGCAAGCTCTGTACCTGAACATATCATAGCTTTGCAAGATCCCCAGTTTGACTTGCACCATACAAGGAACCTCTTCAGAAACAGGTCTCAAACTGATATTGACCAAACTGACTTTGAACCCTTAGATTTGTAGCAGAGTTTTAGCAAAGAAGCCCCTCCTTCCACCCCACCTGACTTTCAGCTTCTCCATCACTTCAACTCTTTTCACACAAAATCTACTCAAAATTAGTTTGTTGGTCCAATTACTTCCACCACACCCATTCATACTACCACTGTGCAAACCACCTCACTTCATCACACACCCCCTCTCACAAATACACCTCTTGTAAATCATCCAATAGCTCCCATCATGGCAGCCTGGTATGCACCCTTGGTTTTACCTCAGCCTCTAGTGCCTTTTCCAAATGACCATCAGTCTAAGATTCCTCACTTCATAGGAGCCGAATCCACCACTACCCAACAACATGTAGATAGGATCAATGATGCTTTTGATTACATGGAGATAGAAGAAGAAACTATTAAAGTGAGGATTTTTGCACAAAGGTTAGGAGGAGAGGCCAAAAAATGGTTCAAAGCATTAAATCCTAATTCAATAAATGATCTCACTTCACTCTATAAAACTTTCATAAACAAGTGGGAAATCAAGAAAAATCCCCTCCAAATCCTTTCTGAATATAACAATATTCAAAGAAATGTAGGGGAGAGTGTGCAAGACTATTGCACCAGGTTTAACAGTGTGTACAATTCTCTCCCACCTCACATGAAACCTCCACAAGGCCTAGCACTAGTGAAATTCCCTGAAGGCTTTGATCCTGACATGACTTTCCAACTAAGAGAAAGAGACTCTGAAACCTTAGAAGAAATGAAAAAGGAAGCTATTAGTGCAGAGGTTAACTTAATTGAAAAGAGGGCTAGATTGAAATCAGAAAGGAGGGTAACTTACAAAGATGAAACCATGCCCTCAACCTCCTCTTTTGATACCAAAATAGAAAACTTAATGAGAAAAGCAGAGAGAATGATAGAAAAGATAAAATTGAATGAAAGGACTCCTCCTAGGGAAAACCAAGCTAATCCCAAAACAGGAACAGAACTCAGAACTTCAAAAGAGACACTCCCCAAAACAAACCAAGGGAAAATGATCAACAAATCACACCTCCCTTTCAACAAAATTGTGTAGATGAAGGTGAAGGAGAAATTATGGAACCTAAAGAAAGCCATATAAATCTAATAAGTTCTGATAATGAAGAGGATGTTTTTCTCACTGAAGAAGAACAAGGTTTCTTCTCTTTAGATCAAACTAACACAAACTATGAAGAATTTGAAGACTACCACTTCAGGTTTGAAAATGCCATCATGGAAATCCATAAAAAAATATGACCTTAGGAGCAAAAAATACTTAGATTTAGCCAAGAAATACCAAATAGAGGCTGTTGTCCGGAAAGTACCTGAAAACACCCCTAAGAAAACAGCAGAAAATGTCAACACCATGGCTAAGAGAGCTGAAACCAACAAAGGAAAATTCATCCAGCCAAACAAAGACCTTAGTTTTCCTAGTACCTCCACCAGTTACCCTGAGAAAACCATTTTGTCTAAAGCTTCAACTCAAGATCAACAGATTAAAAATATGGAAAAGTTCATGGCTGATAAGGCTGATGTGAATATGTCCAAAACACTATTACCTTTCAGTTTTGAGGGAGAAATTGCCAAAATCAAGATCAATATACCCCTCACTGAATTAGTTACCCGACCAATGTACAGGTCCCAGATGTTGAAGGTACTTAATATAGGAAATGATGCTGACACTTTACACTTGGCTGATGATACACCTGAATTTTTGTTTGGACCCAAAATAGAGGGAAAGCATCAAGAAGGAGCCATTCCCCCTTTCTATGTTAGCTTAAACATACATGACAAAATCTTACATAATGCCATGCTGGATTCCAGTGCCTCTCACAATCTCATGCCCAAAGTTGTGATGGAGAGGTTAGGCCTAGAAATAAATAAACCTTACAAAGACTTGTACTCTTTCGATTCAAGTAGGGTCAAATGTTTGGGCCTGATCAAAGAACTTTGTGTCAACCTGGCACAAGTCCCAGCTAAGAATCTAGTCATGGACATAGTAGTGGCAGATATTCCTCCCAAGTATGGAATGCTTTTATTTAGATCTTGGGGAGCCAAGCTTCAAGGGAACCCTCAACTAGACATTTCCTACGCTACCATCCCTGTTTTTAACCAAACAAGGAGATTATACCAAGAGTCACATATGAAATATATGGTTACCAGTCAGGATAGGCCAGATAATACTCCTCTTTATTCTATTCACTCAGATCTTGATT
Source organism: Pinus albicaulis (assembly GCA_034641835.2). Taxonomy (NCBI): domain Eukaryota; kingdom Viridiplantae; phylum Streptophyta; class Pinopsida; order Pinales; family Pinaceae; genus Pinus; species Pinus albicaulis. Next base: position 1,431,507,533 of record CM076572.1, read on the forward strand.
CTTTTATTTTATATAATGAGGAAGACACTAATTAACGGGTATGTGAAGTTGAAACACATCAAATCACACTACAACAACCAAACTAATCTTTACATGAAGAACTCAGTATTCAGAACTATGGTAGCCTTGAACAAACACATGATGACCAAACCCAACTTGACTTTCTATAAAATGAAGATGAAACCTCAAAATCAAGAGTCAATTTAGAATGTGAATCAGGCTGCTCAAAGAGAGGTCAAAAATCAAAACACAAATATTCCCTTTTACCAGCCCCAAAGCACTAAAATGCCTTCACAGAACAATAATCTTGGGAACTTTGAATCAAGGGAGTCTTATGTTTTTACCTTATCTAGAAACCTCATTATCAGAAAGTCTTGTCCCTCTGGAAAAGATGTTGACTCTCACTGATGTTGCAATCCATCCTAAAGGTATATCTGTTGAAACTAATATAGAGGGATACAATATAGGCAGCCTAAGAAGGCCCAAACTGATTAAGTTATCCAAGGCCTTTCCATTACATAAAAAATTGAAATACTTAAGGTTGTGCAAAAAGTTCCAAGATGCTCTTGTATATAGGAGTAAAATCTCAAAACCTGATGATATAAACACTGTCCAAAAGAGGCCTTTTCCCATGAAGAACTATGAAAATTTTGGGTAGATCCTAGCACTAGCAAAGAAAGCCAAAGGAGGTAGATTATGTATAGAATTTAGACACTTAGGAAAACCCTCCATGGAGTCAAGTACCCTTTTCCCAAGATAAGTTATCCTATGCCAAGAATATAAATTTCTAACAAAGTGACATTGATTGGTAGTGTTTCAGGTTTTCATGAGTTGATACCACTTCAAATCAATCAACACAAAGACATTTTCAAAGTTCCCTAGAATGATTACATGCTTTACCAAATTTTTCCTGGAATAAGGGATGCTGAAGATACCTTCAAGGAGACCATTTCACCTATTAATAAATTCTCCACTATGAGATACATTGATGACATTGTCATTTGTTTGAAAGCTGAACAAGAATGCCTTATTCACCTAAACAGTTTCTTTCACAGAAACAAGGTTTGGAAACAAAGAGAACTTGGCTTGTTTGAAAGTTTTTGGCAACAATCTTATACCATGCCCTAAAAAATAGACATCCATGTTCCTTATCTGAAAGAGTTGAATGATAAAAGGTTTTTAGATGATCCTGGCGATGACAGGTTGATCAAATACCATGGTTATTTAGAGTCCTAGTTTGAATTTGTCACTCATTGTACATACCACTGTTTGATGAAAAGATATAGAGAGAAAAAAAACAAAAACAGGAATTTTTTTAAAAAGAGGGAAGATTGAAAAGAGGTAAAGCCCCATACCCAAAAAATAGAACTACTGTAAGTGTGTAAGCCTAAAGACCACTACTAGTGCACAAAGGAGTCTTGTTTCAGTCATCTAGCCTAATTATGGCTGAAACATGTATAAGTTTGTTATTGATAAGTTAGTGAAAGATAGTTGGTCAAAATATTCAAGCTTGACTTGTCAAAAAGATAGATTAGGGAGAAAGATACTGGTTCCACATGCTCAAAACAAAACCAAAGAGAAAAATAGGGATGGATAGCAAACTATGTATCCTAGCCTTGATTTTTCTAGTTTTATTTTGTACAAAAATAACATTTGTGTGCAGCTTTTTTTTATGCCACAAATCCATGGTAAGTCAGATTGTCTAAATCCTGATTTAGCCATGCTTTCAATTTCATGTTTTTAGCTTAGTGAATGAATCCTGTCAAATAGCTTAAAATTGAAAGTTGAGTAGTATAGGTAGAGAATCAAAGGAGTTCATTAGCCTAATCTGAACTCCCGGAAGAAATAAGTGTAGAAGTAGATAGTTGTTTGCTTTCAAAAATAAAAAGATGTCGAGGTTTCTAGTCCAAATGCACCTAAAGAAGAAAAAATGATAGGCAAGTAGTTTGGGTAGGTAGAGATGAAGTTGAGCTGATCATGTCTTTCAGATTTTTGAGATCATAGCTTCAAGCAAGCATCAACAAGTAAAGAAAAGGAAAAATCTACCCAAATAGACGAGGCACTGGTCTCCATGAAGCTGGAGATCTGAAGTTCTGGACATGTCATGAAGAGGAGCTACCCTTCCCAAGTGGAGCCACTGTTAGTCATCAGTAATTTTTGCCTTGTTGTTGACTAAATGATTATCCCAATATTTCTAGAAACAAAGTTCATAGACATTGTGAGTTCTAGAAATCTCACTGCCTTCATTATCCTTAAAATAATTTTTCACTATTTCATCATTTCATCCTGTCTAGCTTTGCCTACCAGTCTAAGAAAACCCATAAGGAGCCCATGTCACCCATTTTTTGTCTATATCTTGTCACCTTTGACCCAAATTCCCTATTTTTGCTTTACCTAAAACCCCCATTGCTACCTAAGCTCACCAATGAAACATGTTGTTGTGTCCCCCAAACTACTCCTAAACACTGATAGTCTCAAACTATCTCTGTAGACTCTTTAGATAAATCAAGTACATTGGATTTTGGATCTTCAATACATTATTTTATTATAAACTTTATTTCATACTTGATGATCCCAAGTTCTAGGTTTCAGTCCAAAAGCCAAGTCCCAAAAAACCTCCACTAGGTCACCTAGGGTTTCATGAGTCATAGGGTGGATTTGGTGCCTTACAAACTCTGTTTTACTATATGAATAAACTGTATTCAAAGAAGGAAAGGACTGGTGATCTTGTCTTAGACTCATCAAAGAGATCATTCAAGAAAGGTATTTGGCCTGAAGCATAAGTTTTGTAGGGGGACAACTTCCCCTTGCTTATATTTCTACAAAAAATTCAAATGGCCATCAACCCAGAAAGAGGTAAGGTAATGAGAAGCACCATCACAAGAAAAACACTCACAACCAAGAAGAAAGCAACAAGGTATGTGTTTGATGGAAATCAGGGTTTGAAACGGTTTTGACCAATCAAGGAATCAGTTCTAGGGTTGCAAAGGCCACCTCAACTCCTTCAAATGCTTATTGAATACCTTTTAGAAATAATTAATGAGTTTGATAATTTTTTTGAGAAATTAGAAGACAACACTATTTACTTTTTCCTAAGTAGCCCTAAAGCCTAAGAGTTTGGGAAAGATGAAAAATTGGTCAAAGGGTGATAACAAAACCTCCTTCATAATAGCATAGGGTTTTCAGAGGGTTTCAAAATTTTCCTCTAGGGTTTGGCAGAGAGGCACTAATTGCACCTTTTCAAATAGTAAAATCAAAGGTTTTTAAAGAAGATCAAAGGAGGATACATGAAACCCAATACTCCACTGCACTAAAGGAAGAAAGATGATAAGGGTTATCAGCAAAGGAGATACAAAAATATCAGTTCAAAGTTTGTCTTCTCAAAGAGAGGAAAAAAGAATTTTTAAGGGTCAAGGAGGCAAGCATGAGGGAAGAAGTTTCCAAAGGAGGCATCTATGAAAAACATGGGTCATTATTGACAAAATAAGTTGTCCAAGTTCAAAATGGACAGTGATGCAAGAAAAAAAGTGGTGTAGGCACTTGCAAGAATAGAAGTGGCCAGAAAAAGCTCAAAAATGGTTAAAAACCTCACTTTCCTCACTAACATGCATCATTTGCAAACTAGGAACAAACATGTAGTTGGCTTAAGAGCAGTAAGGCCTCCAAAATGTTTTCTTTATCAAGGTATATTCTGCAAGAGATAGGTTAGCCATAAAGTGACATTTATGTGGGACTATCAAAATAGCTACCTACAGGAAGGTTGATGAGGATAAGATAGGCCAAGTGTTTTTTCACAATGATTTCCCACATAAAGACTAAAGGGGATATTGATGCTTGACATTAGGGTTTGTATGTTGAGAGGTTGTTCACTATTTTAGAGAGAAAGCCTGACAAAATGTCAGTCAAAAGGGATATGTCAAAAGATCACTCAAATATGTTGTTTGCAAGTGATAAGTATCATAAAGAGGTTCATTTTTCAAAATGTTTTGAAGGCACATGTTTAAAACTTAGTTGAAGGGTTTGTGAGCACCAGGAAGACATCAAGAGGCCTCCAACAAAGAAAAGAAATATATTTGTGTCAAACTGCCATCTACAGGACCAAAAGGCCAAAAAGGACAGTGAGAAAAATAAAAGGGGAACAAACCTTATAAAGTGGGTTTTGGGCATCAAATCGTTTTTCAAAAAGGAGTATGAAGTCTCCTCAACCTCTTCCCTACCTCATTTACCCCTGAAAAGAAGAAGCAAACCATTGGAGAAAATTTTTGAGAGTTTTTTGCAAGTTTGAAAAATTTTCTCAGGTGCTGCGCACCAAGGCCGGCGCTACGCACCTGGCCATCGGTGCTGCGCACAGGCAAGGTGGCCTCAATGTTATTTAACACTGCACTCCAAACCGGGATCCCGATGCTATGCACCTGGGTGGGCACTACGCACAGGCACAGGAGAAGCCCGACTTCCCACCAAATTAACCCGTCGATGCGCTCCGACAGGCTAGCCTGACCCGACCTGAACGTGCAGTCGGGAAGGTGCTACCCACCGACAAAAAATGTCCAAATTTACTCAAAAAAGGGCCTAAAATTCAATTTTCTTGCCTCCAAAGCTACAACATCAGTCAGATAAGGTTGGTGTCTCTCTCCTTACCTACCAAGCAGTCCTTTTCATAAACATGGAGGACATTAAAGGGCCTAATGTGACCAAACCCCAAGCTGAATAAAAATCGATTTGTTGACCTCCTAGGGAGAGGTTTGTGAATTTAAGAGTTATCCTAGGAGTAAATATACTCAATACCAACAAAATTCCTCCTAAAGACTCTGCACCTCTCCTAGATTTACTTCATTTTGTCTCTCCATTTACTTAAAAAGTTCTGCCCTCACCAGTCCTCATTCTATTTTTCCTAGACTTAAAAGTCCTCATCAAAGCAAAAGACCATTTTGTTTATGAAAAATCTCAAGCCTCCATTCACTAGAGTTTGTTTTCCACCTCACACTCACTTGCCTCCACTCCTCCATCTGCTCCTCCTATGTCTTATCCACAAGGAAACTTACCTCCTGTTTCTCCTCCCGAATGCTTCAAATGAGGAGGATAATAGTAGTAATAATGAACAAGGGGCTGAAAATAGCTCTGATGAGAAGCAAACAAATGGCAATGAAGAGGAAAAGGACAACAAGATAGCAAAAAAAGTTTAATAAGGAAAAGGAAGAGGCATAATCTAATGAAGAAGATCAAAAGGATGATGATAGCATGGAAGAAAATGATGAAAATGAGGCAAAGGCAAAAAACAGTGAGGCAAGTACAGAGCCTAATCAAGAATATGAAAGTAATGAAAATGGTAAAGACAGTAGTGCAGAAATAGAGTCTAAAGAGGAGCAGCAACATAGTGATGATGACAAAGAATGTTCACATGACAGCCATGAGGAAAAAGGGCTTGTGCATAATAGTGAGCAAAATGATGGTGTAGATAATGACAACATGACTGAAGATGATGAAAATGAAGAAACAAAGGAAGATGAGAAGGAAATAAAAGATCAGACACTAGCAAGAGATGAGGCCGAAATAGAAGATGAAGAGGCAGGCAGTGATGAAGATAATATTACTGATGGGACAGACAATGATAAGCAAGGAAATAGTCATGATAGTCATGACAATTGTCATGACTATCATGACACTAATCAACTTCTGAATGACCAAGAAATCCACAGTGATAGTGCATAAAATGACAAGGAAGAGGACCTTATGAAAAACAGAGTCAAAATGAAGCAAGTGAGGAGAGTAGTGATCAGTTTGAGAGCCAAGAAGATAGTGAAGCAAATAAAGAAGGTAATGATCAATTTGAAGGCCTAAGAGAGCAGCAGGTAAAAGTGGGACAAAGGTTAAAGTGTGAACACCAATGAAGATGATGGGAGTGCCAAAAACAAAGAATTCATTGAAAATTAAGCACTCAAAGAAAGTAAAAAACCAAGAAAAACTTAGATACATGACTCAATATTTTTCATAGGCTTCTCTAAACCCTTGAGGGACCTCTCCACCAAGTTTGAAGCAAATTGGACAACATTTTTTTTTTCCAAATTTTGACCCTTCTGTGCAAATCACCCTAGGCGCTATGCACAAAATTGGTGCATCCTCAGCTCTCAAAGTTTAAATTTTTGGATTTTTCACATCATCAACAGTCTGCTCACAAATTTTTAGATCATTTGGAGAATTTTCACTCCCTCAAAAGGTAACAAAACATCAAAAATTTGACCTTTCTGCCTCATTTTCAGACCAGGCACTGCGCACAGAGCAATGTTGGAAGATTTTATTTTTGGATAGATAAATGGAATCCACTCAACACAACTCAAGAATTTCTAGAAATTAGACTCATGAGGCTTTCCAACGAGCCATCACGGAGCCAAATCCGGTGTCGAGAAGGGGTCCAAAACGCAGATGCAAGAGACCCTATTTTCTGCGGAAGTGGTGCTGCGCACAGAGGCTGCCTAGTGTTTTTTGGGCCAAAAGTAAAAAAAGCACACTCATTTATTAAAAATAGATATTTTTGAGTTTTTTGAGGAAAATTAAGATATAATTAGGTGCAAATAGTTATTTTAGAATTTATTTCTTGGGATATTATGTGCCTTGGGCCTTGCATGGTCTCTTGGCCATAAATGATATTTATGACCATATTTGACATTTTCCTACCACATTTAGGGTTTTAGTCCTCATTTTCTCCATAAATAGAGCATGAGGCCCCTATGTATTTTGTTGGCATTTGATGAGCTTGAAGAGCAATATACATGGTTTCATGATCTTGGAGAAGAAATTGATTTTGTGAAGTGGATGAATGCCTTGTTTGACTTGATGATGGAGAAGCTTGTTTGCAGGATTCATGGCTTGGTGAATGGTGATGTTTTCTTAACTTGTTAATGTTTTCTTGTTCTCTTTTTGTTTCATTCTTCTTAACTGCTATAAGACATAAAAGTATAGGTTGAGAAATGCTCTTGGAAGCACCTCAAACCTCCTGTTTTTTATAGCTTTGATGTTTTCCTCTTTTGGCCATCTTAAGGAATTCTTGATTTCTCCTTAGGTCCACCAAAACTTGTCTTTTGTTTCATGAATGGTTAGTATGCTAGCTTACAAGTATGATTCATGGTATGCCCTACTTATTTGAAGTTTTCAAAACCCTATCTTGAAGCCTTTCTGTGGAATATTGATTGTTAGGTTAAGTCAAAGAGGTCTCATTCGATCTTGCCCTTTTTCCATGCTTACCAACTTGTTTCAGAGTTCCCAATAGCTTGATATATTTTTTTTAGGCATTCCCTCTCCATATTATTGAGTTATTTTTTTATCTTATGTGTTTTCCCAAGGTCTGAAGGCGAATTTCTAAAGTTAAGAGTTCTAATGATTCTATGTTTCACTGGAATGTTTATGAGTTTGAGTATTGTTCATAGATATAAATGGTTTTCCCTACCTCATGAGTTGTTGCTTCAAACTATATATGTGTAAGACCTCTTAGTCTTTTCCCAAGCTTAATGTTCACTACACCTCATACATCACCTTAAGGATCCATTTACCTTGCTAAATTGGCCTTGCAGTACACTCTGTTTCATCATTTAGACACTCTTGACTTCATTTGACTCCATAGCCCAATGGATTTGACATTCTCTCACTCCTATTACATTTGACTATCTTATCCATCCAAAACAATAAAAAAACCCTACACCTAATAACTAGCCTAAAACCTAAACCCTAGAGAAAAAAGAACACATCCTTTGCACCCAATAGAGAGAGCCCTCTCTGAGTCCACGAAGGCTAGGTCCTGAGACTCCAAATCTTGCTTCCATGTTACCCTGTAATTTGGTCTACCAATCTACCAAAATCACAAGACACTAACACCTCCTCTGTCTGTTCTGAGAACTTTTATGTGTTTCCCACTTTAATTCTCAACAAGAGCCTTAAAGTGGCAGAACTTCTCAAACAATTCACTCTTCAACTTCAAGAAATATACCCATTTTTTTCTTGTGTAATCATCAATAAATTTCAGCATATAGTGGTTTCCTGCTAATAATGGTGTTTGCATTGGTCCACACAAATCAAAATGGACTATTTCTAAGTGTGCTTTTTACATTATGCTCTTTCCTGATGCAAAGCTTTCTCTGTGTTGTTTGCCCAAGATGCAACCTTCACATAGGCTGTATGGTTTTTCAATCAATGGTAATCCCTTTACCATTCCTTTTATGTGCAACAAATTCAGACCTCCAAATTTGAGATGTCCAAATCTCAAGTACCATAACCAGTTTTCATATTTTGCTTCTCTTTGGAATGTCTCTTGTGTCACTGCCACCATTTCAGCTCCTTTCTTCAAATCTGCTTTCATCTTGAGAGGAAAAATTTTGTTTCTTGTCATCTTCACTTGTGCAATCCTCTGTTTTCTTGGTGGTATGTCCATAATGGTACATACATCATCTTCAAAGAATACATTGTAGGCTTTCTGAATGAGTTGTCCAATGCTCAAAAGGTTACACTTCATACCAGGTACATAACAAACATCTGGTATGGATCTCTTTTCTCCTTTATTTGTTAAAACACTCACTCTTCCTTTTCCCATGATAGAGACTTTACTATATGTTCTCAATGTTACTTGAGACTTCACATTTTCATCTAACATGGAAAACATAGAAATGTTTCCATTCATATGGTTACTACATCCTGAATTTAGAAACCATATATCTTCATTCTTCTCTTCAGCCATATTACATGCTAAAAATAAATTCTCTTGGCTTAGAGTCTCTTTGCTAAAGTTAGCACTGGGTCTACTACCCATGTCACTGTGTTTCTTCCTACATTCATTGGCATAATGCCCATGCTTCTTATAGTAATGACATTGGACTTGGGATTTATCATACCTTTTTCCATGTGCTTGATTTTGTCTACCTTGTTGGCTGATTCCTTGGCTTTGATTCTGACTTTGGTTGCTTCCCCTTCCACTAGTACTTGCAGGGATGTTTCTTCCTCAGTTTTGGCTTCTGCCTCTTCCTTTTCCTCTGTAGTTTGATCTGTCTTGACCTCTTCCTCTTCCAAAGGACATTTGGGTCTTGAATGCATGCTCCAAATATGAGTTTGTTATTCTACTCAAACTTTGTTCATGTCTCATCAATGATGCAGGAAGCTCATCAATAGTAAACATTGAGAGATCCTTTGTCTCTTTAATGGTTTTTACTATCACATCAAATATTGAGGGTAAGCTCGTCAATACTTTCTCGACTATTCTTCTCTCTTCTACTGTCTCTCCATGAGATCTCATTTGGGTAACCAACCCAATCAACAATGTGAAGAATGAGTCTATTTTATCAGAATCTTTCATGCAAATGACTTCAAAATCTCTTCTCATTAATTGAAGCTTTGCTATCTTTACCTTCTCCATTCCTTGTTAGGCTGCCTGGAGGGTATCCCATGCATCCTTGGACTTCTTGGCTACTGCAATCCTTGGAAATATGCTTTCATGCACTGCCTGATAGAGATAACAGAGGGGTTTTGAGTCCTTCTTTCTATTACTCTTCAACAAATATTTCTCTTCCTGTGTTAAGGCATTAAATGCTTATTCATCTGCTGGTTCTTCTAAACCATCTTCAAATAGCTCCCATAAATCTTGAGAAGCAAACAAGGCTCTCATTGTGATTGCCCAATAGTCATAGTTCTTCCCATTGAACTGTGGGAGTTGAGTATTTCCCATACTCGTGCTTGTGTTGGCTCCTGCCATTTCTTAGCTTTATAGAACTATGCTAAAACTTGACTGTGTTTCTTAAACAAATTTCTCACTGCTGAGAGATAAAATCTGTCTCAAAAAAAGACTTTTCTTTTAACAGTTCTCTAGACTGTAATCTTTAAGCAAACAAAAATGATGTTTTTGATAAATACCTTTCTTTTCTGAACCTTCACACTTTTGGAGAAAACTTCAAAAAACTTCTTCTTCCTTCAGCTTCTTCAGCAAATGGTGAGAGCCTGGACTAGCTCTGATACCATGTTGGAATTTCTAATTATTCCAGAACAACAGAGAGGAAAAAGAATTCCTCTTCCAACAGAGAGATAGAAACAGAGAAATATGGACAGAGATGGAGTAAAACTCTATTTCATTAAAATACTGGTCTATTACAAAATAATATTTTCTCATAACTACAGTTCTGGATAACAAAAATTGCTTCAGGCTGCTACACACACAACGCTCTTCAAACTCTGTTTCATTGTCTTCGGGCATACACACAGTCATGCTCTGCTTCACTATCTATTACATATGTTTATATATATTGTAAACATTGCATGTTTAAAATATATATTATAAAACTTTTAACATAAGTTTAAAAACATGAATAAAACTATTGTCGCGACATATTAAACAAAAAATTAAAACATTAAGTCAAAGGTTAAAACCTTATGACATTTCGTGGATTTCAAACATAATTCAAAACATTTTAACAAGTTATTGCATCCGTTTAAGCGCTCGCTGACTGTGCACCCAAGGCTTTCAAAAGAGTGTTATTGGTTGGATGGTGGATGCGTTGGCGGAGGTGGGACATACCTTATCGCAAGGTTTTGGGGATGAGGTGACATCAGCATCAAACCATGCGATATGGTTTTGATTGGTCGAGGGCAGTTGATGTGGAGCGATGGGGCCAAGGTTTATCACGTGGTTTGGAGTGGTGATGACGCAAGCCTCAAGGGCTTGCGATAAAGAGTGATTGGTTGGCGGAGATGTGACGTGGACCTGTGGGATTCACTGAAGCGATGTGGGTCGTTCAAAATTAAATCAAATCATGGAAAATTAAAAAATGGTTGGTGTATGGTGTTATGGCAGTAGGTGTGGAGTTTAAGTGGTGTGGCGGTAACGTGGTTAAGCCACGGTTTTGCATAACAGGGAAAGGGATACGACCTTTGAACAAAAAAATGGTTTTACATGGTTTTAAACACAGGAAATGAATGCATGGTTGAGTGCTCAAAAAAACTGAAATATTGCTGCTCCTGCTATCCCCTGGCATCAAATAAAAAATTGAATTTTTTCCTTCTTCTACTCAGGTTGCAGTTGGGGTTATCTCCAACACATTAATGCCAAAGTAATTCGCTTGAAGTAATGATATCATGGGCCATGAAAATGAAATTTACCCGGATACTGGTTGTAAACCTTTTTTCATCGGGGCCTCCACATGTTTTCCCAAGTGGGCACGTAAGAAACCCTAGTTCTGCTGTGGAGATAATGCGGAACTCCTAGTGGGTGCTTTGGGGAAGCTAGGCTTCAGAGGTATCCTCTAAATTTAGAGACCATTGTGTATACCAGTTTTTGAGCATCTGTCCTACTGCTTTAATCTAATAAGTTTGCCTTGTTACTCTTACACTATGAATATCATGGGGCAGGAAGAACACTATGTATTTTTTCCTTGTTAATCTTACACTGTTAATATCATGGGGCATGAAGAACACTATGTATTTCATGATGCATGACTAATTATTTTGCTTATTCATCGGTTTTTTTTCTCTCGTGTCGGGTCAAGAGTAGGTTCATTTTATCTATCTAGCAGTGAAGCTTCATAATTTCTACTACAAACAAAATAGTGGCAAAGAGGAAGGGAACTTGACTGGTTTATACTTTGATTGTATTGCAGTGAAGCCTACGTTAGTTCTGCTAGAAGCAAAATATTGGGGAAGAGGAAGGGCACTTGTGTCTAAGAATTAATGTTATGAAAATGTTAGAAATCTGTGAGTAGTGGATTTTCAGTTGCCCTCATTTATATCATCAAGTCTTATTCGTGTTTAAAAGTTTTTGTTTTAGCGATGCAATGTGATTTTCATTCGGCCTACAAGAAAACTTACAATTAGAGGAAGAGGAAGTTGCTATAAAACTGAAATTTAATTGTATATCCTTAGTTATATTTTCCCAACTTAATGGTGAATTTTATCAACTTTTTACCTCCACTATCAAAAACTTATTCAGATACATTATGGCCAGTACTCAAAAAATTTTGTCATGTTATTCTTCAAACTCACGGGAAAAATTCCCCCCTACTTAAAACCCTATGTCCTAGAGAGTTTCCAAAAAATTAAGGTGCACAACCATCAAATACTTGTGATGACCTAGAAACACAACAACTTACAAGTTTTAGTGATCTACAACGTTCTACTATTTCAAACTTGAATTGAAAAAGAGAGAAAAATGTCTCGGAGTAAAGCTAGTGTAGAATTTGAAATGGCCCCAACACATATAAAAATAATGAAAGAAAATAAAACACACATCAGTGAGCTCAACCTGTAAATCTCGTATTGAATCAGGTATGTAAATACATTGTTATATAGTAAACCTATTACTAATATTATTATCTATCAACTACTAATTATCTACTGACACTACCAATCATTCTAACAACTGGCCATCCTAATAATCTGTTGCACTAATTTATAACCACAGAGAATCACAAAATCTGTTGACTAATGTCAACAATTACATGGCGGGATTTAAGCATTATTCTCAACACTCCCCCTTAATGCTTAATGAGGGCTTACTAACTTATCTCGTAGTGCCAAAAAATGAGCTTTTTCAACTTCTTTGGTGAAGATATCTACTTGTTGATCCTGAGTTTTTATGTGTTTCAATTCAACATCATTCTTTTGCACCAAATCCTGAATGAAGTGATATTTCATGTCAAAATTCTTTGTCCTATTGTGATGAATGAGATTCTTTTCTAACTTGATGGCACTTACATTGTCACAATAAATCATTGTAGGCTGTATTTTCTTCTCTCCAATTTCTTCCAAAAATTTTCTGAGCCAAAGAGCTTATGTACCTGCTGAGGTAATTGCAACATACTCCTCTTCTGTGGATGGGAGGGAAACAATGCTTTGTTTTCTTGAGCTCAAGGTAATCAAACTAGAACCAAAATAGAAACAATTTCCAGATGTGGACTTACAGTCATCCATACTACCTCCTCAATTTGAATCACTAAATCCAACAAGATTGAACTTTTCAGAAGAGTATTAATGAATACCAAAATTTAGAGTGTCTTTGACATACCTCAAAAATTATCTTGACTAGAAACACCAAGTTCCCCACAGTACTTTTGTAAGTTGTCTCATCATCTAAATCAGCACAATCATCTCTACATAACACAACTCCATAAGAACTTGGAGTAGGGGATGGATTACAATCAAGCATATCGAATTTCTTCAACATATCATGTGCATACTTTGTCTCACAAATGAAAATCTCATCCTTACTTTGATAAACCTCCATTCCTAGAAAATATTTCATGAGATCTAGATCTTTCATCTCAAATTCATTCATCATAGCAACTTTGAACTCATCATTCATTTTAGAACTACTACCCATATACAAAATATCATTAACATACAAACTTTTGATTAGAATATCAATACCTTCTTGTTTATAGTAAAGGGTAGGATCACTCTTAGTTCTCTAGAAGAATTTTTCCTAAAATTCTCCATCAATCCTAGCATACCACGCTCTTAGTGCTTGCTTGAGATCACACAAGGCCTTATTCAACTTGTAGACATTATTTTCTTTTCCTTCCACTTCAAAACCTTGTGGTTGCTCCACATATACTTCCTCTTCTAAGTACCCATTCAAGAAGGCACTTTTCACATCCATATGATGTATGCTCCAACTTTTCTGAGCTTCTAGTGAAATCAACATTCTAATGGTCTCTTGTCTTGCTACTGGTGCAAAAGTCTCTTCATAATCAATTCCATACTTTTGTGTGAATCCTTTGGCAACTAATCTTGCCTTATGTCTTTCAACACTCCCATCACTGTTAAATTTGGTCCTGTAGACCCATTTGGTGCCAATATTTTTCTTGTCATGTGGAAGCTCCGTCGATTCCCCAGTGTCATTCCTGTGGATGGAATCCATCTCTTCTTGCATGGCTTGCACCCAAACCTCATTAGTACATGCATCTTCAAAACATGATGTCTCAAAATCAACCTTGGCTAATAAAGAAAAATTCACTTTCTCACCTATTGGGTTTTCTTCATGTGCTTGATTTGCACTCCTCTGATATATATCACTCAATCTCCTTACCTTCCTTGTAGAACTTGGAGAAGAAGTCGGACTTGAACTTGATACTAAAGAAATTGATGAAGGCCTACTTGGTGGATTTAAACCACTAGATACATAAGCATTAGTTGGTTGCTCATTATCAAAAATTATATCATCATTCAAAATGGATTTAGTCTTCTCAACATGGCCTTTTTTATGACCATAAACTCCCCCTTCATAAAAAATTACATCTCTTGAGACAATAAGCTTGTTAGTGACGGGATTATACAATTTAAAAGCCTTTCTTTTCTGACTATACCCAATGAAAATACATAACTCACTCTTTGCATCTAACTATTTTTCTATTTTGATCAGGTACATGCACATAAGCCAAACAACCAAAAAATTTGAAATGATTAACATTAGGCCTTTTTCCATACCAAGCTTCCTAAGGAGTCATATTTTCTAGCGCACTAGTGGGGCTACGGTTGAGGATGTACACTACTATAGTGACTACATCTCCCAATAAGAATTTTTCAATCCCTTAGTTTGTAACATGCACCTTACCATTTCACCCATAGTACGATTCTTCCTTTCAGCTAGGCCATTCTGTTGGGGTGTGTATTTTTTAGTATTTTTCCTCCTGATGCCATTCGTATCACAATAAATCTAGAAAGATTTTGAGTAGAATTCGCCTCCACGGTCAGTCCGAAAACATTTGATATTTCACCCTTTCTCATTTTCTACAAGTTCTTTGAACTTCTTGAATGTATCCAAGGCTTCACTTTTGGCCTTCAAAAAATATACCCAACATTTTCTTGAGTAATCATCAATGAAAGTGATGAAATATGATGAATTACCCAAAATATTAGTCTGCATAGGACCACATATGTCTGAATGAACAAGCTTAAGTGTGTGATGAGCCCTCCATGTATTTACCTTGCATGATTTCCTTTAGCACATCCTTCAAAAACCTCCTTATGCTCCTCTACCTTGGGAAAACCAGAAACCAATGCATTTGAGGTTAGAAACTTCAAACTGTGAAAATTTAAATGCCCATACCTGAGATGCCATAGCCAACTTGAATCCTCATAATTCATATTTTCAAGGTTGTTTTTATGTTCATAAAATCTCAAGGGAAACATTCTATTTCTTGCCATATGCACAACATTGATCACCCTATTTCCCTTATTCTTATCATAGATAGTAAATGTCTTATTTTCAAAGACTACTTTATAATTTTTCTCAAATAGTTGCCTAACACTTAACAAATTGTGCTTCAATTGTGGAGTATAATAAATATCATGAATACTCTTTATACATTCTTTTGTTTGGACCTCCATAGCTCCTTTGGCATCAACCTCCAATGGTTTATCATCACCAAGTTGGACCTTGGATTTAAAACTTCCATCCTTGGTTGAAAACAATTTCTCATTCCTTGTCATATGGTTAGAGCATCCAGAATCTATGTACCAAACATCTTTATTAGTATTTTCACCTTTGGCATAAGATAAAAATACGTGATCTGAATGATACTCACTACTTTCTTGAGCATAGTTGGCATTTTTACCTTCATTCAATCTACATTCTCTTTCAAAGTGGCCATACGTATTACAATAGTAACAATGAACATTTCTATTATCAAATTTACCTCTACCTCTTCCTCTTGAACCACCTCTACCTCTACCTCTAGAAAATTTTTGGCTTTGCCATTTACCTCGATCTTGATTGGTTTTGGCACTACTGCTGCTTGCATCTTCATTCTGTGTAATTTTTAATTTAGAGGAAAAAGCTTTCTCAAAAAATTCAAAAGTGTCTTTTAATCTTTCTTCATGAGACATAAGAGATCCAACCAATTGATGAAGCTTTAATTGTGTCAAATCCTTGCTTTCTTCTAATATTATGGCAACATGATTCCATCTAGGTGTTAAATATCTCAATATCTTTTTTATTAAAACTTCATTGCTTACAATTTCCCTAAGTGTAGCCATTTTATTGACCACATCCTTGACTCTCACGCAATAGTCACTTATACTTTCAGATTCTTGCATCTTCAAATTCTCGAACTCTTGCTTCAATGTCTGAATCTTGACAACCTTAACTTGATCACTACCTTGGTAAGATTCTTGTAGAGTCTTCAAGGCATCTTTGGTAGTTGTTTCTCCTGATATTATTGGAAATAAGCTCTTATCAAGAGCTATCTAAATGTGAAACAAATCTTTAGCATTCTTCTTCCTTGCTTCCTTTCTTGTTGTTCTTTCATTGGATGTAAGGGCATTCCAATCATCTAGCTCGTCATAACTTGATTCAAAATTATCCCACAAATATTTTCCAATAAAAAAGGTCATCATCTTAATGCACTAATAATCATAATCATTCCCATCAAATTCTGGAACAGGCATGTTAGAATTCAGAATTTTTAACTTTGGCGAAATTCCAACAATAAAACTTTAACCCAAAACAATTTTACCTGCTCTCATACCAATTGTAGAATCCGAAATGACCTCAGCACATATAAAAACAATGAAATAATATAAAACACAGATCAGTGAGCTCAACCTGTAAATCTAATATTGAATCAGGTATGTAAATACATTGTTATATAATAAACTTATTACTAATATTATTATATATCAAATACTAATTATCTACTGACACTACCAATAATTCTGACAATTGGCCATTATGCACTGGCCATCCTAATAATCTGCCGCACTAATTTATAACCACATAGAATCACAAAATTTGCTGACTAATGTTAGCAATTACATTGCGGGATTTAAGAATTATTCTCAACAGCTTGAAGATGATACATCCTGAACTTCATCGCAATCGAAAATTATTGTATTGTCATGAATAGTGCAGAGAAAAAGCCACATACTTCTTCTTTAGAAGAGAAAGTGAAAAAGTTTTTGAGAAGGCTACAAAGTCAGGTATCCCTTGAGACCGAGGTGGAATGATTGAGAAAAAATTTCTTTGAATTAAAGGGAAAATATATATTGATTTAGGCTCTATTCCTTATCAAAAACCATGTGGAAATGTGAAATGGGGAGACTGTAATGTTCAACATATTAATGGTGATTGTTGTGAAACTAACATGCCTTGTTTTCATCCACCTTTTAAATTCCTAAAATTGATAATGATCTGGACGTGGTCAAAATGATAATATAATGATAAGTGAGATAGTTTGTGAAATTACCTAATTATGAGGATTAGGTATTTAGTCTAGATGGAGATTTGAGTCAACACTCTTTAAGATTGAAAAGTATAGTGACAAGTGATTTTATGGACCTAAGACTATATCTTCAACAACAATGATTTTATGGACCTAAGACTATGTCTTCAACAAGAAATATCACCAAGCGTAGAAGTTTCTGAGTATCATTAGAAGTATTAACTTTGTTTAATTGATGAATCTATAAATAATATATGTAAAGATCCACGTGAAACATGTTTCAAGTGAGGTAACATTGCTTCATTCCATCTCAACTCAACTTAGTTATGTAAATAACAAAAACTAAAAATCCTTAGAGAGTATTCCTAAAAGGAAAAGTTGATATCCTTAAATTGCTACTTGTATATCAAGGATTCTTTACAAGCATTTTGGAAGCTTTGAATGCTATTGTGGAATTTTTTAAGCTTTCAAAATATCATCACACATACATGATTACATGATTAGTGTCTGAGTAGCAACATTTGAGTATTGGCTTTGTTTAAATGTAAAACATCTAAATTATAGAATTAGAGATCCATGTGACATATATTTCCACTGAGGTAATGAAGAGGAAAAATATTGTTTCAATCCAAGAAAACTAACATGCATGAATAAAAAAACCTTGGAACATATGTCTATATGGAAAGATACTCATAAAGTGGTACTTGGATATCAATGACTATTTCCATGTATAGTGCTTTAATTACTATTGAAACATGCAACATCTAAAAATATCCTTCACTTTTGGGACAACAACACCATACAAAAAACATTGTGCAAGAGATGGGAAAAGTAAATCGGGCATGTATCTTCTTGTAACCCACTGATATAGTTGAAACATGTATTTGTATGTATCCTAGTATATATCCATACATAACCCAAGTTTCAAGAAATTTAGTTTTCCATTTTATACCGATGCTAATATCAATGGAGTACTATTATTTGAGTGTTGGTGTGGAGAGAAATTCACTTTGAGAAATATTTCAAAAGTCATAGAATTTTATTTCCTAGAGAATTCACTTGAACATAGTTCAAAATGTAAAATTGCAAGAAATTTTCTACTCCTGATGAAATCGAACTGAAAAAAAGAGAGATAAATTTCTTCTAATATTCTTCAAAAAGGAAAGCACGTGATAGAAACACATGCAATATCATGCTACCATCAAAACACAACAAACACAATGATTTTACAAGAGAACCCAACTAGGAAAAACCCCTTCGTTGCTTTGCATCAATCAAATGAGAATGAGTGATGCATCTGTAACTACAATTTAACATATATTTGTGGACTTGTGGGTTAGGACCCACATAAACCCCTTTATACACAACGGATTATAACTTTAGGGTTATTAATATACATACACGCATCATGAAACAATGCTTCTTTAAATGACCATAACGGGTTACTTAACACACAACCACACATAAAACCCAACATAACTGCATACACGTAGGTTTCTTATTTGGAGGGTCCCACATCTTGATAACCAATCACAAAACTTCGCAGTCTCTTGCCCACAACTTTTAACTCCTTACTGAATATGCTAAACCACAAAATCTTGTGAAATGCGCTGTTGAGTAGTGCTGATACGTGGCGTCCCCTCATCACATCGTATCTTCCTGTCCTTACTACGTCACATCGCAAGTTATCTTATTTACCTTACGAACTCTTAAATGGTAACTGCTATACATTACGAAGTGCGAAATCATTTCCGGGCTGCTGCAATCTCCAGCGTTGGCTTGTCCTGGATCCGATGGTCCACGTCTTCTCCCTCCTTCTTAGCGCATCGCAAAAAATTAACATTTCGTGCGAACACTTAAATGGTATCCCCTATAATTTGCGAAGTGCGAAGTTGCAATCCATCGTCCATCGTTGATTTGTTGCATGTTCCAACGGTCTGCGCAACTTCTTCTCTGTGCCACTTTGCATCGCAAGTCAAAATATTTAACTTGTGAAATCCTTAACTCTTAAATACTTCAATCGCCGATGCAAAATTGAGCCCTACCGACACGCGTCTATCTCACACTTCCTCAACTCACCTTACCATTCATCTCTTGTATTCGGATCTACGATTTAATCACAGCCATCCACTTAACCTTCTCGGGTCTTCTTCGCCTCTTTAGCCCGTTCTAGTCTTCATTGTTAATCCTTAAGCCTTTGACTCTGTGCTTCAATCCTCGCTGTTGATTGTTCTTCTTTTAGATGTCGCCGCTCTGCAATACTGCTTCCTCCATGCTACTCCTCCTGAGCTTCTTCTAAATTCTTTCAACCTTATCTCTCTTGAGCTTTGTCCAGTCTGTAGCACAGAACCATCCTAGGTTTGTTCTTTGTCTCTCAATCCTCGGTCTCTGCCACAACTTTACCTGTGCGAAGTTCATAGGAAATTCATTCTCTCACTCAATTTGTCTATGCATTAACAGAAAGAACACACATATATAATAACACATAAATGTAATATTTGATTCGACAGGGAAATAAAACAAACGAGTTAAAATAGAGAGCCCGATCAAAATCCAAAACACTTGGAATTTATTTATAATTGAAAATACACAGAACCAAGACCTGGGATGGCTGGTTTTTACAATTATTCCCATTCTATGTTCAACCCTCTTTCACACTTATTTCCCTCTCATTCTCTCTCTTTCTATCTATGGAAGGCGAAACCAAACAATGGTGGATTTGGTTTTGTTTTATGCCTTTCCCAAAATCCCCATATGGTTGAGAAATTGTTATTCAGTTTCAGAACAGTTTATTCAATTAAATGTCTAACTAATCCTAATCTAACTATTCTTTTAACCTACATATTAAAATGGCTATGTTAGCCCAAATTAACTTTAAACAAAATGCTTTAAAACTAAAATTTTCAAATTATTAGGAATGCTAGTCCTCTTCCCAAGCCATAACATGTGACGAGCTTGTCACATTGCTAGATCTACCTTAATGCTCCTGCATCAGACTCCCGAGGTGAAAGAATTCATGACCTCCTGGTCATGTGTCTTCAATGCTTGAATCTTCTAGGATTCCAAACTTTGTTTTGTTGTTGTCCATAAGATGTATTGTCTTCACCATTCTTTAGCTGCAGCCTTCTAGGAATCCATACTTTTTACTATAGTGCTCAACTGCCTCCATCTTCACTGTTCCTCACTTTCCAAACAATTCCACAGTGGAATGCATTCTCCATTTTGCTGTAACTCTTCTTAGTTATTTGCATTAACTCCCATAGCTCATCTAGGGTTTCTTGAAATTCGATATTTTTCTTGTAATCTAATCTTATTTCTAGTCCTTTGCCAACACATTCTATACACTATGTACCAGATGTTGCTGCAAATATTGCTCCAGACATTGCTATTACCCAAACTTCCTGAATATATCTGAAGATATCTCCCTCTGAAACATCCCTCTTGTTTTCCTTGTTTGAAAATTTACTGTCAAAAAGTAAATTTCCTTCTAAATCTCTGACTGCACTAATATATTTATTCACTCTTTCCTGTATACTAGTTAACATAATTAATTTTTGGAAACTAGTATCTATCTCTGTTTCAACTACAGTTTGAAACAGTTCCA
Organism: Pinus albicaulis; assembly: GCA_034641835.2. Lineage (NCBI taxonomy): Eukaryota > Viridiplantae > Streptophyta > Pinopsida > Pinales > Pinaceae > Pinus > Pinus albicaulis. Next base: position 1,431,528,320 of record CM076572.1, read on the forward strand.
TCTTATTGTCTGCAATCTCTTTCTCTTGTTCAAATAATTTCAGCAAGCAACTCAATAATTCACTAATTACTTGATTCCCTTCAAGTATCTCTTCAATATGTTGTATTACAGTTTCAACATAACTCTCTTCCTCTTCCTTGACAACACTCCATTGTTGTCCTTATGCTTCTTGACTAGTCCTTATTGTTAGTAACCTATACATATAGGATTCATAATTTTGACTTGACTGATGGTAGTCTTGTAAATATGTACATATTTTGCCTTTTGCAACTTGTATTCTCATATTTTTGTTGAGTCTCAAATCTACATCTTTTCCATTCACTTTTCTATACCTTTTTCACTCACCTGAACCTCCCAATTTGTCAATATCATTGTATATTAATTGCAAAAGAGCATCTAACATGGTTTTTAATTATATTTTTGTGTTTGCTATTTGATTTAGATTTTGCTCATCTAGCTGCGGAATCTTGCCACTTTCCGCAACTGCTGCAACTTTCCGCAACTATTTTGTGAAACTTTATGTTATAGGTGTCTTCAGAAGAAACGAGCCACATGGGCAAGTCTGAAATGATTTGGACATGGTTCGTGTCCTATTGGCTCGAGCAAATCCATCTAAAGAGGCCGCGGTCAAAGGTGTCCACATGGAAGTCAACCGTAGAGTCCCACGGTGACAGGGCTCTGTTTCGTGTCACGTGAAGGTTCATACGGCTGTTTCTGAATTGCGGAGGACAAACCAACATCTGTACATGGCTCCATAGCCGAATTCAAACATCCACTCCTCATAGATTTACTTTTCAATACGGCCATGATCCTAGATCTGTGGACGTAATGGTCTACGTGTTCTCCACCAGCATAAACATTAGGAATCAGTTATATTTCCTCTATTATAAATAACGCGTTTGTATACGCATATAGATTAGTCTCTATTAGTCTGTGTTAGTTTTTATTAGTCTGCTCTGTAATGTAATTACGCTGCACTTGTGCCGTAACATCACCTTTCTGTTATGACTGCATTTTAATATAAGAAGACTCTGTTTTCAACCGTAATTCGTATTTGAAGATCATTGCCAAGGCTGGTGTAGAGGGCCCCTGCACTTGCCAAGGTTCTGTGCATTATTGTATAGTTCTTGTTTTATTTCCTTAAAGCTCATTGTGCCATAATCCATTCACATGTTTATACATTGCATCTTTCATGGTATATATGCTTCATTTCTGTTTATAATCTTGCATGTTTTCCATTTTACTTCTGTCTTTCATGTTTTATGTTATTGTTAAACTGATAAGTGTTCTTGTTTCAGGTTATAAATAGGCAGCCCGGGCATTTGCATAACTTTTTGACTAATGACATGGAATTAACATTGTTCTGCTGCTAATTTGTTTTTCTTAGTTTCTGTTTAATTTCAGTACTGCTTTGTTTAATTCAGTTTTTCTCATTTGCTTTAGTAGTTAAATTTAGATATATTAAACTGCTCATAACATCTTCAGTTGCCTCCGAAAGCCACAGCTGGACTGATGGTGAGGGATTGTATTATGAAATGTGTAGTTTAGTATTAGTTTCTTTTCTGCAAATTTAGATATATTAATCTGCTCATAGCATCTTCAGTTGCCTCCGAAAGCCACAGCTGGACTGATGGTGAGGGATTGCATTATGAAATGTGTAGTTTAGTATTAGTTTCTTTTCCGCAAATTTAGATATATTAATTTGCTCATAACATCTTCAGTTGCCTCCGAAAGCCACAGCTGGACTGATGGTGAGGGATTGAATTATGGATGTGTAGTTTGATATTAGTTTCCTTTCTGCAAGTTAGAAATATTAAATTGTGCATGAAATCTTCAGTTACCTCCGAAAGCCACAGCTGGACTGATGGTGAGGGATTGAATTATGAATGTATGGTTTGATATTAGTTTACTTTCTGCAAATTAGATATCAGTTACTCAAGTTGTTTATGGTTACTTTCGAAAATCATAGCTGGACTAATGATGAGGGATCAGAAGACAAGTTGATGTAATCTGATTTAGATTTACTTTGTTGCAATTTTGGATTTCTTTCAGCATAGTTTCTTTTGTGTTTAGACAGCAGCAAGAATAGTTTGGTTTCATGCTCACTAGTTCACTGTTTTGATTCATTAGACTAGCAGCACCTTTTCATTTCAGCAACACATTTTCATTTCCTTTCAAGTTTTGTCATTGTATGTTTCAAATTTCCTTTTTAAGTTTCAAGTTGGTAAATCATTATAGAGGATATCATTTCCTTGAACAAACATAACCATACTTGTTTTCATTTTAGAATTTCCATTTCATCTTAGAAAACCAAAAACGACAAAAAGTTAAGAAATAGGTTATCTTGCACATATAGTGTGCCGCACTTCATCAGCTTACGAATCCCGGATTGACAAATTAAATGTAGAAATTTAGGACACACTAAATTGACCAAACATTTTGGCGCCGTTGCCGGGGAAGTGTAACTAGGTAGCCAATTTCTTAAAAAAAAAAAAACAAAATAATAAAAGAAGGGAAAACTTGATAACTTCTTGAAGTATGCTCTCCTCTTGCACCTAGTGTGATCTGGAGGATCAGAAAAGAGAGTTATTGGTTTAGTAATTTCTTAAGTATGCTCTCTTCTTGCACCTAGTGTGACCTGGAAGATCAGAAAGAGAATTATTAGCCCAACTTTAATATATATATATATATATATATATATATATATATATATATAAAATGACATGCATAGAGCAAGAGATTCTAGGGGAAGGTTTATAGCTAAAGCCAAGAGTTCGATTTTCACAACTCCATCTTCTTCAAGGCATAGACCAGATTCACCACCATCTACCCCTAGCCTTAAGATTTTTGGAATACAAGGAATAGCTGAATTAGAGGATTCTCCTATACCACCTACTAAATCCTATTTAGAAAACAAAGAGACTCTCTCTCATCCTCCTTTGATAAGAGAACTAGAGGACTTTAAGGACTCTAAAGAAACTATCATGGCAGAGGAAGTAATAGATGGAGGTAGAGGTAGAGGTAGAAGAGGAGGAAACAGTAAAGAAAGGGATATAGTTGATGAGGAAACTCATGCAACGATGAAAAATATTTCACCATCTTTCCTCCCTAACTTTTATGGATTGTGAAGTGAGGACCCTGAAACGTCTCTGTTTGAGTTTGAAGTTGTGTGCCATACTTATGACTATATGGAAGACTCTCAAAAACTCAAACTGTTTCCTTCAACATTGAAGGGATCTGCTTTGAAATGGTTCATGGGATTAGCCACTCAATCTATTAGGACTTGGAATGATATGAAACAAACATTTTTGGATAGATACTTGGACTATTGTATGCCCACCAATCACAAGGATGAGGTATTCAAAATTATGCAAAAAGAAGATGAAAATTTGGAAGACTTACTTGAAAGATTTCAATACAACTTGAAAAGATCAAAGATGAGAAACTTAGATGATGAAACCTTGAAAGCCCTCATATTAAAAGCCATTAGAGATGAATGGATAGATATTTTAAACATGATGGGGAAAGGAGACATTTCTCAAATTCCACTTCGTGACATAACAGAACTATGTGTCCATCTCTCAAGGGGAAAATCTAAAACAGGAAAAGGGCTTAGGGATCCTTCTCTTATTAGGGCTAACAAATCTGCAACTGGATCAGTAAGTAGGGCAGAGATTGGTAATATTCTTGAGTTCAAAATTGATATCTTAGGGAGCCTTAGTGAACAACTAGACACCCTTAAAATCCAAAACAAGCAGAAAGCAGAAACAGATGCTTTAGCCATCTTTTGTTCGAAATGTAGGAAGAAACATGCTTTAAGGGAATGTCCCTTGGATGCAAAAGTTGTAGAAACATGTATGATTTGCTCAGAGAATCATGAGATCAAGGATTGTCCTTCAATTCCTGGACTCAAAGCTGTCTTTCAAGAAGACCCAAATTCGGTAGAATCTCTCTGTTTTGTTGCAAGAAGACCTTGGCAGGGACAACAAACTCAAGGGTTTAACAACCCTATGAATCTTCAAACCCCACCAAATTGGAATCCTTGGCAAGAACCTTGGCTCCAACATCAAAATCCATATCGGCCATGGGTACAAGGGATGCAAAATCCTTATGGGAGATTTTCTCAATTTTATCAATATCCTCCATCTTTTCAAAATCAACAAGCTCCACAACTTCCAAACCCAAATTCACAACTTTCATTGCCATTTCCACAACAACAACCTTCTCAAAAAAATCCAAATCCTCAACTCATGCTCCCATACCAACAAAAGACAAATCAACTTCCAGCTCAGCCATTGCCAAATCCTAATAATAAAAATCCTCAAAATACTTACATGGTAGAAGGACAACAATTTCCTACCTATATGATTGTTCCTCTCAACGATGTACAACTCAGATCTAGTAGAGTTTTAGAAAAACCTTCTATAGATATTCAAGAGCAAGATACCTCTAAGGAGGATTCTCTTCAAGTCAATAAGGGTTCTGAGGAAGAATCTCTTCAAAATTCAAACATTCGAAAAGAAAAAGAAAAGTTAACACCCACAACTCCTATAGTTGAGCAACCTCCATCTTTATCTACACCTCCTTTTCCTGAAAGACTACAAATTGACAAGGGGGTGGAAAAACAAATCTTGTTGCCTAACTATGACTTCCTAGATGAATTGAAGAATGTTTGTATCAAGATTCCCTTGCTACAAGCCATTCGAGAGATTCCTATTCTAGCAAAAACCATAAAGGAGTTGAGTTTCAAAAGACCGGGAAGGAAACTAAAAGACACAAGAAGAATCCACCTGGTAGGAAAAATTGCAGATATCATGATGGGAAAAATTACCATGCAGAAGTATGTAGATCCAGGAAGTCCAATTGTCAAGACACATATAAATGGGATAGAAATTCCAAACACATTGATTGACTTAGGGGCTGCTATCGACATTATGAGTAGACAGACTATGGAACAGCTAAAACTTCCTAACCTTCTTTTTACACCTACTTTACTGCAACTTGCAGATCGATCAATTATTAAACCAGATGGTGTATTAGAAGATATTTTAGTCTCCTTATATTCTTGGGAATATCCAGTAGATTTTATGATTTTGACTCCCAAGAGTAATCTAGGAGGGCACCCACTTATTTTAGGAAGACCTTGGCTAGCCACAACTGATGCTTTTATTAGTTGTAGATCTGGGGACATGTACATTTATAATGGTAATTCGACAAAGAAATTCAATTTGTATCCTCCAGCAAGAGCAATCACAGAAGTAGGAGACAATGAATGGGTCAATGATGAGGACATTATACAACCTGTCTTTACCATTTCTGAAATCAGTGAGGATAGTCAAATTCTGAACACATTAGAAAATTTTGAGATATCTTCAGAATATGACCCCACACAATTTCAATTGGAATCTGACATAGAATATTTATCATAAAGACAAATGTCTCTTTACTCTATGGAAGAGTTTGGTAGTTCTACTATTGAGATTTTTCCAAGAAAAACATTGAATATCAACAAACATTTGGAAAAGTCACAACAAGAAGAACTAACCAAAATCTTGAAAAAACATTCTACTCCATTTGCATGGGAGTATACTGACATGAAAGGAATTGATCCTAAGACTTGCATCCATCATATCTATATTGAGGAAAACAGTAGACCAATCAGACAACCTCAAAGAAGGATGAATCCAAATCTTAGGGAGATAGTGAAAGAAGAGCTCGAAAAACTTCTCAATGTAAACTTCATTTATCCAATTTCAGATAGCCGATGGGTTTCTCCTTTGGTTATAGTACCTAAAAAGAATGGTAAATGGAGAGTATGCATTGATTACAGGGAAGTGAACAAAGCAACTTTGAAGGATCACTTTCCTTTGCCTTTTATTGATCAGGTATTAGATACATTAGCAGGTAAAAAGTACTTTTCATTTTTGGATGGTTTTAGTGGCTATAATCAAATTCAAGTAGCACCTGAAGATCAAGATAAGACCACATTTACTTTTCCATGGGGAACTTTTGCCTACCGAGTGCTTCCTTTTGGGTTATGTAATGCACCCACAACATTCCAAAGAGCAGTACTAGGAATTTTTTCTGATCTAATCCATGATTGTGTAGAGGTTTATATGGATGATTTTACAGTTTATGGTAATTCATTTGAAGAGGCATTAGAAAATTTGGAAAAATTTCTTATAAGATGTAAAGAAACAAACCTTTCATTGAGCCATGAAAAATGATTTATGATGTTTACTGAAGGGATTGTTTTAGGACATCATATTTTAGGATATGGGATTAAGGTTGATAGATCAAAAGTTGAAGTCATCTCCAAGTTGCCTATTCCAAATTTTCAAAGATATGTTAGAAGTTTTCTAGGATTTACTAGTTACTATAGAAGATTTATAGAAAACTTCACTAAAATAGCATCTCCACTCTTTAAATTGCTTGCAAAAGACTGTGAATTTAAATGGGATCCTGATTGTCAATCAGCTTTTGAAACTTTGAAAACAAGAATATCTGAAGCACCTATCTTGAGAGGACCAAATTGGAAACTCCCTTTCCATATTTCTACGGATGCTTCGGATACAGCTCTAGGAGCTGTGTTGGGTCAAAAAGATTTAGTTCCTTATGCCATTTATTATACCAGTAAAAATTTGACTCCCACAGATTTGAACTATACTGTGACTGAAAAAGAGTTTTTAGCTGTTGTTCATGCAATTAATAAGTTTAGACATTACATAACAAGCTATGAAACTTTTATTCATACTGACCATTCTGCAATTAGATATTTAATGAACAAACCTATTACTAATGGCAGAGTGACAAGATGGCTCTTACTTTTGCAAGAATTCAATATTACTGTGTTGGATAGACCAGGAAAACAAAATACAGTAGCTGATTTCTTGTCTAGGATTCAGAATACTAAAGAAGATTCTCCTGTAGAGGATAAGTTTCCTGATGAATACTTGTTTGCAGTAACTATTAAGACTCCTTAGTATGCAGATATTGCTAACTATTTGGTTACAGGGAAACTACCTTCACATTTATTTCCAAGTGAAAAACGAAAAATTATTCAGGAGAGTTCAAAATATTCATGGATTTCTAACGAATTGTTTAAAACAGGGCCAGATCTTGTGATCAGAAGATGTGTCAGGGAAGATGAAATGCCTGATATTCTTAAGGCATGTCATGATGAACCATGCGTCGGACACTTTGCAGACAAAAGGACGGCCTATAAAATCCTTTCTTTAGGATATTATTGGCCTTCCCTCTTCAAAGATACAAAACAATATGTCAAAAGGTGTGACAGCTGCCAAAGAGTAGGGAAACCTACCCTTTCAAATGAAATGCCATTGCAAACACAGGTACTCATTGAACCCTTTGAAAAATGGGCTTTAGATTTCATTGGACATATTAATCCACCATCTAAGAAAAAGAAGTATATATTGGTTTGTACTGATTATGTTACTAAATGGGTAGAAGCCAAAGCATTAGTATCTGCTACTGAAAATTCAGTTATTCATTTTCTTTATGAGGATATTTTTACTCGCTTTGGTGTTCCAAGAGAAATTGTGACAGATTAGGGGAGCCAATTCACATCCAATTTGGTGGAGAAGTTGATGGAAGAATACAAAATCAAGCACGGAAGATCTACTCCTTACCATCCGCAAGCAAATTGTCAAGTGGAGTCCACAAATAAAGTTCTTGAAAGTATCATCACCAAAATTGTTCATCTACATAGAAGAGATTGGGCAGAAAGGCTTCCTGAAGCCTTGTGGGCCTACAGAACTACATGGAGAAATACAACAGGACATTCTCCCTATGAACTTGTTTATGGGAAAGAAGTCTTGCTCCCCATTGAGTTCCAAGTCAAGACCTTCAAGATGGCAGTTCAGTTGGGGATGGACTTATCAGAAGCCCAAAAGCATAGAATGGAGCAGTTGAATGAGCTAGATGAGATCAGACAAGAAGCAATTTTAAGAACTGATCTAGTTCAATATCAAAGAGCTAAATGGCATGAAAAGTACATCAAAGAGAATAAGTTTCAAGAAGGAGATTGGGCATTGTTATTTGATTCCAAGTTTAAAGATTTCCAAGGAAAATTTCAGACTCATTGGCTTGGGCCATATGAGATTGACAAGATCTTTAACAATGGAGCGGTAAGAATCAAGACCATTGATGAGTTTCAAACTCCTCTTATTGTGAATGGCCATAGATTGAAATTTTATCATAAGCCACTCTCAAAAGAGGATTTTATCAAAATGTTTCAAGAAAGTTCTGCAATCAGGCTGGTACAGAAGAATTCTTCTTCTCCACCAGCCTAGTTTTTGTTCTTTTTAGTTAAAATATATATATATATATATATATATATATATATATATATTGTATAAGCCTGAAAACCAATCACTGATTGGAAGTCTTATACAGAAAATATAGGGTGAAAATCAGGAACACCTGACACTCTATATTTTCCAAAAAAAAATCTCTCTTTCATTTCACAAGTTTTGTCACCACCCACTCCATTCCATTCCACTTCATTCCATTTCATTTCACTTCATTTCACTCCATTCCACTTCATTTTTTCTATTTCATTCCATTTCATCAATAAAATTCTTTTTCATGACCATTTCCATCTGGTCATTTGTCATTTGTTCATCTCCATTCATCCAAATAATAGCTGTGTCAGTTTCCACAGCTGACATCTGTTTCCGCAGCTGACTCCAGTTTCCGCAGCCAGAAGCAGATTCCGCAGCTACTACTCTGTTTTCAAAAGAATATACAGTCATATGTTATTTCCATAATCATGAAATAAAATGCAGGTGAGAGGATCAAAAATGAAGACATGGAGCATTCAAAATACCAATGAAGAAGCAACTAATTGAAGATCAAGGAAAAAGGCAAAGATTCCAAAGGTATGAATAAAATTTATTTCAAATAGCATTAAAAACACATTTTTATATAGTTATGAACCATAAGCTCCATCCATTATGTGCAATGATTATATTGACAATTCCGTAACCTTTCTCGATCTCCATATTATCCTCTCGCATTCATTCTCAAACGATTCCATCATTAAACCCCCGATTTTCACTCATGATCCAATATTCCACCGGTGAAAATAAGACATAATTGATTTGACCACGGACCCTTACAGCCGCATAAATCCATAACCGTTATTGAAACGTGCTCACATTTATTTCACAGCCACCAAATTTCAAAACGTTGCTGGATGTGTTATACTCTGTTAATCTCTCAGCCGTATTTCTGTTGTGCTCACGAAACCCCTTTCTGTTCTGTCTCACTCTATTTCGTCCTCTATTACGTTATAGTCTGTACACCCATAGTCATTGTGCTCATTTCCACTCTCTGATATCTACCCACAGTCATTGTGCTCATCTCTATGCATTCAGCCGTTCTATTTCCATTGAACCCTCACGCAGGCAAATTTGTGAAGAGCAGAAAGAAGAATGGGTAAATTGCTAAGAGCAGAACCGGAAGAACCTAAGTTCATGGAGGGATATCCGCAAGTAAGGGAAATATTGAAAAGCAAAGTGGCTGCGGTTTATCCAGAAATTTAGAGGTTATCATAAAGAAGTGACAAAAGCATTCGCAAGGTCATTTAATGGCTTGGAAGTAGAGATTGGAGACCTTAAGTTTGCGGTCAATGAAGCATCTATAGCATCTACCACAGAACTTCTTCAAGAGGGTGAGTGTTGGTTTAAGAATAAAAGCATCAGTGATGAAGCCTGGAGAACAATCTTACGAAACCAAGGTATGGACATAACTATTTTTAAAAGAGGAATTCCTGTTCATGCATTGAAAGAGGAATGGGCTACTTTGCTGCTAGTTGTTCAGAAATTCATTACCTGTGAAGGTAGTTTTGGGTCCATGTACATGTACCACACCAGATTGCTGATGAATTTTATAGATAATCAAACTCTCAATCTCCCATATTTTCTATTAAATAGTTTGAAGAAAATGTCTGTGACTGTTCAGAAGCATTTAGGAGATATAGAACCACATCTATATCATCACGGTCTTGTAAAAATTTTGATTGAAAAAGAGTTAAAGGAGAAGAAAGACACATGGGAACAATTTCTGATTAGAAATTTCTTTGAGGAACCTCAGGAAATTCCTGAAGGTAGCACAACAAGAAGGAGTAGGAGAAAAAGAATAAATGAGGAAACCCAAATTACTCCTACTCAAGAAATTCCTGAAGGTAGCACAACAAGAAGAAGTAGGAGAAAAAGAACAATTGATGAAATTCAAAATACTCCTACTACTAAAATTGAAAGAACTGATAGGGAAGAGAGACTGTGAAAGAGGAAGAAGAAAGAAATCAAGGGTAAGAAGCCAATAACACCAAAAGAGAGAAAAATTATTGAAGTTATACATCAAACCCCTTCTTCTTCTGAAGAAGATCATCAAGTGCTATCTGAAAGATTAGTTTATCTTCAAAAACAGTCATCTATGGCCAGGAAGACAGAGAAAGGAAAACAAAAACAAAAGGATAGTGTACCACAACGTGTAAGAAGAAGCAGCAGACTTAAGGGGAAATTGAGGAAAATGCAAATAAAGGGTCCTCATTTCATTGATTTGGGAGAGGAAACATCTGAACAGTCCCCAGCTGACCATAGTCCATCTCAGTCAATTAGTGAACCTGGTTCATTTAATTCTCAGTCAGACATTGAACATAGTCCATCCCATTCTCAGCAAGTTGTTGATGTGAGCCCTTCTCAGCCAGATTTTGAAGATAACTCTCCTTCACGACATTTTGGGGACAGCCCAATAAAAATGACACCTGAAATAGACCCCAAGAAACAGGAAGTATATGATTATATAGAATCTTTGGAAAAAGTAGCTACCGGCCCCAGTACTTCGTCCATCCAGCCTCACACAGTACAAGATGATTTAGTCCAATCACTAAAACAGGAATTCTTTGAGCTAGAGCTTTTAAATAGACACATCAAAAATGAAAATGAGACATTGAAGGAACAAGGTAAATTGGAAAAAATCATTCATGATAATACCATGCTACATCTGGGAATATGGTAGAAGAAGAACAAGAAATTGAAAAGGAAATGCCAGAAGTTAAGCAGAGCACTGGTTAACATCAAATTTAGGTGCTTAATGAAGAAACCCAGAATGTTGGCAGCACCAAGGAAGAGGAGGAGAGGATTGGATGTGTTGGCTGAAGTGTCAAGGCATATGAACTAAGGAAGGAATATCAAAATTTTGGTTGCATGAGGACATGCAACACCTTCACAGTGGGGGTATGTTAAGTCTCAAATCTGCATCTTTTCCATACACTTTTCTATACCTTTTTCACTCACCTGAACCTCCCAAGTTGTCAATATCATTGTATATTAATTGCAAAAGAGCATCTAACATGGTTTTTAATTATATTTTTTTGTTTGCTATTTGATTTAGATTTTGTTCATCTAGTTGCAGAATCTTGCCACTTTCCGCAGCTGCTGCAACTTTCCGCAGCTATTTTGTGAAACTCTATGTTACAGGTGTCTTCAGAAGAAACAAGCCACATGGGCAAGTCTGAAATGATGTGGACATGGTTCGTGTCCTATTGGCTCGAGAAAATCCGTCTAAAGAGGCCGCGGTCAAAGGTGTCCACATGGAAGTCAACCGTAGAGTCCCACGGTGACAGGGCTCTGTTTCGTGTCACGTGAAGGTTCATACGGCCGTTTCTAAGTTGCGGAGGATAAATCAACATCTGTACATGGCTCCTTAGCCGAATTCAAACATCCACTCCTCATAGATTTACTTTTCAATACGGCCATGATCCTAGATCCGTGGATGTAATGGTCTACGTGTTCTCCACCAGCATAAACTTTAGGAATTAGTTATGTTTCTTTTGTTATAAATAACGCGTTTGCATACACATATGAGTTATTCTCGATTAGTCTCTGTTATCTTTTATTAGTCTGCTCTGTAATGTAATTACGCTGCCTTTGTGCCGTAATACTACCTTACTGTTATGACTGCATTTTAATATAATAAGACTCTGTTTTCCAACGTGATTCGTACTTGAAGATTGTTGCCAAGGCTGGTGTAGAGGGCCCCTGCACTTGCCAAGGTTTTGTGCATTATTGTATAGTTCTTGTTTTATTTCTTTAAAGCTCATTGTGCCATAATCCATTCACATGTTTATACATTGCATCTTTCATGGTATATATGCTTCATTTCTGTTTATAATCTTGCATGCTTTCCATTTTACTTCTGTCTTTCATGTTTTCTGTTATTAATCACTGATCAGTGTTCTTGTTTCAGGTTATAGATAGGCAGCCCGGGCATTTGCATAACTTTTTGACTAATGACATGGAATTAACATTATTCTGCTGCTAATTTGCTTTTCGTAGTTTCTGTTTAATTTCAGTCTTGCTTTGTTCATTTCAGTTTTTCTCATTTGCTTTAGTAGTTAAATTTAGATATATTAAACTGCTCAAAGCATCTTCAGTTGCCTCCGAAAGCCACAACTGGACTGACGGTGAGGGATTGTATTATGAAATGTGTAGTTTAGTATTAGTTTCCTTTCTGCAAATTTAGATATATTAAACTGCTCATAACATCTTTAGTTGCCTCCGAAAGCCACAACTGGACTGATGGTGAGGGATTGTTTTATGAAATCTGTAGTTTGGTATTAGTTTCCTTTCTGCAAATTTAGATATATTAAACTGCTCATAACATCTTCAGTTGCCTCCGAAAGCCACAGCTGGACTGATGGTGAGGGATTGTTTTATGAAATGTGTAGTTTGGTATTATTTTCCTTTCTGCAAGTTAGAAATATTAAATTGTGCATGAAATCTTCAGTTACCTCCGAAAGCCACAGCTGGACTGATGGTGAGGGATTGAATTATGAATGTATGGTTTGATATTAGTTTACTTTCTGCAAGTTAGATATCAGTTACTCAAGTTGTTTATGGTTACTTCTGAAAATCATAGCTCGACTAATGATGAGGGATCAGAAGACAAGTTGATGTTACTTGATTTAGATTTACTTTGTTGCAATTTTGGATTTCTTTAAGCATAGTTTCTTTTGTGTTTAGACAGCAGCAAGAATAGTTTGGTTTTCATGCTCAATAGTTCACTGTTTTTATTCATTAGACTAGCAGCACATTTTCATTTCAGCAGCACATTTTCATTTCCTTTCAAGTTTTGTCATTGTAAGTTTCAAATTCCTTTTTAAGTTTCAAGTTGGTAAATCATTATAGAGGATATCATTTCCTTGAAAAAACATAACCATACTTTCTTTTATTTTAGAATTTCCATCTCACCTTAGAAAACCAAAAACGACAAAAAGTTAAGAAATAGGTTATCTTGCACATATAGTGCGCCGCACTTCATCAGCTTACGAATCCCGGATTGACAAATTAAATGCAGCAATTTAGGACATACTAAATTGACCAAACAATTTTGTAAAAAAATAAAAAATAAAAAAGAGGGTAAAATGTCCTAAAAGTACAATCAAAGGACATAGAAAAAATAATAGACCCCAAAGAAAAATGAATAAAACATGAAAGTATGCAAGCCTAAATGCCACTACTTTTTACCTTTTGCAGTTGATTATGGAAGAGTGTCAATAAATGCCATAATCTGTGATGAGTTGAACAATTTATTCTTGACTCGTCATAGTTCAATTTCAAATGTTATAGATAGAGAATAAAGAATTGTCAGACATTTTAATCCTGACAATTCAGTAATTAGGTAAATAAAAAGTGAATCCAACAGTTTAATTTGGATTCTTGGATGAAATAAGTGTAGAATTAGATAGTTTTATTGCTTTCAGAAAGAATAAATGTTGTAAAGGTTGCTAGCTCAAATGCACCTAATCAAAATGGAAGAAAAATGTTAGCAGTTAAATTGGGTAGGTAGAAGAAGGTGAGGAGCATCAATGTAAATATTATTCACCAGGGCTGAAAATAACTAACTTCCCCTCCCCATAGCCATTAAGCATTCTAAGCTATCAGACAGAAAGGCTCAAGGCATTTCATTGACTTCTGTTGGGACCAGACCCAAGACTCTATGGATGATTAGTTGAAAATGTTAAATTTCTATATTAATCCCTAAAATCACATCATTTTCCATTCATGCATTCATCTCCCTAAAAAATCATAAGTAAAAGCATCATTTTTTACTTAAAAATACTCTAATTCCCATTTTATTAACTTCCCACATTACATGAAAGCATAAAACCCTCAAAATCACATTTTATCCTAAGTTTAAGTGATGAAGTTATTATAATGCAAATTTGCTTTTAATCTTCGCTTTCTTAGTTATATTAATGTATTTTGAGTGTACATTATCCCATTTTCATATTAATTTTAACTTATCTATTAACTTCCTATAGGAAAACCTTTTTCCTATATTATATAACTCCCTTTTATAAAGTAACCCCAAAAACCCATTATTATAACTTTAGCCAAAGTTATTTATTCCCACATGTTTAAATAAAAAAAAACCCACATGATACCTCCTTTGGCTAAATATATCATTATATAAATATCCCGCCCCCTATGGTAGTTAAATCATTTTGATTTAATTAACTGTATAATAAAAATATTCAAAAGGCCTTTAAACATGTTCAAATATGTGTTTAAAACAAAAAATATTAAAACCCGAAGTTTAATTTAAACTAAACTTCAAATAAAACCCATTCCCTTGTTCATTTTCCCTTCCCCTGTTGGGAGAAATGCTGAGGAGGGGGGGGGGGGGGGGTGAATCAGTATTTAGGGCATACTCAAATATTTTTACTTTTCTATTCTCTAAAAACCATACGCTACTTCACTGAGACAAACTCGCGTATACACGCGTATATCCTTCATAAAACTCACGTATACACAGAGAACTTATTATGAATTTATTTCTTTACTTAGATCTATGCATCATCAAATGTTTAGTTAGCAGTAAGAATGTGCAGTAATAACAAAATAAACCATCACACATAAGAAACACACATGAACACCAGGATTTTAGGTGGAAACCCAAGTCGGGAGAAAACCATCACTGCCGTTGTCTCAGCCTTCAATATTTTATTATAAAGAAAACATCTTACAACCATATACTGGTGTAGACTCATACCAGCACACAAGCACCCACCTACAGAAGGCTACAACCTTCTCTCGTTTACCAGCCTCTCTTGGAAGGGAGCTACAACCCCCTGCTCTCATTTACCAGCCTCTCCTGGAAGGGAGCTACAACCCCCTGCTTTCGTTTACTTGCCTCTCCTGGAAGGGAGCTACAACCCCCTGACTAAAGGCTTCAACCTTCAGCACCTCCATGGACTACGTTTCATCAATTTTCATACTGGATCCAATAGCTTCAATAGATCACAAATTGCAGGCCACTTTTCATCATATTTTCAAACTGGACCCACTCCACACATTTAAGCTCAATCATACATCAAACTGAAACTTATACCCTTATCAATTCATTCAATGAATCATCAACCAATCAATCAAAAACTTGATCTTTTCTCAACATAGTCAGCAGCATAATCAATATTCAGAAAACCCAGATCTGTATGAATACATCATAGACAGATAGCAGTAAAACATCAGAACAGATCAGACATCTCATACCACAAACTTCAGCAAGCCCTAGTTTTAATACGCGCTTTCCTTTCACTGATCCTGCGTATATATGCGCTTTCATGCATATCAACCTGCGTATACATCTTCACATACTTCAGAACTGGTTTCACATTCCATACGCGCTTTCGCTGAATTAAACCCGCGTATATACGCGCTTCCTCTGCTGCAAACAAGCGTATAGATCTTCAAATATTATGGGGCAGTACAATTCTTCAGAACAGATATATATCTCATATTTTACCCTTCAATTCAGACAGATGTTCGGCAGATCACAGATCTAATCATACCACAAACAGATCTAGAAAATACATATACATTTCAGATCTAGAGATCCCTCTTCATCATTTTCTTCATAGATGCATCATAGATTCAGATCTATCATCAAAATGTTACCCTTTCCATTCATACATACTTTAGAGTGAAGTATACATTCAAACCCAGACTCATACATCCCCTTTTCACAATTAATTTCTTCTCCTTATATAGATTTAGCCTTTGTCAATACCATGAGCCAAAACCACATCACTTCCGATGGTATTCCTGGACGGGATCTCATAGACAATCTAGCGCTCAATACAATGGGTCAATACCATGGTAGTAACCCCTGGTTTTACACATTTAGAGCGCAATTGATCATATGCGACTTGGCACATACTTTTCTGCATGCATACGCGCCTTGTCCTTGACAAACCCGCGTATGCCTTGTAACACACCTTTTTCATCATTATTCTTGCACATACTGATATTTCTTTCTTCTGCAACTTCTGTACTACTTGTAGAACATCAGATTTACATCATTAATAAACTTATCAAGCATTAAGAACAACTTCATTAAGTAGGTTTCCATCATCTTCATCAAGTGGGTTGCCATCAAGGACAACACTTTGCATCATATTGCCAACAATCTCCCCCTTTGGACTTGATGGCAACCACGATGGTGTTTGATCACCACAACAGATAGATACATTGATTATAACCATTATATAATAACCATGTTACTCTCCCCTTATTCAAACACCATGTTACTCTCCCCCATTGACATCAAGGGCAAAGGGCGGATCAAAACCAACACAGGGTTTTTCTGCTCATGTAGAAAGAAGAGCGCTGTAGATTTGATGTGCACTAAAGTTACCATGCTCCGCCTGAGTTCATGCTAAATCTTCAAAAATATTTTTCAGTGAAGTACATGACTCTATGACCTTCCTATCACCAAGGACTCATACTTACATCAAATATCCAACCGAGTGGATTTACATATGTGACTCAAGTACCCCACCAAGTGGGTTTACATATTTTGACTCAACTATCCAACCAAGTGGATTTATAAAATTGACCAAGTCCTTACATGACTGACTATTACAATTTTACATCATAGGTCTCAACATGACCTTTACATCAAATTACAAATATGACTTTTTATAACCAAAACCAAAAAGGACTTCAAGAAAGTGATCATATTTCAGAATCATAATGCCAACAATGCATAATACTCAGCAAGGCTAATGCTCCCCTTGAACGTGTACAACAGTGTACTACTTCATCTCCCCCTTAGCTTATGCATCCTGAACACTTTCAACAACAGATCATCAAGGCATCTTCATCAAATATCAGAGAGTGAAACAGAACTATGAGAGCTGAAACATCACCAGATATACCATACAGCATCAGAGATACCAAACAACACCACAACTTGTTGCTGAAGAAATGCTGACCCCAAGTAAAATTTGTCAGCAACTAACCATACGCAGTTTTATTTCTATAAACTCACGTATATACGCGACTGTCTTTCAGGAAACCCGCGTATCCAATTTTAACCTTCTAATTTTAAGTAGTTCTGATCTTGTACAAGGCAGAGACAATTCCCAGCTTCCATCTGAGATATTCGAATGCTTCCCTGGGATATATGAGAGAAGAAATATAGGACAATATAGCTATGTTTTCAAGTGTCATCCAATATTTGTAGCATAAGTGCATCAGTAACCAGGCCTTTTTTGCAACTTCAACATATTCTTCCCAAGAGGAATTTATCATATCAGAACAACTTCTGTGACAAACAATCATCCATGTGCTCTAATATCACCAAGATATTCAAGATTCATCATGATATAATACGCGTAAGAAAAATATATCATCCATAGCAACAAAATCTACATGATCTATTCTTATCTCTGAATCATAAGACTTCAAACTCATCCATGAGTGAAACCAAAGGATATTCTTCAGCAAAAAGAAAACAGGGCTAATCCATAAAATCATGATAATAAATCATGTATCATGTCATCATCATTTAGAACGGAGACATAAGTAGATATAATGTCAATAATGCAATCATTAATAGTCAGAGTGATGCTCCCCCTAAACCTGTGTTCCTGATCTTCAGCTGTCATACTAATTTTCTTATCATAAATTCATACGCGTCTGTCTCCACTGTAACTCGCGTGTATACGCAACTTTACTTCATTAAATCCGCGTATGGAAAGTGAAATACTGAAAATTTCACACTCCTTCTTCTCCCCCTGAATTTGTACCACCTGTACCTGTCTTCTTCACAACAGATGCACTGTCAGAAATAAACATAACCAGAATTACCAAATCAACCATGAGAATCATCATACATTGCTCCCCTTGTGATGATACATTACTAATCTCTATGATGTATCTCACATCATTCCTGCAGTCATTATGAGAAGTAAGCTTTAGAAGCGGATGACTGCAGTAGAGTCAATATTCCCTACGTTTCTGACCGGTCCTCCTTCTTTTTCCAGCCTTGCTTGAATTTTCTTATTGTGTGCTGGAAATTATCCAATTTCTCATATCTATTCATCCTGCATTCTTTTTCTACATGTCCATACTTTTTACAGGCATAACATCTTGCATGAACAGAAAAGTAAGCATAAGGATCATAATGTGTTTTTCTATTCTTTCTTCTATTGTAATCAGCTGCTTTATGACCATACTTGCTACATGAAAAACAATATCCCTTGAAGAAACCAGAGTACCTTTCTGTGTAGAATCAGTTTGTATGTGACTGAAACATTCTACTTCTGCAATTGGCTACAACATGCCCATAACTATGACATTTAAAGCATTCAACATTATTGATGCTTCTATAGTTAGGAGGGAATGATTTATTTTGAGAGTTCATGATTGTCGGTTGACCTTTTTTTTCTTCCAACACTTCAGGTTTTGCATTGATATCCTTTGAATCTTTAGCACTTCCTTGTGAACTAGATTATCCTTTAATAGTTTCATGAAAACCAAGACCAAGTTTAACAGAGGGAGACCTTTGACTACTAAGAATATTGTCCAGAATCTTAGTACTATCTTGAAACCTCAAGAGTTTATCTTTCTCTTCTAATTCACCTTTCAAAATATTTACCTCAACCTCCAATATTTGGCATTGCTTCTTCATACATTCTTCTTTCCTTCTTCCTTCCTCTACTTGATCATTTAATTTTAAAATCTCTTCCTTCAGTCCATTCTCTTGTTCTTCAACAGTTTGTAAAAGTTCTTCATTCTCCTTACTAGCTTTTTCCAGATCTTCTTTGAGGGAGATGATTTCTGTTTCAAGTCCTTTTTCTTCAAATGATTTTAGAAGTTCTTTATTCTTTTTGTTTGATGCTTCGAGATCTGCCTTCAGAGAGATGATTTCTGCTTCAAGTCCTTTTTCTTCACATGATTGTAGAAGTTCTTCATTCTTCTTGTTTGATTTTTCCAGATCTTCTTTTAGATAGATGATTTTTGCTTCAAGTTCTTCATTCTTCTTATTTGATTTTTCGAGATCTGCTTTCAGAAAGATGGTTTCTGCTTCAATTCCCTTATTTTTATTAGCTACATCATCGTACAACCTTTTCAGTCTAGAGATCATATCTTTGTAGATAGATTCTCTCTTATTAAATAATCTTTTTTGATCTTCAACTTGGATCTTGAGAACTGTTTCTTGATCCACAGTATTACTTTCACTATCTTCACCATTGCATGCATAAGAAAATAAATCCCAAGAACAACAATCACTACCTGTTTCATCTTCTTCATTTTCTGCTGCACATGTTTTCTGAGATATCTCCTTTCTTTGAGTAGCCTTCTTCTTTTGCTTCTTTCACATTGTGACGGATCTCCTTCTAGCAATCAAGCTCCTTCAGAAGGACCTCCTCTGATACCAATTTTTGGGAAAAATACTGAGAGGGGGGGGGGGGGGGTGAATCAGTATTTAGGGCATACTCAAATATTTTTACTTTTCTATTCTCTAAAACCCATACGCTACTTCACTGAGACAAACTCGCGTATACACGTGTATATCCTTCATAAAACTCGCGTATACACAGAGAACTTATTATGAATTTATTTCTTTACTTAGATCTATGCATCATCAGATGTTTAGTTAGCAGTAAGCATGTGCAGTAATAACAAAATAAACCATCACACATAAGCAACACACATGAACACCACGATTTTAGGTGGAAACCCAAGTCGGGAGAAAACCACCGCTGCCGTTGTCTCAGCCTTCAATATTTTATTATAAAAAAAACATCTTACAACCATGTACTGGCGCAGAATCATACCAGCACGCAGGCACCCACCTGTAGAAGGCTACAACCTTCTCTCGTTTACCAGCCTCTCCTGGAAGGGAGCTACAACCCCCTGCTCTCGTTTACCAGCCTCTCCTGGAAGGGAGCGACAACCCCCTGACTGAAGGCTTCAACCTTCAGCACCTCCATGGACCACATTTCATCAATTTTCATACTGGATCCAATAGCTTCAATAGATCACAAATTGCAGGCCACTTTTCATCATATTTTCAGACTGGACCCACTCCACAAATTTAAGCTCAATCATACATCAAACTGAAACTTATACCCTTATCAATTCATTCAATGAATCATCAACCAATCAATCAACAACTTGATCTTTTCTCAACATAGTTAGCAGCATAATCAATATTCAGAAAACCCAGATTTGTATGAATACATCATAGACAGATAGCAGTAAAACATTAGAACAGATCAGACTTCTCATACCACAAACTTCAGCAAGCCCTAGTTTTAATACGCGCTTTCCTTTCACTGATCCTGCGTATATATGCGCTTCCATGCATATCAACCCGCGTATAAATCTTCACATACTTCAGAACTGGTTTCACATTCCATACGCACTTTCACTGAATTAAACCCGCGTATATATGCGCTTCCTCTGCTGCAAACAAGTGTATAGATCTTCAAAGATTATGGGGTAGCACAATTCTTTAGAACAACTATATATCTCAGATTTTACCCTTCACTTCAGACAGGTGTTCGGCAGATCACAGATCTAATCATTCCACAAACAGATCTAGAAAATACATATACATTTCAGATCTAGAGATCCCTCTTCATCATTTTCTTCATAGGTGCATCATAGATTCAGATCTATCATAAAACTGTTACCCTTTCCATTCAGACATACTTCAGAGTGAAGTATACATTCAAACCCAGACTCATACATCCCCTTTGCACAATTAATTTCTTCTCCTTATATAGATTTAGCCTTTGTCAATACCATGAGCCAAAACCACATCACTTCCGATGGTATTCCTAGACGGGATCTCATAGACAATCCAGCACTCAATAAAATGGGTCAATACCATGGTAGTAACCCCTGGTTTTACACATTTAGAGTGCAATTGATCATACGTGACTTGGCATGTACTTTTCCGCGTGCATACGTGCCTTCTCCTTGACAAACCCGCGTATGCCTTGTAACACACCTTTTTCATTATTATTCTTACACATACTAATATTTCTTTCTTCTACAAATTCTGTACTACTTGTAGAACATCATATTTACATCATTAATAAACTGATCAAGAATCAAGAACAAATTCATTAAGTAGGTTGCCATCATCTTCATCAAGTGGGTTGCCATCAAGGACAACACTCTGCATCATATTGCCAACATCTCGACTCCCTTAACCTAAGGTTAAACTATAACCCTTTGCAAATTCCCTGATACATATCCCATACCGCAATATTAACCTTGGTTAAATCATTATTAACCCTCCCTGTTCTATATATAAACTCCTTTTATGTATTTGAAATCCCTTATCCATCCCATATCCACAGCATTATCAGATTCATTTTTAATCATCCGATCATCTTCACAGTTATAATCCGACGGTTGTCATCGAATGCGATGAATCATCTCAGTCTTCCTTTCCCTTTGGTCGCATTGAATCTCAACCATACGATCATCATTCTCTTCAAAAATCTAACGATCCTCATCAAACGCGATAAACGTATTTCATTCCCATCCTTCCCCATCGCATTGAGTAATACCCGTTCGATCGTCATCAGCTCTTTGATCCGACGACCCAAATTGAACCCAATAAGCCTTTTCCCCATCCCCACCATTGCCTATCGGATCAAATTTCAGCCTTTGATCTCCCCTTGTTAAATCGAAAATACAGATTAATAACCCCGACCCCACTGCATTTACTCTGCAACTTTGCATCAGATCTTGACCCTTCGCTCCTTTCCGCCAGATCGGACGATGCAAATTCCTTTTCATATTTTTAAATTAATAGACCAAAGTTTCAAAAAAATTACGCGAAAAGAGTTGTTTTCCCAAACCACCCCTTGCCGATGTGTCTTAATTTAATTGGATCGCGTGCAAAAAGTGAATTTCCGCTTACCACCTTGGAGCCGCGCGAAAACCACCCAAGCCAAATCCAAAACCGCTCTCGCCGTTCCTGCAATTAATGTGATTAAACTATGATTCGACTTATGGTTTAATACATTAAAACTTAATGTTTTGCATCATATTTCACCTATTTGCCAGTAAAACATTGAGAAACCTCCGCACAACCTTATTTCCATCGCATTTCACCTATTTTTACCATTTTTGAAACTACCTGTGAACCAGTTGCCATTTAAAAAGCCATTGTTCTCTGAAATTCATTCCTGAGAACCTCCATAACCTCTAATAGCCAAATTCACCAGAATTGAAGACTGTGAACACAACTGCAACTTTTTCGACCGCAATTATACCTTTTGAAGGTATTTTTCTGCTAATCCTATCCAAAATACTTCAATTTCAAAGGATAAATCATCATTTAAACTATCATTTCCTTTAAAAAGCTTAAAATTTCTGTCTTTGAAATCCAAAAAATGTCCAAAATACAGGGGAAACCCAGTCAAATTTTCTCCAGAAATCCACATTTTCCTTTTAGCAGGTTTTAAGCTATTCCTAGATCATTTTCATTGCTGAACTTGATCTAAACCATCCTCTATGTATTAAAAACTCTTTTTATCATCCAGAACCCTGCTTAGAGTCCCTTAGGGTGAAAAATTTAGAGTCAAAGTGTATCAAATGTCAAAGAGTATCAGTAAAAGAAAATTGTTACTGCCTGTTATTTTTCAATTACAACAGTAAAACAGTGAAAAGAAAAGATAAAGAGTATCAGGATTGAAAGTGAAAAGAAGGAGTGTTCTACAGGCCATCTTCCAAGAGATAATGCATCAATTGCCAGCAATGCTCCCAGCTAATCATAAAATCTGTTTGATTAAGATAGATAGTTCTATTTTTTTCCTTGTAAAAGAGGATAGCTTGCAAACTGTTTTGCTGTTGTCCCTCTTCCTGTGTTATATTTCCTATTTTTCCTTGAAACATTATCTCAAACTTTGAGATATTGTGTAAGTAATTCAATTGTATAAATAGTTCATCTTTCGAAGTATTCAGTGTGGAATAAAATTTATCAAGAGTACTATAGTCATTTTGCTAGATATATTGAAGTTGGTGTGAGTCAATCAGTAAAGCATCAGACTGAAATTGAGATTAAAGACATCATAACTCGGGATTCTTGTGCTGACCAGATAAGTCTAGTATTTTCTTGTTTTCATTGTTTTAACTTTCAAAATTTTCCATTCATTCATTTTAATGTGTTATGTCTTTAATGATTAACTAGGAAGGTTTAAATAGGATTAGTGATAAAAAGCTCCCTGTTTTTTACTAGTTGTTCATTATTATGTTTTCTGCTTGATAACCAGACTATAGAATTCTTATATGCTCTAAGTCCCTGTTTGATCCCCTCCTTCAATCTTCATTTCTGTAACTTAAGGATTCTTAATTTCCCTTTTTTTTAGATTTCACCCATTCCATCAAAAGAGCCTATTCAAAGCCCTCTGAAGGTCATCTACCTTTTCCTTAGTATATTTTCTATTTAAGCCTTATTTCTTAGCTCTGCTTGCCTATAAAATTGACTCCATAGCCCAATGGTCTGGTAGATTCATCTGTGGTTTACCTTGGAACACCTTTTATTCCCACCAAACTTTCAAAACAAGTCCAACTGTCCACTCATAGCTAGCCTAAAATCCAATTACAAAACAAAGTTAAATCTTTACGAGAGATCCCTCTTCGAAACTCAGGAAGGCCAGATCCTAAATTCTAAAAGAGGTTCTTGGTTACCCCTGGTTTTCTTAACTACAAAAATCCTCATCTCACAACCTGAGAATTACTAGGGTGATAACATACTGGCAACCATACTAGGGAACTAACCACTCTCCAGTTTTAAGTTTAATCTTGAAGGAATATTTTAAACATTATCTTTTATACTTTAAGATTAAGTTTAAAGGTTGTGGGTATTTACCCAATAAACATTCTGGCTCCCAAGAAAGTCTATTACAATAGATCCAACCCCGATCCCAATCCTCCATATATATTATAAAATCTGGACCAGATAGGAAAAAGGAAAAAACAAAATGTTAGTTCAGAAACTGAAGTACCCCTGAAAAGAGCTGATTCTTTACCCGAAGAATTAGTAAGTTTATCAGACATTGAATTTGTTTTGAAGTTTGAAAAATCACTATTTAGAACCAAATCTGAAACCGATTTAAAGGAAATTGTTTTAGATCCTATTTTTACCTCTTATGTGAGTGAGAAACATAAAATTATTTCAGTACCTACTAAATCAGACAAAACTGAAAGTCAAAGTCCAGTAAAAAGGGTAAATATCACAAAAATTAAAGACATTGAAGAAGCTATTAAGTTAGTCAATTTTTTGTCTCAATTCAAACCTCCAGTTTCTCAACTATACACCATAGTCTTTCCAGCATCAGATTCTACTCTGTATACTGCCACTTCATTTACAGATTCTACTGTCAGTTCACCTCAAGAGCCTATAAGTCCTGAGTTGCCTTTGTAGCATAGGATCATATATTCATCATATCCTCAATCCATCGCTAGTTCATAAACAGATCCATTCATCCATGAGCTGCCCTTGTAGCCCAAAGTAGTATTTCCATCATTTACTCAGTCCACTACCTCCACTACCACTATAATCACTAGCCATACTATTTATTTTTCATCTCCTTTTCCAAGCTCTTCAAGTACATCCATTGTTGTAACCAGCACTATCCCTTCCACTACTACTGTACCTCCTAGTTTAGCAAAAATCCAAGCCATGGCAGCCAGATATGCTCCCTTGGTCTTACCTCAAAATATCCATGACATGCCCCAAAATTATCAAAAAGATATCCCATTGTTTGAAATTTTTTCACAAATTACTGCACAACAACATATCACCAGAATGAATGATTTTGGGAAATTTATGAGATAGATGAATCTGATGTCCAAATGAGGTTGTTTACACAAAGCTTAATTGGAGAAGTAAAAACATGGTTTAGAAGTTTAGGTGCTGGTAGTATAGCAGACCTAGTTGCATTCCATAGAGCTTTCCTAAATAAATGGGAGAAGAAGAAAAATCCTATGCAAATACTATCTGAGTTTGATGCTGTTAAGAGAGCCCCCAATGAGTCTGTCCAAGATTTTTGCACCAGATACAATAGTGTTTACAATGCTATTCCTGCAGACCTTAAACCCATCCCGTATTCTGTGCTACTCAAATTCCCTGATTGTTTTGATGTAGACATGGCTTACCAACTTAGAGAAAGAGATGCAGATACCCTAGAACAAATGCAACAAAACACTATAGGTGTAGAAATCAATATCCTTGCTAAAAAAACCAAAATGAGAAATGAGAGGAGGGTTAAAATCAAAGAAGAAGCTTCACATTTAGATGGTAAATTTGATTTTATTACCAAAAAATTAGAAAAATTAGTTGAGAGACTATATCACATTAAAACAAAACCATAATGGGAGAATCAATCCCAAATCCAGAATCCCAACTACATGAAAAATAACAATCCTAGGAAAGGTAAAGAACCTTCCCCAGATCAGAATATAAGACCCCCATTCCAAGAAAATTTTGCAGAAAGTTCACAAAACAATGTTGAGGAGGAGGAAGACATCAACATAGTTATGGGGATAGATGAAAACAATAAAATTTTCCTCACTCAAGAGGACCAGGAACTCTTTGACCTGCAACAGTTCACAGTTGAATCTGGTGAATCCTTCGATTATAAACAAGGTTATGATTTTGCAATCAATGAAATATACAGCCAATATAACCTTAGGAGCAAGAAAACCAATGAGCCTACCATAAAGAACAATGCTCCAACCCAACAAAACCAAAACAAAAAAAATACCGAGGCTCCCAAAATGAAATTTTTGCAGATTCTTCCTAGAAAAAATAAACAAAGTTTGAATCCACCCAGTCCTAAAAAGCAGCAAAGCCCAAAGATTGTAGATATTACTGATGAGGTGGCTCAATCCTCCAAAGATGCCCAAAAGGCTAATGCTACAAAGACCACCAATTCAATAACAGTCAATGAACCAAAAAAGATTCCATTTGACCAAAAATCACCAAATCCTAAATCTTCTATTGAGAATCCTAAATCTGATAAACCATCTGCTAATACTCAAAATGTCCCTGAAAAAACCATTAAAGATAGCAGAAACCAAGAAAATCAAACAGAAGACAAAAGAAAACCTCAAGCCAAAGGTAAAACTGTTGAAACACAAGAAAAATCATCACAAACCACAGTTCCAAAAGACGAAGTAATTCAAGCCATCAAATCTCAGTCAACATTTAACATGCAATCTGAAATATCCAAGTTAAATATAGTTGTTCCCTTAGTTGAATTGGCTAAAAATGACTTGTATAGATCTATGATTTCTGAAGTATTGAATGTAAATGAAAATGAGGATACAATTAATATGAGTGAAGATAGGCCTGAATTAATCTTTGGTCCAAATTTAGATGGTAAGCATTCAGATGGGTCAGTACCTCCATTTTATCTAAGTCTTACTATACACGATCAGATATTACACAATGCTATGCTAGATACTGGAGCTTCCCACAACTTAATGCCCAGATCAATAATGGAAACCCTGAATCTAGACATAACCCAACCATATAAGGACCTATTTTCATTTGATTCATCTAAAGTTCAATGCATAGGGTTGATTAAAGATTTGTGTGTAAAATTAGTCCAATATCCTGGTAAAAGCATGATCATGGATGTTGTGGTAGCTGACATCTCGCCAAAGTATGGCATGATTCTTTCCCTCTTATGGGGAGCAAAGTTGCAGGGATCTCTACAACTTGACATGAGTTATGCCACTATCTCGGTATTTAGACAGCCCAAAAATCTTTACAGAGAAACATTAATGAAGTTCATGATTAGTACGGCTGACAGGCCTACCAATTATCCAATCTATTCAACTCCTACTGATCTTGATTCCTTTATTCTTAGTAACTCTGATCATAATGAAAATCAAACTGAACTCACTGATAAGAAACATAAAATAATGGATGATTACATTGGTCATGAGGCTTTATGGCATTTGGATTTTGATGGATCTGTAAACAAATAAGGAGCTAGGGCAGGTGTATGGATTACCAATATTGAAACAAGCCATTCTAAAGGACATGCCTTTAGATTGAATTTAAAATGCACCAATAACATGGCTAAATATGAGGCTTTAATCTTAGATATGCAAATTATTAGAAAAATGGGAGGGAAAAGAATAATGGTCATGGGAGATTCTAAATTAGTTATCAAGAAAATAAACCTAGAATACTCTGTTCACAATCCCAGACTTGCAAGATACAGAGAAACAACATTGGAATTGCTTGATGATTTGTTAGAATCAAAGTTTGCTAACATCCCTAGAAAACAGAACATACAAGCCCATTGTTTAGCAACCTTCACCAGCAGTTGTAAATTTCCATTTTCACCATTACAAAAATACACTGTTGAAATCAAACACATACCTATTTTTCCAGATAATGTGAAATATTGGAAATTTTTCTCAGAAGATGAACAAATCTATCACTTTTTGAATAATGAGAAAGAGTTTCAACATTTCCAAATCGATAATGATTGTAATATAGATTCACCTTGTGGTATAGATTCAAATTCTTGTCAAATAGATGATTTAGATAATTTAGATGTACATAATTTTTATAGACCTACTATATTTACTTAGAGTGACATAGATGAATTGGAAAAAGTAGATATAGAGGAATGATGGAAGATGAACCAGATTTGATTGATTTAAAACATAACATTTTACCCAAAGGTTTGACTCCCTTAGAAGACTTATTTGATTCTAATGATGTGCCCAAAAGGCCAAAAATGGAACCAGTTAGGTCTGATATAGAAGAGTATAACTTAGGGACAGATGAAAAGCCAAAAATGATCAAACTATCAAAATCCTTGTCATCAGAAGAAAAGGTTAAATACATAGAACTTTTGAAAGAATATCAGGATGTCTTTGCATGGAGTTATGAAGATCTAAAAACTTACAACAAAGACATAATTCAACATAAAATTCCTTTGAAAGAAAATCAAAAACCTTTTCAACAAAAACTAAGAAGGATTGATCCAATCTTGTTGCCTTTAATCGAGAAAGAAGTTAAAAGAATGTTTGATGCACAAATATTACACCAGTCAAACATTCTGATTGGGTATCTAATTTAGTGCCCACTAGAAAGAAAACAGGAGAAATTCAACTGTGTATAGACTTCAGAAATCTTAATAAAGCTTCCTTGAAAGGCAATTACCCCTTGACCAAAATGGATCACATTTTGCAGAGGGTGGCAGGTTCTTCAAGAATTTCTTTATTAGATGGTTTCTCTGGTTATAATCAAATTCTAGTTCATAAAGATGATTAGACTAAAACTTCATTTACTACTCCTTGGGGCACTTTCATGTACGTGAAAATTCCTTTTGGATTGAAAAATGCAAGAGCTAATTTTCAGAGAGCAATGGATATTGCCTTTGCCAAAGAGATCCATGAATTTTTAGTTATTTATCTTGATGATATTACTATCTTTTCAAAAACAAATGATGAACACTTAGATCACTTGAGACAAGTTTTTATCAAATGTAGAAAATATGGTATATCCCTTAATCCTAAAAAGACTCTTTTCGGACTGGAAGAAGGAAAACTGTTAGGTCACATAATCTCCAAAGAAGGCATTAGAATAGACCCTGCAAGAATTGAAGCCATTTTAATAATTCAACCACCAAGGAACATAAAGGAACTTCAAGAATTCTTGGGTAAAATCAATTTTTTAAGAAGATTCATCTCTAATCTGGCTGAAATCATAAAAGATCTTAATAATATGCTTAAAAAGGACTCTTCAATAAAATGGAAAATAAAGGCCAAAAAATCTTTTGAATCTATTAAACAGGCCTTAACAAAAGCACCAGTCCTCATCAACCCAGATTATACAAAAGATTTCATAATCTTTTCCTTTTCATCTGAACACACCATAGTTGCAGTTCGTCTGTAGAAAAAAAATCAAGGTTTTGAACAACCAATTGCATTCTTTAGTAAAGTCCTCAGAGATGAACCTCTGAAGTATAATATAATGGAAAAATAGGCTTTAGCCCTGGTTAAAGCCATCAAAGATTTCAGAGTGTATATACTTCATTCACACATCATTGCATATGTCCCTAATGCAGTAATTAAAGATATTCTAACACAAGATGGACCTGATAGTAGGAGAGGAAAGTGGATAGCCACTATCCTTGAGCACGATCTGGAAATCAAACCAACTAAGCTCATTAAAGGATAGGGTTTAGCCAGATTAATGGCTGAATCAAATTGTAATGCTTTATATATTAGTTTCATTGCACAAATAGATGACCAGGAGGAGATGGCGACTCCACTGATCAGTGAGGCCTATCTAGACTCACCATGGTACTATGATATTATCTTTGTACTAACACATTTACAGGCTCCTCCTGGGCTAACTAAAACCAAGGCAAGAGTCATCAAATAGAAAGCAATGAGGTTTTGTATCTTAAACAATGCATTTTATTGGAAAGAAAATACTGGGATTTTACTAAATTGTTTATTAAAATTTGAGGCTGACAAAATTCTTGAGGAATTTCATGTAGGTGACTGTGGAGGCCACCTATACTGGAAGAGTATAGCAGAAAAAATACTCAGAGCTGGTTTCTACTGGCCAATTCTATTTTCTCATGTTAAAAAGTTTGTCACCTCTTGCCACAAATGCCAAATTTTTGAAGGAAAAAAGAAATTGTTGCCTTTACCCCTTAAGCCTATATCCACTGGAAACCATTTCAACTATGGGGGTTAGACTTCATAGGTGAAATCCATCCTCCATCTTCAGGTCAACATAAATGGATTTTAATTGCTACAGATTACTTTACCAAGTGGATAGAAGCCATTCCCACCAGGAAAACCACTGATTCAATTATAATCTCATTTATAGAAAGTAATATTTTATCAAGATTTGGATGCCCACATAAGATTATTACTGACAATGAAACAACATTCAAATCCAAGAAAATGATTTCTTTCTGTCATAAATACCATATTACCTTAGGTCATTCCACAACATATTATCCCCAAGGTAATGGTTTGGCCAAATCATCAAACAAAATTTTAATCAATATCATCAAAAAATAACTCCAAGAAAACAAAAGGGCATGGAACAAAAAGCTGGTCTATGCCCTTTGGGATGATAGACTTACCACAAAAAATTCTATTGGAACTTCACCTTATCAGATTGTTTATGGTACAGATGCAGTTTTCCCTTCTTCCTTGGGTGTCTCAGCCATGAAGATTATCCAGGAATCACAGGTCAAAATAAATGATATTCAACGAAGAATCAATGAAACCATACATTGCCAACAAACCAGAGAAGAAGTTTATAAAAAATCACAAATTTTACATGATAAAATCAAAAAGATTTTTGATAAAAGGGTTAAAGAAGATGATTTTTTCATAGGAGACCAAGTTTTGAGATGGGATTCACGAAGAGAGGATAAAGGAAAACATGGAAAGTTTGACTTTCTATGGCAAGGACCCTATGTGATATATGGTTACAGAGGTAATAATTCATTTTTCATCAGGAATTTGGATGGAACTGAGCTTCAAGAAGGACCAGTGAATGGTATGATGCTGAAACACTACTATTCTACAGAGTCACTCAACAGTTAGATTGATTTACTTTATCATTGTAAAGATTCATTGCAAGTGTGTAGATTGGATTGCAGATTTTATCTACAAAGTTGAAGCCCGAAGAGAAGGCCCTAAGCTTTGCAGTATAAGATGTCATAAATATGATTTTTTGCAGAAATCAGAAGACAATTACAGGATCACCAAAGTTAAAGATGAAAGCTACTGATCTCGGAGTTCTTGACATTTCACCAGGAAATGCCATCTCCAAGTGAAGACGATGTTAGTAACCTATACATATAGGATTCATAATTTTGACTTGACTAATGGTAGTCTTGTAAATATGTACATACTTTACCTTCTGCAAGTCGTATTCTCATATTTTGTAAAAAAATAAAAAAAATAAAAAATCAAAAAGAGGGTAAAAAGTCCTAAAAGAACAATCAAAGGATTTAGAAAAAATAATAGACCCCAAAGAAAAATGAATAAAACATGAAAGTATGCAAGCCTAAATGCCACTACTTTTTACCTTTTGCAGTTGATTATGGCAGAGTGTCAATAAATGACATAATTTGTGATGAGTTGAACAATTTAATCTTGACTCGTCATATTTCAATTTCAAATGTTATAGGTAGAGAATAAAGAATTTTCAGATAGTTTAATCCTGACAATTTAGTAATTAGGTAGAGAAAAAGTGAATCCAACAGTTTAATCTGGATTCCTTGATGAAATAAGTGTAGAATTAGATAGTTTTATTGCTTTCATAAAAAATAAATGTTGTAAAGGTTGCTAGCTCAAATGCACCTAATCAAAATGGAAGAAAAATGTTAGCAGTTAAATTGGGTAGGTAGAAGAAGGTGAGGAGCATCAATGTAAATATTATTCACCAGGGCTGCAAATAACTAACTTCCCCTCCCCATAGCCATTAAGCATTCTAAGCTATCAGTCAGAAAGGCTCAAGGCATTTCCTTGAATTCTGTTGGGACCAGACCCAAGGCTCTATGGATGATTAGTTGAAAATGTTAAATGTCAATATTAATCTCTAAAATCACATCATTTTCCATTCATGCATTCATCTCCCTAAAAAATCATAAGTAAAAGCATCATTTTTTACTTAAAAATACTCTAATTCCCATTCTATTAACTTCCCACATTACATGAAAGCATAAAACCCTCAAAATCACATTTTATCCTAAGTTTAAGTGATGAAGTTATTATAATGCAAATTTGCTTTTAATCTTCACTTTCTTAGTTATATTAATGTATTTTGAGTATAAATTATCCCTTTTTCATATTAATTTTAACTTATCTATTAACTTCCTATAGAAAAACCTTTTCCTATATTATATAACTCCTTTTTATAAAATAACCCCAAAAACCCATTAATATAACTTTAACCAAAGTTATTTATTCTCACATGTTTAAATAAAAAAACCCACATGATACCCCCTTTGGCTAAATATATCGTTTTATAAATATCCCGCCCCCTATGGTAGTTAAATCATTTTGATTTAATTAATTGTATAATAAAAATATTCAAAAGGCCTTTAAACATGTTCAAATATGTGTTTAAAACAAAAAATATTAAAACCCGAAGTTTAATTTAAACTAAACTTCAAATAAAACCCATTCCCTTGTTCATTTTCCCTTCCCCGACTCCCTTAACCTAAGGTTAAACTATAACCCTTTGCAAATTCCCTGATACATATCCCATACCGCAATATTAACCTTGGTTAAATCATTATTAACCCTCCCCTTTCTATATATAAACTCCTTTTATGTATTAGAAATCCCTTGTCCATCCCATATCCACAACGCTATCGGATTCATTTTTAATCATCCGATCATCTTCACAATTATAATCTGACGGTTGTCATCGAACGCGATAAATCATCTCAGTCTTCCTTTCCCTTTGGTCGCATTTAAACTCAACTGTACGATCATAATTCTCTTTGAAAATCTAATGATCCTCATCAAACGCGATAAACTTATTTCATTCCCATCCTTCCCCATCGCATTGAGTAATACCCGTTCGATCGTCATCAGCTCTTTGATCCGACGGCCCAAATTGAACCCGATAATCCTTTTCCCCGTCCCCACTATTGCCTATCAGATCAAATTTCAGCCATTGATATCCCCTTGTTAAATCAACGGTACAGATTAGTAACCTCGACCACACTGCATTTACCCTGCAACTCTGCATCAGATCCTGACCCTTCGCTCCTTTCTACCAGATCGAACGATGCAAATTCCTTTTCGCATTTTTAAAGTAATCGACCAAAGTTTCAAAAAAATTACACAAAAAGAGTTGTTTTCCCAAACCGCCCCTTGCCGACGTGTCTTAATTTAATTGGATCGCATGCAAAAAGTGAATTTCCGCTTACCACCTTGGAGCCACGCAAAAACCACCCAAGCCAAATCCAAAACCGCTCCCGCCATTCCTACAATTAATGTGATTAAACTATGATTCGACTTATGGTTTAATACATTAAAACTTAATGTTTTTCATCATATTTCACCTATTTTCCAGTAAAACATTGAGAAACCTCCGCGCAGCCTTATTTCCATCGCATTTCACCTATTTTCACCGTTTTCGAAACTACATGTGAACCAGTTGCCATTTGAAAAGCCATTGTTCTCTGAAATTCATTCCTGAGAACCTCCATAACCTTTGACAGCCAAATTCACCAGAATTGAAGACTGTGAATGCAACTGCAACGTTTTTTACCGTAATTATACCTTTTGAAGGTATTTTTTCTGCTAATCCTATCCAAAATACTTCAATTTCAAAGGAGAAATCATCATTTAAACTTCCATTTCCTTTAAAAAGCTTAAATTTTCCATCTTTGAAATCCAAAAAATGTCCAAAATACAGGGAAAACCCTGTCAAATTTTCTCCAGAAATCCACATTTTCCTTTTAGCAGGTTTTAAGCTATTCCCAGGTTATTTTCATTGCTGAACTTGATCTAAACCATCCTTTTTGTATTAAAAACTCTTTTTATCATCCAGAACCCTGCTTAGAGTCCCTTAGAGTGAAAATTCAGGGTCAAAGTTTATCAGATGTCAAAGAGTATCAGTAAAAGCAAATTGTTACTTCCTGTTATTTTTCAATTGTAGCAGTAAAATAGTGAAAAGAAAAGATAAAGAGTATCAGGATTGAAGGTGAAAATAAGGAGTGTTCTACAAGCCATCTTCCACGAGATAATGCATCAATTGCCAGCAATTCTCCCAGCTAATCATAAAATCTATTTGATTAAGATAGACAGTTCTATTTTTTTTCTTGTAAAGGAGGATAGCTTGCAAATTGTTTTGCTGTTGTCCCTCTTCCTATGTTATATTTCCTATTTTTCCTTGAAACATTATCTCAAACTTTGAGATATTTTGTAAGTAATTCAATTGTATAAATGCCTTATCTTTCGAAGTATTCAGTGTGGAATAAAATTTATCAAGAGTACTATAGTCATTTTGTTGGATATATTGAAGTTGGTGTGAGTCAATTAGTAAAACATCAGACTGGAATTGAGATTAAAGACATCATAACTCGGGATTCTTGTGCTGACCAGATAAGTCTAGTATTTTCCTGTTTTAATGTTTTATATTTCAAAAGTTTCCATACATTCATTTTAATGTGTTATGTCTTTAATGATTAACTAGGAAGGTTTAAACAGGATTAGTGATAAAAAGCTCCCTGTTTTTTTACTAGTTGTTCATTATTATGTTTTCTGCTTGATAACCGGACTATAGAATTCTTATATGCTCTAAGTCCCTGTTTTATCCCATCCTTCAATCTTCATTTCTGTAACTTAAGGATTATTAATTTCCCTTTTGTTCAAATTTCACCCATTCCATCAAAAGAGCCTATTCAAAACCCTTTGAGGGTCATCTACCTTGCCCTTAGTATATTTGCTCTTTAAGCCTTATTTCTTAGCTTTGCTTGCCTATAAAATTGACTCCATAGCCCAATGGTCTGGTAGATTCATCTGTGGTTTACCTTGGAACACCTTTTATTCCCACCAAAATTTCAAAACAAGTCCCACTGTCCACTCATAGCTAGCCTAAAATCCAATTACAAAACAAAGTTACATCTTTAGGAGGATCCCTCTCCGGAACTCAGGAAGGCTAGATCCTGAATTCTAAAAGAGGTTCTTGGTTACCCCTGGTTTTCTTAACTACAAAAATCCTCATCCCACAACCTGAGAATTAATAGGGTGATAACACTTATATTCAATTCAGTCTTTTCCACTTCTAGGACTAACTTTCCTTTAGCTTGAGACATAACTACCTCACTTTCATATTTATGGCTTTATTATTCCTTCTTACTAAGCAAACCTCTTTGTGACACTGCTTCTTTATCTTTAATCAGAATAAAATTCTGATTCTCTATTTCTATGACAGTCCTAAATGTTTGTCCAACAATCTTCCTTTGGCTATTTAAGCAAGTCAATTCCTTTTTGTCCTCATCAAGAAAAAGTTTCATCCCATGAAGCATTACTACTTCATCTCCATTAAAGTTACTCCCTTCGTTAAATAAGGAACTTATGAATTCCTTCTACTACAACAACTCAACTTGATCTTCATAAGAAAGTCACTCTTCATCATACCTTGCTTGAAAATTTTCTTCCTCATTATACTTTGCTAGATAAACTTCAACTTTACTTGAGACAATTCCAAGAGATGGATTGTCTTCTACACAACCTGCAAACACATTCAAATTTTCAACATTAAACTCACAAGGGCCAATGGTCTTATGTGATGACTCAATCACCAAATATTTCTCTTGCTATTCTAAGTCTCTTTCAGGACTCAGAAAGTCTTCACTAGTCTTCTTTTCAACTTTCTCAAGCATAACATATGAATTCTTGATATAATCTTTTGCCTCTTTCTGTTCTTGGCCATCATCATAAGCCAAGTCCTCATTGTTTTTAGCTTTCATAGTAGGCTGGAAATAATTTCCTTTACTTAGCTGTGAATGTGCATGTACATGAGACTCGGCTGTCTCATTTTCTTCCTGAACAGAATTCATATTTTTTTCCCCCCTTCATTCTTTATGACAACATCAACAAATTGTCTTTCTTTACCGATTTCACCTGCAAACATACAATAATAATTTTTTTCAAAACCATGAGGATCCATAGCCTCTCTTTTTGTCTCAAAAATTAAATCTTTCTATTGGTTCCCATCCTTACAAGGATCCATGAAACCATCAGTTGATCTCATGTCTTCATCTACATTACTACTATCACCAAGAATAGACCCTTGCTCTAGTTCACATAAGTAAATCTATTCCTCAACACACATCCTATGTTGTAACTCAACTCCTCTGAGTTCTTCTTCTAGATGAATTATTGTGTCATATCTCATCCTGATCTGTAATCTGACTCCACTTGACTCTTTTCTTTTGTAGAACGCAATCGTACCTTTGGTGTTCCATAATCCCTTGTATGAATTATCTCCACACTTATAGTTGAACTTTTATCTCATCTAATTCTCTATCAAGTTTATTCTTACTTGATATTTCATAATCTCCCTTGGAACCTTTACCATGACTATCAATAGCCATAGTCTTATTTACTTTATGAACTCCTCTTTTTTCATCATGGACTACAACAATTCATATCTACAAGTTGACTCCACCAACCTGTCTATAGATACAACACCAAGATTTTCCATGCTTAGTCTTCTACTAGCATCTCTTCTAACTCCTCTCTCCTAATTGTGACTCCTCTTTGAACCTTTCAGATAACCATTAGTGGTCATCTCTTCTTCTTCCCTATTTGGAATCATCTTGCTCCACTTTGTGAGATGCAAAAAACCTCTTTTATCTTTGTAACAAGTGTAGTACTTTTCTCCAGTCCCAAGTCATCTCTTGGCGACTCTTCTTCTTCTTCTTTAGCATTCAACCTATGCTCCCTCTTCATCTACAACCCATGCCATTTCAATTTATTCCTTATGATCCATCCACACCTCTGGTATTCATCACTCCTCCATAGAAATTCCATCAATAGATCAAGATGGGTTCTCATCTACTTCCATATGCCATTTGTCTTGGAATATTCCTTATTCCCTTTGTTGTTTCCTCCTGAACCTCTACTATGACTTTCAATAGTCATATTCTTGAGTTGTTTCACCCTCTATGAGTTCCACTAGCCCCTGCAGTAACAGTTCCTCCTGCTACAACTTACCTCACCAAACTTTCTCTGTGCTTGGTCTTTTGGCAAGTACGGGTCCTCAATCTAGAACAGTCATTGATCATTCCTTTATGCTCCTTCTGGGCTTACCCTCAAAACTCATCTGCACTTGAGAACACTATTGTCCTCCTATATTTCAGCCTCATCTAAAATACTAGGTTCTGACCACACTTCTGTTTCCTCCTAGAAGCCCTTGCTAGGTTCCTTCATCACTACCCTTAAAGGTTATAATATTCTTGTTGAGATGTTTTCACTCCTACTGCTACCTCTTTTAAACTCTTATGATTCTCTTTTGAGTGTGAGCATTTACTTGTCAGTCCTATAATCCAAAATAAAATTGAAACAAAACATTCTTTCCTTATTTTCTATTCTACTACTTCATCCATGTTGTTGTAGCTCTTATGCTTTTTCATAAGCCTTCAGTCCACAGTCTAACCTCTTAAGGTTCACTCGATTGGAATTAATGAGAAATCTTTCCCAACTTTTCTTAGTTCAAAGTCCTTCACACCACCTCTCTGATCTTGTTTCTCTGATACCAATTGATGCAGCCGTAACTGAAATTTAACATATATTCGTGGACTTGTGGGTTAGGAACCACATAAATCCCTTTATACACATTGTATTATAACTTCGGGGTTATTAACATACATACACGCACGATCAAACAACGCTTCTTTCAACGACCACAATGGGTTACTTAACACACAACCGCACATAAAACCCAACATAACTGCATACACGCGAGTTTCTTATCTGGAGGGTCCCACATCTTGATAACCAATCACAACATGTCACAGTATCTTGCTCGCAAATTTTAACTCCTTACCAAATACGCTAAACCAAAAAATCTTGCAAAATGTGCTGTTGCGCAGTGTTGGTACGTGGCCTCCCCTCATCGCATCGCATCTTCCCATCCTTACTGCATCACATCGCAAGTTATATTATTTACATTTAAAAATATTAAATGGTAACTGCTATACATTGTGAAGTGCTAAATCATTTCCAAGCCACTGCAATCTCCATCGTTGGCTTGTCCTAGATTTGATGGTCCACTTCTTTTCCCTCCTTATTGCATCGCAACCAATTAAAATTTTGTGCGAACACTTAAACAATATCCACTATAATTTTCGAAGTGTGAAGTCGTGATCCTTTGTCCATCGTTAATTTGCTGCATGATCCAATGGTCCACACAACTTCTTCCCCATGCCACTTCGCATCCCAAGTTAAAATATTTAACTTGCGAAATCCTTAACTCTTAAATACTTCAATCGCCGATGTGAAATTGTGCCCTGCCAACACGCGTCTGTATCACACTTCCTTAACTCACCTTAACCATTCATCTCTTGTCTTCAAATCTGCGATTTAATCACAACTATCTGCTCAACCTTCTCGGCTATTCTTCGCCTCTTTATCCCGCTCTAATATTCGCTGTCAATCCTTAAACCTTTGACTCTGCGATTCAATCCTCGTTGTCGATTAGTCTTTTTTCAAATGTCGTCACTCTGCAATACTGCTTCCTCCATGCTACTCCCCTTGAGCTTCTTCAGAATTCTTTCAACACTATCTCTCTTGAGGTTTGTCTAGTATATAAACGTGTAGAACCCTCCTGGGTTTTTTCTTCGTCTCTCATCCCTCGGTCTCTACCACAAATTTACCTATGCGAAGTTCACAAGAACTTCATTCTCTCACTCAATCTGTCTATGGATTAACAGAAAGAACACACATATATAATAACACATAAATGTAGTATTTGATTTGACGGGGAAATAAAACAAACGGGTTAAAACAGAGAGCCCGATCAAAATCCAAAACACTTGAAATTTATTTATAAATGAAAATACACATAACCAAGCCCTGGGATGACTGGTTTTTACATTTATTCCTACTCTCTGTTCAACCCTCTTTCACGTCTATTTCCCTCTTGTTCTCTCTCTTTCTCTCTATGGAAGGCAGAACCCCACAATGGTGGATTTGGTTTTATTTTATGCCTTTCCCAAAATCCCCATATGGTTGAGAAATTGTTATTCAGTTTCAGAATAGTTTATTCAAATAAATGTATAACTAATCATAATCTAGCTGTTCTTTTAACCTACATATTACAATGGCTATGTTAGCCCAAATTAACTTTAAACAAAATACTTTAAAACTAAAGTCTTCAAATTATTGGGACTGCTAGTCCTCTTCCCAAGCCACAACATGTGACCAACTTGTCACATTGCTGGCTCTACCTTAATGCTCCTACATCAATGAGAAACTATTACAATGTCAAATTTAAGCTCTGAAGTAGACCTTACACTATATAATTGTTCTCATGCTTCCGCATGTGCTCTAGCCAACACTTATCCAATTCAAGCCTCAATCAACCTCCTAATTCCTTGAAAAATTGTAGAGGAATTAAGCTCCTAAAAAATAGGGAAATTCCCTATTTCCTTGCACAAATCCAAGGGAAATTGATCAGCTACTCAGTGCAAAATAATTATACATACAACAATATACAATTATAATACAAAAGTTCCTTTTCCATCCACTCGACTAGGAAATTCGAATTCCATGCATGATTAGGTCTATTTTTAGCCGATTGACTAGTTAACTGAGATATTAGTGAGTTAACAACAATCATAACTACTCATCTAACCTTCAACTGACTCAACTAATGACTAGATATCAATTAAGTAATTTCAACTAAAAATAACTGAACTAGATTTCTCAATTTCAGAAATGAACTCATGCACAACTCTAATTCTAGACTACAAACACAAATTTATTGACTTAACTAGTAGACAAGACCATGTGACTCTAACTAAGTACAATCCAAATCATCCCACTGAATTGGAAAATCGAAATTTCTCCATTTTATTAAGTTAGTAGTCAAACGAAGTCTTTTCTTGCTACAATTTCAATAGTTCCTCTTAGCAAGAAGGGTTCTGCACAACCCTAATCCTACTCCTACAGGAATGTACTATAATAAGATTCCCTCTCACTGTTGTTGTTGCTACTACAACAAATGCAACTGAGAAGTATCTGAAATACTAAATCAATTATGTCTCTAAGCTGCAACTGTATCCTAAGAATATGACTGCAACTAGTATCTACACTATATATTGCAAAAATTGCATTGTTGTTGATAATGTATTGTGCCTCTTGCACTACTATCAATACTGTGATGTGTTCCTCGACATATTATTGAAACTAGTTTGAAATTATCTCACAATATCTGACTGCATCAACTAACACTAATCCTTCTTCTACTAAATATTGTGTTCCCCTGTAGCAAGGGTAATGATTGATGAGAAGATTATAGTGCAACTACTACTACTCTCCTATGGACCTTGCCCAAATATATGCAACTCTCAGACTAAGGATTTACATCGCTCAACCTCACTCCTGGAGGTATAATTGCATCTATGGAAAAATATACCTCTAGCTTGTACAGAGTTTTCACTCTAATTCCAATATGTTTCACTTGTCAAGTAGCAACATGCTTAAGAGAATATTTTCCCTTAATGACCACAACATCATAACCTTTGTCCTCCAATACCACTACAAAAGTCATTTTTTTCTTTAGCCCAGGCACATACATTACATTTTTCAAGTGAATATGGGAGCATGAATCCGTCTTAAATGTGACAGTACCAATTCCTTTGGTACTATATCTCTCATCATCTCCAAATTCTATCCGCAATTTGAGATCCTTCTTCTCTAGGCTACTGAATAATTTCTTGCTACCTGTCATATGATATGAGGTACCAGAATATAGGTGCCACTTATTCCATATTACTGTGCTTTCCATGCAATAAATGAGGGTGAAATCCAACTTGAATTGTGATGTAAGAGAATCTCATGCGAATATTGTTGCAGGATCCTTACTGGATTTCTTGTGCGAACACTTGGTTGCACAGTGTCCATACTCATGGAAATGAAATTGTTGTGAAACTAGCTCCAAAAATAGAAGAAAAGAGATATCAATGCCTTAGAAATAAGCCACTTCAAGGGGGAAACCTCTAATACATTACATGAATGAACAATTCTTGGATGATACAAATGAAAAAACCTCCTTTCTATATATAGGAGTCCATGGGGCCACAATGTAATCCTACTTGACCTAACAATAATAATGTAAGGGCACAATAATAACAATATGGGGGTTACAAGGGTACAAAAATAACAATAAGGGGGGATACACTAACATAATAAGGTACTACACTATTAATATAGGGACTTAACATGCCCCTCTCCTTTAAACAAGTGTTGTCCTCAACGCTTGATTATTTCTTGATGCTTCTGTATAAAATTCTCATCCTCCCATGTAGAACCTTCTACAGGAAAGTTCTTCCACTTGCTGAGATAATTTGAAATTGATCATACTTGTCAAGTTCTTGTTTCTGTGACTGCTTCATAACCTTTTTCAATGTGATGTTGATATTCCTATTGTTTCATTAGATTTTGCACCAAAGTTAGGTTATCATTTGAGAGTTGGAGAACTTGTTGTTGATGCTCGATGTTATCTTTCACTAATTTATCATCCATATTAGCTATTATTTGATCCTTCAAACCATCCAAATTAGCCTCTATTTCTGCTTTTAAACCATCTATGACATCTTTGGTTGCTCTTCGTAAGATCAAAATTTGTTGCACTTGGTACCGTAATTTTGATATTTCATACTGCAATTCTTCCTCTTCATGCATCATAGTATAGCTTTTTGAGGGGTTAATGGGTATGGAATTATTTTTTGGAGGCATTATAGAACCCAATACTGATAAAAATTCTTAAATATGCCCTTGGAATCTATTGAGCTGCATCTTTATCCAAATTTTTTTGGTTTTTTATCGAATAGATACATGATCGCACCTAGTATTTTAATCATTGTTTATCCATTATATTGCTAATTAGAGGCATTTATAATTAAATTATAAATTCTTGTTATTAATTAAATTGAATAAGTGTTTTCTCTAATAATATCATTAATAATAGGTTTTCATGATGGCAGGCAAGTTCGCATTTTTACTGTTAAGCCATGCTTCCAACCTTCATCTTGTTGATGGAAAATTATATCTTCTAGACTACAAGAATCTTTTTCGCGCTAAGGATATAAGGATGCAGGTGCAGTAAAGAAGCATGGTTGACTATACAATTTATGTAATATTGGAGGTTGATGCCATTGTTTCCAGGCGCCACAAAGATTTTACTGGGGACTTCTTTGAACATCTTAAATTAGTTCCCAACACATATTATGATATTTTGGAGTCGAGGGATTAACTAGTTAGGTTAGAATCTAAATGCATGGCAGTAGTGCAAACATATGATAATGAAACTACAGATAGTGAGGCATTTGAACTTTGCCCAACACAAGTTTGATGATATACCTAGTTCACCATCATTAGATGCCGCAAGCAAAAGGATAGATAACCTAGAAAAGGCAAATCAACTTGATTCGACATTAATGTTGTATATCACTAAAGCATGGGCAGTCTCCAAGCGAGGGAGGGATGAGCATTGGAATGGCAGGTGGGATTTTCCAGACGCAAAGTGAATTAATGGTGGATTAACCTTAGCTCATGGCAATGATCTCATTCTATCTCTCGAGAATATCGATTATATCTCTAGTCCAGAAGAGAGTGACGTAGGGATCAAAGGCGGTTATAAATTCTCTAGAAAATGAAATGGGGTTGAAGACCCAATTAGATCATAATATCGACTCCACCAATGAGGAAGAGGGCGATGCTAATTAGATAGGTTCAAAAAAATAAAGGCGTGAGATCCCACTCTTCCAGAAACTAGATTCAAACAAATTCGATTTGAACCAAATCCCAACCCAATTTGAAACAAATCTGAACCAATTTGTAAATTTTCATCTGATGCAACAATCGATTCTTAATTAAGGCAGCGCTGCTGCTATAAAGGAGAAGCTGCACACAAATTAGGGTGGTAGTGAGTTTTTTAATTAGAGGGCGGAAGCTCTCAGATGTAATTCTTATTTCTCAGATGCAGAGAGGATGAGTTAATCTGTCATTTAGAAGCAGAATTTATCATTTGTAAAATCGAATTTCTCAAATGTAGAGGGGGCGCAGAGTGTGAGTCCGTCAATTAGACAGAGGAGAGCTGTGATCGATAGGAATAAGACAGGGATGAAAATCAAATGGAGT
The DNA here is from genome assembly GCA_034641835.2 of Pinus albicaulis. Lineage (NCBI taxonomy): Eukaryota > Viridiplantae > Streptophyta > Pinopsida > Pinales > Pinaceae > Pinus > Pinus albicaulis. Next base: position 1,431,571,558 of record CM076572.1, read on the forward strand.
AAGGAGCGAATCTACCTATCTAGATCCGACATCGAATTTCCCAGCATAGAAATTGTAATGGAGCAGCAGATGATGCATTTATTAATTCATATTTGAAGCAATGTTTTGAGTTGATTTAATAAAATTATAGTTCTGGCATTTGTTTTTATTTATAAGCATTGTAATTTTATTTATTTCTAAATGTTGAGTTAGTTTAGGACTCGTTCTAGGGAGTGGCAAGGATCCACCGCAACCTAGAGTCGAGTCCCTCATTCTTCATAGATTTAGGAATTGTGCTTTGGTGTAATTTGTATAATTATATTTTTGTTTTGAAATCGTTTTTTTTAATATCTTAGATTTCCTAATTCTGCACTTAGATTATTATTTTGTTTTCCAATTTCTGAGTTTGATTCAGTAGTGAGAATAGATTGTAATGCTTCAATTTTGAAAAATTAACACTATGACTTATTATGTTAATTCAAGGTTTGATTTGTTCATGCATAGTGGGATTTTGCTTAATAATTAGATTTATTTTTAATTAGAACCATTCTTGTTTTCTTAGTATAATCATTTATTTATAAGTGCAAGATTGAGTGTAGATTTAATTGTGCATGTAGCATGATTTAGTTTTAGTTATTAAGTTACATGATTCGATTTTGAAGTAGGCTTACTTTTTAATAGTTTCTTTCATTTAGATTAAAATATTTAAATAGAAGGTTTATTATAGATGATTTGTAATGTGATTTTTAATAGGATTTTTAAGTGTTATTTCACATGAAGTGAGATAGTTGTTGATTAGCGGTTGTCATTGATGTCAACCCAAGCAGCACCAGGGGCTAACCCAATATTGCATGGGAATTTTGACCTACCAAATTAATATATTCTGGGTCAATAATGCTTTTGATGGTTTCTACTTGTCGAGATGTTTCTGTTGAAATATGACACGCCATGTAATTCTTCACGGTTTGAGAGATATTCATGTTTGAAGTTTGTACCCCCAGTTAGTGGGCTAAAACCCCATGGGGTTGGGGCATGGATCATTGAAAAGTTATAATTAATATTTTTTTAAGCTCCTAAAATCCCTCCCACGTTCACTTGTTGAAGCTCCCCTCAACTTAAGCATTTATATAAATTGTGATCCTCATTTCATCCTTAGGCAAGGGATTCGGCCATCTGAAATAGGTCATCGTGGCATTTTCACTCTAACTTTTTTTCTACGAATGTTTAGAGGCTGCAATTTTTTAGAGGTCGGGCTGAAATCCTGAGGAAGCTGCAGTAAAAAATTCAGATCAAGGTGCACAATTTTTTTGAGATATGATCTGTGTAAGTCAAGGTTTTTGCAGGCTCCTGAAATTCATCTCAAAGAAGTGACCTTGGTAAATTTGTCATAACTCTCTCTCTGAGTATCAGATTGGAATTCTGTGAAAATTGGCACATATCGCATAGTCTGTAATTTTCAGTCTATCAATTTTAGAGACAAATGAAGAAACAATGACACGTGGCACGTCGTAAAAGTGCACTTTACTGAAACAGTCCTTAATTAGGGCATTGTGAGAGATTGGGTATAACTCTCCCTTGAAGAATCCAAATTGGGTCAGACCTATGGCATTGGAAAGAAGACTCGGAGGAATACTACAGGACTGAAAATCAGAAATTGAGGATCTGAAATAACAGAGATACACCAGATTCAATATCGAGCTCCTAGAAGGAAAGAAAAAGCTTGATCATGTGTTGTCAAGGGTTGAAAAGGACTAGACTTTCTACGACAACAAAGCAAAGCAAGGTGCAGCAGAGAGTACCATGACAAGAGCAGTAACCAAGGTGCATAACAGCAGGAAGAATTTCATCATATGAAGTCTTCAAGTGGTCAGCACTACATACAATCATTGTAAAGGTATCATTGTACTAAGTCATTGTAAATACATTATTATAAAAATTTTACTAGTGTCTATCTACCAAGGGTTGAAGAGGTAGTGTTGGGAGGTCTAGGATCTCATTAGGTGGTTGTGTCAAATTTGGGTTATGGTCTAGTATATCTTCTTCTTCTGCATAATTTTATATCATTGTAAAGTGGACCATTTTCCCTGGTACGAGAGTCCATTCTTCTTTTATTCTTCTATAGGGTGGTAGGGTGGTGGTAGGGTGAGTTGTAGCTCATTCGGTGTTGGGGCATCCGTTCAGTTGACTACTGAAGAATCTCGGGCATTGGAGTGTCCATCCAGTGGGAGCTGGAGAAGAATGCTTTTCTAGATTCTAGGAAGTTGGAGCTTTATTTTCAATTGGAGTTGAATATTAAAGAATTATTAGAAAGGCATTAGGTGGTTTTTGTCCCGGAGTGGGTTTCCACCTTAAAAATTGTGTGCATTTGTGTTCCTCTTGTTTGCTGCTATTATTGTACAAACACTGATAATAATTGAAGATTAACTAATTCTCTAATTGAAATAAATAATGATTCACCCCCCCCTCTCAATATTTCCAACAATTGGTATCAGAGCTTGGTTCCTTCAATAGTAGTTTAACAGCTGGAAGGAGGTCGTGGAGCATACCAAGAATGGTGTACCTCTATTCAATGAAAATAATTATGCACTTTGGAAAGGAATAATGGAGGTCTATCTCTTGGCGCAAGGTTATGAAGTATGGGACACTGTTCAAAATGGATTTACATCAACTGGGGATGAACAAGGTAAGGAGAATTTGGTAAATGATGCAAAAGCAAAGAATATTATTATTAGTGGACTTATTGAATCTGTTTATCGTAAGGTGTTGGGTTGTAAAACCTCCAAAAATGTATGGGACAAGCTTGAGAATATATATGCAGGTGACTCAAATGTCAAAGAAGCAAAGCTTCAAATCTATAGAGAAAAATTTGAGCAACTCAAAATGAAAGAAGATTGAAAAATTGTTGCATACTTTCAATACGTTGATGAAATAACCAATACTCTAGAAGGATTGGGAGAGCTAGTTGACAAGAAGACTATTATATGGAAGATTATTAGAATGTTAGCAGGGAAATTCAACCCAAAGGTATCGGTCTTAGAATATAGTGCAAATTTGGAAAAACTCAGCAAAGAGGAATTACATGGAGTTCTCATAGCATATGAAATGAGACTTGATGAAGAACAGGGTACTTCACATCTAGAAACTACGTTCGTTGCATCTAAGAAAACCAATAAGGATAAACAACATTCAATTGAAAAGACATGCACCTGCAAGTGTGAAGAAAATGGAGATGATGAAGAAGGTCTTTCAGATGAAGAATATGCTTACTTCACGAGAATACTACAAATTGGTAAGGGAAAATTCAAAGGTAAACTTCCATTGATATGTTTCAGCTGTAATGAGGTTGGGAATTTTGCAGCAAAATGTCCAAACAAAAGTAATGGAAACTCAAAAAGAAAGAAAGGCTTTAAGAAATTCAACAAGCAAGGATCCAAAAAGAACTTTCTCTCTAAAGAAGATAGCTCATCATCCAATGAAGACAATGATAGTGAAGAAGAAGCAAATGAGAGAGTATTTTTTATGGCCAAGCACAATAAACCCAAGAAAAATAAGCAAGAGGTATCAAACAACGAAGAAGAAGGATGGGCCATAGACGAATTTTATGAGGAAGCAATCAATCTTATAAAATATCTCAAGGCGGAGAAGATCTTTTCCAAAAGTCTTGAAGAACAATTTCAAGGTCTCAAAATTGAAGTTGAAGAACACAAATGCATTGAAGAGTCACTTCAAAAGAAGTTGGAATAAAGCAACCAAGAAATGGAATAATTAGAAGCCGAAGTAGTCTCGCTGCGTGAGGAAGTGAAGAAAGTAAAAACTATCCAAAACTATGCCAACAGCTCAAGGGCATTGGAAGAACTCATCAACAATCAACGATCTTACAATGACAAAACTGGCATCGGTTACAAAGAAGAAGAAGTAGGACCTTCTAAAAAAAAATATAATGAACCTATGAGATCTGACATGCATGTAGACTTCATTGGACAAGGCTCGCAAGAACAACCTTGGAAGACAATTCCTCGACGAAAATTTCCATCCAGGTACCGACATATTTTTTATGGCTATTGTTATTCATGTGGAAAATTTGGTCATAAAGCTATAGAATGTCGCACATACCCTAGGAATGAATACAATTCCAGAAGATCTATCAAATATGAACCTCCCAGGGCTCAGCGAAACATCAATAGATTTGAACATTTAAGAAATAATATTGAATGTTACAAATGTCAAAACTTTGGACACATCACCAAAGACTGCAGACTTGAAAATCATCCAGAAGAATCTTCGAAGCCACAGAATGAACGAACATGGAAGAAGAAGAAGAATGATAATCGTGCTCTCACTCTCAAGGCTCAAAAGAACAAAGATGTGTGGTATGTTGATAGCGGTTGCTCAATGCATATGACTGGAGATAGAAATAAATTTGTATCTCTGAAAGAGAAGAAGGATAGAACCATGTCATTTGGAAATGATGGATCTTCAAATGTTATAGGATCAGGTACTATCACTCTCAGAAGCAAAGATTTTATAGCCAAGAATGTTCTATTGGTTGAAAACATGAATCACAATCTGCTCAATGTTGGACAAATGTGTGATCAAGGACACACAATACTATTCAACTCCACGAAATGTGAAATCAAGAAAGGCATGTATGGTTAAATTGTGGCTACAGCAAGTCGAGATCCAAATGACATATATGTTCTGGATGAAGCAAATAAAGCATGTCTAATAGCTAAAGAGGATGATACAATAATTGGTAGAAATGATGATCGAAAAAGTAAGAATTTTTCTACAAAGGTGCAAAGTGATTTCGAGATGTCTTTACTTGGTGAGATGACATACTTCTTAGGGCTTCAAATATCTTAGAAAGAGAAAGAAATATTTATATGTCAAGCCAAGTACATCAAGGAAATGCTCAGGAAATTTAAAATAGAAGATTGTAAACCCATCCTTACTCCAATGGTAACAGGTTGGAAATTGAACATAAACGACTCATCTAAAGATGTGGATCAAAGGTTGTACAGATCTATGATTAGTAGTCTTCTATATGTAACAGCCTCCCAACCAAATGTTATGCAAGCAGTTGGAAAAGTAGCAAGATTCCAAGCAGCACCAAAAGAATCACATATTAAATATTCGCCAGCATTGGAATATCTTCGTCAAAATCTTGGGATTCTCCCAAGTTCTCATTAGATTACAGGTCTGCAGGACGATTGTGTGTCAGGGGGAGTGGAAGTGTGTACAAGTCCATAGGATGGTTGTGTTTTAGGGGGAGTTACCCTTGGCCATTGATGTCAAATGGGGAGAGAATGTTGTAGGAAGAGGTGTCATGATTGCAGAGGGAGTACTTGTGTTGCCATCAATGCCAAAGGGGGAGATTGTTGATTAGCGGTTGTCATTGATGTCAACCCAAGCAGCACCAGGGGCTAACCCAATATTGCATGGGAATTTTGAACTAAAAAATTAATATATTCTAGGTTAATAATGATTTTTATGGTTTCTACTTGTCGAGATGTTTCCTTTGATATATGGCATGCCATGTAATTCTTCACGGTTTGAGAGATATTCATGTTTGAAGTTTGTACCCCCAGTTAGTGGGCTAACACCCCATGGGGTTGGGGCATGAGTCATTGAAAAGTCATAATTAATATTTTTTTAAGCTCCTAAAATCCCTCCCACGTTCACTTGTTGAAGTCCCCCTCAACTTAAGCATTTATATAAATTGTGATCCTCATTTCCTCCTTAGGCAAGAGATTCAGCCATATGAAAGAGGTCATCGTGGCATTTTCGCTCTAACATTTTTTCTACGAAGGTTCAGAAGCTGAATTTTTTATGAGGTGAAGCCCAAATCCTGAGGAAGCTTCAGTAAAACGTTTTGATCAAGGTGCAAAATATGTTTGGAGATATGATCTGTGTAAGTCAGGGTTTTTGCAGGCTCCTGAAATTCATCTCAAAGAAGTGACCTTGGTAAATTCATCATAACTCTCTCTCTAAGTATCGGATTGGAATTCTGTAAAAAGTGGTGGATAGTGCACAGTCTATACGTTTTTCTCTATCAATTTTAGAGACAAAAAAAGAAACAATGAAACGTGGCATGTTGTACAAGTGCGCTCTGCTGAAACAGTCCTTAATTAGGGCATTGTGAGAGATTGGGTATAACTCTCTCTTGAAGAATCAAAATTGGGTCAGACCTACGGAATTGGAAATAAGACTTAGAGGAATACTACATGACCAAAAATTAGATATTGAGGATTTGAAATAATAGATATACATCAAATTCAATATCGAGCTCCTAGAAGGCAAGAAAAAGCTAGATCATGTGTTGTCAAGGGTTGCAAAGGACCATAATTTCTACGGCAACAAAGCAAAGCAAGGTGTAGCAGAGAGTAGCATGACAAGAGCAGCAACCAAGGTGCATAACAGCTGCAAGAAGTTCATCATATGAAGTATTCAAGTGGGCAGCACTGCATACAATCATTGTAAAGGTATCATTGTACTAAGGCATTGTAAATACATTATTATAAAAATTGTACTAGTGTCTATCTGCCAAGGGTTGAAGAGGTAGTGTTGGGAGGTCTAGGATCTCATTAGGTGGTTGTGTCAAATTTGGGGTTATGGTCTAGTATATCTTCTTCTTATGCATCATTTTATATCATTGTAAAGTGGACCATTTTCCCTGGTACGGGAGTCCATTCTCCTTTTATTCTTATATAGGGTGGTAGGGTGGTGGTAGGGTGAGTTGTAGCTCATTGGGTGTTGGGGAATCCGTTCAGTTGACTACTGAAGAATATCGAGCGTTGGAGCATCCATCCAGTGGGAGCTGGAGAAGAATTCTTTTCTAGATTCTAGGAAGTTGGAGCTTTATTTTCAATTGGAGTTGAATATTAAAAAATTATTAGAAAAGCATTAGGTGGTTTTTGTCCCGGAGTGGGTTTCCACCTTAAAAACTGTGTACATTTATGTTTCTCTTGTTTGCTGCTATCATTGTACAAACACTGATAATAATTGAAGATTAAATAATTCTCTAATTGAAAGAAATACTGATTCACACCCCCCCCCCCTCTCTCGGTATTTCCAACAATAGTTTTCTTTTAGCAATAGTTAGGATTGTTTCTTTTTATTATTATTTTGGAATCTTAAACTTGTTACAAAGAGTAGTTCTAGTTAGTTTAAGGTTTAAATTTATTATTAGGATAATGTGTGTTCTTTTTGTTATCTCCAGTTTAGTTTCAAGTTAGTGAGAGGAATTAATAGATTAAAGTTTTCAAGATATCATAGGAGATTTAAAAAGTAGAATGCGAGTGTGAGAATGTTACATGATTGAGGATTTATTTGTAGTTTAATTGCATTATGGAGCTTGCACTGAATGAAATTGGTTAAGTAGGTTTCATTTTTAGGATTTCTTGTTTGCCAGCAAATATGTGTTTCATTTCAGCACCTAGTTTATCATTAATAAGGAAACTCATATACTCTGACCATTAAGCTGAGCCAAGATGCAGTACAACTTGTGTTTACGACTCCCGGATTGATAATTAATATTGAGAGGTTTAATCTGACAATTAAGCCAACCAACATTTTGGTGCCATTGCCAGGCAAGTTGTATTTTGGCTTAGGTAAAATTTGTCTTACAAAGTTTCAAGGGGATTGCAGGACGTCAGAGGGCAGAGAGTGTATAGTAAGACATGAGTGAAGAGCCACACATCCACTATTGTGGGGTTTCTCCAAAGTTTGGCCATCTTGCTTATCTCTTGAACTTTTATTTCCTTATCTTGCTTATGTGTAGAAGTAGAAGCATGCTTTAGACATTTAATTTCAAAATTTCTTTTTTTTTAATAGATTAAATAGTACTTTGATTTGGAATTTTCCTTTTATGAAAGTGTGGTGAGCTTTATTTTAGCGAAAAGATTTTAAATTCATTTATCGTCAGATTCCAATCTTCAACGTTATCATTTTTTGGGTATTGTAAGAACCCTTGTGTACTAATCCATGTGATGAAAGAATGTGCCAATTTTCTTATTGAAGACAAGAAGATGGTATTTTTAGGAATTATTCAATGAGGAGTTTTTATGCTGCTACAGAGACAGACAAGTCATCCGATGAAGAATTAACAAGTGCAAAATTTAATACTTTTCTTGAACATAAATTTAATATTATTAAATCTTTGATTTTGAAATTGGATGATTTGCAAGATCAAGAGAAGGATCAAGAACCACTGCTTATCTTATGTGCCAACTGTAGAAAGAAACACTTCCTTGGAAATTGTCCACTTAGCGTTCTGGAAGTTTGCGAAATTTTTGAGGATGGTCATGCAACTGAACAATTCCTATCATTGCCACGATTATGAAAGGTACTCAGGGAATCAAGTAAGGAATCGAATCAACCGCCAGGTATAACTCAAAACCCAACACCATTTGATACTTGTAATAATGCTTATTTTCCTAAGCAAGTTCCTCATCATGTTTATAATCCTGGAATTTCATGGCAAGCTTTTGATACTGCTCTAATTGAATATCCTACATTATGGCCACAGTGGCCCTCACCTTGGCCCTCATCCTCAAGCCAGATATCTCCACGGCCTCAAGGATCATTGGATCCTTCTCTCTATGGAAATATCCCATGCAAATTCAATCATATGAGCACCAACAAAAACCACGATTTCTTTCCAACGCACCATTAAGTTATCCTCCTCCATGGTCCCAACCACATGTGCAACCTTACCCTAGTCCTAATCCAAACCCTAATCCATACCCTAGACCTTATCCTAATCCATACCCTAGACCTAACCCTAATCCACACCCTAGACCTAACCCTAATTCTAATTTAAAACCTAGACCTAGCCCTAGTCCAAAGCCTAACCACAATCTAAATCCAAATATTAGTCCAAGAATTAACCAAAGCCCTAGCCCAAACCACATCCTAAACCTTAATCTAAACCATGAGGTTGCATCGCTGTTTGAACCACCTATTATTTCTGCTGATTCCCTTATTGAACAAAAATTCACACCTTCCATGTTGGAAAAGGGAATGAATTTGGAAACTTCCCCCATTACCATAGAACATTCACCCCAGGAAGATGTAATTCAAAGACCACCAGAGGAGCAACCTTTCACTGGAACCTGTTCTAAAAATGTTGTTAAAAATCAAAACCCTAGAATCTCTCTCAACCATTCTTGTTAATTTTAAAATCACATATTTGAGCCTGAACTTGAGGGATTTACCTTTTTTCTTTCACCCGATCATTTTTTCCTCTAGGAGAGCGAATATCAAGTTGTGGAAGACTTGCATCAGTTGGAGAATCATAAGTATGTGGATTCCATTGAATCATGATTTCAAGCAGTCATCAAGCCATCTTATTTCCTCAGTATTCAGAAAATCTTGGTACCATATCAATTAAAGCAACCAGTTTCTCATGCTTTCATATGTATTGAAGTCTATTCTTTAAAACTAAGTCTGAGTATAATCAACATTTTTTTACGCACATGGCTTCATTGGAAATACTCCTATAATTAAAAAGGGAGTCTTTTGCCTCTTAGGGTAAAGTAGGGTAGGAGAATAAATAAATAAAGTTGTTATAATGCTATTAGGGTTTTTGAATTTTAAATAATGCCTATTAAAACTACTTTTGATCCACATTAGTTGTTAACACACACATTTGGGACAAATCTTGTTGAGTACAATTCGCTCTAATGCCTCATGATTTTGAGAAAGTAACCATGAATAATCACTCTAATAAGTTGTCGTCTAGGACATATATGTTCAGTTTCCCTTAGAAGGTACTATTGGAAAGCCCCCTATGGTGGACCACTCTTGTTAACATCATAATGAGCTATTCAGGAGAACACTAGCATTCTTAACTCAAAGAATCTTTCAATAATTATCTGGGATATCCTTAAAAATTCCTTATGGTAGAGGAATTAGCCAGCAATGATTATTCATTAAAAACTTTTCACGCCATCCTGTACTCTTAAGGAGTAGATCTTTCTCCCCACTTATTAAGTAACCTTTAAGGTTGAATCATAATCAGAGCTTATAAAGGTTTAGGGAAGGATAGGGGGTCTCGTGATGAGCCGACCTACCACGATCATGAGACCTAACATGCATGACATTACTGCTACTGGTCACCAAGCAAGAGTAATGGATTTCAGCCAAAAAGATGGAAGACAGGAGGTCTCATCACGAGCCGACCTGTTCATTCATGTTAATTCTTGTGAGTGGTACTGCCATTATCTTGTTACCAAGCCAAGACAGTGGCCTTCATCTAAAAAGTCAAATAAGCTAACTCTGAATCTGTATCTAGTAATTGGGATACTGACATTTTGCTAGGTTAAAAGACATCCCTGTCGAGGTTATGGACACCTACGGGCAGCAGGGCCATGTCTGTGGTATTAAATTTAACTGCATACTATGATTTGTTTAGTTATCCTTCTCTTTCCCTAAGACTCATCATTTTTCTTGGAAAATGTTCTTAAGACAATTTGAACATGATGCTTTGAGTTCTGTCTTTCAAAATTCAAGAACCTTTGAATGATGTGGTACCCTTAGTGAAGGTAATCCTTTGTACTAGATTAAGAGGAAATTTATTTTTGAATCTGTATAACAATGCAACTTAGAGTGTTCAAATAAAGAGGTTTTTGATTGGTATCATAACTCACTTTAATTTCTATGGTATTTGAAGTGATGAAATGCTCAATGATGACTACTCACAAGGTGTTGGTTTCCAACAATGCGTATTGATTGTAGTTGCCTCTAAATATGTGTTGCATGACCTAGGTATGAGATTGCTATATTAGGTGCAGAAATCTGGTGTTATTCCTTTTGAAACTACACTTTTTCAACAAAATTTGATTTTTATCATAAGACTTTGGGCATAAAAAAATTAGGGAATTCATTTGGAACAAGGTAACAGGTATGTGCAACACTGCTTTCCCCATAATGTCTACTTTCGGTACCTGATCTTGTTTTATCATTTAACATGGTTTTAACTGGTATTGTACTAGTGATGTTGCGGCTAATGAAAACATTACAATACATCAGGCATCTTCATCCTTACTCTCTAAACTCTTTGCTGACATTTTCCCTACCTTATTTCATCGTCTTATAGTTTTGGCTTGCACAAGGACGTGCAAGAAGTTCAGTGTGGGGCGATGTTGAGCTGCATCTTTGTCCAAATTTTTATGGTTTTTTATCGAATAGATACATGATCGCACCTAGTATTTTAATCATTGATTATCCATTATATTGCTAATTAGAGGCATTTATAATTAAATTATAAATTCTTGTTATTAATTAAATTGAATAAGTGTTTTTGTGTAATAATATCATTAATAATAGGTTTTCATGATGGTAGGCGAGTTCGCATTTGTATTGTAAGTCATGCTTCCAACCTTCATCTTGTTGATGGAAAATTATATCTTCTGGACTGGAAGAATATTTTTCGCACTAAGGATATAAGGATGCAGGTGCAGTAAAGAAGCATGGTTGACTATACAAATTTATGCAATATTGGAGGTTTATGCCATTGTTGCCAGGCGCCGCAAAGATTTTACTGGGGACTTCTTTGAACATCTTAAATTAGTTTCCAACACATATGATGACAATTTGGAGTCGAGGGATGAACTAGCTAGGTTATCATCTAAATGCGTGGCAGCAGTGAAAACATATGATAATGAAACTACAGATAGTGAGGCATTTGAGCTTAGCGCAACGCAAGTTTGATGATATACCTAGTTCACCGTCATTAGATGTCGCAAGAAAAAAGATAGATAACCTTGCAAAGGAAAATCAACTTGATTCGACACTAGTGTTGTATATCACTAAATCATGGGCAGTCTCCAAGCGAGGGAGGGATGAGCATTGGAATGGCATGTGGGCTTTGCCAAACACGAAGCAAATTAATGGCGGATTAACCTTAGCTCATGGCAATGATCTCATTCTGTCTCTCGAGAAGATCGATTATATCTCTGGTCCAGAAGAGAGCGACGTAGGGATCAAAGGTGGTTATAAATTCTCTGGAAAATGAAATGGGGTTGAAGACCCAATCAGATCATAATATCGACTCCACCAATGAGGAAGAGGGCGGTGCTGATTGGATAGGTTCAAAAAAATAAAGGCGTGAGATCCCACTCTTCCAGAAACTAGATTAAAAAAAAATTGATTTGAACCAAATCTGAACCCAATTTGAAACAAATCTGAACCAATTTGTAAATTTACATCTGATGCAACAATCGATTCTTAATTAAGGCAGCGCTGCTGCTATAAAGGAGAAGCTTTGCACAAATTAAAGAGGCAGTGAGTTTGTCAATTAGAGGGTGGAAGCTCTCAGATGTAATTCTTATTTCTCAGATGCAGAGAGGATGAGTTAATCCGTCATTTAGAAGCAAGATTTCTCATTTGTGAAATCTAATTTCTCAAATGTAGAGGGGGCACAGAGTGTGAGTCGGTTAGTTAGACAGAGGAGAGCTGTGATCGATAGGAATAAGAAAGGGATGCAAATCGAATGGAGTAAGGAGCGAATCTGCCTATCCAGATTCGACATCAAATTTCCCAGCATAGAAATTGTAATGGAGCAGCAAATGATGTATTTATTAATTCATATTTGAAGCAATGTTTTGAGTTTATTTAATAAAATTTTGGTTCCGGCATTTGTTTTTATTTATAAGCGTTGTAATTTTGTTTATTTCTAAACGTTGAGTTAGTTTAGGAATCGCTCCAGGGAGTGGCAAGGATCCACTGCAACCTGGAGTCGAGTCCCTCATTCTTCATAGATTTAGGAATTGTGCTTTGGTGTAATTTGTATAATTATATTTTTGTTTTGAAATCGTTTTTTTTAATATCTTAGATTTCCTAATTCTGCACTTAGATTATTAGTTTGTTTTCCAATTTCCAAGTTTGATTCAGTAGTGAGAATAGATTGTAATGCTTCAATTTTGAATAATTAACACTTCCATTTAGAATGTTAATTCAAGTTTTGATTTGTTCATGCATAGCGGGATTTTTCTTAATAATTAGGTTTATTTTTAATTAGAACCATTCTTGTTTTCTTAGTATAATCATTTATTTATAAGTGCAAGATTGAGTGTAGATTTAATTGTGCATGCAGCGTGATTCTGTTTTAGTTATTAAGTTACATGATTCGATTTTGAAGTAGGCTTGCTTTTTAATAGTTTCTTTCATTTAGATTAAAATATTTAAATAGAAGGTTTATTATAGAAAATTTGTAATGTGATTTTTAATAGGATTTTTAAGTGTTATTTTACATGAAGTGAAATAGTTTCCTTTTAGCAATAGTTAGGATTGTTTCTTTTATTATTTTGGAATCTTAAACTTGTTACAAAAAGTAGTTCTAGTTAGTTTAAGGTTTGAATTTATGTGTGTTCTTTTTGTTATCTCCAGTTTAGTTTCAAGTTAGTAAGAGGAGTTAATAGATTAAAGTTTTCAATATATCATAGGAGATTTAAAAATTAGAATGTGAGTGTGAGAATGTTACATGATTGAGGATTTCTCTGTAGTTTAATTGCATTATGGATTTTACACTGAACAAAATTGGTTAAGTAGGTTTCCTTTTCAGGATTTCGTGTTTGCCAACAAATGTGTGTTTCATTTCAGCACCTAGTTTATCAATAATAAGAAAACTCATATACTCTGACCATTAAGCTGAGCCAAGATACGGTACAGCTCACGTTTACGACTCCTAGATTGATAATTAATATTGAGAGGTTTAATTCGATAATGAAGCCGACCAACATAATCACTTCAAACTGTTTTTTCAAACAAACGTTATGCAATTCACCTTTTTCTTTCTTTTGAGAAGCTCGATATTGAAACTGAATTATTTATGTGATTTCAGATCCTAAATAACTGAAATTTGGCCTTGAGGTAGCCCTCTGAATCCTCTTTTGAATGCCATAGGTCTGTCCTGATTTGGATTCTTGAAGACAAAGTTGTGCCCAATCTCCTACGATGACCTAATTATGGACTGGTTTAGTAGAGTGAGCTTGTACGACTTGCCACGTGTCACTGTTTCCTCCTTTGGCTCTGAAATTGATATCTAGGAAACTAAATTCCATGTACTTGCATCCAATTTTTACATAATTCCAATCTGATGCTCAGAGAGAGAGTTATGCATATTTTCCCACGATCACCTCTTTGAGATAAAATTTAGAAGCCTAAAATAGCCCTAACTTCTGCAGATCATATCTATGACAATATAACAATATGGGGGTTACAGGGGTACAATAATAACAATAAGGGGGGCTACACTAACATAATAAGAGACTACACTAGTAATATAGGGACTTAACATAAAGCATTTAATTTTAATGAGGTCTTTCTTCTTTCCATGGTTCTAGCTAGATTCTAGCTCATCTTGGGCCTTCATGCATTTGGCATTCTTTCCTTTTCCAACTAGAGCACAATATTCTTGTTGAAATGACACCAAAAAATGGCACCCAAAGGGGGCTTCTGATTTAATTTTTCCTTAATTAAATTAGAAGAGAAATTGTAATTTCATCTCATAGGAGCCTGAAAGTGTTAAATAAGTCAGGAAGGTTTATTTAGCTTAGTTAATTAAATTTAGAGGTCAAATTGGAGGCATGTACTATTCTTCCTAAGTTTGAGGGGTCCAGTTATAGTTATTTGTGAGTTTTAATTAGTTAAATCAATTATTTGAGTTAAAATCAGTTTAACTAGTTCTAACTGAGAGTTGAGCTAGTGATAAGTCTAGTGAAGTAAATATAATTTAATTAATAATTAGTGTTCAATTGGTTAACTAATAATTCTCTATAAATAGTTGGTGCATGTCAGTTCTAAGGAAGGCCCAGTTGAGATTGGGGTTAAGGGGAAGATAACTATCAATTGTATAATTAGGAAATTGTACAGGTCATGCATGAAGTCATAAGGATGCCTTGATGTAATTTCACAATCGATTCTTGGGAATTTCCATATAAATAGGGCCACAATTCCTCTAAGAATGTGTAATCAAGGCTGGTCAGACAGAGGCTGAGAATTGGTTAAGTATTTGACTTATTTAGCCTAGATTAGAGTGAGAGAGCCAACAACGTGCATAGGTTTCTCAGTGAGGGAAATAGCATTGTATTGTCTTATGGTATTGATTTTATGCAATATACATATAAAATGGTTTTGAGAAGTTACTTTCCCCAGATACATCTTGTGTTGTGTGATTGATAATTTATTTCTCTTACTTTTTATGTGATTGTGCAATCGAAATAGGTTTCTGCAATTTATAGAAGGATCCGGTATTTTTTTTTAGTACGTTACAAGATCAATTGAATCCATTTGGATAATTTCTACATGGCATCGGAGAAGGAATCATAATAGAAGAGAAGAACTATAGTTTGTTCTGATCAACTACATCAAATTTTCAGATTTATTCTTCAAGACCAACAACATATCAAGATGTCTTTCAATGGCATGAGACTCGAATATTCCCTTTATGGAAATTCTAATTACATAGCATGGAAGGACGAGATGGACGCAGTGCTAGAGGACAAAAAACTGAAGGCATTTATAGATAGCGATATTCCCCAACCTGCAGCAATAGATGCTCAACTTCTTGATGCATGGAAGAATAATGTATAAAAGGCGAGAAAGATCTTGTTAGAAGGAGTTAAAGATCATATTATCTCAAATATCCATGCAAAGGAAACTCCATATGCTATGTGGAATGACTTAAATGATATGTTTTAGAATAGAAATGACCACAAGAAGCCGACACTGAAATACAAGCTCAAAAATATGAAGAAGGTGAAGGGTGACACAATCCAAAAATACTTGACAAAGTTCACTCAATGTTGACATGAGCTTGGAAGTGTTGGGGTAACAGTTTCCCACGATGATTTGATGAGCCAAGCACTTCTAGGCCTTCCCAAGAGATGGCATAGTTACTAGGACTCTGTGAATGGGAGGGAGAAGCTACGAGAGTGGGAGCGATTATGGTCCAACTTAGTACAAGAAGAGATTTTACGGAGCACCAGAGATGGATCCTCATCAAAGAATAATGATGAGGAGAACCGTGCCTTGGCTGGTGTTATCACCTAATTTGACCCTCAAGTTGAAAAAGGAAAATCAGGGTAACCTTTAAACCACGCTTAGCCTTGTAGCTAGCCCTACAAGGTCAGGAGAGGGCTCTCTCTGTGAAAAGATTTTCAACAAAGTACAATTATGAACTGATTTTAGGCTAGGTATAATAAAGGGAAAAATGTTTTAATGAATGAATTTCAAGGTTGTATGGAACAAATGGGACAGTTTGAATCGGGGAATTAAATTAGGGATACAGGTTATTTCATGGGGCAAGGTAGGCAGGAATTTCAACAATTTAAAGTTTAAATAATGATGGAATGGAAAGACTGGTGAGGAGTTGAAAAGGGCATAAGAGATGGATCCTTTTCAAAACAGAAGAAAACACAAAATATTGAATGATTTCCCAAGGCAGAGCATTAAAAATGGATTCTACCTATCTATCTTGAAAGAATTCAACCAGAGATGTTTATGGATGAAAAGTGAACATAACAAATTTACATATGAACACAAAGGAGAGAACAAATGCTAAATTTAATACCACATGGATCCCAAAAATCAGAGCTGCGTATCTTTTTAATTCCCTATCAAACTGTTACAATGGGCGTGCAGAACGTCCTCTTTGATTTCCACACTGTTCCCTTACTTACTGATTTTTAGACCAATAAAATTACATTAAATAGACCAAAAATTAGGGAAATAGATCCACAGAAAAAGGGAGTTGTTTTACCAACTCAGAACTGAAATCCGAAGATAGGAAAGAGAACCACAATCTGCCCCTGAAAAAGAGGATCAACAATACATTTTTGACCATCTGGGTAGATTCACTGATACTCTGGATGAATGAAAAATAGGCAATCTGAAGATCAGATCCCTATTTTCCTGCTGCTATAGAAATCTATGTTTCATAATTAGCTTTCGGCCTTTGACTGTTTCTCTGTATTTGTCCTTTGAAGAAGACCAACCTTTAATAAAAATGCTTTTGAAACCATGGAAATGAAATTATGCTTTAAATGACGTAAAGACCCTTTTTTGGATATAAGGAGCGAAGGGAAAGGAAGTGGGGTTGAAATTGCAATCGCAATCGGAATCGAAGGGGAGCAAGGGGATGCAACATATAATGTAGCATTTGAAAATACACGTTGCGATGATGCAATCTCAAATCGAGATGGAAGGGAAGCAGGAGTAAGGCCATAAAACTTCTGATGCAATTAGAATAGGTGCGATGGAGTGAATGAATAAGTGGAAGGGATAACGGGGATATTTCCCTTTAAACAAATAAAAAAAATGATTTGTGATTTTTCAAAGGGAAAAATGATTTTTACATTGAAAGAGCGGAGGGCCTTTAAGGTGGGACCCGGGAGTATAAATCGCAATCAGAATCGGAGCTTTGGGGTGGGTGTATTACACAATAGAATTTTACCGATGCATTTGGGGATAAGCGATGGGGGGAAGTCCCTTTGTAAAACGAAATAAAATGAAATTTGGTTTTTACAAAGGTAAAAGGCCCTTTTTTTTTATGAATGGGCGGAATTTTATGTGGTGGGACCCATGGGTCAATCGGAATCGGAAGTGAGAGGGGAGCGAGGGCCAAGTATTATTTAAAATCGCCGATTGCGATGGAGCGACGGGCTATGGGCCGTCGGATCGTTGGGCAGATTGACAGAGGAGGAGTAATCGGGCGGAGGTCAATCGAGAGGGACTCAATCAGAGGTATGGCACTCAGGAAGGGCGAATCAGAGGAAGGGATTTACAATACAAAACTTTAAAAACTTTATTATAAAGTTTAAAAGGCATGAGGGGAAGAGGTTTATTAAACCAGATCGGGGTTTAAGGGTTTGAAAGATTTTAACAATGCGATTTGTGTAATCGGATGGGGAAAAAGGGGGGGTTTTATAAAGAGAACATTAAACTTTAATAAAATAAAGTTTAGGGGAAAGGTGGGAAAGGGGTTTGGTTTAGGATATAGGGGAGATTTATTCACTTAGGCATAAATTTCAATCTAGGAGTCAGTTTTGAGAATATAATATATCGTTTGAAAGCTCTTTTCGAGCTCTATCTGATGGACATAATTAGAACATGTTTTGACACTAAAAATGCTGTGGAAAACTTCTCTGAAGGGCAGGGTGGTGACTTTTTGGAGATAGCAGCTTCTGAAGTGTGACTTATTACATATGATGACATAAAATTACATAAGAGATGATAATAAAAGTAAAATTACATCAAGTTGAATAAAACATTTCTTTGATCTTCCCATGTGCTGCGACTTTGAATTTATTGACCTCTTCATGACCTTGCTGATATTTATTGACACTTGACTCATTAATTTGACCATGGTGAGACCTTAGAACCTAATGAGACCAACCTTATGACCTACTAACATGACTCACAAAGCGAAAGTGACTCATGACTAAAGACCATAGAGAGGAGAATGAGAAAGTTTCACATGAAGGAAAACTGATGAAAGACCACTACCATCAATGAATTCATGACCTAATGGAATGATGGAAATTTATGGTATGGGACTCCTAATATGCAAATGCAAAAGAGAAATTTTGATCACTGATGGCAGTATAACTAGACTGACACTAACATTGGCTCCAATGGGGATGGTAGCTCCTTGGAGGTGCCAAGAACACCGTAGACCTAGTAGCCTTATCTATTGGGCATGGAGTCAATAGCTGAAAACAACTAAATATTGAAAGAAACTTGACTTAACAAACTAAATCAAAAGTAACTCAAAGCTAACCTAGACAAAACTTAACATTTGAAGCTTGATGGCAGTACATGACCAAGACTTGAGGGTTTCAAATCCTGATGATAAGCACCTATGTTTCTTACAATACAATGTACCATCAGAATATATTAAAATGCCAATGTAACCAATCAAGCAGATGCCCCCTTGATTGATTCTCCTGATCCGATCCTCTGGAAAAAAATAGATACTTGTAACTGGGCATCCAAAAGCATAGTTGACCATGATCTCCTTCCTCACTAAATACTACAATAATTACCTTCACTTCTGACTGCAATAGCTTTGCCACTAGATCCTAAAAAACATGAAGATTTACCTCCTGCTAAAGAAACAAGGTGTCTTTTTCTCTTGATTCTGATCGATCTTCACATTTTCTCTCAGTAAGAGTATGTTCCTAATCTTCAAAAAATTCTGAACAAGTAGGTGAGTAGATTTCCTCTTGAAAAAACATTTGAAAACATGAAACATAGGAAGAAGAATCTGAATGGCAGTTCTGAATGCTCTGGTCTTCTATAGTCTGAATATATTGTTGATCATCTTCATATGATATAACAACTAGATTACCATATTTCTTATCACATTCATCAATCATTAGAGAAGAGACTTGATATGGTTCTTGAAATCCAAAACTGACATCTACCAAAGGTTCATCCAAGGGAACTTTTGCACTTACTTGAACAAATATTTCATCTTGTTTTTCATAGAGGGAATGGATTACCTCCTGATGAAAACTTAGGTCTGATAGGATGGGAAGACTTAGTTCTTTAACTCTATTTTCTTCATTTCAGGTGGCCTCAACCATATAATTCTCTTTCATGGGATCTAGATCAATATACTCTTCCTCATCACATTTTAACTCTAAATCCGGTTTGATTTTATCATTATCTGAGACTGGAACATCATTTTCCTGCATACCATATTTTGTTTCAATCAGATCTGAAATAAAACCTTGTCTTCCATCATTTTCAACTGTACAAAGGTCTTCAGCCTGCTGGTCTTGACAAGTATCCTCTAATATTTCTGTATGCTGCTGAAATGGATTTTCATACAATGCTTCCATGATTTCTTCGTCCATGAATTCATCATCTCCATAAAAATTCTCAAGGTTTTCAATGAAACTATTAACATGTTTACAACAATTTTGCGCTAGTATTAAGGATGGACAAGATTCTTTATACCTTTCAAAGAATATGGTATGAAAATATTTTAAACAATAAATACAAGCAGATGGAAAACTTTCATTCCAAGACCGAGCTTCATCTTCCAGAGTAGCCATGAACATCTTCATCAAGCAATATTTAGGAAAATCAATCTTTAATCTACGCACATGCATGTGAAATCTCACCAGATGAAGAGCAACATCATTACCTTTCACATTTTTAAACATAGACAAATTTCTTTGCCAATCTACCTTAGGCATTTTGTTTGGGAAACCTGGAATGTGATCTCGGATCATGGGAGCATACCTTTTTTCAACACTTGCCATCTTGAAAATCTTAAAGCTACTAATCTTCTTGCAACAGTGGAGTCACCATGAAGTGTTGATTACTAGATTTTTCAATGAATGGAGTCGCCAGGTGAATGATTCAGCCTTCATATGTATCCGACTGTTGTTCACCATCAACAATCAGATCTAAACTTTTTCTTTCTTTACCGGGGAAGATATTACTGGGGTGATCAATCCTTTATGCTCTGATACCATAAATATACTATGACTGTGGATCTTTGGAATAAGTGCTTGTAATTATATTCCCTTGCAAAAGCACTTTAACAATGTTCACCTTGCAATAATATTCAAACTTCTCAAACAAATTTTTAAAGTTTAAGGTGATATAGGGGAACACACTTAAAACATTTAGGAAAACCTTATCACTCCATTCATAATATCAAAATGTTATAATAATGGCCCGATTCTTTTAAGAACCACCAACTTCGAACTTATATCACTAAACCCATTTATTCTACCAACGTGACATACATTTCATTCAACGGGCCTGACGCATCCATTATTCGCCTTTTTATGAATTAAATAAACATTTATATAATGCAAAACCAATGGACCATACCTCGATTTATCGCTCGTGCACTTCACTGCGCAATTGCTGTCAAATCTATCGTTCTCCAGACCGAACGATCCTCGTCAATATCGCGTTTTTTCAAAGGCCGATGGTTAACACATGAAAGTTGCGTGATTTGGGTGGTATTTTGGAGGTGGCATGTCCAAATATTGTTGGATTGCATTTTTTTGGCGTGGTTTCACTCCGGACGAAAAGCGGTGCGACAAAGGTGGTATTGTTTTCTGAAACCAACTTCTGGTAAATGAATTGCACTTAACTCGGGTTTTCACTGTAGTTTGGCACTTAAATCTTTGCATTAACTCAATGGCTGGGTCCCACTAATATTACTCTGCCAGCAACAAAACAAAGCTTTTTACTTCAACAACAGAGATTTCTAAGGGATCGTCACATTCTATATAACCAAGGTTTAACCTTAGACAGAGGTTTTGATATTATTCATTCACACAGGGCCTGACTATGATTTGCTCTTCTACAGGGCTTCTATTTGAATTTCTTCAAAACAGAATAAACACATTCAATTTAAGTGCCAAGAACATGAGCTCGAAGACAGTCATATTGCTCCCTAGTGGAGTCGCCAGAAATTTTATCACCTAATTTGACCCTCAGGCTGAAAAAGGCAAATCAGGGTAACCTTTAAACCACGCTTAGCCTTGTAGCTAGCCCTACAAGGTCAGGAGAGGGCTCTCTCCGTGAAAATATTTTCAACAAAGTACAATTATGAACTGATTTTAGGCTAGGTATAATAAAGGGAAAATTTTTTTAATGAATCAATTTCAGGGTTGTATAGAACAAATGGGATAGTTTGAATTGGGGAATTAAATCAGGGATACAGGTTATTTCATGGGGCAAAGTAGGCAGGAATTTCAGAAATTTAAAGTTTAAATAATGATGGAATGGAAAGACTGGTGAGGAGCTGAAAAGGGCATAAGAGATGGATCCTTTTCAAAACAGAAGAAAACACAGAATATTGAATGATTTCCCAAGGTGGAGCATTAAAAATGGATTCTACCTATCTATCTTGAAAATATTCAACCAGAGATGTTTATGGATGAAAAGTGAACATAAAAAATTTACATATGAACACAAAGGAGAGAAAAAATGCTAAAATTCATACCACATGGATCCCACAAATCAGAGCTGCATATCTTTTTAATTCCCTATCAAATTGTTACAATGGGAGCGCAAAGCGTCCTCTTTGATTTCCACACTATTCCCTTACTTACTGATTTTTAGAACAATAAAATTACATTAAATAGACCAGAAATGTGGGAAATAGATCCGCAGAAAAAGGCAGTTGTTTTACCAACTCATAACTGAAATCCGAAGACAGGAAAGAGAACCACAATCTACCCCTGAAAAAGAGGATCAACAATACATTTTTTACCATCTGGGCAGATTCACTGATACGCTGGATGAATGAAAAATAGGCAATCTGAAGAGCAGATCCCTATTTTCCTGCTGCTATAGAAATCTTTGTTTCATAATTAGCTCTCGGCCTTTGACTGTTTCTTTGTCTTTGTCCTTTGAAGAAAACCAACCTTTAATAAAAATGCTTTTGAAACCATGGAAATGAAATTATGCTTTAAATGACATAAAGACCCCTTTTTGGATATAAGGAGCGAAGGGAAAGATGGTGGGGTTGAAATCGCAATCGCAATCGAAATCTAAGGGGAGGAAGGGGATGCAACATATAATAGAGCGTTTGAAAATACATGTTGTGATGATGCAATCACAAATCGGGATGGAAGGGAAGCAGGAGTAAGGCCATAAAACTTCTGATGCGATTAGAATAGGTGCGATGGAGTGAATGAATAAGCAGAAGGGATAATGGGGAGATTTCCCTCTAAACAAATAAAAAAAATTATTTGTGCTTTTTCAAAGGGAAAAATGATTTTTACATTGAAAGAGCGGAGGGCCTTTAAGGTGGGACCCGAGAGGATAAATCGCAATCAGAATTGGAGCTTTGGGGTGGGTGTATTACACAATAGAATTTTACTGATGCATTTGGGGATAAGCAATGGGGGGAAGTCCCTTTGTAAAACGAAATAAAATAAAATTTTAATTTTACAAAGGTAAAAGGTCCTTTTTTTTATGAATGGGTGGAATTTTATGTGGTGGAACCCATGGGTCAATCAGAATCGGAAGCGAGAGGGGAGCGGGAGCCAAGTATTATTTAAAATCGTCGATTACGATGGAGCGATGGGTTGTGGGCCTTCGGATCGTTGGGTAGATCGACGGCGGAGGAGTAATCGAGCGGAGTCAATCGGGAAGGGCGAATCGGAGGAAGGGATTTACAATACAAAACTTTAAAAACTTTATTATAAAGTTTAAAATGCATGAGGGGAAGTGGTTTATTAAATCGGATCGGGGTTTAAGGGTTTGAAAGAGTTTAACAATGCGATTTGTGTAATCAGATGGGGAAAAAGGGGGGCTTTTATAAAGAGAACATTAAACTTTAATAAAATAAAGTTTAGGGGAAAGGTGGGAAAGGGGTTTGGTTTAGGATATAGGGGAGATTTATTCACTTAGGCATAAATTTCAATCTAGGAGTCAGTTTTGAGAGTATAATATACTGTTTGAAAGCTCTTTTCGGGCTCTATCTAATGGACATACTTAAAACATGATTTGACACTGAAAATTCTGCAGAAAACTTCTCTTAAGGGCAGGGTGGTGACTTTGTGGAGATAGCAGCTTCTGAAGTGTGAATTATTACATATGATGACATAAAATTACATAAGAGATGATAATAAAAGTAAAGTATCATGTTTTCACCTCAAAACATGGTTTTGAGGCAAAAATTACATCAAGCTGAATAAAACATTTCTTTGATCTCCCCAGGTGCTACGACTTTGAATTTATTGACCTCTTCATGACCTTGCTGATATTTATTGACACTTGACTCATTAATTTGACCATGGTGAGACCTTAGAACCTAATGAGACCAACCTTATGACCTACTAACATGACTCACAAAGTGAAAGTGACTCATGACTAAAGACCATAGAGAGGAGAATGAGCAAGTTTCACATGAGGGAAAACTGATGAAAGACCACTACCATCAATGAATTCATGACCTAATGGAATGATGAAAATTTATGGTATGGGACTCCCAATATGCAAATGCAAAAGAGAAATTTTGATCACTGATGGCAGTATTACTATACTAACACTAATAGCTGGAAAGGAAAATAAAGGAAAAGGGAAGTGTGATTCCAAATCGAAGTCCAGTAAGGCAGGCAAGAAGCGAGACTTGTCAAAGGTAAAAAAATTTCACTGTCATGAGCTTGGACACTATGCTGCAAATTGTTCGCACAAGAAGACAAACAAGAAAGCCTCAAGAGGAGTAGTAGGTGAAGCACTTGCTTCATAGTTCGAGTTGGATTTCACTCTCATTGCATGCATGGTGTCATTAGTGATGAGTTTTGTGTGGTACCTAGATATTAGAACTTCGTTCCATATGACCGACAACAAAGAATTATTCAGTATCTTAGAGGAGAAGGATATCCAGATGCACATCGAGATGGGAGATGATGGGAGGTATAACGCTACCGGTGTAGGTACAATTACCTTTCAGAGGTATTCAGGTAATCCGCTCACATTAAAATATGTCATGTATGTTCCTAGTTTAAAGAATAATTTGGTTTTTTTGCTATGTTGGAAGACTATGGCTATGATGTGGTATTTAGTGAAGGAAAGGTGTTCCTTCATCACAAAGCCACAAGACAGTTGAAAAAGATTGGGGTTGAAGTAAATAACTTTAGAAATTGGATGTAGAATATTGTGTTTCCTTGAGCATGAAATAAGATAAGGCTGTGAGTCGAGACATTAGTGAGTTATGGCACAAGATATTGGGCCATCTACACCATGACGCTTTGAAGATAATGCAACAATTTTCTACAAGACTTCCAAAGGGTGCACTTGTGCAAAGAGATACATGCAAAGGGTGTTCATTGGGGAGGTATAAAAAATCCACCTTTCACGATAAGGAAAGATGATCAAAGGTGATTCTTGAGAGAGTTCACTCAGATGTGTGTGGACTATTCTTGATAGCTTCCACAATAAAACACATGTATTATGTGACTTTTGTAGATTTTTTTTCACGAAAGTGTTGGATTTTATTCATGTAGAAGAAATATCAGACATTCTCCAAGTTTTGTAAGTTCAAGGAACTTGTCGAGAAAGATAAAGGGAAGAAGGTGAAGGCTCTGAGGATCGAAAATGGTGGATAATATGTCCCTAACGAATTCAAGAAATTTTTTTCCTCTGAAGGAATTTGAAGAGAATTGATAATACCTCATAACGCATAGCAAAATGGGGTTGCAGAAAGAAATAGCATAACAATTGTTGGAGAAACATGAGCTATGTTGCATGATCAGGGCCTACCATTGCATCTGTGGGTGAAGCATTTAATACAATAGTATTTGTGCAGAACAAAAATCCTCATCAGATTCTTGGGATGAGTACACCAGAGGAAGCGTTTTCAAGAGACTAGATGTGTCACATTTTAAAAAATTTGGTTCATTTGTATATTTCCATGCGGCCAAAGATTCCAGGAAGAAGCTAGAGAAAAAAACTGAGTTGGGGATATTTTTGGGGTATATTGATACACCTCACAACTATCGGGTGTACTTTCCAGCACAAATGATGACAATGGTTAGAAGAGATATGAAATTTGATGAAGAAAATTCCATGTGAGTTTCCCTTGAGAGGAAGCTTCAGTTGCATCTAGTTGATGATCTCTTGAATCCAAAAGAAGAACCTCACGATGTGGAGCAGTCACAAGCAAAGGAATAGAGAGTGGAAGAACCCACTCATGCAAGGCCATTCACCAGAGATGGAAGGAAGTGCACCAGAGAGGCTGATAGATTGTTGCTAGATGCGAGAGAGAATGTGGGAGCACCCACATTACAACATAGGCAGAGAAGGTCCCTAGAGAGATACACTATATACATGGCTCTTATGATCAAAGATATAGAGATAAAACTATCGTCTTTTGAGGAAGCAATGCACTAGCCAGTTTGGGTTGATGCCATGGTTGAGGAGTATGACTCCATTATCAGAAAAAGTGCATGGGAATTTGTCCCAAGACCATAACGAAAGTTAGTTGTAAGTTCCAGGTGGGTCTACAAGTTTAAGCAAGCAGTAGATGGGTGTTTTTAGAATCAAAAGGAAAAAATTGTGGTCATAGGGTTCTCTCAGGTGGAGGGGTTGATTGTGATGATAATTTTTCACCAGTCACAAGGTACTCATCAATCGGATCCATCCTTTCACTCTTAGTGCAAATGGGATGGAAGATACATCAGATGGATGTAAATACAACCTTCCTCAATGGGGTGATTGAGGAATAGGTGTACATTGAGGAGTTGGAAGGTTTTGAGACCTTTGACAGGGAGTCACATGTGTGCAGACTCAAGAGATCATTGTACGGGCTAAAGAAAGCACCTCATTCTTGGTACACCAATATTAATAGTTATTTCACCGGGTTAGGCTTCACCAAGAGTGAAGTAGATGTGAACCTTTATCATATTGTGGTATATGGTAAGCTTTTGATTATTGTAATTATGTTGATGATTTGATAGCGACAGGTGATGAGCATATCATAAAGTATTTCAAAGATTTTTCAAGATAATTTGAGATGAAGGACATGGGGCTCTTGCACTATTGCCTGGGATTGGAAATATGGAAAAGAGATGTGGAGCTATTTGTATCTCGAGGAAATTATGCCAACGAGATCCTCAGGAAGTTCCACATGGAGGGCGACAAACCCATGATGGAGACTCCTCTAGCATGAAACTGGAGGAAGTAGGATGCTACTTCAACCGAAGTAGTGGATGTTATTGTTTACAGGAAACTTGTGGGTTCACTCATGTATTTGGTGAACACATGACCAAACCTATGTTATGCGGTTAGCCAGCTTAGTCAAGCTATGGTTAAGCCTACCAAGTTATTTTGGAAGGCAAGCAAACATGTGTTGAGATACCTCAAAGGCACTACAGAGTACAGGCTATGGTACAAACAGACAGAGAGAGTGAAGCTTAAAGGCTTCATTGATGCATATTGGGCAGGGAGTCTATCAGATAGGAAGAGCACATCAGGGGGAATCTTCAACATAGGATTAGCAGTAGTTTCCTGGTACAATAGGAAACAGAGATCAGTTGTACTCAGTTTAGCAGAGGAAGAGTACATGGCGGACAGTCAGGTAGCATGTGAGATCATCTGGATGAGGAAGATACTTATTGGTTTGTTTGGTCGACAAATGGATCCAACGGTGATATATTTTGTTAACAAGAGTTGCATCAAACTCTCAGTTAATCCAGTTTTTCATGACAATTCTAAGAATATTGATATATGGTATCGTCATCTCAAATATTGTTTGCAGAGGCAGATTATGTCATTAGAGTACATTCCCACAAAGGAGAAGGATTCAGACATCTTTATGAAGGCACTGGAAAGAAGAAAATTCAATTCCACAAAGACATGATTAGGTTAGAAGATAATCCCTTTCTTGTTGAGAGGGAGTCTTGAAATGACACCCAATGGGGGATTCTGATTTCATTTTCCCTTAATTAAATTAGAAGATAAATTGTAATTTCATCTCATAACAACTGTTAAGTGTCAACTAAGTCAGGAAGACTTAGTTAGCTCAGTTAATTTGAGTTGGGGGTCAAACTGGAGGCATGTAGAGTTATTCCCAAGTTTTAGGGGGTCTAGTTATAGTTAATTTTCAATTTTAATTAGTTAAATCAATTATTTGAGTTAAAATAAGTTTAACTAGTTCTAATTGAGAGATGATCTATTGATAGGTCTGGTGAATTAAATACTATTTAATTCACAATTCTCTATAAATATTTATTGCATGTCAATTCTAAGGAAGACTCAGTTGAGATTCGGGTTAAAGGGAAGATAAATATCAATTTTATAATTAGAAAATTATACAAGTCATGCATGAGGTCATAGAGATTCCTTCGAGGAATTGTGCAATCAATTATTGGGAATTTCATTATTAATAGGGACACAGTTCCTCCATGAATGCTTAAGCAAGGCTGGTCAGACATAGTTTGAGAATTGGTTAATTATTTGACTAATTTTTCCTAGATCAGAGTGAGACAGTCAGCAGAGTGTAGAGGTTTCTCAGTGAGGTAAATAACATTGTATTGTTTCATGGTATTGAATTTATGAAATATATATATATATATATATATAGGGGTTTTTGGTAGTTTCTTTCCCCATATACATCTTATGTTGTGTGATTGATAATTTCTTTCTCATACTTGTTATGTGATTGTGTGATCAAAATTGGTTTCCGCAATTTGTAGAAGGATTTAGTATTTTTTTTTAGTACATTACAAGATCAGTTGAATCCCTTTGGATAATTTCTACACTTCTTCCTCATCTACAATGGATGTGACACCATCTCTAGTGTTTCCTTTGATCTCCTCCTACACCAAATCAACCCAAAGTCTCTCCCAATATTGTAGCTTGTCTCTTCCATTAACTAAATATTAATAGCTGTGTCAGGATTTTGGAAGGCCAAGGAGTGCTAAGCTCATAAGTTTGGATGATGACACAGTTTCTTCTAATCCTTCAAGTTCATCTCGAACCTAAGTGAATCTATATAGGT
Source organism: Pinus albicaulis (assembly GCA_034641835.2). Lineage (NCBI taxonomy): Eukaryota > Viridiplantae > Streptophyta > Pinopsida > Pinales > Pinaceae > Pinus > Pinus albicaulis. Next base: position 1,431,600,023 of record CM076572.1, read on the forward strand.
ATTGTGGAATGGTTCCATTTTTTTGCATGTGAATGCTCTTGAGTTTATCTCTCAATGCTAATATCCTGGAATCACTACTGCTATGGAGTATATCTGTGAAATTTTTCCACATTGAAAAAGGATTCTCTTTTCCATGCAAGTTTGAAACCACATGATCTCTAACACCCTCCATAATAATCCTTCTTGCTCTTGGTGTGTTTTTATTCCAATGAGAAAGTGCTTGTGCATCTGATGTCGTTGGTTTTGGAATATGATTTTGTGTATATTTCCATACTTCATTGTCATCCAGGAAATCTTCCATCCTATATTTCCAAGCACAAAAATTCGAGGTTCCCTCCAATGCATACACAAGCGTTAATCCATTGAAAGACATTTTTCTTGCACTGAAGAGAACCTACACCAAAAACTATATTAATAATTTATTTATTTATTTTATGTGAGAAGATATGGAACAAGGTTTCTATGTAGTCTTCCAAGGCTCTAATACGATGTATAAATTGAAACTTTTTGCTACTACTAGTGAAATTGAACTGAAATCAAGAGACACAAATTTTTTCTACTATTCTGCGGAAAGGAAAACACATTCTAGAAATGCATGGAATAACGTTCCACCATAAAAAAACAAGGAACACGATTATTTTACAGAGGAACCCAACTAGGAAAAACCCCTCCGCTGCTTTGTATTAATCAGATGAGAATGAAAAACTATTACAATTTCATATTCAAGCTCTGAAGTAACACATGCACTGTAAAATTGTTCTCCTAATTCCTTACTTTCTCTGGCCAACACAGCCAATTCAAGCCTCAGCCAACCTCCTAATTATTTTTTCAATATTAGAGGAATTAAGCTCCTAAAAACATGGAAATTCCCTATTTTCTTGCGCAAATCCAAGGGGAATTAGTCATATTCTTAGTGCAAATACACTCTACACTTAACAATATACAATTATAAATACAAATGTTTCTTTTCAATCCACTCAACTAGGAAATTTGAATTCCCTGCATGATTAGGTATATTTTTAGTTGATTGAATAACTAATAGAGAGATCAATGAGTTAATAATAGTCATAACTACTCAACTGACCTACAAGTAACTCAACTAATGACTAGAGCTCAGTTAATTGAGTTTATTTGAAAATAACTGAACTAGATTGCTAAATTTTAGCAACCAACTCATGCAGATCTCTACTTCTATCCTACAAACTCTAAATTACTCACTTAACTAATAGACAAGGCCATGTCACTCTAGCTAATTGAAATCCAAGTCATCCTGTTTATGTGGACAATCAATTTTTCTCCATTTTATTAAGGAACTAGTCAAATGAAGCCTTTTATTGCTACAATTTCAACACTAAACCTTAAAATCTATAAATAAATAACCATTATGACATCCTTCCATTATAATTCGTGCTTCTTGGAAAGTGCATGAAAGTTTGTATTATGTTTTGAGAAAGAAACTATGTTTCTTCCTCAAGTTGCATCATGGGCATCTACAATGGGATTTTTTTTTTAGATAAATATGCCCCACATTTGTTGTGGGAAACTTCACTACGGAAAAAATCAATACATTAGTACCAATACATGGTTAGTGAGGAGGTTGGGAAACTACACTGTGGACAAAATAAATACATTGGTACCAATACATTAGTACCAATACATTTGTATAGAATGTATGAGGCCAAGTAGGTAGCTTGAAAGCATATTTAATTGGTCATTTAGTATAGGATGAAGTGATAGAAATTTTGAATGAGCACTGAGGTGAATTCATTCATTTAGAAGAACATAGACATATCATGTAAACCTTGTCTAAGACAGAGCATGAACATACATGATTTCTGCTTATAAACTTACAAGATAAACACATGGAAGCATGTATCTAAAAGAGGAAAACATATCATTCAACATGATTAGATAAACATATAGAGAAATAACAAATTCTCCAATGCATACCACATGATTCTCAACACAAGTTCTGCAAGACTGTCTTTGATTTCATTCCAAAAGGTTGTACAATAAATCCATTGTAAAATAAGAATATACAACCAAAGAAAATACCAATGTGAGTATACTTATAGAAAATATGCACAATGACACCTCATAGGGTCGAAATCGCATCTAAAATGCATCATAAATACATTAGATGAGTCACTTCCTAGAATCTAGGGAGGTTAGAAACTATTCCCTCAAAATCAGCTAAAGACTAGGAGTGTGTGTCCCATACATTAAATTGAATGTTTCCTCACGATAAGAGGAAAAAAAAAACTAAATTACTCCAATTCCATCTCAAAGGACAAAAAAAACTTGAAAATTTGACTTTTTCTAGGCTTGACAAGATTTCTAAGGAATCCTATGTAGATGTGTAACACTTTTTGACAGATGCGTAACACCTTTTTACATATGTGGAACACTTTTTTGAAGCTAATTTTTAGGGAATTTTAGGACTCCAAATCCACATATGGAAGATATATCAACTAGATCTCTGTGTCTAGTTTCCAGAACATCTTGAATTTTGAAAAATGACTCATCGGAAGGCATTCAAAAGTTGATTCTCCCAAGGTTACTCCATATGCGTAACAAACATTTCCAGATGTGTAACACCACTTTGAGAGGTGATTTGGAGGCCTTACCAGAGGAATTTTGGTATTAAGGAAGTATGGTTTGAAACCTTAGGATGTATGCTACAAAATAGTGTCATCAAGCACTTCAAACCCCTGCTCCAAATCCCTGAAAATTTGACTTGAAGACAACCTGTTCAAAAGTGTAGAAAATGACCTAGAGAAACTATATTTTTGGAATTTATATAAAATCATAACACATATGTATAAAATGTAGGTTTTTTTTTTTCTTTGGACTATGATTGAAAAAAACCTCTTTCATTTTTTTAAAATTCATCTCCATTACTTCATAAACTAATTTTGAAGCCAAATTGTCCCTGTGTTCAATGTAAACCATGACAAATGAAATTTTGATGAATTGTGAAGCATTGATCTTCAAAAATTTGGATGGCTCAAACCTGGAATGATGACCTGCCTTGTGAATTTTATTTTCACCCTCCATAATTTCTATAAGAAGGATGAAACCCTAAGTGTTTAGGATGTAGTGGGTATGTGCACTGAATCTAGAAAAATAGAGGAGGGTCAGGATAGGTTTAGGAAGGTGAGATGAAGGGTTTTGAAGCCAAGGAAAAATATGAAATTTTTTTAGGAGGTAGGCTTGTATGTTGACTCCATGATATGAGTGAAATTAGGTGAATTGGATGCGATAAAAGTGGTCAAATGAGGGAAACACAAGAATTTCCCAGTTTAACACTAGAAAATTGGCAAGAAATTAGGGTTTGGTGGAAATGATTCTTAGGAAGGGTATGGACGGTGAGGAATGATAGTATAATGTATGTGGGAGGTGTATGATAGTTTTATATTATAGGGTTATTGTTTAGTGTAGTGAAATCACTCGATTGTAGGAAAAACATGAGAATGTAGTGGGAGAGGAGGTAAGCAAAAGAATCAATGAGATGCCTTGTAAAATGACTTTCATAGGATGTTCGAATGTCAAATTAATGATGTTTATGCTTTAGAAACCTTGTGCCATGATCCTTCAAATTATTTGAGTGATTTGGATACTAAAAACCCAATGCAGTAGCTCTTCCAAATGTGTAACAGCAGCCTCTAGATGCGTAATAGCAGCCTCTAGATGCGTAACACTTGCCTCCAAATGCATAAAAGAAGCCTCTTAGGAGAAACAATTTCAATATTTTGCAAACCCTATACCACTATGGAGTCAAATGGAGGTAAGAGAGGAGCTCTACCACACATGAAAAGAGAAGAATGAGTTGAATGGGCCTCTTTTTGCCTTTTATAAGCTTTTGAAATGACTTTTTGTCCTCTAGTGAAAAAAATAACTATGAAGACAGTTTTGCCTTTTTGAAATCCTTTGATATTGAAACAAATTTTGAAATAAGATAACTTGTCTTACTTTATTCTCCTAAGTATGCTAACTTCCTTTATAAGACTTATATGATGGAAATGACGAATTGTTTGCCTTGTTTTATGACAAATTGGACTTTTCAAAGGAAAAACAATGACACCATGACAACAGACCTAGATGAGATGGAGTCAATGACATAAAACTTATAAATTAAATTGAATGGGATTGGATTTAAGGTTATGATGGCCATGGATGGGATGAGGGGAGAAAATTTTCTGACCTAGACTCCTTCAGTGACCAAAATTTATTTGAAAACTTGTTTTAAAAGACAAAATTTTGACCTAGGACTATTAAAAGGTAAACTGAAAGAGTGTATTTTATCATTGAACATATTGAAACTAACATTGGCTCCAGCTGGGGATGGAAGCTCCTTTAGGAGGTGTCAATAATTTCATAGACCAAGTAGCCTCATCCATTGGGAAATGGAGTCACTGCATATACAATCCTCAAACTGACTCGAATCAAACTGAAAGTTGAACTGTACGTCATAAAATGCAAACTCTACTGGAAACTGACACTGAAAAAGATACTCAGAATGTTAAGCTTATTCATCACAACTTAACTACTCTAACTGATCCATAATTCACTTTATCAATTGAAGTCAAATATCCAATGGAACCAATCAAGTAAATGACTACATGACTGATGCTTGTATTCAACTCCACCAAGCATAAAGAAATATTGAGTAAATGGAAACTCAAAATGAAATTTGAGCCCAAACCCTGTGTTGATGAACAAAAATAACTCCACCTTTTCTGATGCTTGCAAAATAATGCTCAAGGGGTGTTGAAAATCATGAAACATTACCTCTTGTTTATCAGCAAAAAGAAGGGAGATGATTTCAGATATAATGGATGATTGTTCTTATTCATTTGGTTGATCCTTCTTAAATAAAAATGTAGCAATGTTATATTCCATATCATCGAGATTAGAGACAAGATTTGTATGTTCTTGTAGATCTGAAATTGAGGTAGCCAAATCAACATCAACACAAATATCTACAAGTGGCTTTCATGTATATCAAAAATATAATTTTCGTGGCTTTGAAAAAATTATATATCTTGATCATTTGAAGACGCATGAACATGTTCATCAAACTCAATACAAAAAACATGTTGTAAATTTTTTTTGACCTCAACAGATAAATCATGACTCTTTAGAGTTTCTTTACAAGAAAACTCAAAATTATGATCTGCACATATTTCCTCTTGAATTAAAAATTGAAAAGAGGAAAGGGATGAAGGGTAACTAGACAGAACATCTTCATATATATCTGGATTGCTTGAATATTGGCAAGACTACTACAAATTATCATCAACTTCGAAATATGGAATATCAATCTCATCCTTTGAAGAATTCTGCTCAAGTTTGTTGTCGTCCAGGGTAGAATAAATGATCTTCTCATGGCGATGAAAAGGATTTTCATTCAAAGCATACAAGAGTTCATCATCCAAAAAATATTCATTGCCATAAGAACTTTCTAGCTCTTGAATAAAATTCTCAAAGTGATCACAACAATCCTCAATCAAAAGAAAAGAAGGATATGTTTCTCTATACTTCTGAGAAAATATTGAGTGAAAATCCTTGAGAGAGTAAATGCAAGCAGGAGGAAAGATTTCATACCAAAACCATGCTTTTTCTTCTAAAGTGATCATGAACATCTTCATTAAACAATCTTCATGAAAATTAATCTTCAACTTATGGACATGCATATGAAATCTAATTAAATGGAGTGTACCATCATATCCTTTTCCATCTTTGAATTTTGGCAAGTATGTTTGCCAATCTACCTGAGGCATACGATTTGGAAAGCCTAGAACATGATATCGATGCATAGGAGCATATATATTATTCCTTCTTGAAGTTGAATCCATCTTGAAAATAATGAAGTCACCAAGGAGTTCTTGAAGCTACCGATTTTTGAACAGTGGATTTGCCATGAAAACTCTGAATTTTTGGATTCTTCGACACTAGAGTCGCCAGGTGAAAGATGCACAACCTTTCTTATGCCTGACCATTGTTCACCATAAACAATCAAAGCCAATATTTTTGTTCTTTCCCGAGAAATATTTAACCTTCGCTCCCCAACAATGGTGCCAAGAATCTTATCACTCCCCCCAGCTTCCCAAGGCTGAGAGTGGGATTGAAGGAAGATAACCATAGACTAGGCTTTAGGTCAGGTAGTTAGCCCTACCAGGACCAGAGAGGACTCTCTCATTATCATTTTCTAGTTAATGGAATGACTAAATATCTATTGATCTTAGGCTAGGTATGTAAGCTCAGTAAATATGATTTTTGTTTCATTTTTTGAGTGTTGGATAGGAATTTCAGTGAGGAGGCTAGGTCAAGGGTTTTAGGTGTGAATTTCAAGGTCAATTTGCAGAGAATGTGTGAGGCCAATTAGGTATCTTGAAAGAATATTTAATTGGTAATTGAGTATAGGATGAAGTGATATAAAGTCTGAATGATCACTGAGGTGAATTCATTCATTTAGAAGAACATAGACATATCATGTAAACCTTGTCTAAGATAGAGCATGAACAAACATGATTTATGATTATAAAATTACAAGATAGACACATGGAATCATGTATCTGAAAGAGGAAAACATATCATTCAACATGATTAGATAAACATACAGAGAAATAAAAAAATTTCCAATGCATACCACGTGATTCTTAACACAAGTTCTACAAGACTGTCTTTGATTTCATTCCAAAAGGTTGTACAATAGCTCCACTATCAAATAAGACTATCCAACCCAAGAAAATACTAAAGTGGGTCTAATTATAGAAAATATGCACAATGAAACATCATAGGGTCTAAATCCCATCCAAAATGCATCATAAATACATGAGATGAGTGACTTCCTAGAATATAGGGAGGTTAGAAACAATTCCCTCAAAATCAGTTAAAGACTAGGAGTGTTTGTCCCCCACATTAAATTACATGTTTCCTCATGATACAAGGAAAAAAAAAAATTTAAATTACTCCAATTCCAGCTTAAATTAAAATAAAACCTCGAAAATCTGACATTTTCTGGGCTTGACAAGTGTCCTGAGGAATCCTATGCAGATGTGTAACACTTTTTAATAGATGTGTAACACTTTTATACAAATGTGTAAGACTTTTTTGTAGCTACTTTTGAGGGACGTTTAGGACTCCAAATCCAAATATTGAGGATAGGTCAACTATATTTGTGTGTATAGTTTTCATAACATCTTGAATTTTGAGAAATGACCCATGAGAAGGCCTTCAAAAGTTGATTCTCCCAAGGTTACTCTAGATGCGTAATAGACCTTTCCAGATGCGTAACAAACCTTTTCCAGATGCGTAACATCAATTTGAGATGTGATTTGGAGGTCTTACCAGAGGCGTTTGGGGATGCAAGTGGCATGGTTGGAAATATTAGGATTTCAGCTACAAAATGGAGTCATCAAGCACTGCAAAACCCTACTCCAAACCCCTACAAAATTGACTTGAAGACAACATGTTCTAAAGTGCAGAAAATGACCTGGAGAAACTATATTTTGGAATTTCAATAAAATCATAAAAAATGTGCATAAAAGGAAGGAGGTTTTTGTTCTTTGGCCTATTATTGACAACAACCTCTTTCACTTTTGTAAAATGCATCTCTTTTACTTCAGAAACGAATTTTCAAGCCAAACTATCCCGTGTGCAATGTAAACGCTGGAAAATGACGTTTTGATAAGCTGTGAAGCATTGATATCCTACAAGTTGGACGGCTCAAACCTGGAATTATGACCTCCATTGTGAAATTTACTTTCACCCTCCATAATGTCTATCAAAAGGATGAAACCCTAAGTGTTTAGGATGTAGTGGGTATGTTTGAATTTGGAAAAACAAAGGAGGGTTAAGGTAGGTTTAGGAAGGTGAGATGAAGGGTTTTGAAGCCAAGGAAAATTATGAAAAAAATCTAGGAGGTACACTTGTATGTTGGCTCTATGATATGAGTTAAATTAGGTAAAGAGGATGTGATAAAAGTGGTCAAATGAGGGAAAGACAAGAATTTCCCAGTTTAACACTAGAATTAGCAAGAAATTAGGGTTTGGTGGAAAATATTCTTAGGAAGGGTATGGATGGTGAGGAATGATAATATAATTTGTGTGGGAGGTGCATGATAGTGCTAGATTATATGGTTAGGGTTTAGTGTAGTGAACTCACTCCATGATAGGAAAAACATGAGAATGTAGTGGGAGAGGAGGTAAGCAAAATAATCAATGAGCTGCCTTGTAAAATGACTTTGAGAGGATGTTAGAATGTCCAATTACTGATGTATAAGCTTTTTGGACTAGGTGGATCATTTTTTATGTAGTATAATGTGAGGGGCCCCTACACATCTTTCGTGCGGTATATCCTGATTTTCCATGGTAGTGGTTTCTACCAGGTTGATACAACATATCCTCTGGATAGCTAAACAATATGCAATACTTTCTGTCACTATATCCATAAAACCTTAATCAGATTGACTATCCAGGCCAAAAGAATGGATATCTCTCATGTTTCTCCACAACAAGGTACCATTCCTTCTAGTTCTAAAAGTGGCCTCTTGGGTAATACAGAGCCTGCTCAGTTGAAGGTGGTCGTCGATACCTATCCTTCTAGTTGTGGAAGTGGTTTTTAGGGTGCTTCAGAGTTTGTTCAACTAAAAGTGGTTGGTTTTACTAAGGATAAAAATCCAAATAAGAAACCTGTAAAGGTGATTCTAGGTGTTCCCCCTCTTCTTCTCAGGGTGGATTCCTTCTGAGAGAGTGTGTAATGTTTGAGACAACAAGTGTTGATGGGGCATTTGCTTCACCTACAGATGTTTGGTGAAAAAATTAAAACTTGGGTTGAAGCTCGCTCATATCCTATTCTCAAGTATCATCCAAAGGCTAGTATCCTCTTTAACGACTGGATTTTATTCCATTTCATGTGTCTAGAGGACACTGAGGGGATTCTTAAGGAACCGTGGGTTCAAGGAAGGGGAGTTATTATTTTGTAGCAATGGAAATCAAGGTTTGACCCATTTACAAAGTCCCCTAGAAAGGAATTTATTCCAGGAAAAAATTCCACGACTCCCCATGGAATTGTGGAATAGCTCGGTGGTTAAGTACATTGCAAACCGTATCGGTTCTTTTTACTACTAGGATGAGGGGAGCATTGAAAAGTAAGACAGGCGAATGGATTCGGTGTTGGTGAAGGTTAATATGGGCAGGGCGTTACTAGCGGAGTTGTAGGTCATATGGAGAAGTTTCAGTTTCCAACTCCACATAAATTATTGGGGGGTGCCCTATCGTTGTCTGCAATGTCATGAGACAGGGCACCTTATGGCGACGTGCATAAAAAAAATTCCATCACGCTGGAGATCACGCATCTAGGAGGTTATTGGTTCGTCGGCTCATGGTCAGTCGAATGGTGCTCAATTGAATTCAGTGCTTGAATCCATTTTTCCAGGTAACCCTATTTATCCATATTATGATAGTGTAAAGTCTCCTAATGAAGAATATTCTTTTATTTTTGTATCGAAAGTTTTTTTTCATCCACCTCAGAATGGGTATTTACACAATATCATTTTCCTCCTGTTTATCCGGTGGCTGAACTTCTCACGAATGTCTCTAATATGGTCCTTTCTAGGGTGTCTCATGGTGATGACCTTTCCCGTGATTCTCTTTCTTAGTCTTTTTGGATGGAGGCCACGAAAATTTTCCCTTTGGATCCTAGTGAAGCTCAAAACCTGGATTTGGTTTCAAATGAGGTTTATTCTCAATTGGATAGAAGAGTTTCAAATAGGGGAGATTTTTCTTTGGCTCCTTCTGAGTCAGACTTATCCCCGATTAAAAATTATGATTGTTTCCTTTTTGAGATATCTACCGACAATAATGAGCCCTCTCACGATCATAACGAGGGACAATTTTTCTCTCCAGACAGAGAGATGGAGGCCATTTTAGTTGCATCGTAGGGCTTGGAAACCTTAACTATCAAAGGGTCTTTCTTCTAGGATTCGAAGAAAGCTCCCAATTCTTCCTCTCATAGGAATGTAACCCAAGGAAAAAATAGGGCCCCAAAATATAAGAAAATATCGACTTGTGCCTTATCTGAGAAGTAATACTCTCCCCCTAGAGAGAATTCTCTTAAGAGAACTGACGAGGGATTGCCACTAGTGTGAAATTATTATTTTTGTCTCCTGGTCAATGTTATGATTTTGACAATGATGGGCTTCAAGTTCTTAGAGGGGTTATTCTTGAGAATCATGTTCCTCCATAATCATTCTATCCTTGAACGTCAGGGACTTGGGAGTGGTGCAAAACATTAGCTCCCTGAGAGTTGTTATCAAGATACAAAACTCTAATCTCATTCTCATCTAGAAAAATATGATCCCTCATGAAAAAAAATTGGAGGAATTTCTGTCTATTTCCTAGATTGGTGTGTATGTGCCACTGATGTGATTAGACACTCAATAGGGTTAGGGAAGATGTGGAACCCTAAAATCTTAGAGATCAAGGCATACATTTCCTGTGTGTCATTTTATCAGGGAATTAGGTGGGGTCAATCCATATACTGCCCATCATCAACTCATATGCCCTTTATGTTGGCAGGAGGAAATTTTTGGATCAGGTTTCAGGTTTGGGCTTGTTGGGCATTGAATCCTAAAATAATTTTTGTATATCTCAACTTTTCCATAGTTTAAGGGGAAATTTGGGGTGTAACAACGAAATAGGATTGTATTACTGATTATTTCCTGGACATGTTGGATGCTTTTTCCCTTATATATGTTTCTCTGATTCCTCTAGCGCCCACTTAACGAAATGTAGCATAGGGTTTGAGGATATTTCCAGATGTCTAGATAGGTTTATGATGAGTATTTCATTGCATATGCTTTTGGTTGGTCTCCAATCCAAAATTATCCCTTATTTCTTCTCTAATCATCAAGCTATCATACTTTCCTAGAAAGAGGTTCTTTGTTAGAGATCATTTCATCTCAAATTCAATCCCAAGTGGTTGAATATGAAGAACTTTGAGTCTCTTGTTTATAAGGCCTAGAGGAGGAAGATCCTACCTGCCCCAACAGACTTTATGTCTTACATTTCTGAAAAGTTGAATGGTTTAAAAAAGGACGTCTGCTCTTGGATGAAATCAAAGAGGTTGACTAAAAACAAAGCTCTCTTTGAAATTGAGTATACAATGACAATTTTCAATGATCCTATTGATCCTCTCTATTTATCTGACCTATATCATTCAAAAATTATGGAAACCGAGGGAAAAAAGCATAAAATTATTTTATCAAAGGAGGAAGATATTCAAATTAAAATTATGGCATTATGGTTGGAAGTTGGGATAATAATTCCGTATTTTTTCATATGTATGTTAATCTTAGAAAACAAGTGAATTCTATCTAGGTCATTTGGGATGAGGACAATCATCAATTCACAACTGAAAATTATATAGAGAGGGTCATTATTAATCATTTTAGTAAGTTTTTTATGCAACAAGAACATGATTTTCATGCTCAAATGGAATTCATTAACCATGTGTTGGAGATGTAATCAGAGGCTGACAATATTGAGATGGGAACATTGATAACTAAGGAGGAATTTTTGGTTGTTATTAAATATTTCACTTGAGAAAAAATTCTCAGCCCTAATGGCTGGGGAATGGATATTTTTCATCATTTTTCGGAATTGATGCTTTTGGATTTTATCGTTGTTACTAAGGAATCTTGGGTTAAAGGTTTCATTTCTGAGGCCATCAATTCCTCTTTCATTGCCTTGATTTCCAAAAAGGATGACCCCATGACTTTTTTCTGATTACCGACCCATCTCTCTTTTGAATTTCGTTTATAAAATTATTTCTAAACTCATTTCATGCACGATCAAATCGGTGTTTTCAAAATCTATCACTCCAGAATAGTTTAGGTTTCTAGAGGGTCAACAGATCCAGGATGTTATAGCCATAAGTCAAGAAATGTTGCATTCAATGAAATTTTGGAAGTTAAAATCATGCCTTATTAAAGTGGATTTGATCAAAGCTTGTGATTGCGTGGATTGGGAGTTTTTGAATTTGGTGTTGATCAAAATTGGTCTGTCACCTAACAACATAGAATGGATTATGGCTTGTATCAAAAATACAAACTTTGCGGTGATCATCAAAGGAATTCCCACTCAATTCTTTAGGGTTTACAGGGGTCTGTGGCAGGGGTGTGCCCTATGCCCCCTCTTGTTCCTTCTTATTATCGATTGCTTGAGCCTAAAAATGAGGGATATGAGGAACAAGGGGGCGATATCTGTGCTAAAAATTACCAGACACATTGTTGTGTCTCTTCTATATTTTATGGATGACTTATTGTTTGGTGGGGTGAAAGAGTATGAAGAATGGATTCATATTCATAGAATTATTAATTCTTTCCGTGAGGCTTCTAGACTTATGATGAGAAAATAAAAACCTATTCTAATGTTGGGAGGGAGATTGATTATACTAAAATCAGTGCTTCAAAACATAGATTCCAATTTTGTGTACGTTGGTTTCAAACCTAAACCAAATAGGTATGGAAAGAAATATTGGTTATGACTGACCAATAAATTTGAGAAAACCCTGTCAGGGTGGTAGCATAGGTGGTTAATGTTGCAAGGGAGATTGATTCTACTAAAATCAGTGCTTCAAAACATCGCGGTGTTTTGGATGTAGTTTTTCATGCTGCCAAGGGAGATTATACACATGATTGAAACTATTATGGCTAGTTTCTTGTGGTCAAGTAGTAAAAAAATGGGGAAGATTCATTTGGAAAGATGGTCATTTTTTACCACGTTGATAGAGGAGGGTGGATGCGGCATCATGGACCATGAAAATTTCAATAAATATCTGATTATAAAAACATGTGGAGGGAAATTACTAGTACTGACCTCTGGTATATCATAGTCAAAGAAAAATATATGTATGATCAATCATTATCGACATGGATTTAAAATGGAGCAAGGATAAAGGAAATTATGTCTTCTATTTGGTCTACCATGATGAAAAATCTTCACTGGTTGATGGTTTCACATGCTAGGAAGTTGGATACGACACCCAAATCGAGGTGGGTATAGATGCTATGAAGGGTATGACAGGGAACTGTTAGGGTCCTATAATAATAAGATTCATTATTTTGAATTTACTATGATTAGTCTTGTAATATGTACATACTTTTTCTTTTTGCAAAATTGTTTTCCCATATTAAAAATAAAAAATGTAAAGAGGGTGAAGTCCTAAAGAAAATCAAAGGAATAATAAAAGAAAAAGATCAAAAATAATATGAGATATGAACCCCACCAAAAAGAGATAAAAATAAATTCTGAAAGTGATGCAAATTCAAATTCCACTACTTTTACTTTACTTTGCAAATAAGATTGTGTGCAACTTGTCAAAAATGCTACAATCCATGATGGTCAAACAACTTAATCTTGACTTATTCACATTTTAAATTTCATGTTGTGTTGGCATGTGTTGTCCTTGATGGCAACCTACTTGATGAAGTTGTCCTTGATGGAAACTGATTTGATGTGTTGTCCTTGATGGTAACCTACTTGATGAAGCAAGATTGCTGGCAATATGATGCAATGTGTTGTTCTCGATATGGCACCCTACTTGATGAAGTTGTTCTTGATGGAAACCTGCTTGATGAGTTGCCTATGATAAGCAACCTATGTGTTAAATATGTAAGGAAGATGTATATTGTGTTAAATAAGGAAGGATGATGTATCTACAGATCAACTCAGAAGTAACAGAAGAAAGGAATTCCAGTAAGTACCAGAGAAATGATAAATAAGACATGTCACAAAGAATACGCGGGTTTGTTAAGGAGAAGTAGCGTATGCACACGGAAAAGTATGTGCCAAGTCGCGTATTCCAATTTGCGCTCTAAATTTATAAAACCAGGGGACATTACCATGGTATTGGCCCATAGTATTGAGCGCTAGATTATATATTTGATCCCGTCCAGGAATACCATCGGAAGTTGTGTGGTTTTGGCTCATGGTATTAACAAAAGATAAATCTATATAAGGAGAAGAAAATCATAGTGCAAGGGGGTGCAAGTCTGGGTATTGAATGAATACTTCACTCTGAAGTATATCTGCATGGAATGAATTGATTGATCTAAATTACTAATGCACCTATGAAGAAAATGATGAAGAGGGATCTCTACATCTGAAATGTATATGTATTTTCTAGATCTGTTTATGGAATGTTTAGATCTGAGATGAGGCGAAATACTTTCTGAAGTAAAGGATTAAATCTAAGTTGTTTATATGATCTGAAGAGCTGCACAGTCCTGAAAAGTTACAGATCTATACATAGGTTCGCTTCATTAAAAGCGCGTGTATACGCGGGTCTGCTTAAGGAAAAGCGCGTATGGGCAGTTAGGGTTTTCTGAAGAATGCACAGAAGTATACGCGGGTTGGTGTGCATAAAAGCGCGTACATACACAGGTTCAGTGAAGTAAAATCATGTATGGAATCTAAGGTTTGGTGAAGTAAGTGGAATGAACTATCTGATTTGTTTTGTTGTTTTACTGCTATCTGTCAATGATATATTCATATAGAATTGGGTTGTTTGAATAATGAATATGCTGCTGATTATGTTAATTGAAGATCAAGTTGTTGGTTGATTGGTTGATGATTCAATGAATGAATTGATGGGGTTATAAGTTTCAGTTTGATATATGATGAGCTTAAATGTGTGGAGTGGGTCCAGTCTGAAAATCTGATGAAAAGAGGCCTACAAGTTGTGTTGTATGGAAGTTGTTGGATCCAGTATGAAAATTGATGAAACGTGGTCCACGGTGGTGCTGAGGGTCGAAGCCTTCAGTGAGGGGGTTGTAGCTCCCTTCCAGTGGTAGCTGGTAAACGAGAGCAGGGGGTAGTAGCTCCCTTCCAGTGGTAGCTGGTAAACGAGAGCAGGGGGTAGTAGCTCCCTTCCAGGAGAGGTGGTAAACGGGAGCGGGGGTAGTAGCTCCCTTCCGGGGAGATTTGGTAAACGAGAGCGGGGGTTTGTAGCTCCCTTCCAACGTGGAAATTTGGTAAGCGAGAGGCAGGGGTTGTGGCTCCCTTCCGGAGAGGGCCCCGGTAGCAGAGCGAGGGTTGTAGCTCCCTTCGAGAGGAGGGTGGTAAACGAGAGAAGGTTGTAGCCTTACGCAGTGGAATGCTGCGTCTTGGTATGAGTGCATTGCCCGATTACATGGTTGTAAGAAGTTTTCTTTATAATAAATATTGAAGACAGATACGATGGCAGCAGTGGTTTTCTCCCGAATTGGGTTTCCACCTTAAATCCTGGTGTTCATGTGTGTTTCTTATGTGTGATGATTTATTCTTTTCTTACTGCACATGTTTACTGCTTACTAAACATCTAATGAATGAATGATGCAATGATCTAAGTAAAGTATTATCTGCATAATGAGATCTCTGGAAATACGCATGTTTCATTAAGGATATCTGCGTGTATACGTGACTTGGGTTCAGTAAAGTAGCGTATGGGTTTTAGAGAAATAAAAAGTAAAAAAAAATTCAGTCTGCACTAAATACTGATTCACCCCCCCCCCCTCTCAGTGTTTTTCCCAACATGTTGATAGTTAGAGAATAAAGATCTAGCCAAACTGTTTAATCTTGGCAGATCAATAGTTAGGTAGAGAATAATGAGCTCAACAATTTAATCTGAGCCATCGGAAGCAATAAGGTTAGAATTAGATAGTTTGGTTATTGAAAAGAAAAGATAAAGGGTCAACAAGCTCAAATGCACCCAAATAAATGAAGAAAAAATGTTAGGGTAGATGATGGGTAGGTAGAAGCAGTTTTGACAAGGCATGGATAGCAGAAATTGGTCATTTCATAGTACTAACTTCCTTCCAAACTCATTTCCCTTGTAAAAATATCCTTCCCCTTCATATTAATATTTTTCCCCTTACTTCACTCATTCTCCCTACCTAAATACCCATTTCCCTAGTTTAAAACACATTTATCCTTTGGAAAGAAATTTTCCCTTATTAATTTCCCTTTTTCCATTTTAACCCCCTAAAATACACTTATCCTAAGTCTAAATGGTTAAATTGATATATCAGGCCCTACCATGAAAAAACCCTCCCCAATGTTTGTTTAAACATTGGTTCTTATGTATTTTAAATATTCTTCTTTACACATTTTATTAACATCCCTTCATATTTAACCTTAGTTTAAATATATATAGTTAAACTCATTCCCACACATATTAACATTCCCACATGTATATTTTATTAACCTCCATTATGTATTAATCCTCTCTTAATAATATTTTCCCAACCCCTTTATATTAAATTAAACTCATTTCATATAACCCTGGGTCCCACTTTGTTTTAATTCCCCCACTATTATAAAAATCCTGACCTACATTAGACCAAGTTATTTTAACCCTGCCCATAACATATTCCTAACCCTTTTCATATATATTAAGCCATAGCTTATATCATAACCCATCGCATTGACTTAAAAAACTCGGCCCCACTCCTATCAGACCCCCGATGGATTCATCCAATTCAACTAACCATCAGATCAAGTGATCCAGGTGGATATTGGTGGCCACCTACCTATTCCATTCGAACATGCACCATCAGTTCTTTCAATTTTTCACTTTTAGCACAGCTTACTATTTTTAGCAGGTTGTCGGTTCCTAAACTTTCGGAGCCATTTTGAGGCCCTAATGAGCCACATGGATATTGGTGTCCACCCACCTATTCCATTTGAACCCCCACCATCGGTACTTTCAGTTTTTCAGTTTTGGCACAACTTACTATTTTTAGTAGTTTTCAGGTCCTGAACTTTCGGGGCCATTTTGAGGGCCTAAGCAACGTTTTTTGGGAACACCGAGAGCAACATGGGTCTATGTATCAATTTTTCTCACAAAAAAAATTATATTCCTCAGATAGATCTTTCTAACGAGGTATGATGCATGTCAAACAGAGATCGTATGCAAAAGTTATGTCCCCGAGAAGTTGAAACACCAATTTACCCAAACAGGGCCCATAGTTTTGGTGCTTCATCTCCTACGGTTATGTTTTTGGATATTTAGGGTTTTCCATTGTTTCTCAACAATAAATTTTCCTTTGAGCCTCATTGGAACACAGTTCAGAGGCATGTAGCCCCCACATCTCTTCTCAGAGATAAGCTACATTGCCCTAGCTGGTTTATTTCCATTCTGTCTGGAAACATATTTCAGTTATTTGATATTAATGAAATGAAGTATTATTTCCATTGCATCTCTATTTTATGTATATTTTTGTATTTTATTTCATTCCTACATAAATCCAAATCAGTGGTATCAGAGTGGTTTTCTCTTTCTCTATTTTTCTTTGCATGTCCCCAACGAGGTCAGGGTATAAGGAGTTAGGGCTCGATCTGGTTGAACCCTTGCAAGATCGGCCTCGTAAACCCCGATGACCTCCCATGGAAGAAGAAAAGAAAGATGAGGGAGCAGGAGATCCTATCAAAATATTGCTCAAGGAGGCCATTGAGAAACAAAGGAACCCGATGATGGATAACTTTGCTCAGATCCTTCAACGGCTGCCCACCTATGGTGCATCTGCATCCAAAAACCACTCTGGAGGTGCCACTCCCTTCAAGGTAAAAGTAAAATTTAACATTACTATATTTGAAGGCCATATAGATGAAGACGCTGTAGATAGATGGTTAAATTTTCTAGAAGGGTATTTCTCGGTCCATAATTTCTCTGACCGAGAAAAGATTATTTTTTCACTTCTAAAAGCTGCCCCCCAAGTCAAAGATTGGTGGAAAACCTACTGTGAGAAAAAGGATGACGGGGAACCCTCTCAGTTCTCAGCTGCACCCACTTGGAATTCGTTCTGAGATGGCATCAAGGAACAATATTACCCTGTGGGGAGATATGAGGACAAGTACATCCAATGCACCTTGCTGCGGTGGCAAAGGGATCAAGATGTGCATGAACTAACGAATTTGTTCCATACCATGCGCACAAAGTTGGGTATTAAAGATTCAGAGAGACATTTGGTGCTCAAGTACTGCAGCTGTCTACATAGACACATTCAGGAGGAAATGGAGTTCCTTGACACTACCTCACTTGGCATGGCATATCGCTATGCCACCAAGATTGAGCATAAATTTAAGCAGAAGAAGAGAGATTTTGGATCCATGAATCCGAAGCCAGGGAAAGGCACCCTCGAACCACAGAAAAAGGGGCAGACCTAAAGGGGGTGACTCAGAACACCACCACAAATCCAAAGAAGGACACAGGGAAGTGGTGTGAATTCCATAACATCCCCACTCACAACACAACAGAGTGTCGGGCTAAACAGTCATTGGTGGCCGAACTAAAGGCACCCAAATTAGATGCATGTTCTGAACCTGAGCCAGAATCAAACCAGGGAGATGAAAAGGCAAAGTAGATCATCGATGCGGACCCCAGTGCCATTGTTTCTACCACCAAGATCCAGAGGGAGGATCTTGAGGATCCATAGGAGAGGGAATGCCTCTTCCATTCTCAGATGTGGGTGAAGGGTTCTCCACTGAAATTTCTTGTCGATAGCAGAAGCCAAAAGAACCTCATTTCAGAAGAGGTTATGAATCGACTCGGCCTACCAATCATAGCACACCTGCAACTGTATACCATTGGGTGGCTTCACCTAGGGATAGATCTGCACGTCGGCCAACAGTGTCGCCTGCCATACAGCATCAAGCCATTCAAGGATGAGGTATTGTGTGATGTTGCTCCTCTTGATGTAGTTGATGTATTATTGGGTCAACTATAATTGTGGAGGTGACATGTTGTGTATGAATCTAGGCCTCGTGATGTCATTATTACTTTGGGAAATAACTTGTACAAGATACTGGAGGTAATACTGACTCCTGCCATCTCTTTGACTACTGCAAAACAACACAGTAACATTTTTTCCAAAACAAGGAAATTTATTTGCATTTCCATTCTCCCATAAGGAAATAAGAATATTGTGGCCACAGCCTCAAAATAGGGCTCCCTTGCACAGAAACAACAGATGGAAAAAGGTGTGGAGGAATACAAAGACATTTTCTCCTCACCCACAAATGTTCCTATACACTATCCAGACAAGCACTCCATTGATCTGACCCCTGGCGCACCGCCACCTAACATTTCCATAACTCATGTGATTACATAGACAGAATCCACACATGTACTGTCTGAGTAAACCAAATTTATTGAACGCATCTAGCATGTTCACCAGTAGGTCCATGACATCCTGGACAAGTCCAATACCAAGTTCAGCAGAATTTGCCTCTCATGGAGGAACTTAACGCAATGGGGACCATTGCCTCCTACGGAGGGAGGAATGATCCAGGTGGATATTGGTGGCCACCCACCTATTCTATTAGGACCTGCACCATCAGTTCTTTTAGTTTTTCACTTTCAGCACAACTTACTATTTTTAGCAGGGTGTTAGTTCTTAAAATTTTGGAGCCATTTGGAGGCCCTAATGAGCCAAGTGGATATTGGTGGCCACCCACCTATTCCATTTGAACCCCCACCATCGGTTCTTTCAGTTTTTCATTTTTGGCACAACTTACTATTTTTAGCATTTTTTTAGGTCCTGAACTTCCGGAGCCGTTTTGAGGGCCTAGACGAAGTTTCTTGGGAAAATCGAGAGAAACATGGGTCCATGGATCGATGTTTCTCACACCAAAATTTTTACTCCTTAGATAGATATTTCTAATGATGTATTATGCGCGCCAAACGGAGATCATATACAAACGTTACGTCCCCGGGAAGTTGAAACACCAATTTACCGAAACAAGGCCCATAGTTTTGGTGCTTCATCTCCTACGGTTAGGTTTTTGGATGTTTAGGGTTTTGCATTACTTATCAACAATAAATAAGTCTTCGAGCCTCATTTTAACACAGTTCAGAGGCATGTAGCTGCCACATCTCCTCTCATAGATAAGCTACCATCACCCTAGCTAGTTTATTTCCATTATGTCTGTAAACATATTTTGGTTATTTGATATTAATGAAATGAAGTGTTATTTCTGCTGCATCTCTGTGTCTATGCCTATTTCTGTATTTTACTACATTCTTGCATAAGTCCGGATAATCAAGACCCATCAAATCCTATGGCCAATGAGGACTTTCGCATCCCCGATCGCCCAATATTTAACAACCCCAAGAGATTGCGAAATGAGCAGTTTCACAACCCATACCCTCTGCTACATGTCAATCCCTGATTCTATCGCATCCTCCAAAATAATACCGCCTACCAAATGTTTCCAATGAGAAAACCACCATACTCCTGCCAGGTTCTTTTCTACATGTATGTTGAATACCACTGCCATTTGAAATTTAACCCAAACTTAAAAGATTAATAATTGTTGGTTAAAATGAATAAGACTGCCCTTTCAGCCTTTTCACCATTTATTCTATTATAGTTTGCGCAAAGAGAGCATTAATCACCTATTCCAAAGCAAACAAATCACTGCCGACCTTGTTTCAAGCCCTTTTACACCAGAATTCAAGACTTCTTGCTGCTAAAGACACTACAGAACCAGTCCGAAGCTCTATAAAGACCAGCAGAGCCATTGTTGTCTCCAGACCTTCTCTGCAAAATAAAAGCTTTGTTTTTTCTAGGTATTCGTGAAATACCAAGGCTTGTACTTACAACAATAAAGTAAAAAGTTAATTGAACCAATTTAGGACCTTTGCAGACCATAGAAAGCCATTGTTGCCTTTAAAAACCCTTCTGTAGGTCGTAGTCATCTTTTCACAATATTTCTGAAAGCTTGAGCTTATTTCTTGATCACAGAGAGTAATTAATTGAATAAAATACAAAAATAATGGCTTCCCAAGGTATTGTAACAGTCAATCCCCTACAAACTCCAGTTTTTGATGTGGAACACACTCCCTTAGCAGACATATATTTTAAAATTAGTCACCTTGTCACTGATTTAACCTCCTTGAGCTCCACTCCTAGAGCCATGATAAGTCAATTGACCAAGTTGATGAATTTTTCCTTTGGGAGTCCAATCTGCCCAAGTACGTTATCCCACAAACCTTTCAATGTCCAGAGGTTATCAAAGTCTGTCAAACCAACTATTTTCCTGATCAAAGAGCCATTGTAACCCCTAGTAAAGAGATTTTATTCATGATCACAGTTGAATGAATAAACCAGATGCTGCAAATTCAACCTAGGCCTGATGAAATCCCACTGTCTATTGAGACCCTCACACAATTGTATCTCAATCTGGATTTCCCCAAGAGATTCCGGATATTCCAAAAATTCATTCCCTCATCAGTAGAAACTCCCAAGACTATATCCAGTAGATATATTCTCTGAGAGAACCAAGCATATCATCACAATGATGTCTTGTATTTTTGGTTATTTTACTGATGAGCATGTTGATGCTTCAGTCCTAGGTTTTCTGTCAATTTTCTCCCATGGTCAGCCTCCTCCTTCTATATTCAATTTTGCCTAGTACCTCTCTGATACGATTCATGAGCAACTTGTTAGATTATCTGAAGAAGGTGTCTTCAAGTATTCATATTTTTTGTTCCATATGTTCCTATACTTTCAATATGAAATATTTACAATTAACCTTCAAAAACTAGATGCTGAAGGTAATCCTCAGTCAGTAGTCTTTTGGACTTCATTAATCAGGAAATATTCAACAAATTTCACATACACAAAATTCAATGACTCATTCATCTATCCAACTGTCAACATGATGAACAACAACATTCAACCAAGAGTCAGTGATGAGATTAAAAAGGTCTTGCAGTTATCAAAACACAGTAAGACAGAAGATTGGTATCTTTACCAAAACCACAATGAGATTAGAGTTTATGTTTGTCAGCTAACCCCATATAAACTGCCAAAATACCTCCCAGTGAGGTTATTTCCACTTTAGTATATCAAGCAGATTCTTAACTCTGATGAAGTTAACTTTCTATCAGCCAAGAAGAAAACACAATTTAAGATAAAAAATCATATTGGTCCCTTCATTTGTAATAACATGACTGCTGGTCAACAAGAAGAAAAGTGTCTTCAGGAATTCAAGTTCAGTGAAAGCTTCAAATGGAATTATGATCCTTTAGGAGTTCTAATCAAGACAAGAAATAAATTTAAGTTAACTCCTTTTTTCCATGAGTCCAATCCATATATAGAGAAGTACTCCAATCAGTATGAATGGTTGGATAATACTTTGAAAGAGCTGGAGAAACCAGCAGAGACTAGTACTATTTTGAAAACTCCAGTCCTACAAGATAGGAGCTCCAAGAGCATCAGATAAGAAGGATCATACTCAGATCAAACCACCATTGAAACAAAATTCAAATTGATTTACAGGAAGAAGCCCAAGCCAAATCCTGTAAATGAGAAAGTTGAGACAATTGAAATCCTTGATACAGACCTAATGATAAAAGACAATGCACCACCAGCAGTTTCTAAATAAACTCACCAATATTCAACATCTAACACTCAAATCATTCAAAATCAACATAGTGTTGAAGTGTCTTCTTCAAGTAAACCAGCAGATAAAGAACGGGATATCATGCAGAAGTACAAGGAAATCAAGATCAGGAATGAGGCATTAAAATCATATACTTATACCCACTACTAGAAGGAGACATGTAGTGTCTAAAGCAGGTTCCTTTCAGCATTTGACTACAAGACCAGAAATATGCAGATGAATTTCCTGCAGCCAATAGTGAAGCATCCTAAGTCATTAGCAAATTATAAGAAGACATCATATGAAGTTCAAGCCAAGGATCTTCATCCTATAGACTAGATATAATTTCACAAGCAAGCTGGTGAAATGTTGTATTCTACCATGACAAACAAAGCCATGAATGTACAGAAGCTACAAAATACTCTAGAAAACATCAGAGGTCAGCTAAAGCTAGAAAAGGCTTTCTCACAAAGCAAATACAACAAAATCAAATCTCTAGAAGAATTGGTCATAGAAGTGGGATATGATCCCAAGAACATCAAAGTTGTAGAAGAACTCATTAAGAAAAGGAATGTAGACATTGCTACATTGAAGAAACAACTCAAATTGCCTCCTACTAAAAATCCACAGGCCAAATAAGTATTACAGGATGAAAGCCAAAAAGATGAGATGATGAAACTCATTCTTCAGTTAACTGCACAATTGAAAGAAATGAAAAATTAAATGGATAAGTTAGTGCAAGATAAAAAGGCCAGCTTGGAAACAATCCCTATCACTATTATTCGTAGAGTCACTACAACAGTTCCTTTCACTTTAGCAGATTCATTAGCCACATCAGTTCTAGTAGCTACAACACTTCCCATTTCATCAGCAACTACTTCATCAACACAATCATCTACAACAACAGTACATCCTAGTGATGAAGCAGGTAAACTAGTTAAAGAAATGCAATAAATGTCCATACAGACTAATGAAATAAATAGAATTAAAGAACATTTAAAAAGTTTGGAGGATGAGAAGAAACTAGTTCAAATCATGCATAAGAATGAAGTGCAGAAGACAAACAGATTGACAGAGAAAGTGTAGAAGTTAGAGAAAGAACTGACATTGAAAGAACCACTTTCCCAAGCCAAGCAACAGCTGTGGGCCAATATCATTGACTCTATTAATGATATTTGGCCATAAAATCAACTTATTTTTGAGAAAAATGATTTAATCAGGGCCACAAATGAAGCCATTCAGAAAATCAAGGGAGAACTTGGTAAGAAGCCAGAGGAAGCCAATGAAATCATTAAGTTTCTTAATTCCAAGAACAAATAGGGATTGGAATAAATTGGTATAAGTGATAGGATTGAAACAATCCTATAAGTCAGAAAGGTAATTTCTAAAAGGAACTTAATGGTACAACTAGAAGAAAAATGTCAAAACATGGAACTTTCCATAACCATATTCATGGTTAAATTTGATATACTGAGGCAGGAAAGGTCTGCTTAATCCTCTAGTTATCAATAAAAGGTTGATGAAACATGAGGATTATGATAAGAAAATCATAGAAGTGGCAAAGGAACAAATTAATAATTCCGCCATGAAGGGAATTCCAACAGGAAAGGTGATTTACCAGAGTTTTGAGAGCCTATTTTACCTCCAGCATGAGGTAAAACATCTATTCATTAACAAGCCCACTTTTTCAAAGTATACAGAGGTTGATGAGATATTCAGAATAATGGTAAAGATTAAATTTCCAGATGCAGAGGATTGGGAGAAGTTGACTGATTTACTTTGAAAGTGAAAGGTAAAATAGTAAAAGAGCAGTCAAAGATCAAATGTAAAACACAACAGTTAAAGAGTATCAGATGAAAGATAAGGTTTAAAGTCAAAACATAGATGACAAAGTAGAGTTAAAAAACAATCAACGTATGGGAAACTTAGCAGAGTGAAAGGTAGCCAACATTTAGCAACAGTCAGATAAAAAGAGGCAAAAGATCAAACCGCAAGCAACAAATTCAAATAATAGAGGGACAACTTGCATTAGTTAAATAGCTGTCTCTACCTTCTTGCATGAAGATATTTATTTTTCCTTGAATAATTCCTAAGTTAGTTTAGGATATTTTGTAATAGTTTTTGTATAAATACTTCACAATTCAAAGTATTGTGTGTGGATTGTGGATTACTAAACATTTCTATAGTTGCATTGATCTGAAACCTGAGGGTTCATTGTACCATTTTCAAGTCAGCAGACTGGATTGAGCAATAAAGGCATTATATTACAAGATTCATGTGTTGGGCCAACTTCAGTGAAGTAATTTCAAATTTTTCTTTGTTATTCTCTTAAATTTTTCACATACTTGCATGTTTTCTAAATCTAAATGTATAACAGGAATATTATTTCAGAACTTGTCTAAAAACACTGTCTTGAACTGTTCTTTCATTTTCATGTTTTCTACTGATATCTAGATTAGGGAATTCTTAATTTCTCCCTAGTTTCAATTGACCTCTATCATTTCCCTCATTATTCGAATCTAAGAATCCTTAATTGCTCTCTCATCCCAATTGAAACCATTTCATCATCCAGCCTAAAGATCTAAAAAATCTCAGCTACCTTTCCTTGTGAACACTTCCTTTAGACCTTAATCCTGCTTCTGTTGCTTGATACATTGACTCCATTAGCCCAATGGTAAGCAGACCTGCATCTATCCATCTGAATTAGTGATTTCTCCACCAAACCAAATCAAAGCCAATCAATCTCACATAACTGGCCTAAAATCAACTAAAAAACAACAAAGTTAAATTATAAAGAGATAGCTCTCTCTGAGCGTTAGGAAGGTTAGATCTTAAAGCTTGAAAGTAGGTTTGTGGTTACCTCTAATATTTCTTGAACTGACAACCCTGGGAAATTATAGAAGTGATAACATACTGGTGACCATACTGGGGAGAATTAGACCTCAATGTTTAAAATAAACCTTAAAATAAACATTTTTACTTATCTTTTCACCTTAAGGTTGTTTTAAGGGTTGTTAGAAAAATTTTCATTGATATATTAGAATCCTGGCTTACAGAAGAACCTACTCTACCAGGGCTCATCCTAATCCACAACCTGCTGTAATAGTAAATGATCCTGAAAATTTTTTAAAGAAAAACAAAAAGCAATAAGTTTAGGAAGCACAAATCAATTAATCAAAGCTAATTCACTTCCCAAAGAATTATCAAGTTTAAAAGACATTGAATTTGATTTAGCTTTTAAGAATTTTTTTTTAGAACTAAATCATAAAGTTCCATCTATTATAGTGTAATGGGTCCTAATTTCATTTCATTTATTGAAACTAAGAAGGAGACTGTTTCACTTAATTCAGATCAACAAGCTCTAGAACCTTTTGAAAAACTTGATGCATTGGCTTCAACTTTGATTCAGGAAATTGATGAAGCCTATCTTCAATATTTTGTTGAGTTAACTGTTTTATCTGCTTATACCACTAAGCCTTCTACTATTCATTCAGAATCTGTAAATTCATGTTTTTTTAGTGCCACCTCATATATTATTTCCACTGCACTTCATTCCACAGATTCATTCATGCCAAAGCTTCCCCTTCAACTTAGAGTTTTATTTCCATCTCCAAATAGTTCAAGTTCATCCCCTAGCATTTCTGTTGCATTTTATAGTACTTCATTCTCATATCCAAGCACATCTTCTAGCATCCCAACTACATCTTCTAGTATTCCAACTTCATCTACAAGTACTTCAAGCTCATCACCAAGTACTACCACTTTACCTCCTAGCCAAATAAGAATATTAGCCATGGTAGCCAGATATGCTCCTTTGGTCCTCCTAGCTCAATTACATTCTATGCCCCAAGAATACCAAAGTAAAATATTTCAATTTGATGGCACTGGCCAATACACTGCACAACAACATGTTAAGAAAATGATTGATAACTTTGAATTGCATGAAATTGATGGATTTGATGTTCAAATGAGATAGTTTGCCCAAACTTTAGTTGGTGATGTAAAGAAATGGTTTAAAGCTTTACCTGCCAATCATATTGTTGATTTAGAAAATATCCATAGATTGTTTATCAATAGATGGGAGAAAAAGAAGAATCCTTTACAAATATTGTCTGAATATGAGAACATAAAAAGATAACCTAATGAAATAGTTCAGGACTATTGTACTAGATTCAACAGTATCTATAATGTTATTCCAGCAAACATTAAAACCCTACCAGATCTAGCTTTAATCAAATTTCCTGGTGGTTTTGATATGGATATGTCATGCCAACTAAGAGAAAGAAACCCAAAAACATTAGAGCAGATGCAAAGTAATGTTGTTACTGTAGAAGCAAATTTGTTAGATAAGAGAGCTAGAATGACAAATGAAAGAAGAGTAACAATAAAAGATGAACCATCAACACCACACAGTAATATAGATAGCTTAGAAAAAACCTTGGAAAGAATGATGGATAGATTAGAAAATATGGAAAGGAAACGAAAGTGGGATAATCAACAACAAGGTACTCAAATAAGAAATCCAAACTTTAGAAATAATCCAAACACTGGTAAAACTAGAGAATCAAAACCTGATCAAACAATAAGACCACCTTTCCAAGAGAAATATGATGAAATTTCTCACCAAAATGAAGAAGATTAAGACACTCTGTTTGGTGTTTAATTGATGATGTCAATCAGAGTTTAATTAATGTCAACCCAAGAAGGTAAAATTAGAAATGCCACCTATAGGTCTAGAAAGATTCCTAATTTGTCCAAGATCTATGGTTCTCTTACAAGAACACATTTGATCTCTTCCAACAACTAAACTAACCTATATCTAATAATTGTTTGAGATATTATAGTTCTCTTACAAGAATACATTCGTCAAGATTTCTTCCAACATTAGAACATCTAACAAATACTTAAAAGCTAAAATTAAATAAAAACATAAATTAAATTATACCTAGAATAAGCATGCAAGTGAGACCATGGGGGCCCTCCATAACTCCACAAGCACACCTCTTCAAAGGAGACTCAAATGTAGAAGCAAAAAAATCAAAGTATGATTCTTTATTTCAAAATCTCCATCATGATGTACAAACTAACACTAAGATTACAAATGGAGGAGATTGTACTCCTATTTATACAATGGGATTAGATAACAAACTCATATTGATGATCCACTAATCTCTCTTTAGTTCCATACATCTCTCAACCATCTATACACATAACCCCCTTTTGTCCTTGATCTTCTCCATGAGATCATGATCTTCTCCATAAGGCTTATCTTATCAAATTCGAAATTGATCATTCAAGGCCACATAAAGATGTCTTGGAAGCTTCCTTGGAACCTACACATGTCACAAAAACAATCCACTTTCCATATATGAAGTAAAATATATTATTTTCTAATATTTAATGAAGAATTTCTCTTAAAAATGCTTGAAAATAAATAATATTTGGAAGATATAAATGGGACCCATTAATGATGAACAATATGGAAAATGAAGTGACATGGTAGTGAATAATGAGTGATATAATGGAAGCATAGGTGAAAAATGTATGGTAATGAGTGATATTTGTATGACATTTTGAAGCCCAACATACCCCCCAACTGAAGCTCTTGCATGTCCTCATGCAAGCTACTATAATGACTTATTTGATTTGGTTCTTAGATGAGCTTCCTTTGATTGAATTACAAGATGTTTGGTTCTTGTGTAACAACCATATTTCAATCATGGACTTATTTTAACTTTGCACATCTTTTGATAACTTTTATTTTTGCAAAGCATTTGCATCTTTGAATGATTGGTTCTTGTGTTACAATCATTATTTACTTTGTTGAGATCTCTTTTAATGATTGGTTCTTGTGTTACAATCATTATTTACTTTGTTGAGATCAATCACTTTTAAGAAGTCATCTAATATGCTCATCATTTTGTAGTAGTTTTTATTGTGGGAAGACTATGTGGGTTAAGATATAATATGAATGAGAGAAAGAAATGAAGTGTGCAATTCCCCCCCAACTGATGGTTTTTGGCAATTTTTATTGAGAAAGGGAATAGTGAAATAGTGGAATATTTTCCAAATGTCATCATTTTAGCATCTAAAAAGAATTTCAAGATTAAAGGTTAGAAAACATCATACCTTACTTACCTAAAGAAGTGGATGAATGATGCATGTTCAGCTGCTACAATTCTGATCTGAAGCTTCTTCTGCAAGTTGTGGATGAAAGATGTATATGTATTGTCGTATCTGATGTTGTATCTTCTACTCAATAGTTTGATGAATTTGATGAGTCTGCTGAATATGGCTGAAAATGTATAAGGCTTGGAAGGTATACAAAATTCAGAATTTACACTCCCCCCCCAGCCTTATTTATTGACTTGTCCTCAAGTCATTTACATCAAAAGCTAAAAAACAATGAAAGGAAATCTTCTTCATCTGTTACAAAATATGGGTCTTCAAGTCTTTAACGCTCGATGGCACAAATCTTACTATGTGAATAAATTTTTTGATGTCGAACATAGTAGGAAATTGTTAACTTAGTGGCCATTAATGAATTTCACTAAGTAACATGAGAACTCCCACCATTGATTCCAATGGGAGTCAAGATGCCTAACACATATTTGTAGGTACGAATAAATTTGTTGTGGTCGAGTCACCTACAAGATCCAATGAACAAGGAATATTAATGTACTTACATTGTTCATTGGCAAGAGCACTTGCCATTAAGGCATGCAAGCCTCTAGGTGTTTTTTAAAGATTATTAGACTCTAGGAATTTGACTCAATGATATGTAGAAGCAGGGTTTTATTGGTGGAAAATGAAAAATAGTAGGAAAAAGGAAATGGAAATGGAAAATGGCAAGAAGTTTGTAAGTAAAATTCTTTGCTTTTATTTTTGGGTTAGGAATGGATGAAAGGAAATGCATGGTGAATGAATAATAACTCTTGTTGTGAAAAATTGATATGGAAATGGCATGCTTTATGGATTTACAATTGGTGAAATTCAAAATCTTTTTCAAAAAGGGAGGTGCAAGGTAGTGGTTGTGGACATGGATTTGTCTTTAGAATTTTTTCATGAATTTAGTCTTTAGAAGACCAATTGTCGTCACAATGTAATATCCTTAATGATCACTTGACTATCCTGTAACCTGCGAAAAAAATCTTGGCAGAAAGAAAACATAAGTGTGTTCATGAAGAAATTGCCATTTCCTTCATGATTCTTACGCAAAAATTTCATACCAAATAAAATATATTTAAGAAAAATCAAAGTGTTGAAATTAACTCAATTCATGATATCAGTATTAATCTGTTCTTAAAAGTAACAGTGAAAAGTAATACTCCCTGTTTGTGTCAGATAACTCATGAAATGTGCTCGGCAAAAATATTCTCATTAGAAAGATTTGTTGTGTTTTGCATATTAGTATGTCACATAAAAGCATTCAACAGAAAGATGGTATGAGTTTAATGCCAACTTGAAGCTATTGAAACAAGATAATCATCATCTATAGAATCCTCCAAATTTTTGATAAATCGATCCTCGAAATTCGTTTCCAAGTGTTCCATTATTTATTTTCAAACCTACATGAATTTTGCGGAAAGTGTTGTTTTTTTATTTATTTTGCACTTGTACCAACTCTTGCAGTTTCAACCAGTTCCTGTAATTCTCATGATTCTCTCAATTTTCATACCACCAAAGTTTTGTTTTATGCCAATATTCACCCTTTAAATCCTTCAAAACAATAACTTTCACAAAACACATAACAATTTTTTTAATTTTATTTTTTTTTAAATGATAACAATCATAAAATAACAATAACAATCATAATCTAACATTATAAAACAATATATTAAAATACTAATACAATCATATATTAATATATATCCTATAACAAACATTAAATAACATAACAAACATTAAAGAACAAATATATATACAACGAATTACAATTAAAAATATAACAAATTACAACTATATTAGTGCAATTATAACCTAACAACATAACAAATATTAAATATATACAACAAATTACAATTAAAAATATAATAAATAACAACAAATTACAACTATAACAATTAATACAATTATAACAACATATTAATATATTAATACAATTATAACAACAAACATTAACTATAATAAGAAATTCTAACTAAATACAAATCAAAACAAACGCAAAAGAAATGCAAAACAAAATGCACAACATGGGATTGAAGGCATATGGAGGTTTTTCGTTGAGGCGGGATAGGAAAGAATTCGGGAGTTGTGTGCATGAAGAAGGCAAATCTGCAATAGAGTCTCAGCATTGGAGCATCGGAGCATTTGTTTGCAGCGTCATTTTCTGAAATTGATGGTACTCAAAGTTGAAGTGAGAAAGAGCTTGTTGAGTAATTTGAGTTAACTAGCATTGAAGATGCTGGAAGATCACACAAACCAGAACAGCGAGAAAGAAAGTCAATCAAAGGCCATGAGAGGAGAACAATCAGTAGGTGTTGTGTATTAAATATGAAATTGATGCACGTCCCTGATTTCGATCCGACCGTCTTGCGAACCTATGAACCTTCTGGAGTCCTGAAACGAATAGAAATACTATTCAAGGGGGATCTTGTGCCATTTTTATCCCCTTGAGGATTTTCATTGCACCGGCCACTACTAAGACAGCTATTCAAATGGATGGAATTGCCAGGACTAGCTTAATAAGCCGGATTTTTATTTGAAACTTGATCCCGCGTTATTGTATTCTTGAATGATTTCTGCGATGGACTATTGGCTAGAGTTTCAAATAAAATCGAAATGTATAGCGGAGTGTCATCGACCTTAACGCCTTTGCATGAGTGAGCTCCTTTGAGTATATGTGGTCAATTTTGGCATTTATAGGAATTACAATAGGTTCTAGTTGCAACCCCAAATATGTTTATTTACAAAATTTAGATAAATCCTCAAAATATGGCATTTATGAGAAAACAATTGCCTACTTGTTCAAGCCCACTAGTGATTAGCCTTTAGCGCTTAAGCACATAGCCCTAATCCTTTATATATTGAGGCCTACAACACTATTTTCAAGCCACCATAATGATTTTTCATTGCATAAGCCTGTGGGTTGTTGGTCTCTTTAACACACAAAATCACCACAAAATTGACCCCTGTGGATACTTTCAAATAAGATCGAAATGCAGATTCTTCAATTCACACAGTTCAAGTTTTGTTTTGTTTTTTTTTCGATATAGGAGAAAATTATGGCGCGGGAACAATATAATTAAATTGAGAAGCCAGAACTAGAGAATGTGATGAAAAAGATTTCAAAATCAAACAATCATATGTGCATTAATAATGCCATTGATTTATTTCAATATGCTACGAATTTAGTTTGAATAGAAAATTAAACTGTTGCAGTAGATTGATATTGGAAGCTTGCAAATTTCTTATAATCGATAGAATGCGCAGATCAATTTTCCAGTGAGAGTATTTTTATTTGAAATAAATCGATAGATTTTCTGATCTTCCTGATCGCACGAAGCGCAGGAAGAGAGCATACTAATCTCTTGATTTGTTTTTATTTATGCAGGTTAGTGTGGATAGATAATAAACACAAACAATATTTGGGGAAAAACCTCGCATTGTCTATACTCTTTCTGCAATGTCATGGGGGCATTTAGACTCTCAGAAGACAAATATTTCCGATAATCAAGCTCTTGGCTTACCCGTGATACAAAAACAAGATATAGAAATGCGATGATGAAGAAGCTCTTACTGTGCCACTGAATTTATTCATTTATGTATGATGATTTATTATTTTTTTATTTTTGAAAATAAGACTAAAAAATTCTAATGAGATCCCATTTTTATCTTTCTAATCTATTCTACCTTAACTTGAAAGATTTTTTATTTCCTAGGTAAAAGAATGCTTCCAGTGAAGCCATCTATGGATTAAAAATTCGAACATGCTCACATCAAGATTTAAAATTTTTACGTTATGTTTTACAAGTATGTGAGTAACCTGTCTTAGAGTTGGCTCAAGGTTATTTTCCTTTCTCTCCAAGAAATACCTGTTCAACATTGTCAAATTCCTCATCCGTAGATGGATTAGTGAGAAATGGGGGGTTTAAAATAAAAACTGAATTTAAATTAAGTATGTGCGAAAATAAATAAATAAAATGCTCCAAACTTTGAACTTCCTTTATGAACCTGCTGTCACCAAGTTCCACAAATTAGTCCATAAAAACAAATGCATAAAATAATTACTAAATCCTTCTAGTTTGACTTCCCCGGCAACGGTGCCAAAATGTTTGGTGTCTAATTGATGATGTCAATCAGAGTTCAATTAATGTCAACCCGGGAAGGTAAACTTAGAAGTGCCACCTATAGGTGTAGAAAGATTCCTAATTTGTCTGAGATCTATGGTTCTCTTACAAGAACACATTCATCAAGATCTCTTCCAACAACTAAACAAACCTAGATCTAATAATTGTCTGAGATCTTATAGTTCTCTTACAAGAATATATTCGTCAAGATTTCTTCCAACATTAGAACATCTAAAAAAAACTTAAAAGCTGAAATTAAATAAAAACATAAATTAAATTATACCTAAAATAAGCATGCAAGTGAGACCATGGGGGCCCTCCATAACTCCACAAGCACACCTCTTCAAAGGAGACTCAAATGTAGAAGCAACAAAATCAAAGTATGATTCTTTATTTCAAAATCTCCATCATGATGTACAAACCAACTCTGAGATTACAAATGGAGGAGATTGTACTCCTATTTATACAATGGGATGAGATTAAAAACTCATAATGATGATCCACTAATCTCTCTTTAGTTCCATTAATCTCTCAACCATCTAGACACATAACCCCCTTTTGTCCTTGATCTTCTCCATAAGGCTTATCTTATCAAATTCGAAATTGATCATTCAAGGCCACATAAAGATGTCTTGGAAGCTTCCTTGGAACCTACACATGTCACAAAAACAATCCAGTTTCCATATATGAAGTAAAATATATTATTTTCTAATATTTAATGAATAATTTCTCTTAAAAATGCTTGAAAATAAATAATATTTGGAAGATATAAATGAGACCCATTAATTATGAACAATAGGGAAAATGAAGTGACATGGTAGTGAATAATGAGTGATATAATGGAAGCATAGGTGAAAAATGTATGGTAATGAGTGATATTTGTATGACATTTTGAAGCCCAACACAATTAGATTAACTTAATGGGCATTAATGATGATAATACTATTTTTCTTACACAAGAAGAATAAGAATTATACATGCTGAAACAAATACAGTTAGAATCTGGAGAGTCTTTTGATTATCAACAAGGTTATGAATATGCCATTAATGAAGTTCACAAGAAATATAACCTTAGGAGGAAGAAAAATGTAGAAGCACCTATTAAGAAAACTGCCCAAACTCAGACCAAGAAAACAGTATAAGCTCCTACAACCAAAGTACTGCAAATTCTCCTTAGGGAAACCCAGCAAAACTCTAGTTCAAATCAGAAAATTTCTAGTCCAAAAATTGCACCCAGTCCTAAAATTGTAGATATTACAGATATTGTTGTTCAAACATCAGCTGATCCTCAAAAATATGTTGTTGTTAAGACAAAAAATTCTATTAAAACATCTACTGTTGATCAAAAATCAGCTAATCCTCAAACATTTGTTACTGCTGTTATCACTCTAGTAAATTCTTAAGTTGTGGGATTTTGGATTTAAGTCAAAGAACTCTAGAGGTAACCACAAAGCTACTTCAAAATCTAGGATCTAGCCTTCCTAGGGTTCAGGGAGGGCTCTCTCTTTAAGATTTATCTTTGTTTGATTAATAAAATGTTAGGCTAGTTATGAATGGACAGTTTGGTTTTGATTGATTGTTTTGGTGGGAACAAATCACTGGGAGGAATGAATAGAGGAAAATTTACTTGTCCATTGGGCTATGGAGTCTAAATCAAGCTAGCAGAACTAGGATCAGGACGTAAAAGGTCAAATGTCTTCAGGGCAAGATAGATAACCCTTGGAGATTATGGAAAATTATTTTTGAGGTGCTATGATCGGGATAAAGGGCACTTAAGGATCCTTTGATCCGGAAAAGGGAAGTAGTAGATAGAGGTCAAACGGGAGAGGGAGAAATTAAGGGTTCCCTACACCGGAAATCAGAAGAAAACAAAGAAATGATAACTAGTTAAAAACAGGGTGCTATTAACATGTCCTGTAGTAATACTCCTAGTTATACATTCAGATTTAGAATTAAAACACAGATGTATGAATGTAACAAAGCAAGAAACATTGTTACCGATGAAATAGGTAACCTGACCTCAAAACAGGAACTCTAGCCCAAAAAGACTCAAAAAACATGAAAAAACACCAAAAAAAAAAAAGTGTATTCCAGAATGCACTTGGTTTTTTTTTAAGGTCAAAGTTCAACATTTTATAAAATTATGATAAAAACAAAATTGTTTCTTGAAAAAAGGATTGAAAAAACACTCTCAAAACAAAACCAGTCGATGTTGGAATAACAAAAAAAAAAAATTGTGTCATATTTTTGACATTTTTAAAAATAGAAATAACACTTTTTAATTTTTAAATTTCAAACATTTAAAAAAAATAAATTAAATAACAAAATAAATTTAAAAAATAAAAACATTTTAAAGCTTAAAATTTAAAAATATATAGGAATACAAAAATAAAAATAAAAACAAAATAAAAATTTTAATTCAAACATTAAATAAACCTAAAATTTAAGAAAAATAAAAAATAAAAAATAAAACTTTAAAGATTAAAATTTCAAAATATATAGAAACAGAAAAATAAAAATAAAAACAAAATAAAAATATTAAATTAAAAAAAAAATACAAGTTAAAAAAAAAAAGAAATTATAAAAAATTAAATATAGAAATTAAATTTAAAAAAGAAAAGAAAATGTTTATTAAATTTAAAAAAGAATTAAATTAAATTTTAAAATAAAAAATTTAATTTAAAGAAATATATTAAATTTTAATAAATTTAAACTTTAAAAAAAAATTTAAAAAAAAAAATTCATTGTTTAAATTAAAAGTAAAAAAATGAAAAATTAATTAAAAATAAAAAATGAAAAATAAAATACAATAAAAATATTAAATTTAAAAAAATATATATTAAAAAAACAAATAAATTTTAAAAAATAAATTAAATTTAAATTATAAAAAATAAAATATATATATATATGGACTTAAATTAAAATATATATATATTAGATTTTATTAAATTAAAAAAAAATGTTAATATTAAAATAACAAATTATATATATATATATATATATATATATATATATATATATATATATATATATATAAAATATATGAATAAACAAATAAATTTTGAAATAAAAATTAAATTTTCAATATGAAGAAAAAAAAAACATTGTTAAAATAAAAAGTTAAAAAACTTTAAAAATCAATTAAAAAATGAAAAATTGAAAAAAATAAATTAAATAAAATAAAAAACAAATTAATTTGAAAATATTAAGTTTAATTTAGAAAAAAAAAAAACTAATTTTAAATACACAATTTTAATTGAAATAAAAAAAAAATATAAAAATTTTATGTAATTAAAAAAAAGAATAAAAAATTAAAAAATTAAAAAAAAAAATATTAAATTCAAATAAATTAAAAAATAAATACAAAATTTATTAAATTTTAAAAAATTAAATGAAAAAACTAAACATAAAATTTAATAATTAAAAAAAATTAAAAAATTAAAAAAAACCAAAATTTAATTTAAAAAAAAAAAACAAAATTTAATAAAAAGTATTAACAAAATTTAGAAAAAAAAAAAATTAAAACAAAAAAAATGAATAAAATTTTAAAATTTTAAAAATTTAAAAAAAATAGAAAGAACAAAAAAAATTAAAACAAAATAAATTTCATATATAAAAATTAAATTTAAAAAAAAAAATTAAATTTTTTAAATTTAAAAAAAAAATAGAAAAAATCAAATTAAAAAAATATTAAAAGAAAATAAATAAATAAATAAAATTACAAAAAAAAAAAAAATTGATCGTGGTGGTGCCGCCAATCGGCCTCCGGCCCACATGGCGGCCGAGGCCGATTCCGAGAATCAGCCTCCTACAGCGGGAAGGTGATTCCGGGAATCAGCCTCTCGCGGCGGGAGGGCAATTCTCGGAATCGGCTTTCCGCAGCGGGAGGGCGATTCTGGGAATCGGCCTCCCATGGCGAGAGGGTGATTCCCGGAATCGGCCTCCCGCGGTGGGAGGCCAATTGGCGGGGCCACCACGATCAAAAAATTCTTTTTTTATTTTTATTTATTTATTTATTTTTTTTTAATAATTTTTATTTTTAATTTGATTTGTTTTTTTTTTTAAGTTTTCATTTTTATTTTTATTTTTTATTTTTAATATTTTTAAATTCGTAACATTTTTATTTTTATTTTTATTTTTATTTTTAATATATATATATTTTTTAATTAGATTTTTTTTCTTTTTTTTTTTCTTTTTTTTTCAATTTTTAATATTTTTTTTAATTTAATATATATATATATATTTTTTTATTTCAAAAAATTAAAAATTATTTTTCTTTTAATTCAATTTTTTTTTAAATTTAATTTGTTTTAATTTTTTTGTTTTTTTTTTTAATTTTGTTTTTAAATTTAATATTTTAGATTAATTATTTTTTTAAATTTAAAATTTATTTATTAAATTTTAATTAAAATTTTTTTTTTTAATCTTTTAGTTTATTTAGTTTTTCATTTTTAAAATTTATAAATTGTTTCATTTAAAAAAAGAACAGTAAATTTATGGATATTTGTTATTTAATTATATGCACGTGCTTTTTTTCATTTTTTTGTTTGTTTTTTAATGATAGTTTTTTTTATTTTAATTTTCTTTTTCATTTTTTTTTTTTTTAAATTTTTAAATTTGTATTTTTTTTCTTATTATTATTATTATTTTTTTAATTTAAATTTTTAAATTTAATTTTTACTTTTTTGTATATTTTTTTTAATCTGAATTTTAATTTTGTAATTTTAATTATTTTTAAATTTTCTATTTCAATTTTTTTTTTTAACTATATGGTTTTTTTTAATAACTTAGAAAAAAATGTTTTTGATGTTTTTTTTTTTTTTAATTATGTGTTTTTTTTTTCAAATTTTTTCATTTCTTTTGATATAATTTTCGAATATTTTTGTTTTTTATTTATTTATTTTTGTTTAAATTTTTTATTTTTACGAGTTAATTTTGTTTTTTTTTACATTTTTATTGTTTTTATATATTTTCTTTTATCTAAGTTTTGTGTTTTATTACCAACATGAAAATCACCACTATAAAAAAAAAGGTTGATGTTGCATCAATACGTTTCAAAATTAGCATGAAAATCACCGCTCTAAAAAAAAGAAGTTTATGCTACATCAATACGTTTCAAAATTAGCATGAAAATCACTAACATTTTAAAACAAATATTCATACTTCATAAATAAAAATATTAGAGTGTCAAAAATGTGCACAATAAAAAAGGGTGATTCTACATCACCACTTTTCAAAATCGGGTGCTTTTTATGCTACAAAAAAAAAGTAGGTAACAGTGCGGTTACCTATTTCATCGGTAATAGTGTTAAGATTACAAATGACAAGTTTAGAGAGTACTTCACTCCAGATAGCTTATCACAGGGATCCTGAAGTATGATGCCAAATAGGTGATCCAGTCTGCTACTTCAAAGTTGAAACACATGGCCTTCAAGTCAACAAAATATCTATATTAATCTCCAACAATTTTATTCCACACCAAAATACTTCTTGGAGTGAAGTATTTATACAAAAATGTATTACAAAATATCCTAGATGACTTCTATGAATTAACTTAGGAAAATAAATATCTTTACATAAAAAATAGGGACAACTACTTAACAAATTAGCAAGTTGTCCTATTTTATTCAAAATAAATAGAACTGTTTTGATGACAAGACGCTGCTAACTACCTAGGTGTCCTGCGTGCTGGCTGTTTAGATATTTTCATGATTTTGAATTGCCTTCACTGATACTCTTTCTCATTTATACACTTTCACATTGATACTCTTTAACCTTCAGTAAACTGCTTTGACTGCTGTAAAATCTGTTTTGACAGTGAAAATAGTAAACAAATTTTTTTCTTCTTCATTTGTTTGCTTTTCATTCTTCATAACAAATCAGTCAATGCTTGCCAATCCTCATTTTTAGGGATTTGAATATTCTTGAGTTTCCTAAAATTCTCATCGGCCTCTGTATACTTGGCAAAGGTGGGTTTGACAACAAATAAGTGCTTGATTTCATACTGCAAGCAAAACAAGTCTTCAAAGTTCTTCAATAAGACTTTCCTGTTGGAATGCCTTGCCCTATTAGCTTGTTAACCTATTCTTTAGCAAACTCTCTAATCTTCTTGTCATAATCATTTTGGGGCATTAACTTATCATTAATCACCATGATATCAGGCAATCCTTTTTGCCTCAAACTTGTGAATTTAACCATGAATCTCGTTATAGTAGTATTCATAAATTCACATTTCTCTTCCAGTTGTCTCATTAAATTTCTCTTTGTGGTAACTTTCCTAATTTCTAGGATAGTTGTTGTTCTGTCATTGATCTTCTTCTTCTAATTCCTGTCTAGTCTTGTTGTTCAAGAAAGTGATAAGCTTCATAGCTTGTTCTGGTTTATTGGCCAATTCTTCTTGTGTTTTCTGAATCTCAGTTTGTGCTGATAGCAGTAATTTTCTTTGTTCAAAAATGACCTGAATTGATGGCCAAACATCCTGAATTTCCAAAATTATATTCTTCCACAGGTAATTCTTGATATATGATACTTGTTCAGTTAAAGCCAACTCACTTTGCAATTTCTTGAGCTGTTCATTTAATCTTATGGCTTTCTGTTCATGTGTCTTGGCATTGATCTGAGCCAATTTAGTAGAATTCTCAATATTTTCAAATATCTTTGTTAATCTGTTGATTTCACTGGTTTTCAAAGACATCTCTTCCATTGCTTTTACCAATTGACTGCTATTATTTGTATGTTGTAATACTGTTGTACAAGACTCAGTGCCTGAAGTTGTGGAAGGAGTCACTGGTACTGCAGTGACTAGTGGCTCTTTTGGTGCCAATTTCTCTCCTAAAGTAGATGGTAATGTTGCTGTGATGACTGGGATAACAGTGGGAATGACTGGTTCCTTAACTGTCTCTTTTTCTTGGACAAATTGGTCCATTTGTACTTCCATTTCTTTGATTTGAGCTGTTAATTGAAGTATCAAGCTCATCATTTCATCTTTCTCTTTTTGATCCTATAAAATTTCCTTTGTTTGAGGATGCTCTCCTTGAGGAAGCTTGAGTTTTTTTCTCAAGGCAGATATGTCCTCATTTTTCTTTTTAACCAATGCTTCAGCTGCTTTGATGTTTGTAGGATCATATCCTACCTGCAATACTAACTCTTCTAAGGCCTTTATCCTTAGATCCTTTCCATATAGTGAAGCTTTATCCATCTTCATTTGGTCCTGCATATTAGAAATGGTATTTTGAAGTCTATGAGCACTCATAGCTTTTGTTGTCACTGTGGAATAGAGCATATTTGATGTTTGCCTGTGAAATTCAATCTGATCCAACTCATGGATTTTATCTGTGGCTACTTCCATATCAACCTTTTTATAATCAGCCACTGTCTTTGGCACTGGGACAGTGGGCTGTAAAACTGACATAATCAATTTTTGAGTTGAATAATGAAAGGAGAATAATAATCTGTTTTGATTACCTAGCTTCTGTTTCAAAAACTGAGAATATATTTCAGTCTTAATTTCCTCATACTTCAATTTGATTTGCTTGTATTTTTCCTTAATGTCTAAATCCTTCTCCTCAGCTGAATGTGAGGAAGAAGCCTCTATACTTTGTTGCCTTTCCATTATCTGTGCATCTTCATTATTCAATTGTTCTTGATTCTGATTTGGCTCACTAATGATAACAATGGCTATATTGGTATCTATCTGTGTAGTGCTGGTATTCAAGGGTTGTGTTTCCTCAACATCTATTGTTACCTTGCCTTTAGCTATTGTATCCAATTTTGGCCTCTTATTGTAAATGAGTTTAAACTTTGTCTCTCTAGTAGTTTCTACAGTATAAGCTCCTTCTTCTCTGATTCTTTAAGTGGATGTCTCTAGTTGTTTGGCAACTTCCAAAGGGTGACTAGTATGTAATATCCCAAAATAGGGAAAATCTACAAGGTTGGGAATATCTTATAATATCCCAAGATTAGAGATGCAACAATGTAATGTTGACACCTAATCGTATGGATGGGTGTGCATATTTAATATTGTATATTAATTAATATTAGGAAATAAGGAAGGCCAAGAGTCATTGGGAGATGAATCCCAATAGCCTCACCTCCATGTATAAATCCATGTGCATCCTTCAGCTAATACAAATTCTGATTTTGAGGAGTTACCTCCTGGTTTGACATGGTATTAGAGCCAGCTCCACTATTGGCATTTCTGCCTGTGGTGTAACTCCCTCTCCTTTGCTCAGTCAATTTTTATTAATAGTTTTTTGCTGCTCTTAATTGCTAGACTGTTATTCTACATTTTTTTCTCTATATAGCCCTGACATGTGCAGCTCCAGCTCCTGCAGCTCCTGAAGACACTGAAAATTACAGGCTCCCCTGCCACTCTGCAACTCAGCACCTGCACACTGTCATTTCAGTTTATTTGTAACTCTCTCCCTACAATTCTTCACCTACCCAACGCCTTCCCTTCTCCTTCGCCCTCTCACTTCTATCTCTCCCTGCATTCCCATTCAACTGTGCCCTCCCTTCCCATTTTCCATTCCCATACTCTCCATACACCAGCGCCCCCTGCAATACCCAACGCTCTCCCTCTCCGCACTCACACTTCCCTCACTCCCAGCACTGTCATATTTCAAAATCCCTATGCATTAAACTGTCCCTACTGTTATAGGTTCCTCAATACCCTCGACCAACATTTATATCACTGTCTATCCACGCCCTCACTGTCTATACAACGCCCTCACTGTCTATAATCCAACGCCCTCACTGTCTATACAACGCCCTCACTGTCTATAATCCAGCGCCCTCACTGTCTATACAACGCCCTCACTGTCTATAATCCAGCGCCCTCACTGTCTATACAATGCCCTCACTGTCTATAATCCAGCGCCCTCACTGTCTATAATCCAGTGTTGTCTTATTTTATGCAGCTCACACCATATACCATATACGTTCAATACCATATACACTGGTCTGTCATATGATTCCGTCGTTTAAAAATCCAACGCCCTCCATATACAGTGCTGTCAATACATTCATACACACGCTGTCCATTTGCTTGTATTCATATTTAATACAACGCCCCTCCCAACTTTTAAAACCGTGCAGT
Organism: Pinus albicaulis; assembly: GCA_034641835.2. NCBI lineage: Eukaryota > Viridiplantae > Streptophyta > Pinopsida > Pinales > Pinaceae > Pinus > Pinus albicaulis. The sequence continues at coordinate 1,431,641,842 of CM076572.1, forward strand.
CATATGATATTAAACCCGCTCCACACTCCGCATACAACTGTATTACGCCCTCCATATACTATACCGCGCAGTCATATGATATTACGCCCTTTCCAATTTTAAATACCGCTCTCACATATTCAATATGTTGTTTTTATTGATTACATGGTATGCGTTGTATTGTGAAACGCTGTCCATTGTATTATGAAACACTGTCCATTATATTTAACACTTTCATTCCATATATACCATTTCCTCCCTTAATACCATTCCAATTCACATTATACCGCCCCTCCCCAACCATATAATACATTTTTCCCCAAACAAAATATATATATATATATATATATATATATATATATATATATATATATATATATATATATATATATATATATATATTTGAAAGTAAGACCTACTTCTTAGCAAAGAGTTTTTTGTCCATTTAAATTCAGTCTTTAGCAAAAGTTTTTTGTGCAGAATTTAGTTTCCAGCAAAGATTTTTTTAAACTCAGAGTATTTTTCGAGCAAGATTTTTTGCCCCTTTAATTGAGCAGATTTCAAGAGTTGAAAGTTTTTATAGCAAAAATTTTTCCTCTTCAGAAGATTTTTTTTTCCAGCAAAGTTTTTTTCTCTCCTCCTTCAAAAGAAGATGACAGCCCCTTCATATTCTAAAGAGGCTACCTACTTGGCACAGAGAGAAAAGAGACATACTTCAGGTCCATCCAAAGGAAGAGAAGGCAGAAGACGAAGAAGAAACTTCAGAGAAAAGGGGGGCAGACAATCTAAAGCTCAGCAGCAAACAAATCAAGACAGAGGTAAAACTAATGACAAAGACAAAGGTAAATCATTTAATCCGTCACTATGTTCAAAGACATTGTAACAATAAGGTAACCAAGTCCTATTTGATTATATGTTTCATTTACTGGCATAGAAGCATTATTGTCAGACTCATTCAATATGTCACACACATTAGAAAACATTTTTTTGAAGAACACCATGCTGATATGATATTTCCACAGAGAATCCTAAACTCAGCCGACTTGGCTTTAAAACAATCAAAGTAACCACTTGGTCTTTCCATCATATCCCACATGAGGTTCTACCTCCCCGAGTCAAGAACTTGTCACTCCCCGATCGAACCGCAACAAGTGACACTAATTCATTTGTTTGCGCGTGTGTCGGTGCCACTCGATCACTCACTTGTCATGGAGGGAATAGAAGAAGGGAGACTCTTGAAGCTGAAAGGTTCATCTGCTCATGCTCAAAACTTTGCATTCAGCTCACATCATGATGAAGGTACATTTCCATCAAGTCTTTTATGGCATGCTAGATTTGGACACTTAAATTATGACAGCCTTCGTTTGTTGAAGAAAAATGGTGTTGATGGACTGCCTACAATTCCTAGAAAACCTAAGAAATGTGATGCTTGTATTCTAGGAAAGCATAGCAAACAGCCATTTCATGATTCACACTCCAGAGCACATAGAAAACTTGAGCTTGTTCATTCAGATTTATGTGGCCCTATGCCTATTGCTTCTGCAAATGGAAATAAATGCATGATGACATTTATTGATGACTACACCAGAATGTGTTGGATTTACTTATTGAAGAACAAGGCTGATGCTTTTCAAACATTCAAGATTTTTCATGCATGGATTGAAAATGATGCACAAACACATATTGGCTCTCTACGTACTGATAATGGAAAAGAATACACTTCAAACGAATTTGAAAATTATCTTCGTCAACATGGAATCAAACATCAAACAACTGTGCCATATAATCCACAACAGAACGGTGTAGCCGAAAGAATGAACAGAACCATTTTAAATATGGTCCGCTCCATGTTATTTTTCAAGAATGTAAAATTGATGTTTTGGGCTGATGCAGTTCTATGTGCTGTTTACATAAAGAATAGTTGTCCTTCAAGTTCAATTAGAAACAAAACTCCTTTTGAAATGTGGCATGGCCACATTCCTTCGGTAAATCATTTCAGGGTCTTTGGGTCCACCTGTTATGCCTTGATACCCAAGGGTCAAAGGAACAAACTTGGTGCTAGAAGCAAAAAATGTATCTTCTTGGGGTACTCCAATACCTCCAAAGGATATCGTCTCTATGATGAAGCAAATAAGAAGTTTGTGATAGCAAGAGATGTCATATTTCTTAAATCTTCCAAGAGTGACAAGGTTGTTGAGCGGCAACTTGATCGCCTGGATAGATTCACACATGCAAAGTCTTTCTAAGAATTTGATAATGTGATTCCACATCTTGAAGGGGGGATTCCGATATTGAATCAAACTGTGGAATCATATCCTGAAGCACTCTCACCCCACATGAAGAAACAACCACGGATGACACATTGGATGATGTGATTGACAGAATTGGGAGATTGAATCTTGAATCAATCCCAACTCAGTCAAATGACCAGCCTGGGCCATCTCAAAAAGGTCCTCCCAAATGGATGACAAAGACACTGGAGGATGTTCATCCTGATGAGGTTGGAAAAATAGGAACAAGAAGTTCCACTCAACAAATCGAAGGTGATGTAGATAATTCTGATTCTCCTGTTGATATGGATATTGCTTATAACTGTGAATTGAGTTTGTCTACAGATCATGAACCAACTTCCTTCAAAGAACCCGCTTCTCATGATGAATGGAAAGAAGCGATGCAGAAGGAGTATGATGCCTTGATAAAGAATGGCACTTGGAAGCTGGTTGATCCGCCTTTGGGAATGAAACCAATTGGCTGTAAGTGGGTCTACAAGAACAAGTACAAAGTAGACGGCTCACTTGACAAGCACAAGGCCAGGCTTGTGGCAAAAGGATTCGCACAAAAATAAGGAGTCGATTATGAAGAAACTTTTGCTCCCACAGCAAAATGGACCACCATCCGGACTCTCTTTGCCTTAGCAGCTCAGAATGGATGGAAAGTCCATCAGATGGATGTAAAAACAACCTTCTTGAATGGAGATCTAAAGGAGAAAGTTTATATGTCCCAGCCATAAGGATTTGTGATAAAGGGTCAAGAACACAAAGTTTGAAAACTTGTAAAATCCTTGTATGGCCTCAAGCAAGCACCACGAGCCTGGTATGAGAAATTGACCGAGCATCTTCTGAAACTTGATTTCAAACATTTTGATCTTCATGATGCAACTTTGTTTGTTAAGAAAGTTGGAAAAAAAGTTGTATATCTTGTGGTATATGTAGATGATCTTTTGATAACAGGAAACAATGAGAGCTATATTGCATCCATGAAGAAAGAGTTGAAGAAAGGTTTTGAAATGACTGATTTGGGTCATGTTCATTACTATTTGGGTATTGAAGTAATTCAACATCCAAAATTCATATTTATTTCTCAAAATAAGTACATTGGAGATCTCTTGAACAAATTTGGCATGGATGACTGTAATCCCTTAACCAATCCAATGGAACAAAACTTGAAGCTCACATCTATTGAAGGGAAGGAATTTTAGGATGCAACTAAGTATAGACAGCTTGTAGGAAGTCTTATCTACCTGACCACCACCAGACCTAACATTTCATTTGCTGTTGGAATCCTCTCAAGGTTCATGAAACCCAGAAAGACATTGTCCGCTGCGTGTTAAGGTACTGAAGGACCATGACTGGACCAAACATATGCTAGGTAGCATTTAATCTCTTGATCGGATAGATCCCACCTGCACTCGACATGCAACAAAAGTCACTACAGCGTTGCACCATGAGTTCGGATCGTGAGCCTGCCCATGGAGATCATGCAACAAATGGGCTCAGCAGATTCCATGACCGAGGTGGTATTTATATGGTAGCAATGGCTTTAAAAGAAATTGTGTGGTTCGTAAGATTCCAGATTTGCAGACAACAAATGTATTCACTTCCACCGCATCGAAAATATACTTGTACAAAGCTGCCACACTGAGAACCTGTGTTCCATGATCGGTGGTGCTATACATCAATAAGAAACACCATCGATTCGACATCATGTTCAGGCCAAAACCATCCATCTACATCATTGTTCCACAAATGAGCAAACTGCTGACATCTTCACCAAAGCACTTGGAAGAGAAAAGTTTGAAAAGTTCAGATCGATGCTTGGACTCACCAACATCCTTCGGATTAAAGGGGGGAATGTTGACACCTAATCCTATGGATGGGTGTGCATATTTAATATTGTATATTAATTAATATTAGGAAATAAGGAAGGCCAAGAGTCATTGGGAGATGAATCCCAATAGCCTCACCTCCATGTATAAATCCATGTGCATCCTTCAGCTAATACACATTCTGATTTTGATGACATGTAAGAACACATAATGGAGTAGCAGTGATGAGTCAATATATAAAACATGAGAAGAATCATATAGCCATCATATTGATCTCATAGCAGCAAAAAGAGTACAAATCCTTGAGGAAACAATCACTCAAGCTAGGCAATGTAAGCCTCAATAGAAAATGTACATGAAAATAAAGAACACTTCTACATATGGGAAGCCCAAGGTTAATGTCAATACATAGATATGGAAATGTATGGCTCAAATAATGTGGGGAGAAAATCTCTAACCCTTGAAAAACAATATCAAGTCAATCATAGAAGGATTGGCTGAAATATACAAAGTGGAAGAAATGCCAGAGTTGTAGTCTCAAAACTAAATAGCAGCTGCAACTCAAGAAATGAATGAAGATGGCTGAAGATGCTGCATACGATGACTGAATCTCATCCAATGGATCTTTTAGGTGAAAGGTTGATCCAATCACTGAAGATCTCACCCTCCAAAATAGTGGTGCAATCCCCCACTGCAAATACACTCAGAGATAACACAATCAAGGAGAGGGACTGCACTGTAGGAGATGGGAAATGCTTGGCCTGATGCCAAAGATGGGCAATCAGCTCCTGAATCTTCCTCACTGACTTCCCAGAGGAATAGAAACTCCCTCATTTGAAAGATAAGCTCTAGAAGTGGTGTTGTGGAACCCTCCACAGCAACACCCTGCAACACAACGTTTCCCGCTACAAAAATAATGTTTTAGCTGAAGGAGGTGGCTTGGCCTTGAGCTTGAATGTGGAGAAATGAAGTAAAAATCCCTCAAGAGGCCTCTCAAGAAGGGAGAAGGATTCCTAAACAGGAATTACTTGTGCTAAGCAGCACAACAATCTCAGTTAAACAATTGAAGAGAGAAAATGATCTCTTCCCAATTCATACTGCGTTGTCTTTCAAAGTGATCCACTCCCTCCATGGCAGTGTTGTTGACTTGGTCAAAATTGACCTCATCCTCATGCATTTTCCCCTTTTCACACCTAAGGGTGCAAAATGTAGCTACTCTTATGATCCCTTTTAGATTATGAGGGATTTTATTCCTACATATGGGCCTCCTTACCCATTTTCTCACCTCCTAGATGATATAAGAAAAATCAATGTTCCAATTAGCTTCATGCTAATTTTGGGAACATTACATAGTATTCCTTTGGTTTACTTCCTTTGTTAAAGTATTCTCAACCCACTCAATTTGATTGGAAACATTTTCTATTTCTGGCTTTGGCTCATGGATAAAGGGTGTCAGTCTACATTTAACCCTTAGTTTACTTAAGATCCCTTGTGGATCATAGTTCCATGGGAAGCTTTCTTCAAATCTAAATTCTAACAAATGCTTGGTTACTTCCTTATTTGCTTCTCTTTGATTACATATGAAAGGCCCAATTTGATATTTTAGTTTAAATTGGGTCTTTTTCTTGGCTGCCATAAAGTTAATTGAATCTCAATTCAGGAACTGTATAATGTATTCTAAGGCAAAGATCCTCATAGATGGACGCTTAGGCAACTTGTAGGGCAATAAATTAGAACCAAAAACTCTGATTTCAGTAAATTCCTTATATAAATACCAATCTCCTACTTTGCTTTGCTTTAATAGCTAAAAAATTCTCTTCATTTCCTCACTGATTCTAAGCTGCTCTGTTTTTTTCAAAATGGTGGTCAGTGGATGTACAAACAACTCTGCAAACTTTGAATAACTGAATTTTGTCCCTTCTTTTCTGAGTATAGATGTCCAGAAGACAACTGATAGAGGTTTTTCTTCTATATCCAACTTCTGAAGTGAAATTGGAAAACTCTCTGATTGGAAAAATAGAAACAAGTGGAATAGATAGGAGGTATATCTGAATACTCCTTCAAGTTGTAAATGAGTCAATTGATAGTGAAACTGGCATAGTCAAATATAACTGAGGGTGATTGACCAAGAGAGAGGGTGGATAAAAATCCCAAGATAGACTCATCAATATGCTCATCTGTGAAATACCCAAGAATGAAGGAAATCATAGAGATTATATGTCTTGATCCTTCTAGAAAATTTTCAGTGGAATATGGAGGATTTATTTTTGGGATTTCTACATGGGAAGGCATAAAGGTCTGAAAGATCATAAACCTTTTACGAAATTCTAAGCCAAGATACAGCTGGGTTAAGGCCTCTATAGACAAAGGAACTACTTGGGGGTTTGGATGGAGCTGCAACATTTGGTTTATTGATTATGCAGTGATGGTAAATAGGACCTCTTTATTTGTATTGACAATAGCTATTTGTTCAGGAATGTAGTACTGGTGACACAGTCTGATAATTTCTTGACAAGGATGAGTTAATGGAACCACATACTTTGGTAAATGGGAATCCCAAATATTGATTTCATCTTCTTTATCTAGAACTTTTTCAAAGCACCAATTATGGATATCTACCAATTTAAACTCCACAAAAGGATCAACTATTTTGTAGTCAGTGTCTGCTAGAGGAATATGCTCAATATCAACGACCGGGGGTTGCAATGGGTTGACTACAATGGAAGTATTTGGAGTAATGGCAGGAGTATATTTACGAATTTTAGAACCTTCAGATTTGTTTACACTCTGTTTTTTAGGCATATTTATTGGCTTCTGCAAGTTTACACTATTTGCAAAGGCAATTTTATTATAACAGAGGTTGTATTAGGAAATTTAAGAAATATAGAATGTTTCTTTGGCTTTTATGCTCAATTAGGTCTCTCAAATGAAGTTTTGATGCTAAAAACTGGTCTAAAACATAAAACAGGGGTTTTCTGAGTCTTTTGACTGCGAATTGGGATAAAACTCTGATGAAAAGGTTTCTTAGAAGATATAGGACACCTGCAGAGGATTTCTGGCCTTTGAAAGCTTGAAATTGATCAATAACTATAAAAAACTGATAAATTTCCTTTGAAAATGGGGCACAGCAGATTCTAGTGTTCCTAGAAAAATTTTGCCAGGGTTTTCCCTGTTTCTGGGACTTTTGGACAATTTAATTTCTTAATTTCTTGATTTAAGAATGCTTCCCCTTTCTTTTAAAAGGTTGGTTCAATTGAGTTGCAACCTAAACCTTAGAAGAATACCTATTTTGACGCAGGTATCAGTTTAACAGGGTTTCTTCAGTCTTCTGGTCGAATTGATTGCTTCTGAGGTTGAACTGGAGAGATATAGCTCATCTACGGCTTTTAACATGTTTCTTGGGCAATTTTAGAGGTTCTAGGTGTAAAAATGGGTATTAGGGGCTTTTGTAGGCTTACACAGTCGGGAGGGCGAAAAAAATGGTTAAACGCGACATATAGGTGGAAAAATACATATATAAAGGTTTAATTAAAACCATGTGAATTTGCATTGATCGGCATTGAATGCGAGTTGCTATTAGGTGGTAAAGTGGTTTTCGAATTACAAAGGCGTAAAAAACTGGCAGTTTATCACATAGAGTTTAAGTGGTAAACAGTTTTAACCAAAACCCACGCGATCGAATTAGAAGGGGCCACGTGGAGGTGAGGGGTCAATGCAAAACTGCCTATTTCACGTGGCTTTTGCATTGTGGTAGTCGGGCACATTTTCTACGCGATATTGATCATCGACCATCAAATCAAAGGAATGAATGCAAAGGGTTGAGATCATTTGAAGAGTTGCATGGAGCAGAAAGGTGGGACCGAGTTTAATCAAATGCAGCAGAAGGGTTTATGGTAGGTTAGAAAAATTTATAATATGGCTAAGGGTTAGATGATGTAAAACATAAAGGATATGCTTTAAGGATGGTATATGTGGGTTTATATTTTTTATTTAAAACATTTGTTAAATGATTTTTATAAAATATAAGTGAGCAGGTTTGGTTTAAATTTTATGAAATAAATGTTTAACACATTTAAACCATAGTCTATATAGCGGCATGGGATAGGTTTAAAACAAACATTTTGATCATGATATAAGCGAGGTATAACGTTTCTATTCAAAACCTATATGAAATGTTTCGAATGTTTATTAGTGCGGGCACAATATATGTATTTATATAGTTTTTAACCATTTTTGATAGTTTAAAAACTATAGGGCGAGATATTTGAAATAACGATAGTTTTAGACCAAAGGGCTTTTAATTTGGGATTTTTTATTTATGCACATGGATAATATACTTTGGTCAAAAGCTTATAATAGTGGGTTTTTGGGGTATTTTGATATAATGAAATTTATAACTAGGAAAAGGTATTTATTAAGGAATTAATAAAATATGTCAAAATTTAATATGAAAGGGGAGTGAAGTGAAAACACAAAAATACATATTTATCTCTAAGTATAGTATAAACTCAAGCATTGCTCATATTTATATTTCTTTCACTAATACTTAGGATAAATGTAATTATGAGGGTTTTATGAATGTTTATGAAGGAATGAAGTTAATTATATGGGGATTACAATTTTACTAATCAAGAATGTGTGCTTACTTAGGAAAAAGGGGTTTTTATGTATGAATGAAAGGTAAATGATGATAAATGAGGATTTAACATAAGAACTCAATATTTCAACTAACTAGTCATAGAGGCTTGGGTCCGGTCCCAACAAAAGTAAGAGAAATGCTCTTAGCATGTTTGACTGATATCTTGGAATACTAAATCCTTAAAAGGGAGGGGAAATTAGTAAATTTTTACCTGATGATGTATTATTTACATGATTGCTCCACTACATTCTACCTACCCAGCTTTATTCTAACATTTTTTCTTCATTTTTGCAAGTGCATTTAGGCTTGCAACCTTAAAACAATTATTCTTTCAAAGCATAGACTATCTAAATCCACCTTATTTCATACAAGGGCCTCATTATTATCTACCTGTTGAGCTCCTCATTATTATCTACCTATCTATTGATTTATCAAGATTAAACTGTTTGATAAATCTTTATTCACTATCCAAAACATGAAATTGAAAGCATGAAAAGTTAAGTTTAAACAGTTTAACTGATCATGGATTATGGAATTTAATGACACTCTGCACATAATCATTATTCTTGCAGTGAAAGTAAAAATTAGTGGCATTTGGACTTGCTTACTTTCAGGTCTTATCTTTTATCTCTTTTTCTTTTGGGGTCTATCTTTTTTCTAAGTCCTTTGACCTTTCTTTTAGGACTTTTTTTACCCTCTTTTTTATTTTTTATTATTTTTTCATTTTTTCAAAATATGGGAAAACAACTTGCAAAAAGCAAGGTATGTACATATTTATAAGACTAACAAAGTCAATTCAAAATTTTATGAACCCTATTATTATAGGACCCTAACAGTGTCTCCACTTGGGGATGGCATTTCCTGGTGAAATGTCAAGAACTTTAAGATCCAGTTGCCTTTGACTTTTGACTATGATGTTCCTATAAGTGTCTCTTGCTTTTTGTAATAACTCATATTTAGGAAATTTTACCCTTCAAAACTTAGGGCCTTCTCTCTGGGCTTCAACTCTATAAGGAAAACATCCAATCCAATCTAAACTTTGCAATGTATATGTACAATGATCAAAGTGAATAAAAACTAACTATTTGTTAACTCATGGGAGTAGTAGTGCTTCAGCATTCTGCCATTGACTGGTCCTTCTTGTAGATCTATTTCATCCAATTCTTTAAAAAAGAAAGCATTATTTCCTCTATATCCATAAATTACATAAGGTCCTTTCCACAGGAAATCGAATTTCCCATGTTTACCTTTGTCTTCTCTCCTAGAACCCCACTTTAACACTTGGTCTCCAATATAAAAGTCATCCTCCTTGGTCATTTTATCATAAATTTTATTGATTTTATCTTGGATAACTTAGGATTTAACATAAACTTCTTCCCTTGTTTGTTGCAAGTGAATAGTCTGGTTAATTCTTCTCTGAATATCATTAGTTTCAACTTGTAGTTCTTGGATAATTTTCATCACTGGAACTCCTAAGGAGGATGGAAAAACAACATCCATTCCATAAACAAGCTGATAAGGGGATATACCAATGGACTTATTAGTTGTAAGTCTATCTGCCCATAGGGCATTGACTAACTTTCTATTCCAAGATTTCTTGTTATCTTCCAGTAGTTTTTTAATGATATTTACAAGACTTTTGTTTGAAGATTCAACTAGGCCATTACCGTGAGGGTAATATGTAGTAGAGTGGCCTAGGGTAATATGGTATTTGTGGCAAAATGCAAACATCTTTTTGGATTTGAATGCTACTGCATTATCAGTAATAATCTTCTGTGGACATCCAAATCTTGAAAGAATGTTATTTTCTAGGAAGGCTATAATGACTGTGTCAGTGGCTTGTCTAGAGGGTATGGCTTCAATCCACTTTGTGAAATAATCAGTGGCAGTTAAAATCCACTTATTTTGGCCTGAAGATGGAGGGTGAATTTCACCAATGAAGTCTACACCCCATTGTTGAAATGGCATCTCAATTGAAATAGGCTTTAAAGGTAGGGGTAACAATTTTTTCTTGCCTTCAAAAATTTGGCACTTGTGACAAGAAGTCACAAATTTTTTAACATCAGTGAACAAAGTAGGCCAGTAGAAACCATCTCTAAGGATATTATCAACAGTATTTTTCCAATATAAATTCCCTCCACAGTCACCTGCATGAAACTCTTCAAGAATTTTATCAGCTTCTTCCTTTAGTAAACAATTCAGTAAAATCCCACTATGATCTCTCTAAAGAGTACATTATCTAAGATACAAAATCTTACTACTTTAAGCTTAATAAATCTAGCGTTATTTCTTGACAATCTAGGAGGAGCTTGTAATTTTGATAGTACAAAGATGATATCTTAGTACCAAGGTGAATCTGAGAAGGCTTCGTTGATTGTTAGAGTCGCCATCTCTTCCTAGTCATCAACCTGAGCAATAAAATTTATATATAAGGCGTTACAGTTGGATTCACCCATAAGTCTGGCTAATCCTTGACTTTTTATGAGATTTATGGGTTTAATTTCTATGTCATATTCTAGGATAGTGGCAATCCACTTATCTCTTCTTCCATTAGGACCATCCTGAGTAAGAATGTCTTTTACTACAAAATTAGGGACATAGGCAATTATGTGTGAATATAGAATATACACCCTGAAGTATTTCATAGCCTTTACCAAAGCTCGGGCTTGTTTTTCCATTATGTTATACTTCAAAGTGGCATCTCTAAGAGTTTTACTGAAGAAAGCTATAGGCTGTTCAAATCCTTGGTCATTTTTTTACAGTAAAACTTCAGTAATGGTATGTTCTGAAGCAAATGAAAATATTATGAAGTCTTTCTTAAGATAAGGACTTATCAGGACTGGAGTTTTGGTTAAGGCTAGTTTAATGGATTTGAATGATTGTTTAGCCTCAACAGTCCATTTAAGAACTGAATCTTTTTTGAGCATGTTATTCAATTCTCTAATAATCTCAGCTAATTTAGATATGAATCTTCTTTAAAAAATTATCTTACCTAAGAAAGCTTGTAACTCTTTGATATTTCTAGGTGGAATGATGTTCAGAATTGCTTCTATCTTAGCAGGATCAATTATAATTCCTTCTTTTGAGATTACATGTCCCAGTAACTTGCCTTCTTCTAGTCCAAATAGACTTTTCTTGGGATTTAGAGAGATGCCAAATTTCCTACATTTAATGAAAACTTGTCTCAAATGATCCAAATGTTCATTATCTGTTTTGGAAAAAAAAGTGATGTCATCTAAATAAATTACCAAGAAATTATGTATCTCCTTTGCAAAGGCTATGTCCATAGCCCTTTTAAAAGTTGCCCCTACATTCATCAGTCCAAAAGGCATTTTTACATACATAAAAGTGCCACAAGGAGTGGTGGAAGCTATTTTGGCCTGATCAGCTTCTTGGAATAGGATCTGGTTATATCCTGAAAAACCATCTAACAAAGAAATCCTAGAAGAACCTACTACCCTTTGCAATATATGGTCCATTTTAGGTAAAGGGTAATTATCCTTTAAGGTACTTTGTTAAGATTTCTAAAGTCAACACACAATCTAATTTCACCTATTTTCTTTCTTGTGGGAACTAGGTTGGAGACCCAATCAGAGTATCTGATTGGTGCAATGATCTGGGCATCATACATTCTTTTAACTTCCTTTTCTATCAAAGGTAATAGTACAGGGTTAATTCTCCTCAAATTTTGTTTGAATGGCTTTTGATCCTCTTTTATTGGAATTTTGTGTTGGATTATGTTTGTATCATAAGATTTTAAATCTTCATAACTCCAAGAAAACACATCCTGATATTGCTTTAAAAGTTCAATATATTTATCCTTTTCTTCTTGAGGTAAGTTTTTGGAAAGTTTTATTAGTTTAGGTTTCAATTCTGTACCAATATTACATTCTTCTATGTCAGATCTTACTATCTCCATTTTTGGTTTTCTAGCTACATCGTTGGAATCAAAAAAATATTATAAGGGTGTTAAGCCTTTAGGTAAGAAATTATCTTTGAGGTTTAAAATGTCAGATTCATCATCAACAATTTCTTCAACTTCTACTTTATCTAAGCTATCTATGTCAGCTTGACTAAATCTAGTTGTTTTTATCAAACTTTATTCTATTTACATTTAAGTTATTTGAATCTATTTCACAATCCAAATCATTATCTATTGTACAATTAGTATCTATCATACAGTTTTGAAATTTTCCTTTATTGTTCAAAAACCTGTAAATATGTTCATCCTGAGAAAAAATTTGCCAATACTTAAGATTATTTGGAATTATTGGCCTATGCTTGACTTCAGCAGTATATTTGTGATTTTCTTGGAATGGTAAATTGCATGTACTAGAAAAGGTAGCTAGACAATGAGCTTGTATATTTTTTTTTCTAGGTATAGTAGTAAATTTACATTCCAATAAATCATCAATTAAATCTAACACAATGTCTCTGTATCGGCCTAGTCTTGGATTATGAACAGAATAAACTCCATTTATTTGTTTTATGATTAATTTTGAATCTCCCATGATTAAAATTCGTTGTCCTCCTGAGTTTCTAATGATTTGATGTCCTAGAATTAAGGCTTCATACTCAGCCATGGTGTTTGTACATTTGAGATTAAGCCTGAAAGCATGGCCTTTTGAGTGATTATTTTCCATGTTTGTTATCCAAACTCCTGCTCCTGCTCCTAATTTCTTAACTAAGCCATCAAAGTATAAATGTCATAGGGATTGATGAAAGATATTATCATTGTTTGGTTCTTTCTTCTTGTCAATTAGTTCAGTTTGGATTTTATCGGTTTCAGAGTTACACAGGATAAAAGAATCAAGATCACTTGGTGTAGTGTAAATTGGAAAATTTATAGATCTTTCAGCACTACTGACCATATAATTCATCAATGTTTCTCTATATAACTTTTTAGGTTGGCCAAATACCGATATAGTAGCATAACTCGTGTCCAGTTGTAGAGATCCCTGTAACGTTTCTCCCCATGAGCGAGAAAGTAACATCCCATATTTAGGGGGGATATCAACTACTACAATGTCCATTAATATGCTCTTACCAGGGTACTGAACTAGTGTTACACATAAGTCTTTGATTAATCCTAAGCATTTAAATTTACTTGAGTTAAAAGAAAACAAATCTTTGTAAGGCCTTGTTATTTCTAAATTGAGAGTTTCCATCATGGCTTTAGGCATCAAATTGTGGGAAGCTCTTGAATCTAGCATAGCATTATGTAAAATTTGATCATGAATGGTAAGAATGATATAAAATGGAGGGACTGCTCCATCTACATGTTTTCCATTCACATCTGGGCCAAATATCAACTCTGTTTGATCATCATTCAAATTAATAGAATCTTCACCATAATTCATATTCAGTGTTTCAGTTATAGTTGATTTGTATAAGTCATGTTTCACCAATTCAATCAATGGAATTGGTGAAACATGACTTAGTTTATTGGATAAATTGGTTACAGCCTATCTATGGGTTATAAAAAATTAACCTTTTCCTATCCTATTTTAATATCTCCTTTGTCATCATTATTGTAATATAAATTACATAGGACCATATAATCATATAATTAGTATAAGGGGATACTAAAACTCTAAAATATCTCTAATAAAGCTGCACAACTTTAAAACAAAACAATTAATCTAAATCAATAGCTAAAATAGGATAAAAAACTTAGGGCTTTTAACAATGATTTATATTTAATGAAATAGTAGTCCTTAAATCTATTAGTATAATATCCTTAGACCTTTTACATAATATTAGGATAACATAGAAAATACTATACTTTGATAATATTAAAAAACAAATACTATTAGTACAATTCATATGCTAAAATTATATACAAAACTTAGAACTTTTTAAGGATAAATAATTAAAATGGTAGACATTATAATCTACATAGGGTCTTATAAATTAATAAGAATCAAACCATTAAATCATTCTTCTAGGACCCCTCTTTAGAAATTTAGGATAAGAATAAAATTACTACATTTTGATTTTACTTAAACAATGCTTTTTGACAATTAGAAATAATAAACAAAATAAAATAAATATCCTAAAAATGAGATAAACATAAGACCTTATAAATAGGAATATTAATTAATATTAAGAAACACTAAACAGTATTAGCATTATAACTTAAAGTATCATAATAATGATTATGATATTTTAAAAACAAAATAACTAAAACTCAACTAAATAAAAATAAAAATAAATTAAAAATATAAATGAAAATAAATTAGAAACTATAGCATTCAGTTGTTATCTGGTCGACTCTATTTCTTGTCATTTTTCCACTATTTATTTAACACAAATTGTCTCTCTTTTTTGCAGATTTGTCTTGATGATGGGTCTTGCTTTAGACCCGAAACGTAGACTGAAAAATGAGAACTATGGAGATTCCGAGCTTTGATTCTAAATATCTACACCATAGAAATCTACAATCCATCAATGGAATTGGTATTTTTAACTTAGCAATTTCTGTTTGAATATTAAATGTAGGTTGAGACTTACTGTTTTGAATCAGTTCTTCTTTATTAACTGTAGTTTGCCTTGGTTTATCTTGAGTTTCTACAGTTATGTTTTTATTTTCAATTGGTTTTTTATTCTCTATCTGAGTTTCCTGTGTTTTACTGCTTCTAGATTTCTTTTCAGGTGTTGTTTGAAATGCAGTAGAAGTTTTTTTAGACTTGGAACTATCAGCGGGTGTTTTTGAATTGTCAATTTTTGGATCTACTGATTTAGGATCAGCAGAAGGTGTTTTAGGATATAAATTTGCTGATTTAACAGAGTTAGAGGCTTTTGCTACAACAGATTTCTGTGTGCCTTTTGAGGCTTGAGCCACTTCATCAGTAATACCAAAAATTTTAGGACTTGATGCTTTTTTAAGACTAGAAATGTTTTGGGGAGAATTGGAGCTTTGCTTGTTTTCCCTTGGGAGAATTTGCAAAACTTTTGTTTGTGGAGCTTCTACTGCTTTCTTATTTTGAGGTTGGGAAATTTTTTTGGTAGAAGAATCATTATTTTTCTTATTTCTGAGGTTATATTGACTATGTATTTCATTTATGGAAAAGTCATAACCCTGTTTATAATCAAAATATTCTTTGGATTCTAATTTACGCTGTTGAAGCTCAAATAATTCTTGATCTTCCTGAGTGAGGAAAATAGTATTATCATCATCTATTCCCATTAAATGATTCATTGAATCCTCATCTTCATCATTATTCTGAGAACTTTCAGCATAGTTATCTTGGAATGGTGGCCTTATTGTTTGGTCTGGGCCTATTTTTTTTGCTTTTCCTTGAGTTATGTTTTTTCTAAGGTTGATATTTCTGATCTGTTGTTGATTATCCCAATGGAGTCTTTTCTCTATATTGTCTAGTCTATCCATCATTCTTTCTAAGGTTTTAGCTATACTATCTATTTTTGCATCTGAATTTGATTTTTCTTCTTTGATAGTCAACCTTCTTTCATTTTTGAGTCTAGCCTTTTTAGCTAATATGTTTATTTCTACACTAACAGCATCTATTTGCATTATTCTAAGGTGTCTACATCTCTTTCCATTAATTGATAAGCCATATCTACATCAAATCCATCAGGGAATTTGAGCATAATAGAATAGGGACTATGTTTAAGAGTTGCAGGGATAGAATTATAGACACTATTATACCTAGTGCAGTAATCCTGAACTGACTCATTTGGGGCTCTTTTTAATGCATCAAATTCAGATAATATTTGAAGGTGGTTCTTTTTCTTTTCCATTTATTCAAAAATGTTGTAAAACATACAACTAAATCAGTTATGCTACCAACATCTTGATCTTTAAACCATTTCTTTACTTCTCCAATCAAAGTTTGAGCAAACAATCTCATTTGAACATCTGAGTAATCTATTTCATAAATTTCAAATAAGTTTGTCATTTTAGTTATGTGTTGCTGAGTAGTATATAGTGTAGTACCATCAAACAATGGTATTTTGTTTTGATAATCTTGAGGCATGTCATGCAACTGTTGAGGTAAGACAAGGGGAGCATATCTAGCAGCCATGTCTAAAAGCTTAGTTTGACTAGAAGATTTAGTAGAAGAACTTGGAGCTGTGCTGGAAATGATAGCTGATGAACTGAAAATTGTACTAGAACTATTGGGAAATGATATTGGGATATGAGTGGAAATAGTGAGAAATGAGAATGATGTATTTGCAAAATCAGAAAGTAAAATAGTGGGTATAGTGGATGGTGGAAAAAGTATTCTAGGCTGCAAAGGCAGTCTAGGGATAAATGGGTCTGTAGATGAGTTGGTAGTGGTATTTATATATGATGTAACAGCATACAGAGATGAATCTATAGCTGGTATTATTGTGGTGTGTAATTGAGAAACTGGAGGTTTATTTTCATAAGTCAAAAATTGAGCTAATGCGATAGCTTAGTCAATATTGTTAAGAATTGTAGCACTAATTTCTTCAACTTTAGTCCGATATTTAGCTTTCTTAGATTTAGAACTTGCTGTAACAATTTTTTGTTTTGTATTAAAAAATTAAACAAAAGTAGGGTTTAAAACAATAGTTTTTAAATCATTTTCATATTTTCTTTTAAATAAGGAATGCTCGAATTTCAAATCAAAATCAATATCTTGTAGACTAACTAATTCTTGAGTTAATGAATTGACACTTATTAATTATACTTTAGCTTCTAAGTTTTCTGTTTGTTTTTTCTTTTTTCTAATTCGGTCTGGGTTATCTACTATGACTGCATGGTTAGGATCCGGGTAGGATCCAGGTTAGACCTGGTATAGTAGGTTTTCCTAGAAGCCAGAATTACAATTTTTCAATACCCACAACCTATAAAAGCAATCTTGAAATAAAAGGACGAATAGAATAATTTTCCTTCAAGACAAATTTTATGATAGAGGATTGGCTAAGTCCCCAGTATGGTCGCCAGTATGTTATCACTCTAGTAACTTCTTAAGTTGTGGGATTTTGGATTTAAGTCAAAGAACTCTAGAGGTAACCACAAACCTACTTCAAAATCTAGGATCTAGCCTTCCTAGGGTTCAGAGAGGGCTCTCTCTTTAATATTTATCTTTGTTTGATTAATAAAATGTTAGGCTAGTTATGAATGGATAGTTTGGTTTTGATTGATTGTTTTGGTGGGAACAAATCACTGGGAGGGATGAATAGAGGGAAATTTACTTGTCCATTGGGCTATGGAGTCTAAATCAAGCTAGCAAAACTAGGATCAGGGCCTAAAAGGTCAAATGTCTTCAGGGCAAGATAGATAACCCTCGGAGATTATGGAAAATTGTTTTTAGGTGGTATGATCGGGTTAAAGGGAACTTAAGGATCCTTTGATCCGAAAAAGGGAAGTAGTAGATAGAGGTCAAACAAGAGAGGGAGCAATTAAGGGTTCCCTACACTGGAAATCAGAAGAAAACAAAGAAATGATAACTAGTTAAAAACAGGGTGCTATTAACATGTCCTGTAGTAATAATTCTAGTTATACATTCAGATTTAGAATTAAAACACAGATGTATGCATGTAACAAAACAAGATTACAAATGACAAGTTTAGAGAGTACTTCACTCCAGATAGCTTATCACAGGGATCCTGAAGTCTGATGCCAAATAGGTGATCCAGTCTGCTACTTCAAAGTCGAAACCAATAGCCTTCAAGTCACTAAAATATCTATAGTAATCTCCAACAATTTTATTCCACACCAAAATACTTCTTGGAGTGAAGTATTTATACAAAAATGTATTATAAAATATCCTAGATGACTTCTAGGAATTAACTTAGGAAAATAAATATCTTTACATCAAAAATAGGGACAACTGCTTAAAAAATCAGCAAGTTGTCCTATTTTATTCAAAATAAATAGAATTGTTTTGATGACAAGAGGCTGCTAACTGCCTATGTGTCCTGCGTGCTGGCTGTTTAGATATTTTCATGATTTCGACTTGACTTCACTGATACGCTTTCTCACTTATACACTTTCACACGGATACTCTTTAATCTGGATACTCTTTAACCTTTAGTAAATTGATTTAACTGATGTAAAATTTGTTTTGACAGTGAAAACAGTAAACATATTTTTTTCTTTTTCTTCATTTGTTTGCTTTCATTCAAGGGGTACCAGTCAATGCTTGCCAATCCTCATTTTTAGGGATTTGAATATTCTTGAGTTTCCTAAAATTCTCATCAGCCTCTGTATACTTGACAATGGTGGGTTTGACAACAAATAAGTGCTTGATTCCATACTGCAAGCAAAACAAGTCTTGAAAGTTCTTCAATAAGACTTTCCCTGTTGGAATGCCTTGCCCTGTTGGCTTGTTTACCTGTTCTTTAGTAAACTCTCTAATATTATTGTCATAATCATTTTGGGGCATTAACTTATCATTAATCACCATGATATCAGGCAATCCTTTTTGCCTCAAATTTGTGAATTTAACCATGAATCTCGTTATATTGGTATTCATAAATTCACATTTCTCTTCCAGTTGTCTCATTAAATTTCTCTTTGTGGTAACTTTCCTAATTTCTAGAGTTGTTTTTCTGTCATTGATCTTCAATTCTTCTAATTCCTATCTAGTCTTGTTGTTCAAGAAAGTGATAAGCTTCATAGCTTGTTCTGGTTTATTGGCCAATTCTTCTTGTGTTTTTTGAATCTCCGTTTGTGCTGCTAGCAGTAATTCCCTTTGTTGAAAAGTGACCTGAATTGATGGCCAAACATCATGAATTGCCACAATTATATTGTTCCACAGGTAATTCTTGATATATGATACTTGTTCAGTTAAATCCAACTCACTTTGCAATTTCTTGAGATGTTGACTTAATCTTATGGCTTTCTGTTCATGTGTCTTGGCATTGATCTAAGCCAATTTAGTAGAATTCTCAAGATTTTCAATTATCTTTTTTAATCTGTTGATTTCACTGGTTTTCAAGGACATCTCTTCCATTGCTTTTACCAATTTACTGATATTATCTGTATGTTGTAATATTTTTGTAGAAGACTTAGTGCCTGAAGTTTTGGAAGAAGTCACTGGTACTGCAGTGACCAGAAGCTCTTTTGGTGCCAATTTCTCTCCTAAAGTAGATGGTACTGCTGCTGTGATGACTAGGATAACAATGGTGATGAATGGTTCCTTGACTGTCTCCTTTTCTTGGACAACTTGGTCCATTTGTACTTCCATTTCCTTTATTTGAGTTGTTAGTTGAAGTATCAAGCTCATCATTTCATCTTTCTCTTTTTGATCCTGTAAAATTTCCTTTGTTTCAGGAAGCTTGAGTTGTTTCCTCAAGGAAGCTATGTCCTCATTTTTCTTTTTAACCAATGCTTCAGCTGCTTTGATGTTTGTAGGATCATATCCTACCTGCAATACTAACTCTTCTAAGGCCTTTATCCTTATATCCTTTGCATATAGTGAAGCTTTATACATCTTCATTTGATCCTGCATATTAGAAATGGTATTTTGAAGTCTATAAGCACTCATAGCTTTTGTTGTCACTGTGGAATAGAGCATATTTGATGTCTTCCTGTGAAATTCAATTCGATCCAACTCATGTATTTTATCTGTGGCTACTTCCATATCAACCTTTTTATAATCAGCCACTGTCTTTGGCACTGGTACAGTGGTTTGTAAAAATGAAATAATCAATTTTTGAGTTGAATATTCAAAGGCTGATAAGAATCTGTTTTGATTACCTGGCTTCTCCTTCAAAAACTGAGAATATATTTCAGTCTTCATTTCCTCATTCTTCAATTTGATTTTCTTGTATTTTTCCTTAATGTCTAAATCATTCTCCTCAGCTGAATGTGAGGAAGAAGCCTCTATAATTTGTTTCCTTTCCATTATATGTGCATATTCATTATTCAATTGTTCTTGATTATGATTTGGCTCACTAATGATAACAATGGCTATATTGGTATTTGTCTATGTAGTGTTGGTATTCAAGGGTTGTGTTTCCTCAACATCTATTGTTACCTTGCCTTTAGTTGTTGTATCTAGTTTTGGCCTCTTATTGTAAATGAGTTTAAACTTTGTCTCTCTGGTAGTTTCTATAGTATAACCTCCTTCTTCTCTAATTCTTTAGTGGATGTCTCTGGTTGTTTGGAAACTTCCAAAGGGTGACTAGTATTCCTTTGGTTTACTGCCTCTGTTAAAGTATTCTCAACCCACTCAATTTGATTGGAAAAATTTTCTATTTCTAGCTTTGGCTCATGGATAAAGGGTGTCAGTTTACATTTTACCCTTATTTTACTTAATATCCCTTGTGGATCATAGTTCCATGGGAAGCTTTCTTCAAATCTAAATTCTAACAACTTCTTAGTTACTTCCTTCTCTACTTCTCTTTGATTACATATGAAAGGCCCAATTTGACCTTTTAGTTTAAATTGGGTCTTTTTCTTGGCTGCCATAAAGTTAATTGAATCTCAATTCAGGATCTGTCTAATGTATTCTAAGGCAAATATCCTCATAGATGGACGCTTAGGCAACTTGTAAGGCAATAAGTTAGAACCAAAAACTCTGATTTCAGTAAATTCCTTATATAAATACGAATCTCCTACTTTTCTCTACTCTGATAGCTGCAGCATTCTCTTCATTTCCTCACTGATTCTAAGCTACTCTGTTTTTGTCAAAATGGTGGTCAATGGATGTACAAAAAACTTTGCAAACTCTGAATAACTGAATTTTGTCCCTTCTTTTCTGAGTATAGATGTCCAGAAGACAACTAATAGAGTTTTTCCTTCTATATCCAACTTCTGAAGTGAAATTGGAAAACTCTTTGATTGGAAAAATAGAAACAAGTGGAATAGATAGGAGGTATATCTTAATACTCCTTCAAGTTGTAAATGAGTCAATTGATAGTGAATACTATCAGCAGTGAAACTGGCATAGTCAAAGATAACAGAGGGTGGTTGACCTAGAGAGAGGGTGGATAAAAATCCCAAGATAGACTCATCAGTATGCTCATCTGTGAAATACCCAAGAATGAAGGAAAGCATAGATATTATATGTCTTGATCCTTCTGGAGAGTTTTCAGTAGAATATGGAGGATTTATTTTTGGGATTTCTACATGGGAAGGCATAAAGGTCTGAAAGATCATAAACCTTTTAGGAAAGTCTAAGCCAAGATACAGTTGGGTTAAGGCCTCAATAGACAAAGGAACTGCTTGGGGGTCTGGTTGGAGCTACAACATTTGGTTGATTGATTCTGCAGTGATGGTAAATAGGACCTCTTTATTTGTATTGACAATAGCTCTTTGTTTAGGAATGTAGTACTGGTGACACAGTCTGATAATTTCTTGACAAGGATGAGTTAATGGAACCACATAATTTGGTAAATGGGAATCCCAAAGATTGATTTCATCTTCTTTATCTAGAACTTTTTCAAAGCACCAATTATGGATATCTACCAAGTTAAACTCCACAATAGGATCAACTATTTTGTAGTCAGTGTCTGATAGAGGAATATTCTCAATATCAACAACTGGGGGTTGCAATGGGTTGACTACAATGGCAATATTTGGAGTAATGGCAGGAGTAGCTTTAGGAATTTTAGAACCTTCAGATTTGTTTACAATATATTTTTTAGGCATATTTATGGGCTTCTGCAAGTTTAAACTGTTTGTAGAGGTAATTTTATTATAACAGAGGCTGGATTAGGCAATGTAAGGAAGATAGAATGTTGCTTTGGCTTTTATGCTCAATTAGGTCTCTCAAATGAAGTTTTGATGCTAAAAACTGGTCTAAAATAGAAAACAGGGCTTTTCTGAGTCTTTTGAATGCAAATTGGGCTAAAAATAGGATGAAAATATTTCTTAGAAGATATAGGGCACTTGCAGAGGATTTTTGGCCTTTGAAAACTTGAAATTGATCAATAAATGTGAAAAACTGATAAATTTCCTTTGAAAATGGGACGCAATGGATTCTAGGGTTCCTAGAAAATTTTTTCCAGGGTTTTGCCTATTTCTGGTACTTTTGGACAATTTAATTTCTTAATTTATTGATTTAAGAATGCTTCCTCTTTCTTTTACAAGGTTGGTTCAATTGAGTTGCAGGCTTAAATCTTAGAAGAATACCTGTTTTGACGCAGGTATTGGTTTAACAGGGTTTCTTCAGTCTTCTGGTCAAATTGATTACTTCTGAGGTTGAACTGGAGCGATATAGCTCCTCTACGGCCTTTAACAGGTTTCTCGGGCAATTTCAGAGGTTTTGGGTGTAAAAATGGGTATCAGGGGCTTCTCCAGGCTTACACAGTCGGGAGGGAAAAAACAATGGTTAAACACAACATATAGGTGGAAAAATACATATACAAAGGTTTAATTAAAACCATATTAATTTGCATTGATCGGCATTGAATGCGAGTCACTATCAGGTGGGAAGGTGGTTTTCGAATTACAAAGGCATAAAAAACCTGATGGTTTATAACGTAGAGTTTAAGTGGTAAACGGTTTTAACAAAAACGCACATGATCGAATCAAAAGGGGCCACATGGAGGTGAGGGGTCAACGAAACTACCTATTTCACGTGGCTTTTGGATTGGGGCGTTCAGGCACATTTTCTACGCGATATTGATCGTCAACTGTCAGATCAAAGGAATGAATGCGAAGGGCTGAGATCATTTTAAGAGTTGCATGGAGCGGAAAGGTGGGACTGGGTTTAATAAAATGCAACGGAAGGGTTTATGGTAGGTTAGAAAACTTTATAATATGGCTAAGGGTTAAATGATGTAAAACATAAAGGATATGCTTTAAGGATGGTATATGCGGGTTTATAGTTTTTATTTAAAACATTTGTTAAATGTTTTTAATAAAATATAAGTGGGCGGGTTTGGTTTAAGTTTTATGAAATAAATGTTTAACACATTTAAATGATAGTCTATATAGCGGCGGGGGATAGGTTTAAAACAAATGTTTTGATCATGATATAAGCGGGGTATAACGTTTGTATTCAAAACCTATATGAAATTTTTCGAATGTTTATTAGTGCGGGTGTAATATATGTATTTATATAGTTTTTAACCATTTTTCATAGTTTAAAAACTATAGCGCAGGATATTTGAAATAACGATAGTTTTAGACCAAAGGGCTTTTGATTTGGGATTTTTTATTTGTGCATATGGATAATATACTTTGGTGAAAAGCATATAATAGTGGGGTTTTGGGGTATTTAGATATAATGAAATTAATAACTAGGAAAAGGTATTTATTAGGGAATTAATAAAATATGTCAAAGTTAATATGAAAGGGGAGTGAAGTGAAAACACAAAAATACATATTTATCTCTAAGTATAGTATAAACTCAAGCATTGCTCATATTTATATTTCTTTCACTAATACTTAGGATAAAATGTAATTCTGAGGGTTTTATGAATGTTTATGAAGGAATGAAGTTAATTATATGGGGATTACAATTTTACTAAACAAGAATGTGTGCTTACTTAGGAAAAAGGGGTTTTTATGTATGAATGAAAGGTAAATGATGATAAATGAGGATTTAACATAAGAACTCAATATTTTCAACTAACCAGTCATAGAGCCTTGGGTTTGGTCCCAAAAAAAGTCAGAGAAATGCTTTGAGCCTGTTTAAATGATAGCTTGGGATACTGAATCCTTATAGGGGAGGGGAAATTAGTAAATTTTTACCCGATGATGTATTATTTACATGATTGCTCCACTGCTTTCTACCTACCCAACTTTATTCTAACATTTTTTCTTCATTTTTGCAGGTGCATTTAGGCTTGAAACCTTAAAAAAATTATTCTTTAAAAGCATAAACTATCTAAATCTACCTTATTTCATCCAAGGGCCCAGATTAAAGTTTGGAGCTCCTCATTATTCTCTACCTATCTATTGATTTATCAAGATAAAATTGTTTGATAAATCTTTATTCACTATCTAAAACATGAAATTGAAAGCATGAAAATTTAAGTTTAAAAAATTTAACTGATCATGGATTATGGCATTTAATGACACTCTGCACATAATCATTATTCTTGCAGTAAAAGTAAAAAGTAGTGGCAGCTCACTTTCAAGTCTTATTTTTTAGCTCTTTTTCTTTTGGGGTCTATATTTTTTCTAAGTCCTTTAGTCATGGATATTGTAGTTGTTGATATCCCTCCAAAGTATGGAATGCTATTATCTCGCTCATGGGGAGCAAAATTGCAGGGATCTCTATAGTTAGAATGTCTTATGCCACAATTTCAGTATTTGGTCAACCCAAAAATCTTTATAGAGAGACTTTAATGAAGTACATGGTTAGTATTGCAGAAAGACCTCAAAACTATGCTATTTATTCTGTACCTGCTGATATGGACTCTTTCATTTTATGTAATTCAAAAACTATCATGTATAACAACACAGTTGTAAAAAAAAAACATAAGGAAGTTGACAATGAAAATATATTTCATGAGTCTATGTGGCACTTAGACTTTGATGGCTTAGTGAACAGATTAGGAGCATGAGCAGGAGTTTGGATTCATAACATGGAGAATAATCATTCTGAAGGTCATGTCTTTAGATTAAACTTTAAATGTACAAACAACATGGCAGAGTATGAAGCTTTAATCTTAGGATTGAATATTGTTAGACATTTAGGAGGAAAAAGAGTTTCTATCATGGGAGACTCCGAATTAATCATAAAAAAAATCAGAGGAGAGTATTCGGTGTATAATCCTAGATTAACCAAATATAGAGAAACAATTTTAGATCTGATTAAAGAGTTACTTGAAATTGATTTTGTTGTAATTCCTAGGAAACAGAATATGTAGGCACATAGTTTAGCAACTTTTGCTAGCACCTGCAAACTGCCTTTTCAGCCAAATCACCAATATACAATAGAGGTAAGACATAGGCCTACTATACCAGACAAATTGAAATATTGGAAGATATTTTCATAGGATACTAAAATTTATAACTTTATGAATGCTGAGGGAGAATTCCAGAATCGTAACATAGATATAGATTGTACAATAGATGAAACTATAGATAGTGAGATAGATGTAAATAATTTAGATTTAAATTAACCTACTAAATTCACTCAAGTAGAAATAGATAAGTTAGAAACTATAGAAATAGAAGAAATAGCAAATGATGATTATGAGATTTTAAACCTTAAGAATAAATTTTTGCCTAAAGGATTAGCCCCTTTAGAAGATCTTTTTGATTCAAATGATGAAGCTAGAAAACCAAAAATGGAACCATTAAGATCAAATATAGAAGAATGTAACATAGGAAAAAAGTAGAATCCTAAGCTCATCAAATTATCCAAATCATTACCTCAAGAAGAAAAACTGAAATACATAGCTCTATTTAAATAATTTCAAGATGTGTTTGCATGGAGATATGAAGACCTTAAATCTTATGACAACAACATCATACAACACAAAATACCTATCAAAGAGGATCAGAAACCATTCAAACAGAAGCTTAGGAGAATCAATCTAGTTCTTATGCCTTTGATTGAAAAATAGATAAAGAGGATGTATGAAGCACATATCATTGCACCTATCAGATATTCTGATTGGGTTTCAAAATGAGTTCCCACTAGGAAGAAAATAGGGGAAATCAGACTTTGTGTTGATTTCCGAAACTTAAACAAGGTGTCCCTAAAAGATAACTATCCTTTCCCTAAAATGGACCATATTTTACAGAAGGTGGTAGGATCATCCAGGATTTCATTTCTTGATGGATTCTCTTATATAATCAAATCTTAGTTCAGCCAGAAGACCAACCAAAAACTGCATTTACTACTCCTTGGAGTACTTTCATCTATGTGAAAATGCCTTTTGTATTGATGAATGCAGGAGCCACATTTCATAGAGATATGGACATATATTTCCAACTAAATTCATGATTTTTTGGTCATTTATCTAGATGACATAACATTATTTTCAAAAACAGATAATGAACATTTAGATCATCCGAGAAAAGTCTTTATTAAATGCAGAAAATTTGGTATTTCTTTTAATCCAAAAAAGAGACTCGTTGGACTTGAAGAGGGTAAAATTTTAGGACATTATTTCAAAAGAGGGAATTAGAATAGGCCCTACTAGAATAGAGGAAATTTTGAACATAAGTCATCCTAGAAATATTAAGGAATTACAAGCTTTCATAGGTAAAATTAACTTTCTCAGAAGATTCATTTCTAATCTAGAAAAACTAATTAGAGAATTGAATAACATGTTAAAATGAGATTTATCACTTAAATGGACAGTAGAGGCCAAACAATCCTTTGAATCAATCAAACACGCCCTTACAAGAACACCAATCCTAATAAGTCTTAATTTCCAAAAATATTTTATCATTTTTTCTTTTACTTTAGAACATACCATTGCAGCACTCTTGCTACAAAAGAATGATTAGGGTTATGAACAACCCATTGCTTTTTTTAAAAAATCCTTAAGTGATTCCACACTAAAATACAACAAAATGGAAAAACGGGCACTTGCTTTAGTAAAGGCTATAAAAAAATTTAGAGTATACATCTTCTATTCACACATTATTGCATATGTTCCAAATTAAGTAGTTAAGGAAATTCTGACTCAGAATGGGCCTGATGGAAAGATAGGTAAATGGATTGCCACTATTTTTTAATATGACATTGAAATAAAGCCTACCAAACTCATTAAAGGCTAAGGTTTATCCAAACTCATGGCTGAATCGAATTGACAGACCTTAGATATAAATTTTATTGCTCAATTAGATTATCAAGAAGAGATAGCGACTCCACAGATCAATGAAGCTTTCATTGACTCACCTTGGTATGCAGATATCATATTTGTTTTACTAAATCTACAAGCTCCTCCTGATTTATCTAGAACTAAAGCTAGATTTTTGAAAATGCAAGCAATGAAGTATTGTATCATAGATAGTTCTTTATTTTGGAAGTATCATGGTGGTATACTACTTAACTATTTACTTAAATATGAAGCTAATAAAGTTATGCAAGAGTTTCATGCAGATGACTATGGAGGACACCTTTACTGGAAATCAACTGTTGATAAAATATTGAGGGCAGGTTTTTACAGGCCCACTCTTTTTGCAGATGTTAGAAAGTATGTGACCTCCTGTCACAAATTCCATATCTTTGAAGGGAAGAAAAAACTATTACCTTTACCCCTCAAACCCATCTCCACATAAATTCCATTTCGGCAATGGGATTTAGACTTCATTGGTAAAATTCACCCACCCTCCTCATCCCAACACAAATGGATTTTGACAGCCACTGATTATTTCACTAAGTGGATAGAATCCATTCCTTCTAGACAAGCCACTGATTCTGTCATCATCTCATTCCTTGAAAACAATATACTGTCTAGATTTGGATACCCTCAAAAGCTCATTACTGACAATGCAACTGCTTTCAAGTCTAAGAAAATGATTGACTTCTGTAAAAAATACCACATTAAACATGGTCATTATACTGCCTATTACCCTCAAGGTAGTGGACTTGCTGAATCCTCAAACAAAAGCCTAGTAACTGTCATCAAGAAACTGTTAGAAGACAACAAAAAGTCCTGGAACAAAAAGTTGGTCAATGCCTTATGGGAAGACAGATTAAATAAAAAGAAGTCCATTGGTACATCTCCTTATCAACTAGTATATGGGATGGATGATGTTTTTCCATCCTGTTTATGAGTGCTAGTGATTACTATGATCCAAGAACTGCAGGTAGAATCTAATGATATCCAAAGAGAGATAAATCAGACCATACACTTGCAACAAACCAGGGAAGAAGTCTATGTCAAATCAAAAGTTATCCAAGATAAGATAAAAAATATATATTTGACAAGAAAACAAAAGAAGATGATTTTTACATAGGTGATAAAGTGCTTAAATGGGATTCTAGAAGAGAAGATAAAGGAAAACATGGTAAATTTGATTTTCAATGGAAAGGCCCTTATATCATTTATGGTTACAGAGGTAACAATGCATTCTTTTTGAAGGAAATAGATGGATCAGATCTACGAGGAGGACCAGTCAATGGTAGGATGTTGAATCATTACTTTTCCCCAGATTAACATTAGTTCATTTTGTTTAATTTTCTCATTGTACATAACTTTGTAGAGTTTAGATTGGATTGGATGTTTTTCTTGCAAAGTTGAAGCCTAAAGAGAAGGCCCTAAGCTTTGAAAGACAAAATATCATAAGTATGAATAAAGCAGAGCTCATAAAACAGTTCCAAGGCAAGCACAGTCAAAGTTTAAAAGGCTATTGATCTCAAAATTCTTGACATTTCACCAGGAAATGTCATCCCCATGTGGAGCCACTGTTAGGGTCTTATAATAATAGGATTCATAATTTTGAATTGACCATGATTAGTCTTGCAATATGTACATAATTTTTCTTTTTGAAAAATTGTTTTCCCATATTAAAAATAAAAAATGTAAGGAGGATGAAGTCCTAAAATAAAAATCAAATGACTAAAAAAAGAAAGAGATAAAAAAAGAATATAAGATATGAACCCCACTGTTGGGGTCCCGTGTTTTGATAGTTTGGTAAATCAAAAGACAAGGCAACATCAGAACCAATCTTTAGAGTTACAGGATCTAGTCCTCCTGCTCTTAGAGAGGGATCTCTCAAATTGTTTGTTTGCAAATGTTTATCTTGTGTGCTTTGAGTATTGGTTTTAGACTAGTTATTAAGTGCAAGTGTTGGTTGGTTGGTTGGTTGTTTGATTACTAGTTGTAATACTAAAACTCTCTGAAATAATATATAGTCTCTTGAAGTTGAAGAAGAAATTGAAGTCTTGGAAGCCCTGATGATGTTGCTGCATGCTTGTTTTTTAGAAGGCTCTATCATTGGATCCATGAGCTTGGCTGTTGGTGAAGTATTTTGAACTGTTTAATGTTTTCCCCTATTTTCATTTTGTTCCATAAATTCTTGCTACAGTAGAATGAATTTTTTAGGCTAATAAATGACTCTTGGAAGCACCTTAGACCTGTTCATCCTTCACTGTTTTATGTTTTCTTCTGATGAAGTATTTTAGAGTCCTTAATCTCTCTCTTTACTCTTCAAGTTTTTTTATTTCTTTAATAGTTCGAATAGTTGGTTTCAGCATGATTTATGGTTTTCCCTACTTGTCTGCTGCCACTTAAAGGTTGTTATTGAAGTCTCCCTTTGAAGTTTCTTTGTTTACAGTGAGCCAAGGAGGTCTATTCTGATCTTGCCCCTTGTCCTCGCTTGAACAGTTGGATTAAAGGTCTTTATAGTTGTGATCATAGATGTATTTAGGTGTTCCCTCTTCTATGACCATAATTATCAGTGAATATTTTATGTTTTCTAAAGTCATTTGAAATAAAATCTTTGAGGAAATAGGGTGTTCCCCGAATCTTAGATTTCATTTTAAAAAAAATTTTGAAGTCATTTATTTGCTTAAAGTGTGATTTGTAGAATTCATGGTTAGCCCTGTCTATCAAATAGCTCTTTGTTGTTGAAGTTGTGTTTTCAAATTCCCTTTGTTGAGGATTAAACTTCTCTTTCCAAATCATTAATGTCCATCTCATTCCAAAACCAAAGGATCTTGCGGCCAAGTTAGATTTGCCCTTTGATATCCCATATCCATTGATAAGTTTGTCATGACCTTATTTTGACTCCATCGCCCAATGAAGCTAACATTTCCCCTTTCTATCTATCTTTCCTAGACCTTTTAGGTTCTGTTGTATCAATTCCAACCAAACAAACAAACAAACACGTGCACTTAATAACTAGTCTAAAACCAATACTTAAAGCACACAAGATAAACCTTTGCAAACAAACAATTTGAGAGATCCCTCTCTCAGAGCAGGAGGACTAGATCCTGTAACTCTAAAGACTGGTTCTGATGTTGCCTTGTCTTTTGATTTTCCAAACTATCAAAACACGGGACCCCAACACCCACCAAAAAGAGATAAAAATAAATTCTGAAAGTGAAGCAAATTCAAACGCCACTACTTTTACTTTACTTTATAAATAATATTGTGTGCAGCTTGTCAAAAATGCCACAATCCATGATGTTCAAATAGCTTAATCTTGACTCATTCATGTTTTAAATTTCATGCTGATAGTTAGAGAATAAATATCTAGCCAAACTGATTAATCTTGGCACATTAGTAGTTAGGTAGAGAATAATAAATGAGCTCAACAATTTAAGATGAGCCATTGGAAGTAATAAGGTTATAATGAGATAGTTTTCTTATTGAAAATAAAAGATAAAGGGTTAGCAAGCTCAAATGCACCCAAATAAATGAAGAAAAATGTTAGGTTAGATGATGGGTAGGCAGAAGAATTTTTCACAAGGCATGGATAACAAAAATTGGTCATTTCATATTACTAATTTCCTTCCAAACTCATTTTCCTTGTAAAAGTATCCCTCCCCTTCATATTAATCTTCTTCCCCTTACTTCTCTCATTTTCCCTACCTAAATACCCCTTTCCCTAGTTTAAAACACATTTATCCTTTGGAAAGTATTTTTCCCTTATTAATTTTCCTTTTTCCATTTTAACCCCCTAAAATACACTTATCCTAAGTCTAAATGGTTAAATTGATATATCGGGCCACACCATGAAAAAACCCTCCCTGATGTTTGTTTAAACACTAGTTCTTAGTGTATTTTAAATATTCTGCTTTACACATTTTATTAACATCCCTTCATATTTAACCTTAGTTTAAATATATATTGTTAAACTCATTCCCACATGTATATTTTATTAACCTCCATTATGTATTAATCCGCTCTTAATAATATTTTCCAAATGTCGTTATATTAAATTAAACTCATTTCATATAACCTCGGGTCCCACTTACTTTTAATTCCCCCACTATTATAAAATCCCGACCTACATTAGACCAAGTTATGTTAACCCACCCATAACATATTCCTAACCCTTTTCATATATATTAAGCCATAGCTTATATCATAACCCATCGCATTGACTCAAAAAACCCGACCCCACTCCTATCAAACCCCCGATGGATTCATCCAATTCGATCAGCCGTCAGATCAAGACTCATCAGATCCTACGGCCAATGAGGACTTTCGCATCCCCGATCACCCAATCTTTAAAAACCCCAAGAAATTGTGAAATGATCAGTTTCGCAACCCATCCCCTCTGCTACGTGGCAATCCCTGATTCTATCGCATCCTCCAAAATAATACCACCTATCAACTTTTGTCGATCCGAAAACCACCATACTCCCAGGAGGTTTTTTTTCCCCTATACATTGAATACCACTACCATTTGAAATTTAATCCCAAGCTTAAAAGATTAATCATTGTTGGTTAGAAATGAATAAGACCGCCCTTTCAGCCTTTTCACCATTTATTCTGTTATATTTTGTGCAAAGATATCATTACTGACCTATTCCAAAGAAAAAAAAATCGTTTCCAACCTTATTTCAAGCCCTTTTACACCAGAATTCAAGACTTCTTGCTACTAAAGACACTGCAGAACCAATCTGCCGCTCTATAAAGACCAATCTAGCCCTTGTTGCTTCAAGACCTTCTCTGCAAACTAAAAGCTTCGTTTTTTCCAGGTATTCCTGAAATACTAAGGCCTATACTTACAACAAGAAAGTAACAAGTTAATTGAACCAATTTAGGACCTTTGCAGACCATAGAAAGCCAGTGTTGCCTTTAAAAACCTTTCTGCAAACCCTAGTCATATTTTCACAATATTTCTGAAATCCTGAGCTTATTTCTTGATCACAGAGAGAAATTAATTGAATAAAATAAACAAATAATGGCTTCCCAAGGTATTGTAACAGTCAATCCCCTACAACCTCCAGTTTTTGATGTGGAACACACTCCCTTAGCAGACAGATATTTTAAAATTAGTGACCCTGTCACTGATTTTAACCTCCTTGAGCTCCACTGTTGGAGCCATGATAAGTTAATTGACCAAGCTGATGAGGTTTTCCTTTGGGAGTCCAATCTTCCCAAGTATGTTGTCCCACAAACCTTCCAGTGTCCAGAGGTTCTCAAACTCTGTCAAACCAGTTATTTTCCTGATCAAAGAGTCATTGTAACCCTTGGTAAAGAGATTTTATTCACCATCACAGCTGAATCAATAAACCAGATGCTTCAAATTCAACCTAGGTTTGATGAAATCCCATTGTCTATTGAGACCCTCATACAATTGTATCTCAGTTTGGATTTCCGCAAGAGATTCCAGATATTCCAAACATTCATTCCCTCATCAGTGGAAACTCCCAAGACTAATCCTCCTTATCCAGCAGCTATATTCTCTGAGAGAACCAGGCATATCATCACAATGATGTCTTGTATTTTAGGTTATTTTACTGATGAGCATGTTGATGCTTCAGTCCTAGGTTTTCTGTCTATTTTCTCCCTTGGTCAGACTCTTGCTTATGTATTCAATTTTTCCCAGTACCTCTCTAATACAATTCATGAGCAGCTTGTTAGATTGCCTAAAGAAGGTTTCTTCAAGTATTCATCTGTTTTGTTCCATATGTTCCTATAATTTCAATCTGAAAGATTTACAATTAACCTTCAAAAACGGGATGCTGAAGGTAATCCTTAATCACTAGTCTTTTCGATTTCATTAATCATGAAAGATTCAACAGATTTCACATACACGAACTTCATTGACTCATTCATCTATCCAATTGTCAACACGCTGAACAACAACATTCAACCAAGAGTAAGTGATGAGATTAAAAATGTCTTGCAGTGATCAGAACACAATAAGACAAGAGATTGGTATCTTTAACAAAACCGCACTGAGATTAGAGTTTATGGTTGTTAGCTAACCCCATATAAACTGCCAAAATACCTCCCAGTGAGGTTATTTTCACTTGAGTATACCTGGCAAATTCTTAACTCTGATGAAGTTAAATTTCTATCAGATAAGAAGAAAACACAATTTAAGATCAAAAACCAGATTGGTCCCTTCATATGTAATAACAGGACTGTTGGTCAATAGGAAGAAAAGTGCCTTCAGGAATTCAGATTCAATGAAAGCTTCAAATTGAATTATGATCCTTTAGGAGTTTATTGATGGGAAAAATTGTACTGCCACCAACAAGGGGGTCTCCCCGATGAAAGGTCGCAATTAGACCTCACACCATTTTGGATAGGAGCCCCATCTGGTATGTGGGCCAAAAAAACCAGTCAGACATACATGAAAGAAAACACGCCAGAAGTTAACTGCAAAGTAGTTCACAATAGATCACTGACGTGGCAAGGAATAAGTAAACATTGATTCAAGAGCAAACGTACATGTAACCACTGTGAATTAGTTCATAATCAATTGCATGCATGAAAGCACCCATACAACATAGTGAAATATTAGACAGCTAGTACTATCACCATAAGAAAGCACGTGAATCATTATCATAAAGGGGAATATATTATTAATGCTACTGCAACGTCAAATACATGTTTACAACTCGTCAAAACCCAATAGTGGAACATGGGCTATTCATCTCAATGCATGATACCAAAAACCCTAGCCTTGCTACCTCTCTCTCTACTTGATACCAAGAGTTGAGTGTCTTTAGCTCTCAAGCACCAATTCCTCTATTATACTAGCTTCCTTTACAGAGCTAAAAGTCCATTTGGTCACTTCCCAAAGTTGTATATATAGGTTTAGATGTCTTTTGAGTTGCCCTTGACTCTTGGCCTTCCCGAATGTTGGGTTGGTTGCAACTTGGGCCATTTGCAACTTGCGACCCAAGGTTATATGTATTCTGTGACCTAAGGTCATCTGTGACCTGTGACCTTAAGTCATCTGTGACCTACAACCTAGGGTCATCTACGACCTATGACCCAGGGTTATATGTGGCCTGTGACTTACAGTAGCTTACGACCTGTGGCCTTGAGTCATCTGTGACCTACAACTTGAGGTCATCTGCGACCTGCGACCTGGGGTCATCCGAGACCTGCAACCTAGGGTTTTATCCCTTCTACATTTTTCTTTTGGTGATCTCTAGTTTTCACAACAAGATGCCTTTTCCTGCATATCAGTCTTGTGCAAGTGACCGAGTGCCTTTGAGCTTAAAGTGAGGTTCTTGGGGATTCGTGAGGATCTACCTCACCTGCCAAAAAACCCTAGCTTTTGTTCTACGCATCGACCACTTCTACCGAAATTTTGCATGTGTAGCTTGTAAATGGTATTATTAGTCCAAATCCTTCTCAAAAGATCTTCGAAGGCAAACATTGATGCTCATTATTTAGGTGCTTTATTTAGTTTATGACTACCTCTCTGAATTACATGATTAACCTTTGATGGCTCTCAAGGCGTGCCTAAATCTGCTCATACCTCCAAAGAAAACGAATCCCTTCTCTACCATCATATGCTTCCTTATTTCTCATTAAGACTCCCATTGGGAATTTATGAAAATTCATGGCCAATGTCAAGTTCAACCCAACATGGGAACCTCTACGTATCCCAAAAAATAGCCAATCCTTTACATGGCTTTCCCCAATGCAATGCTTCTTTTCACTTTTATTTGCGTAAAAGGTGGCAATGAGAACAAAGTTCACAACACCTTCAAGGGGTTGGCCTCTTTACCCATAAATGAATAAGGCATTATGTTGGGGATCATGCTACATAAAACGCTCTTCCAAAATAATTTATTACAATCTAGAGGCAATCATCCAATGGCATCCAACCACAAAGACATGTCCTCAAAATGAGGCTCAACGTGTTCTCGTAATAATCTATCTTCTTAGGGACGTGAATAATAAAACAACCATTCTTTAATAGGCACTGATTTTGCATGAGGTCGCAACCCTAGCATGGAGGTCACATGATTGGAGAGTCGCGTCTGGTTATGGATCCTCTTGTGTGCGACCCTGTGACTTGGTGACTATGGAGGTCACATAGTTGCAACTTCTGATAGGTCTCACCCTTTCTTCATGCCTTAGGCTTGTGACTCAGCAACTGGTGGGAGAAGTTACGACTTGTTAGTGGCCGCATAGTCAGGGAATCACATCGATCGTTGCTCTGAGATATTTGCGACTCAGTGACTGGTCGCAACGAGCCAGAGGTTGCACTCTTGGATGGGGTCCATTTATGCAACTCGTGCAAATAAAATACTCCACTATTTCGTCTGTAACCACTGATATTTTCACCACATGTCCCAGCCGCGACATCAACGCATAACAAAGGAATTTGCACCCGCTAAGAAAACTATGCGATAAAAGGTGTTGGTGCTGCGTTTGGCATTTTTAGACCGTGGTGGGAGTGAGTTTCTGAAAGGTCTGATGGCGCAATCAAATTATAATTAAAAAATCCTCCAGTGGTAACATTATGGGTATACCCCTTCCGTGAACACTAATGTTTGCGCCCGTAGAGAATGCCTATGCGATACCAAACATTGGTGTTGCGACATTCATACTTACATTATGGCGGGAGTGCGTCTCTGATAGAGCACAATACCTATCATGTCGACGTATACTTTTTCCATCCCCTGCAATAACTAGTGTCTGCATGATTTTCCCCAATCATCGTGTGATAGCGAGCGTTGACCCGTACGCGGTTCACCACATATTGCCTCACGGATTTTGGTTTGAACTATGATTCTAACATCAAATGAGAAAATACCCTCTACCAGTAGCTCCTCAGGCATGAGGCAATACAAATGGAAAATATGTGGCTTAACCACGAGCCGGTGTTCCCTCAATTTTCACGGATTTATTCTTTGCTCATGTACAGGGGATGAACATGCGTACTATGAATTCAAGCCCCCGTAGTTTTCGTTGCCATTTCTTGCCTGATCCTGCATGCCATTTTCTCGAAGATGTGAGCCGCAACATACAATAATTTGTAATTCAGTATATGACTATGAGGTGTCAACATTTATGGTCGTTTTATATTTGCAATGTATCAGTGAATAATATTAATTGAATAACATACTTCTAGTTGCATGTTTAGGCAGGGATTTATCGAATATGATTAAATTAATCTCAACCTATGTAGCCTCGAGATTAGAGAGCGACCCTTACCAACCCATTATGACTCGACTCGAATGCTAGCCATTCCTCCAATATTAACATACCAAATGAAATGTTTTGCCTTTGGGGATTACTCTTCTCATATAAAAAAACCTTAGCTTGGTAACATAATTCTCATGTTCATGTGCGTGATTGAAAATATACTTTCAAACCTGGTGGAGAGACAGCAGGCTATGATGTTCCAAAGTGAAAATTGAGAGAGCAAGGCTTTAACCTTTGATTCATGGCTATGATCGTGTAGTTGTTTTAACATGTGTAGAGAACCACCAAATTACAAACCTCAAATTAACGGAGAGCATGAGGTTGGATGCACAATATGGCAGGTGGGAGAACACTCATGCAAATGTAGACTGATGGCAAGATAACTCCCGAACACAACTTCCTGCCCTAAGGTGACAAGACAAGTGGGTGCGGCGTGCATTGTATGAGTGAGCAAAATGACGGGGTTTGGCGGGAATAGGTCAGGGAGGTGTCACTGACTGAAGGTCGGGTTGAAGATTTAATGGGCTGAGCAAGAAGAGGGGGACCCGAAATTTTTGAATGTACCCAAAATGTTGGGTGGTGTTGTAGTGGCTACAACAGAGTTATAAGCAAGTTAAGAATTAAATTTATGTTAACTCCTTTTGTCCATGAGTCCAACCCAGATATAGAGAAGTACTCCAATAAGTCTGAATGGTTGGAGAATACTTTGAAAGAGATGGAGAAACTAGCAAAGACTAGTACTATTCTGCAAACTCCAGTCCTACAAGATAGGAACTCCAAGAGAGTGAGAGAAGAAGGATCATACTCAACTCAAACCACCACTGAAACAAAATTAAAATTGATTTACAAGAAGTAGCCCAAGAAAAATCTTGTAAATGAGCAAGTTGAGACAATTGAAATCCTTGATACAAACCCAGTGATAAAAGACAATGCACCACATGCAGTTTCTGAAGAAACTCACCAACCTTCAACATCTAACACTCAGATCATTCAAAATCAACATAGTGTTGAAGTGTCTTCTTCAAGTAAACTAGCATATAAAGAAAAGGATATCATGCAGAAGTACAAGGAAATCAAGATCAGGAATGAGGCATTAAAAACAAATACTTATACTCAATACTGGAGGCAGACACCTAGTGACCAAAGCGGGTTGTTTTCAGGATTTTACTACAAGACCAGAAAGATGCAGATGACTTTCCTGCATCCAATAGTGAAGCATCCTAAGTCATCAGCATATGATGAGAAGACACCATATGAATTTCAATCCAAGGATCTTCATCCTATAGACCAGATAGAATCTCACAAGCAAGCTGGTGGAATCTTGTATTTTACCATGACAAACAAAGCCATGAGTGTACAGAAGTTGCAAAATACTATAGAAAACATCAGAGGTTAGCTAAAGCTAGAAAATTCTTCCTCACAAGCCAAATGCAACAAAATCAAATCTCTAGAAGAACTGGTCATAGAATTAGGATATGATCCCAAGAACATCAAATTTGCAGAAGAACTCATTATGAAAAAGAATGAAAACATTGTTGCATTGAAGAAAAAACTCAGATTTCCTCCTACTGAACATCCATAGGCCAAAGAAGTATTACAGGATGAAAGCCAAAAAAATGAGATGATGAAATTAATTCTTCAGTTAATTTCCCAATTAAAAGAAATGGAAAATGAAATGGATAATATAGTGTAGGAGAAAAAGGCCAGCTTGGAAACAATCCCTATCACTTCTATTCCTACAGTCACTACAACAGTTCCTTCTACTTAAAAAAATTCATTAGCCCCATCAGTTCCAGTAGCTACAACACTTCCCATTTCATCAACAACTACTTCAATAACAGAGTCATCTACAGCAACAACACAACCTAGTGATGAAGCAGGTAAACTAATTAACACAATGCAAGAAATGTCCATACAGACTAATGAAATAAATAGACTTAAAGAACAATTAAAAATTTTGGAGGATGAGAAGAAACTAGTTCAAATGATGCATAAGAATGAAGTGCAGAAGACAAACAGATTGGCAGAGAAAGTGCAGAAGTTAGAGAAAGAACTGACATTGAAAGGACCTCTTGCCCAACCCAAGCAGCAGCTGTGGGCCAATATCATTGACTCTGTCAATGATATTTGGCCATCAATTCAAGTTATTTTTGAGAAAAAGGATTTAATCAAGGCAGCAAATGAAGCCATTCATAAAATCAAGGAAGAACTTGGTAAGAAGCCAGAGGAAGCCAATGAAATCATTAAGTTTCTTAATTCCAAGAACAAACATGAATTGGAAGAAATTGGTATAAGTGATAGGATTGAAACAATCCTAGAAGTCAGAAAGGTAGTTTCTAAAAGGAAATTAATGGTACAACTAGAAGAAAAATGTCAGAACATGGAACTTGCCATAACCAGATTCATGGTTAAATTTGATATATTGAGGTA
This sequence comes from Pinus albicaulis, assembly GCA_034641835.2. Classification (NCBI taxonomy): domain Eukaryota; kingdom Viridiplantae; phylum Streptophyta; class Pinopsida; order Pinales; family Pinaceae; genus Pinus; species Pinus albicaulis. The sequence goes on from CM076572.1 coordinate 1,431,680,931, forward strand.
GAAAGGTATGACTAATCCTCTAGTTATCAATGACAGGTTGATGAAACATGAGGATTATGATAAGAAAATCAGAGAATAGGCAAAGGAACAAATTAACAATTCAGCCATGAAGCGAATTCCAACAGGAAAGGTGCTTTATCAGAGTTTTGAGGGCCTCTTTTACCTCCAGCATGAGGTAAAACATCTATTCATTAAAAAGCCCACTTTTGCAAAGTATATAGAGGTTGATGAGATATTCAAAAGAATGGTAAAGATTAAATTTCTAGATGCATAGGATTGGGAGAAGTTGACTGATTTACTTTGAAAGTGAAAGGTAAACTAGTAAAAGTGTAGTCAAAGATCAAATGTAAAACAAAACCATTAAAGAGTATCAAATGAAAGATAAGGTTTAAAGTCAAAAAGGAGATGACAAAGCAGAGTTAAAAAGCAGTCAGCGTAAATGAGACTTAGCAAAGTGAAAGACATCCAGTGTTGAGCAAAATTCAGATAAAAATAAGCAAAGGATCAAACAACAAGCAACAAATTCAAATAAAAGAGGGACAACTTGCATTAGTTAGATAGTTGTCTCTATCTTCTTGCATGAAGATATTTATTTTTCCTTGAATAATTCCTAAGTCAGTTTAGGATATTTTGTAATAGTTTTTGTATAAATACTTCACAATTCAAAGTATTGTTTATGGATTGTGGATTACTAAACATTTCTATAGTTGCATTGATCTGAAACCTGAGGGTTCATTGCACCATTTTCAAGTTAGCAGACTGGATTGAGCAATAAAGGCATTATATTATAAGATTCATGTGTTGGGCTAACTTCAATGAAGTACTTTCAAATTTTTCTTTGTTATTCTCTTAATTTTTTCACATACTTGCATGTTTTCTAAATCTAAATGTATAACAGGAATATTATTTCAAAAATTGTTTAAAAAATCTTTGTATTGAACTGTTATTTCATTTTCATGTTTTCTACTAATATCCAAATTAGGGAATTCTTAATTTCTCCCTAGTTTTCCCTAGTTTTGATTGACCTCTGTCATTTCCCTCATTATCCGAATCTGAGAATCCTTAAGTGCTCTCTCATCCCGATTGAAACCATTTCATCATCCAACCTAAAGATCTGAAAAAGCTTAGCTACCTTGCCCTATGAACACTTCCTTTAGACCTTAATATTGCTTCTGTTTCTTGATACATTGACTCCATTAGCCCAATGGTAAGCAGACCTGCATCTATCCATCTGAATTAGTGATTCCACCACCAAACCAAATCAAAACCAATCAATCTCACATAACTAGCCTAAAATCAACTAAAAAAAAACAAAGTTAAATTATAAAGAGAGAGCCCTCTCTGAGCATTAGGAAGGATATATCCTAAAGCTTAAAAGTAATTTTGTGGTTACCTCTAATATTTCTTGAACTGACAACCCTGGGAAATTATTGGAGTGATAACATGAACCATTCCTTATATGTCCAGTTGCTCGATATCATCCATAAAAAAAGGAATTTTTACCCTACATTAGAGCTATGAAGTTCATAATATATATGTATGGTTCTCAAACTTCTGTGGTTGTTGTTAATTATAGAAACTAGATTTTCCACAATATCATAAAACATTGGTCGACATTTCGAATCCCAACAGGGATCCATCTTTAGGACGAGAATGAAGAATGAAAGAAGGTCGCAAAAGGTCAAGGTATAAATAGTGAAGGATTGTGATGATTGAGAGGAGCCGACAATAGATAAATTTATTTGAATAAATTATATTCAATTATTTATAATTTTTTAATTTTAATAATAAATAAAAAAATTATTTTAAATTTTTTTAATAATAATAAATATTTAGATTTTTTTTGTTTATTAATTTAATAATAAACCCTAAGTGCCTAAATTAAGTTTAAAAAATTAAAATATAATAATTGCATTTTATTTATTATTTATTAAAAATCATTTATATTAATTTTATATTAATTTCTTATTATATGTCTTTTTATAATAAACCCAAGGAAATTTAATTTATAGCCTAAATTATAATCTAAGTGAAATTTATTAAATGAGACCTATGTTTATTAATTCTAAATAATAATATAAGAATATGTTACTAAATAAATGATAATGATTAATAAATATTAATTCTACTAATGAATTTAACTAATTAAATTTTAATATTTATAAATTAATTATATTTTAAAATTATACTACCGATCTTTGAAAATCATTATCCATTAATATTTTTTTATGAATAGACTAAAAATTAATTAACACGATAATTATTACGAGTGGGTTAAATAATAAGGTTAAAGTATTGACAGGATCCTAAACTGATTACTGACAAGGAGAAGAATCAAACTTGCGACATTCGACCTGGTTATGTATTATGAGGTTTCATCATAATATAAACATTGTACCACATGGATGGAAGTCAGCTGATTTTTTTGGGCTCAAGTGTGTTTATGCCATTGAATGGGATTCATATATCCATCTACTAATACAACCGAGCATATCCATCAATGAAAAAAAAGATCATATGGTATGGGATGGAAGGATAAAAAAGAGATAGTCATCGGTAAAGGATATTTATCTAAGTATGCATGTAGCCAAGAAGCATATGGATCAAAATAGATGGTTTCAAGACACTTGGAAATCGAATGTGCCAAATACACTAAAGTGTTTTAGTTGGCTGGTGTTAAATAATCGTGTATTGATGTGGAAAAATATTTAGCGTTAGGGCTATGTAGGATCAGACATTTGTATTTTATGCAATAGGGGGCCTGAGGACATGGACCATTTGTTCCTTTCCTACTCACGTGTTGTGATAGTCTAGGATAGGGTTATTAAATCATATAACCTTTCAGTGTGTCGAATGTTTTAATCTTTGAGAGCCTTTATTTTCTATTGGTATAAAAATAAAAATAAATATCGTTCCCTTCCTCTCTTTATATTTGGGATGATCTGGCGAAGTAGAAATGCGATAATTTTTTAATAGAAACCAGTATTAGTCTGTGTGGATTTTATAAAAAAAGTGTCATATTTCAATGAGATTGGACCGGTAAAGAGGAAGGGGAAATATAGACAGGTTAGATTTAAAGACATATGGAGGGTTTTCCTTGTGGGGTTCTTCGATGGAGAATGTGAGAAGAGAAAATGTGGATGTGGTGCTTTCATTATAATTAAACCAGGTTTCTACTATCATTTATGGTGGGAAGGAGGAAAAGGTACCAACAATAGAGTCTTTATAGAACATTGTTGGGAGTTTTATTTGCTACAAAGGTACTAGGGTCACTTAAGTGATTATAGGTATATGGTGATGCCAAGGGTATCATTGACTGGGTCAAGGAGCACAACTAGTTAAATATGCCAATTTTATCCAATTGGATGAATCACATAAGGGACTTGGTAAGCTTTTTCTAGCACATCCAATTTGATCATGTCTATAGAGAATAGAATATGATTGTCGACCTTCAATCTAAAATAGGTATAAAGATGGTTTCTGGTATTATTTTTTATGCAGCTTTTGAAAATCATATCGAAATCAAGGATGACAATGTCACTTTTATGTAATAAAAATCTATATTTTCTTTTTGTAATCATGTAAAGACCAAGGATAATAGTGTCACTTTTTTGTAAGAGAACTATGTATTTTTTTGTATGGTTAAAGATAAAAAAAGGGTGTTCAATTTTGTTTTTGGAAGAATAATGAAAGACACAAAAAGATGGACCAAAGAGTATAAACTTGAAATACGAGGATATCCAAATGTGCATGGAGACTAGGCATGCAAGGTTACATAGAAGATATAAGGGTAGTAGATAGGATAAATAAAATCAGGGAAATGGTTGTTTATATGTAATTGGGATGGGTAGAATATTTCCATGGAAATATGCACCTATGAAAATGTACTTCCTCTTTTATTTTATTATGATAAGAAGTGATTTTTTACTCTGAAAAAAAATATGCACTTGTCAACAACGTTAATTTTATATTTATATTTTTACTCTTTAATAATGTTAGACCAGGAGGTAACTCCACCAATATGAACTATGTTTTTCATTAATATGTAACATGAAGATATAAATGGAGAGGGATACTATTGGGTTTCATCTCCCAATGTCTCTTCGCCTTCCAATTCTCTTTATTTTCCTATTTACAATATTTACATGGATTTATCTAATCCAAAAGATTAGGTTTCAACATTCCCCCCTTAATATCAAGGGATGTTGGTGAGTCCAAGCATCATTCTAAATCTTTCAAACTTTTATCTTCCAAGCGCTTTGGTGAAGATGTCTGCGATCTGCTCATTTGTGGAACAATTGCGTAGATGGATTGTCTTAGCCTCAACATGATGTCGAATCATATGGTATTTTGTATTGATGTGCTTCATTCAATCATGAAACTTTGGGTTCTTGGACAACTTTATTGCAAAAGTGTTGTCAATCAAGAGAGGATTTGAATGCACTTGTTTCTACTGCAAATCTTCCATAATTTTTCTAAGCCACATAATTTTCTTTGTTTCTTCAACTGCTGCCACATATTTTGCCTCAGTTATCAAATCTTATGGAATTTATTGTTTGTGTGACCTCCACAAGATAGCTCCTAATATAAGACTCATAAAATAACCTTAAGTAGATACCCCAGTTTCTTTATCTCCATCGAAGTATGAATCGGAGTATCCAATCAAGTTGAAGTGGCCCACTTCCATATACTTAATTCGAAAGTCTTGAGGTCCCTTCAAGTACTTTAGAACTCTTTTTGTAGCAGACTAATGTCCCTCACAAGGATTTTTCATAAAATTGGAAAGGATTCCAACAACAAATGAAATTTTTGGTCTAGTACTAGCTAGGTAGTTGAGATTTCCTGCAAGCTATATATTCTTTGTTGCATCCTCAAATTATTTTCCTTTAGTGGATGTGAGTTTTAAGTTCCGTTCCATTGGAGTAGTCAAAGGATTGCAATAAGCTATGCCAAACTTGTTCAACATACCTCCAATGTACTTCTTTAGAGAGAGGAATATAAACTTTATATTTTGAGTTACTTCGATACCAAGATAGTAGTGAACATAACCCAAATCTTTCATTTCAAAACATTACTTAATTCCTTCGTTATGGATGCAATGTAGCTCTCATTGTTCTCCATCATTAGAAGATAATCTATATAAACCGTAAGATATTCAACTATTTTTCTAACATTATTGACAAATAAAGTTTCATCATCAATATCATAATGTTTGAAGTTGAGTTTTATAATATGCTCAGTTAACTTCTCGTACCATGCCTGTGGTGCTTGCTTGAGGCCATACAAGGATTTTAAAAGATTTAATACTTTATGTTCCTGGCCCTTCACAAAAAATCCTCCTGGTTGGGACATAAAAACATTCTCTTTCAGATATCCATTCAAGAAAGAAGTTTTTACATCCATTTGATGGACCTTCCATTCGCTCTGTGTTTCCAAGGAAAAGAGTGTACAGATGGTATACCATTTTGTTGTGGGGCGGAAAGTCTACTCATAGTCGATCCCTTCCTTATGTGAAAAACCTTTTTCCAAAAGCCTTGCTTTATTCTAGTCAAGTGATCCATCTACTTTATACTTGTTCTTGAAGACCCACTTGCAACCTATTGGTTTGGCTCCCAATGAAGGATCAACCAACTTACAGGTGTCATTATTTATCAATGCATCATATTATTTCTACATCACTTCTTTCCATTCATAATGATAAGTGACTTCTTTGAATTAAGTTGGTTCGTAATCTGTAGCCAAATTCAGTTCACAATAACAAGAAACATCCATATCAATAGGTGAATCATAAATGTCTACATCACCTCCATTTTATCTAGTTATGCTTCTTGTTCCTGTCTTTCCAACCTCATCAAGACAAACACTTTCAAGTGTATTTGTCAGCCATTTTGTAGGACTTTTTTGAGATGGCCTAGGCTGCTTAGTTAACTGAGTTGTGGCTGAATCAAAATTTGGTCTCCCAATTACGTCAATCACATAACTCAAAGTGTCATCAGTGGATGGAACTTCATGTGGGGGGGAGAGTGCTTCAAAAGAAGATTCCACAAATTGATATAGTATAGGAATCCCCCATTCAAGATGTGGAGTCTCATTATCAAACTCTTGAAATTTTTTTGCATGTCTAAATCTATCCAAGTGATCAAGCTCCCACTCAACAACATTGTCAGCCTTGGAAGATTCAAGAAAGATCATATCTCTAGATATTATAAACTTCTAATTAACTTCATTATAGATACGGTATGCTTTGGAGGTATTTGAGTATCGCAAGAAGATACACTTTGAATTATTGCACCGAGTTTGTTTCTATGTACCTTAGGTATCAAGGCATAACAGGTGGAACCAAAGACCTTGAGATACCTCACTAAAGGAATATGGCCATACTTCATTTCATAGGGAGTCTTTCTTTTGATATCATTAGATGGACACCTAACCTTTATATACATAGCACATAGAATTGCATTAGCCCAAAACATCAATTTAGCATTCTTGAAAAACATCATGGAACATGTTGTATCTCAAGAAACAATCCCTCGGTTGTGGTAAGGAATCAGTGCTCAAGACATTTTATAAATGTATATTAAAATTTAAATATCAAATGACCTTTGTTTAACACCTTTGGAATTTAATTACTTAATACCCTCAATAATATAATATAATGAAAGCCTTCATAATGCCATAAACTGCTGATATTTGAATGAAATGAAAAGAATAATTGTAATGGAAACTCAAAATGATATGCTAAGAAACAAAATCTATCACTTTTAAGTTTCATAGGAAATTCATGGAGAGAGAGGAAACTTGAAATAATATGATGTAAACACAGAATCTATTACTTTAAAGTTTCATCAGGAGTTTGTGAAGAGAAAAGAGATGAAGTGAAGGAGTGAAAATTAAGGCTATTTAACTCTTACTCATAGATGGAATTAAGAGACCGGTTGCTACATTAATTCACTTCATTCAAAGAGGAATAAACACAGAGAAAAACTGAAATACATATCAACATCAACAGGTGTAGGAAACTTGATCTTCTTTCATTTATTTCTCAGAAAATTTAGTACCAAATTAACAGTCATCTAGAGGTCCAAAACTTGGAACCCCTTTTCTTTATTTCTATCTACTTAAATACATCAAACTAGTTTGTAACTGCTGAACTTATTGAAACTACTCGACTACATAAACCGTTAAGATTAATTATGCAATCATACCGAGAAAACAAATTAAAACTGGAAATATTGTTCGTTTCGCTGAATCTGATGTTGCTGATGCGTCCTCCCGTAGTGCTGAGGTGTCCTTTCTGGTTATGATGCAGCAGTTGCACAGTTCTGTAATGATGCCTCAGTGCACGACTTGACCCAGTTGTTGTGCTTCCAATAGTGCCACTATACGTTCTTTTTCCCGACTCTACCCATGCCTCTATGCTTCAAACACTGTCATCATATCACATGCTACCCGACTCTACCTCTTCTACGTGTGACTGTTGTGTTTTGTCTTCTTTTCTCCTTGGATCTATGTTGGGTCACTTACCCGAGTCTCTCTCCCGTGTTTTGCCTATTTCTTCATAAGATGGTACACAAACCTGATAATCCCGAACTTGAAATCCTTTAGATTTCATCTTGGTACCACATCGCATCCGTGCCAACATCACATTTCAATGTATTTAACTTTTCCTTAGCACTTATCTTTCAAAACTTGCGATGTGCGCTATGCGATCGGGTCCCACCTAGCATCGCACATCGCACTTCGACGACTTTATCACTTACCTCCTACAGTTATCGTTTAAAACTTGCAATTTGTGATCGGGCCCCACCACATCGCACATCTCACTTTGACGCTTATAACACTTATCCTTTGCACTTAAATTTTTAAAATTGTGATGTGAGGTATGCGAGCCAGGTCCACGTCACCCTGCCATGTCACCGCCACGTCACCTTAGATTAGCTGCGATCTGTGGGGTCTGGGCCACATCATCTTCCACGATAGCTTGCCACGTCACAACCACGACATCACCACATCACTACCATGTCATCTTCCCACCTCATCGTCCACACTTCACATTTCGCAGTTTCTGTGACTTATGGCATCGCAACTTAAACAGTTTAACTTGCAATTTCTTATCATATAGATGTAAAAATCACCGATATGCGATATGCGATTTAAGCTTAGTCGTTGATCAATCCCCAGATCCAACGATCCACGCTGCTCCTTTGCTGATCTGCTTTGCATCACAGTTTAAAAAAATTACCTTGCGATTTCTTATCATATAAATGTGAAACTTGTCGATATGAGACATGTTATTTAACCTCCGTCGTTGATATGCTCCTTTGCTGATCTGCTCTTTGATCCTGACCATCTATTTTTCCCTTGGCGCCTCCTCCAAAACTCTTGAGTTTTTAAGGGAAATGCGCCATTTCTCCACCTTCGGGAAGTTAGTTTGTTTGCTCCGATGTGTAACCCTCCTGAGCTTATCTGGTGTTCTGTCATGCTAGTCCCTCTTGAGCTTGCAAATGATCGCGAATCGAACTTGTTCGGTGTGCAATATTTTGAACGTGCCCATCGGTCCGGCTGTTGAACTGTTCTGCATGTGAATGAGCCCGACTTGACCCACCTTCACATATCATCACGTAATGTTAATGTACCAACATATAAATCAAAATTCTTCTATGACACACAAAAGTTTACATTTTCTATCATATATTATTTTTTGGTGTTTTGAAAAATATTTCAAAGGTAAATGAAAATGAGCCACAACATCTGGCTCCACTTGGGGATAGTGATTTTTTCCATGGAAGCGCTAAGAACTGAAGATTAGTGCCTTATCCATTGGGCATGGAGTCAAATATTTCTTGGTGACATATGAACAATGAGCAATCTGATATTTACAATGGTGGAATGTTGACTTTTAATGCTGGAAATAATGCTTCAGGTACTGCCCATTCATAGGCAGATGTACTAACTCTCCATCTAGATCATCCAAAATGAATGTGTTATTTGACCTTGCCTCATAGATTCTGTATGGACCATACCATAGAGGGTAAAATTTACCATGCTTCCCCTTTTCTTCTCGACTGGTGTCCTATCTCAGTACCAAATCCCCTGCTTGAAAGAGAACTTCTTTTGATTTTCTGTCAAATATAGACTTCATCTTTTCCTGATAAGTAATCAAGCTATGCCTGACTTTGTTTCTGTTTTCACTTGATTCAACTATTTTGTTCAATATTCTTACTAGAGCATTAGGTTCTTCCTGAGCTTCTTGAAGGAAAGAAATCACTAGTTTGGCCAGTTGAGTAGGAAATAGTGCTTGAGTTCCATAAACCAGTTCATAGGGAGACTTCCCAGTAGATCTCCTGGTAGTGACTCGAACTTCCCAGAGGGAAAACTTCAACTTCATATCCCAATCCTTATGATTCTCAGTGATTGTCTTCTTCAAGATTCTGACCAATGTCTTATTTGGTGACTCTGCCAATCTGTTCCATTGGGGATGATATGTTGCAGGATGTGATAAAGTTACATTATATGTTTGATAGAAATTATTGAAACAAGAAGAGTTGAATACCTGAGCATTATCAGTCACAATTTTGACTAGACATTTGAATATGCTGAAAATTTTTTCCTCCAGAAAATTCATCACTACTTGGTCATTCGCCTTCTTAGTGGATATTGCTTCAACCCATTTTGTAAAGTAATCAGTGGAAGTTAGAATCCACTTGAATTGTCCACTTTATGGTGGATTGATCTCTCCAATAAAATCCAATCCCCATTGCCTAAAATATTCTTCAATAAATACTAGGATGAGAGGTAATGGAGCAAGTTTTTTCTTTTCAGCAAACAACTGACACTTCTAACAACTTTTGACCAGCACATAAACATCAACAAACAGGGTTTTCCAATAGAAGCCTGACTTGAGAATTTTATGAGTAGTGACCTTCCAGCTATAATGACCTCCACATAGACTTTCATGATATTCTTTGGTGAATTCAATAGATTCTCCTTCGGTCAAACATAACAACAGGATACCAGCAGGATCTGTCCACTATAGCTTTGCTTCTACTATAACATATGGCTGAGATTTGAGCTTGAGAGCTCTGCATTTTGTTTTACTTAGTGAAGTTGGACAGGAAAAGAAAAATAGGTAATGCACAATATATTTATACCAATCAAAGCACAAAAAATTGTATTGAATACCTGTTTTGGGCATGCTTTGACCTTCTTCATTTACAGATCCATCCACTAGTGCCAACAGATTAATTCACAAGGCTTGAAAATTTGTCTTTTCCAACAACTTCGCTAAACCATGTCCCTTGATCATCTTGGTGGATTTGATGTCCAAATCATACCCTTAGATTTTTTCTATCCACTTCCCCCTTTTTCCTTCAACGTCACTTTGGACCAACACGTCTTTCACAACATAATTAGGAACATAAGCAGTTATTTGGGACTGTAACACATACGTCCTGAAGGCTTTCAGTGCTTTGACCAAAGCATATACTTTTTTCTCCAAAATATTGTATTTGAGCTCAAAATCTCTGAGAAATTTACTAAAAAATGCAACTGGTTTCTCCTTACTATCTTCATTTTTCTACAACAACACAACAACAATAGTAGTGGGGGATGCAAATGAGAATACCTGAAAGGATTTTTGGTAGTCTGGACTAATCAGAACTGGAGCTTCCTACAATGTTTCCTTTATTCTAGCAAATGAATCTCTTGCCTCCTTATCCCATTTCACTTCCACATTTTTCTTCAACATATCTGTTATACTTCTTACGATCTCAACATAGTTGGGCACAAATATCCTCAGAAAGTTTATTTTTCCTAGGAATATTTGGATATCTTTCTTTCTTCTGGGTAAAGGAATCATCTGAAAGGCTTCCACCCTTGCTGGGTCAATCTTTACTCCTTGTTTAGAAACTATGTGACCCAATAATTTATATTCTTCCAAGGAAAATAAATATTTCTTGGGATTTAATGACAGACCAAACTTTCTGCATTTTTGAATTTTTTTTTGCAAATGCTCCAAGTGTTCATCATCTGACCCTGAGAAAACAATTACATCATCCAGATATATAACTACAAACCTGTCACCAATGAAGGCTATGTCCATGGCCCTCTGAAATGTTGCACATGCGTTCATAAGGCCAAATGTCATCCTTACATACATGAAGGTGCCCCAGGGCGTCATGAAAGTAGTCTTCTTCTGATCTTCTTTTTCTACTGCTAACTAATTATACCTAGACCATCAACCATAGACAACCTATGAGCTCCTGTCACCTTCTGTAAGACTTAATACATTTTTAGAAAAAAGATAATTATATTTTAGAGATGCTCGGTTCAAATTTTTGAAGTCTACACACAATATTATCTCTCCATTCTTATTTCTTACAGGGACTAGATTAGAAACCCAATCTGAATATCTGAGAGGGACTATAATTTTTGCCTGCAACAATTTCTTCGCTTATTTTTCGATTGGAGCTAGCAACAATGGATTGATCTGTCTCAGCTTCTGTCTGTGTGGTTTGAGTCCTTATTTCAATGGAATCTTATGTTGAATTATGCTTTTTTCATATGTTTTCAGGTCTTCATATGACCACGCAAACACATCCATATATCTCTTAAAAAGATCAATGTATCTTTATTTGTAGTTTTTGGGAACAACTTTGAACAATTTCACTATTTTGGGTTCCTGCTGAGTTCCCAAATTACAATATTCCATCTCTTCTTCTTGATGTGTTTTCTTTGAATCAATAGAAACATCATTAGAATCGAGTAATATTTTAAGATGAACCAACCCTTTAGGGAACACATTATCTTTCAGTTGGATAATCTTATGTTCACCTATTGACTGCTTAAGGTTTTTTATTTCTGCTTTATGCTTTGTTTTTTCTTCCTCTTAGTCTATCTCAGCATCTTCAAAGTTTCCAATCATTGTTAGGAACTGATTTATCTGTTCATCATCATCAAACACCTGCCAATGTTTCACATTGTCAGGGATAGAAGGTCTATGTCTAATTTCAATTTCATACCTTAGCCTTGGGTTTATTGGAGGTTTGAAGGTGCTGGCTGCAACTACTAAAGAATCTTCCAATCTATTCTCATCCCTCAGAATAAACTGAAGATTTAAGTCCTCAAAATAGTTTTCTATCAGATCCCAAACTTCATTCCTATATGATCTTAACCTCGGTTGCTTGGTTTGACAATGATTTTTAATCTGCCTTATTATCAATTCAGAGTCACCAAAAATTGAAATACATTGAACTCCCATCTATTTAGCAACTTGAAGGCTTGATATTAAGGCCTCATACTCAGCCACATTGTTTTTTGAATCAAATTCTAGTTTAAAAGAGAAAGGCATGAGGTTACCTTCTGGTGATATCAGCAAGAATCCAACACATGCGCCTTCCTTGGAGTAGGCACCATCAAAGTAGCACTTCCAAATATTCCTTGAGTGAAGCTCATTATTTACAACTGCTGAAGAGAGCTACTTCCCTGTGTCTTCAGAAAATTCTACATCTTCATGCAACATGAAACAAGAAAGATCTTCTGTTTCTTGACTATAAATGGGGGAATTTTCTGCATCTTTCTTGGAGGTGGTCTTCACAAAAATTGTTTCCCTGTATAATCTCCTTTCTTCCCCATTAAAATCCGGAATGATAGCATAAGTGAAATATAATTTTATAACACCTCCCAACTTTGCTCCCCAAGATCTTGACAGGAGCATTCCAAACCTGGTTGGGATGTCAACAACCACTACATCCATGACTACACTCTTTGTTGGGATTTGTGCCAACGAAACTTCCACATCTTTAATTAACCCAACACATTTCACCCTTTTGGAATCAAATGAATACAGATCCCTATAAGGTTTGGTAATCTGCACGTTTAGTTCCTTCATAACAGACAATGGCATGAGGTTATGGGACACTCCTGAGTCCAGCATAAAGTTTTCTAGAGTAAAATCATGAAGCAACAGAGAAATATAGAAGGGTGGAACAGAAGGATCTACTTCTTCTACATGAGGACCAAAGGTGACCACTGGATTTTCTTCTTGTAAGTTCACTATGTCACTTATATATTCCATCTGTGTGAGATTAATAAATTCTGAAATTTCTTTCTTGTAAGCTGGAATTTTAGCTAATTCTAGAATAGGTACCTGAATTTTAACCTTCTCCAACTCTTTTTCCAAACTGAAAGCATGAGTTTTCTTAACGTTCTTTTCGAGTTATTCTTCACTCTTTCTAGAATTTTCCGCTTGTTCGGGTACAGGAACAACTCTCTCCAAAATATTAGTGTCAATTGATTTGTTATGGGAAGATTCAACCTGCTGCACATTTGTTTTATTAAGTGAATTTACAGGTTGTTTCCCCTTTACTGACCTGTTTCACAGGGTCCTTTTGTTGTGGAGTCGCCATTGGAGGAGGAATGGAACCTTGTTGTTCACCTTCATTATCTAGCACTCTAGATCTCTTTCTAGACCTTAAATCATACTTTTTATGTAACTCAGCTTGCATGAAATCTGTGAGTTGTCTATAGTATTCATCCATTTCATCTTGATCAAAATATACTTCAGTTTCAGCATATTCTCCCTCACAATATTCCTCTTCATCCTCTTCTATTGTATACATAGCGGATACCTAATCCTCGGCCTCCCTTTGGTCATCTTCTGCTGGCTCTGCAGGTGTTGCTTCTATATACAACGGTGCTTGAACCTGGTCTTGATCTCTTCTTTCCTGCTGCAAAATTTGAAGGGGATGTCTTCTGAATTGAGGGTTAAACCCCCCTCGGTTTTGTTGTACTTGTCTTTGGGAGTTTTTATTTTCCAATTCCATCTTAGCTAGCTTATTTGTCAATTTTTTCATCACCTTTGCCATATCTTCAATTCTGAAATCTTGTGATGATTCTTCTTTTGCTTTCCCCTTCTCTTGGACTGGATGTTTCCCTTTCACCTTTCCAACTGCAGTCATATTATCTTTGATCTCTAAAGCATTTGTCTGTATCTTCTCAAGAGTAGGGGATATTCTCTCTCTCAATGTAAAGCTAAAATCATCTTCAAAATCCCCAGCAAAAACTACCTTTTCTCCTACAGGGGGGTGGGGGGGCTTCATCTCTATAGGTGAAATATTGTACAATTTGTTGAATCATTTTACAAACTTATAAATTCTTTCATTAGGACTTATTTTAATTTCATTAAACTCTGTCAATGATTAATCGTGATCTCTCTCTTCTCCCCATCTCTAAGTTAATTGAGTTTCTAACGCTTCCTAGTTATTTATTGAACCATTTTCTAGCCTCTCCATCTAGAGATTGCACAAATAGTATCATCACAACATCAAGATGTTCTACATTTAAATTCTCAGCAAAAGTGAAAAACAAGGGTAAATGTTGTTCCACAATTACTTCATCTTCTCCAGTGAAACGAGGAAGTAATTTGAGGTATTCTTGAGGCATGGCATTCATTGGTTGTGCAAGATTTAGTGGAGCATACATGTTCAACAAAAAGGTTGGTGATGCCATATTTACACCTTGGTTAATTATTCCTTGGGTATTTGAGGTTGATGAACCTGCTATGAAAGTGAATGAAGGTGGAGGAAAAAATGATATGGGAGTGGGTTGATTAACAATAGCAGAAGAACCAAATGCTTTACATTGAGAGAGAGAATATCCCCTACTCGAGTGAAGGTAAAAGAAACAGACTCGAAAGAATGTTCTTCTAGCTTAGGTTCTTGAAAATGAATGGGTGTGGAAGCGGAATCTTGTTCCAAGGAAGGAAGTATTTTAGAAATATCTTCAAACAAAGGATTACTAGAACTATTGTTAGGAGCAGAAAATGTAGGATCAGGTGTTGAAGGAGTTTCCGGTTTCTGAGCCTTTTTAGAAACCAATATTTCTGGATTTGGCAAGGCAGGGACTATTTTCTATGAGGTATCTGACCTCATGTGAGGCCATTTGAAATCCATAATTTTGAAAATAACAAACACAACCCAATATTTCCTCCTCACTGAACAGCCAGAGGAAATAATGTGAAAAACCCAGGTAAAAATAAACTTTGTTTCTTAGTCCTCGATAACAACGCCAAAAAATGTTGTATCTCAAGAAAAAATCCCTCAGCTGTGGTAAGGAATCAGTGCTCAAGACATTTTATAAATGTATGTCAAAATTACAATATAAAATGGCCTCTAACACCTTTTAAATTTAATTACTGAATACCCTCAATAATTTGATATAATGAAAGCCTTCACAATGCCATAAATTGTTGATATTTGAATGAAATGAAAAGAATATCTGTAAGGGAAACTCAAAATGATATGTTAAGAAACATAATATATCACTTTTAAGTTTCAGAGGAAATTCATTAAGAGAGAGGAAACTCGAAATAATATGCTGTAAACACAAAACCTATTACTTTAAAGTTTCATCAGGAGTTTGTGAAGAGAAAAGAGATGAAGTGAAGGAGCGCAAATTACGACTATTTAACTCTTACTCATAGATGTAATTAAGAGACCGACTGCTACATTACTTCACTTCATTCAAAGAGGAATAAACACAAATCGAAACTGGAAAGACATATCAACATCAACATGTGTAGGAAACTTGATATTCTTTCATTTATTTCTCAAAAATTCAGTACCAAATTAACATTCATCCAGAGGTCCAAAACTCGGAATCCCATTTCTTTATTTCTATCTACTTAAATATATCAAAGTATTTCGTAACTGCTGAACTTCTTGAAATTACTCGACTACCTAAAATATTAAGATTACTTATGCAATCATATTGAAAATCAAATTAAAATTGGAAATATTGTTCGTTTTGCTGAATTTGATGTTGCTGATGTGTCTTCCCAAAGTGCTGAGGTGTCCTTTCTTGTTATGATGCAGTAGCTGCACATTTCTGTAATGATGCCTCAGTGCCCGACTTGACCCAACTATTGTGCTTCCAATAGTGCAATATAAGTTCTTATGCCCGACTCTTCGTATGCCTCTGTGCTTCAAACTTTGTCATCGCGTCACTTGCTACTCGACTATGCCTCTTCTGCACGTGCCCGCTGTGTTTAGTCTTCTTTTCTCCTTGGCTCTGTGTCGGGTCACTTAGCCGAGTCTCTCTGCCGTGTTTTGCCTATTTCTTCATAAAATGGTGCACAAGCCTCATAAGCCCAAACTTGAAATCCTTTAGATTTCATCTTGGAACCACATCACATCCGTTCCAACATCGCATTTCGAATTTCTTTATCTTTAACTTTTCCTTAGAACTTATCTTTCAAAACTTTCGATGTGTGCTATGTGATCGGGTCCCACCTAGCATCGCACATCACACTTCCATGAATTTATCACTTACCTACCGCAGTTATCCTTTAAAAATTGTGATTTGCGATTGAGCCCCACCGCATCGCGCATCGCACTTCAACGCTTATAACACTTACCCTTTGCACTTAACTTTTAAAACTTGTGATGTGCGGTATGCGGGCTAGGTCCACATCATCGTGCCACGTCACCCTGCCATGTCACTGCCATGTCACCTTAAATTACCTACGATTTGTGGGGTCAGGGCCACATCACAGCCATGTCATCGCCATGTCACTACCATGTCATCGCCCACACTTCGTATTTCACAATTTCTGTGACTTATCGCTTCGCAACTTAAACAGTTTAATTTGCGATTTCTTATCATATAAATGTAAAACTCGCTGATATGCGATATGCGATTTAATCTCCATCGTTGATCGATGCCCAGATCCAAAGATCCACGATGCTCCTTTGTTGATCTGCTTCGCATCACACTTTAAACAGTTTATATTGCAACTTCTTATCATATAAATGTGAAACTCACTGATATACAACATGCGATTTAACCTCCACTGTTGATATGCTCCTTTGTTGATCTGCGCTTTCATCCTAACCATTTGTTTTTCCCTTTGCGCCTCCTCCAAAACTCTTAAGTTTTTAAGGGAAATGCGCCATTCCTCCGCCTTCGGGAAATTAGTTTGTTTGCTCCACGGTGTAACCCTTCTGAGCTTATCCAGTGTTCTGCCATGCTAGTCCCTCCTGAGCTTGCGAATGAGCCTGACTTGACCCTGTCTGGTGTGCAATGTGCCCATCGATCCACCTCTTTAACTGTTCTGCACGTGAATGAGCCCAACTCGACCCACCTTCACATCTCATCACGTAATGTTAATGTACCAACATATATAGATAAAAATTTTACATTTTCTGTCATATATGCTTTTTTGGTGTTTTGAAAAACATTTCAAAGGTAAAAGCAAATGAGCCACAACAAAACGTACCATATTTAAGATTGTCTTGTTAATTCTTTCAGCTACTCCATTCTGTTGGGGATTATAAGGCATAATTGTTTGATGTTTGATTCCATGTTGGCCAAGATAGTTTTCAAATTTATTTGAAGTGTAATCTTTTCCATTATCAGTTCGAATAAAGCCAATATGAGATTATGCATAATTTTCAATCCATGAATGAAAGTTCTTCAATGTTTCAAAAGCTTCATAATTTTTCTTCAATAAATAAACACAAGACATTCTAGTGTAGTCATCAATAAATGTCATCATATATTTACTATCATTTGCAGAAGGAATAGGGTTTGAGCCAAATAAATTAGAATGAATGAGTTCAACTTTTCTATGTGTTATGGAATGAGAATCATGAAAATACTGATTGTTGTGCTTTCCTAAGATACAAACATCACATTGCTTAAGTTTCCTACGAATTGTAGGCAAACTAGTAACACCATTTTTCTTTAACAAACGAAGGCTTTCATATTTCAAGTGTCCAAATCTAGCATGCCATAAAAGACTTGATGGAAACGTACCTTTATCATAGTGAGAACTGTATGAGAAGTTATGTGCATGAGCAATGGTTCCTTGGAACTTCAAAATTCTTTCTTCTTCTATCCCAATCTTGACAAGTGAGTGATCTAATGTTTTTTTGACCTCAATTTTTTCATCATATATGTGAATGGAGTGTCATTGCTAGCGGATGTGGACCAAAGACATCAAGTTTCTCCTCATATCTAAGAGGTATAGAACATCATGTAGAAGAAAGTCAGGAAGACTAGGAAGTTTGAGCCCAATACATTGTTCCATCAACATTGTCATTGAATTCTTCAAAGAAATATCTCTTGAAATTCATGTGGCAAGTTGCCCCTGAATCAAGCAACTAAATATCCTTCCATGGAGCAAGATAAGAATTGAATAGGTCTTCGGTTACTCCAATATTACAATGTGCCACAACATAGTGAGTGAACTCGGGTGAATGCATCATAAAAACTTATTTGTGCGCAAAATAATTACAATAATTGCAAGTCTTTGTAAAATTGATTGCCTTAAAAAAAAATCAACTAAAATGATAGACTCTCAATATACTTCCAACATATACTTTCCATATACCATATATGTAATTTCATTCTATGAAGCTTAACCAACAACATATACTTATTTGAAAAATAATGCTTTCATAAACTTCTTGAGCCAAACCATATGTCTTATTTAAAAAAAACAATGCATTTCTAAAAGGGCCAATGCACTTATTTGAAAAATAATGCTTTCATAAGCAGTAGTCTAACTAGACTGCTTTTTTGCCCTGAAAATTATTGAAATTGAGGGAAGATTTTAAGAAAATCTGGCATGGATTTTTGTAAATCCAAATTATAGTTATGAAACTTCAATATTTTGGGTGTCCTAGATGTTTTCGATGGTGCTGAATCCATTTCCACCATCAAAATCATGATTCAAACAGTGTTATAACAAGATTTAAAAAAAAAAATTACCCAGATTCCAACCAATTTTGGCCGTCCGAGCAATTCCTCTGACTAGATAAACAACTCCCTTTCATAAACTTATTGAGCCAAACCATATATCTTATTTTAAAAAAACAATGCATTTATAAAAGGGCCAATGCACTTTCAAATAGGTATTCATTATGGGCACACTTCTTTTCGATTTCT